>CM053769.1:230981483-231068502 GCA_028658325.1 Potorous gilbertii | reverse complement strand
TCCTTTTTTTTTTTTTTAGTTTTGTGTTTGAAAACCAAAGCACAAAACAGTCATTGTCATTTTTTGATTTAATCATTCTGGCATTGAATGAATTATTTCTGGTTCAGTTTTTGAGCTCTTTGAACTGGTTGGAGTTTCACAACAAGTCCTCCCTGACAACCTCACCTTCCAAGGTATCACATAACTCTTTATTTTAAAAAAAAAACAAAAAACAAAAAACACTTTTCTAACCAACAACCAAGTCTCCTTAGCCAAATCATTCTCTCTTCTATTTCTGAGTGAAGTTGAAGTAACACATAGTTAGTGGTATATTTTAGATGCTGAGGTGGCATTCTTCTAGCACCCAGGCTTTCGGTTTGCAAACCTTACTGGCCACTCCATGAGATTGCAAAGTTGCAACTTAAAATATGTTTTTAAATAGAGCCAGGCTATAAAAAATTTAATGATATAATTAAAGAGTTCATTAATTTCTCTTTAGATTCTGAGTTACAGCGGGAAACCCTAATGAGGAATTCCTGTTAGAGTCAATTTATGTTCCTTTCCTAAAATATTGGAGCTAGAAGGGAATTTGGAGATTATCTAGTTCAAGCCCCTCATTTTATAGATGAGGAAACTGAGGTCCAAAAAAAATGTGCTACTCCAAGTCTCTTGACCTCTGTCTGCCTCAGTTTCCTCATCTGTAAAATGGGGATAATATTATGAGTTTAGAATGAGATAATATTTGTAAAACACTTTGCAAAATAGTAAAGCAATGTATAAATGCCAATGAAGATGGTGATTTTCCTCATGACAGATAGAAAAACAATAGGAATATATCTTTGCCTCTTCTAAAAAGGAGGAAAAGGAGGATTCTTCCATACGCATTCCCAACAGGGAGCTACACTCCTCCCCTCCCACTTAAAAAACGCTGTCCTCTGCAAATCAATGGGGTGCATTTAGTAGTTTCTTTTCTTCACATTTCCAGTCCAGAACAGTTCTCCCAGCTCCTGAGGAGTCTCAGCAATGTCATTTTTTTTCCAGGTTCTTGTATTAGAGTCTTCCATATAATACAGATATCATATCCAGAATTACAATTAGTTCTCAATGCAGAGTTATGCACCTTCAGCAAATCACATTTTATACAGCACTGCAGAGGTTGCTGCGTGCTTAGTATTTAACAAGGGCCTGTCCCAATCCAAGTAAATAGTGGAAGAGAAAAAAAAGAAATAATACACCCAGACACAAGTAACTAACAAAAGGGAAAATAGAGAAAATGATAAACTTATGTTAAAAGTAACATTAAAAAGTTACAATTAATCCCACTTTCACTCCCAAAATACCCAGGGCTCTTCCCATAGGGGTCAATATAGTCACCTCCTGACTCTCAGGTGAGAAACCAAATTTCTTTATATTTCCCTCAGAGAACAGAACCATCTAACTGATGTTTAGCCAAAAATCTTTCCACAAAGATCACACCAATATTTCCCCAGGGATCCGTATGCCAAAGGTTCCAGGCAAATTTTCTTTGGGTCCCCCAAACAAGAGCAGCTCAGATTTTCCCAATGGGTCCCTTCCACGGCAAGGGCAATGAAAATTGTAATTTCTAAGTCCCTCCAAGTTAGACCCAGATTAAAAAAGAAATCAGCATCTGAAAATAAGTCCAAGGGAGTACTAAACTTGAATATTAAAGGTACAGAAATAGAAGGGACCTCAGAGACCATATTATCCCAAACCCATCCTTTTTACAGATGAAGAAACTGAGGACCAGAGAGATTAAATGATTTGCCCATGGTCACCAAGATAATAAGCATCAGAGGTTCTGAACCCTTTTGAAGCCATGGCTCCTGACACCAACTGCAATTCTTTCTATAGTGTACCTTACCAACCCTCTAATTTATGAACATTTGTTGCTATCCCTTTATTTCTCTTTATTGTCTCCTTTGCTCCAGTCCCAGCCCTATCCCCACTAGGTAAAGGCTGACCTTCAATATTTTTAAATCTTAGCTTTTATATAGTAAACTTGTTTTTAAATTTACTGAAAGAAAGTGAGGTTGGTGACCTCACACAGCCCTCCCTCACTCAAATCAAAGTCAACTTCAAGTCATGTCATCATCTTGATGTCATGGTCCTCTTCCAGAACAAAGGACAAACCCAACAACAACAGCTGATTTTATAGCTACTATCCTTCTACTGATACCCCGATCGGGGAGAGAGAAGACCCAATGAAAGGATCTTTTTCAGAGCTGGAAGAGACCTAGAGATTACCTAGTTCTACTTCCTTGTTTTACAGATGAGGACAGTGAGGTCCTAAGTGCTCAGTCACCAAAATATTAACTGCATACATAACTGGGATTCCTACACAGAGCATTTGAATCCTGAGCCATATATACATCATCCCTCAAATTCCCTAAGAATATACATGCAAAACACAAGGTTAGGTAGATCTTACCAAGTTGAAAAAACTAAGAGAAGGTCTTGAAATGGTCTGTTGATACAGTCTCATCAATTAGGAGATAGGACACACCAATTTTGAGCCATAGCAACTCACCAAATGTGGAAAGGTAGCGATTTGCGTAGGTGGCAAGAGTACCCACAGAGATGAAGTCACAGATCTTTTAAAGTATCAAAGGCCAGTGTTGTCATAAAGACAAACTTCTGTGGAAGGGACTTGAGAGACCTCAAGAACACAGACAGACATACACACACACACACACACACACACACACACACACACACACAAAGAGAGCCTATACAATCCCTAGTCATTCCATAAACAAATGGCTCTCTCAGCTTTTCTCAGAGAAGGAGGCAGCCCAGTCTAAGCTATCAGCTGCATAAAAGAGCCAAACCTCAACCATTCAAATAGGAAGTTAAGGGAGCTTTTCCAAAGGCACTAATTAAGGCTGCCTGGGGCAGCCCAGGGCAGGTTTAACTCCTGCTCTCTCCTTTTCATACAAGAGTTTTATGTGGGGGGAGGGAGGGAACTCTGTTAAAAAACATTACTTACAGCCTTCCACCTCCAATTAGTTATTCATAGAACTGGGCATTTCATGTGTGATTTTTTTCTTCATAACGCACATTATACAGCCTGTAAATGGGAGCCAACTGTAGTTTTCCATGGGAAAACCCAGTGTCTTATCACACCCCATAGTGATGGTTGATTTACAACTGTTTGTTAACTATAATTGCAGATGTAACAATCCCCAAAATGGAGGGCTATCTGTCAGGGAGAGAGAGTAGAACGGAATTGGAGTAACAGAGAAGGAAGAGGACAGAGGGCCTCCTGGTCCCAGGCCCTCTTTTCTCATTGGGATGTTAGCTTGCTAGAAATCTCTATTTTTAGGATGAGGTAGAACTAATTTGGGGCTTGCTGCTATCTGAGTGGGCTCCACAGTGTCTCAGATGTCCAGATTTTGCAAAAAGACTGGATAAACAAGCCCTTCTTCTACTGTCTTTTCCACCTGATGGGAAACATAAGGACTTTTCTGCTCCTAAGTATGTGAAAGTAGATGGGGAAGGTAAAATCAGGTGGCTTTTGAGGAGGAATGATGGAGAGAGGCTGACTGGATTGGAGTCCTAAAGAATAGCTTAGCTGAGACTCAGTCCCAATGAGAAGAGCAAACCTCATTTTAGGCAGGAAATTGGTGGGCATGATGAAAACATGGCTGTGAGTGGAAAAGGGGTTTTGTTCATGAATCCAATAGTCAGTCTTCAAGTTCACAAAAGTGAAGTCATTCCTTATGCTTTCATTTTCCCCTTCACATCAGAATGACATGAGAAGGATAAGTCAGTGATGGGAATTTCCTGTAGAGAGTTATTTTTACTAAATAGTATCTTTTATGAGCAACTAGCTTTAAGTGATAGAGAATGATTTTTATTTTGTGATTTTCTTTAATGAGGCTATCATTAAAAATGGAAGAACCTTGCTTTAAAATGTTTTCGTTTCAAATATGTATTTAGTGGGAGTCAACCAAAGTAATTTTTGTACCTTAAAAAAAAGCCAGCACTCACTTTAAATTATCTATCTCCTCTCATAAACATCTTAGTTGAAGAGAATAACACTACTTATGGAAAGGCAGCCAAGCGGCAATATGCTGGGGCAAAGACCTCCAAGCTATGTGTCCAGATTTTCAAAGGGCAGTTTTCCTTCTAGCACCTGCAGTTTTGAGTCAACAAAAATTGCCAGCACAGGGTGATAAGCTCCATATAAATAATTAATGACATGGAACTAATTAGACCTGCATTAGGCCACCTGCACCCTCAAAGCTAAAGAACCACAGGTGTGAAAATTGCATAGGCAACTAATTGTGACCTGCATTTCATCAGTTAAACCCTCCAAATAAGCCACTGGCTAATTCCTGCTCACTCTTTTTCAAGGTTTAGGAGACCAATTGTATGCCATGCTTGGTCACATTTGTAACTTTTGCATGAGGAAAACTAGGAGACATGGACTGGACTTCTTCATTTCTATATTCCATCAGAGAACAATAAGGATGAGGTGCAATTAGGGAAAAATATAAGATGAACAGGTCTATAGCTGGAAGTGATCCCTTATGGCACACTAAACCTCTGCGAAAGGTCACTAAGCTTTAATATTACTATCTGAAGTTCAAGAGAAAAAAGCCAGGGGAACTGGCTTTCCCCAAAGGAGCAAACTGTGGGGAAAGTCAAGATGTTACAAAGGAATTTAATTTCCTTTCCAAAAAATTATTTACTGTAGTATTATTAAGAGGGAGACATTTTAGGAAGGATTTTTATATACTTGTGAACATTCTTCATAATGCCTCATGTTTCTCTGCAAATAACGATTTCTCCTTTCTTTTTCTCGGTTGAGATCACTGTTTTCTACAGACTCTGTTCATTGATTCATTCAGCAAACATTTTTTAGAGCCTACTCTGTGCAAGGAGGAAAGAAAATGAATAAGAAATGGACTCTGTATTTGCAAAAGTTATAGTTTATTAATAAGCAGAAATTATGGAGTCTGGTCTGAGAAAACAGGGAGGGAAATATGGTTGTTTTATAATGGCATAAGCGATTAAATGTTCATGTTAATTAATATTCATTTCTGTTCCAGTGACATAATCAGAGCAAGGCTACTGGGACTTTGTGAGGATGCAAAATTCTTAAATGTTTATTAAAGCTATATAATTTTTACTTGCTTTGTATTTTGATAACTTGTCACTTTCACTTCTTTAACATCAGAAACAACAAATACTATTCAAGTAGAAAGCTAAATATGGTGCCCTTCATTTCTTAGGTGTTGCATTCCCTGCTAAAGTCAGCAACTTCTCCAGCGGCTGCTTTATGGTACCCTGATCTCACTGTAGTGGAAAGATACCGAATCTCTGTCTCCCTCTTCCTTCCCCCATACTCAGAGTGGTGCTCAAGTTATTTGGGGGCAGGGGTCTCTGTTCCCACGTGACTGAGTTTGTCTTAATTACCTCTTGTATTATTTTCACATCACAAATTACAAAGCTGATTTGAGGACTGGTTTATAGTTTCTTGCTTCTGGTGCCAAAATAGCTACTTATGACTCTATATTTACCACATATGAATCCCATCTTGTGGCTTGAAATGATTTGAGGAAAGGAAATTCAGGAGGAAGGGGAGAAACTGGGTAGAAGACATGATTTACATTAGATAATTCAGGCTATGCAGAACAAGAAATTTAAATCCTGGATGACTTTGCCTTATCTTTTTTGCAAAGAGTTGTGAACAACTTTAATACCCCTAAAAGGTGATCATCAGTTAAAAAAAGATTTTTATCAAAAGATCCACGAGGTAACTTTTATATACCCTAGATGGACCATATGCTTACTTTCTCATTAAAAAAATAAAATTATCTATGTACGTATCAAAGGTATACATGGTAAAAATATGAAAAAGGAATAGGCAAATTTTTACAAACAGCTTCCTATAATATACTACATCTGTGATCAAACTCAAATACAAACAGATACTTGCCTGCCTCATAGTGATTTAGAAAACCACAAATTAACATTATCTCTGTTTTATTGTATTTTATTTTGTTAAGCATTCCCCAATTGCATTTTAATGTGGTTCAGGCCATACTTGGAGTTTTGCAATCCATAGACTTTGAGTTTGATATCTCTGTACTACATCATTAGAATCATGCAAATGACTGAAAAGTACAATGAATCCAAGATCCCACTGTGTGATTTGGTGACCACAACAGGAAGAATTTTATAGGACCACATAACTTATGAATTGAAAGAAACCTTATAGGATATTGAATACAACCCTCTCATTTTTGTAGATGAAGAAATTGAAACATAGATAAGCTTGCCCAAAGGAATATCTGAGGAAGAGATCAAAAGTAGAGCTTTCTGAGTCCAAGACTATAAGTCTAGTGCCCTACCCAGCATACCATGTACTCTCAAAATAAATAAATAAATGAATTTCTCATATTGTAAATGAAGAAACTAAACCACTGAGAGTAGTTAAGTGACTCACTCAAGGTCACATCTAATAAGTGTCTAAGGCAGGATTTGAATTTCTCTTAAACACAGGTCTCGTTACACTCCAGGTTAGTGTATAACACAATGTCATCTAGCTATTTAGCTAATTCAATAAAGTAGAATGTAGACTTAAAATCCCTGCTCCAAGAAGTCTCTTATGAATATGTGAAGACCTCACACAATACTCTAATAAATGCAACCATAGAAATAACTAATGGCCCTCTCAAAATTAATGTTACGCAAAATATAAAAGTTACCTGCTTTGTTTCGTACTACTACAGACGTACTTCATAGGATTTAAATAGATTAGGAATTCCCTAGGGATGGTGAGGCCTTCCAAATTTAGACATGATATTAGAGTGATTGTATCAAGCCCTAGAACATTTCAAGGCCTCCTCAATGAGATCGATGTTTACCCAAAAGAAGATAGGTCTAACAATTCATACATTCAAATTGATGAATTAAAAAAAAACAACACAGTATTGTCCAGATTATGACATGTAGTTGGAAGATTTAGTATGTCATTCAGTTGGCTCCATAATGGAACAGGAGGAAAAAACAGCTGGATAACATTGGGAAAAGTTGTTTACTTCTTTTAATAATTCTAAGCTGCTTTCCAGCAAAAACTAAAAACAAACAAAAAAGTATATTTTTAAAACAAATATTTTCTTCATTAGGCTGCGAGTTCCGTGAGGACAAGGACTGTTTTTGCCTTTCTTTGTATGCCCAGCGCTTAGCACAATGCCTGGAACATAATAGACACCTAATAAATGCTTCTTAACTTGATTTGGTGATGGGATATTTTTGCAAATCTTAAAAGACTATGATCAAAAAAAGAATCAGAGATGTTAGTGACCTAAAAGACAATGGAAATATTGTCATACATGAGGGGGATGGGGATTATAAGTAGTCAAAACATACAGGATCTCCCCAAAGTTTCCATGCAGTATTAAGAAAGGATAAAAGTGCCTGAAGACTTTGGGGACAGCCCACATATTTAAAGATAGCTAAAAACTGCATAGAGAATTTGGGGAAACTATTGCTAAAGACACACAAGAAGTAGAGTAAAAGGGGAATGTGTAACCATAAAGGGAAGTGTATTGTTATTGTAGGGGAGTGAAGGATAACATATGAGTGGTCTAAATGAAATCTTGATACCTATAACATGTAAAAAAAACAAAAGCACATGAAACAGTCTAGAAGAGGAAGACATATCTTTTGGGATACTTTCTTGAGGCTCTAAAGGATGAATGTGGACAAGAATAACATAGGATAAAGAAAAGATAGATTTGCCCCAAAGGAGTGAATACCCACATGTTTTAAAATACTGGATCCACCAGATTGCACTGTTAAAGTACAGTACTATGACTCCATTTGGAGGAGTCAATATCCTAAACTCTATCCATTCTGGGATTTTCATCATCATAGGTCCTTGGATAGAGTCATTCGCTATTGCCCTATTGTTGTTCACATTTCCAACACCTTTCTGAAAATCATTGGTGACTAAAGTTTAACAGAAGTTTAGGATCTTTTCACAATTCTCTTGGTGCCAAAGATACGTATAGTTTCTGAAGGCAGTAGGTCACTATTGCAACAGGTCTTCTCAGCACATAATGGAAACTACATCCTTGTATTGTTCAGTTTTCTCAAGGGTTAAATATCCTTTTTCTTTTCTTTTATATAAATCCAGATGCTACCATTTAATTGCCAAACAGTTTTCTTGTCCTTCTGATCTTATTTTATATCCTTTTGTTTAGAAAGTCTGTGTAGACAGACATTGTTCCTTAGGGCACATTGCTAGATCCCTGTGAACTTTTGGGTCTCTATAGGTTTCCTGCTTGCTTCCACGCCCCATGCTATTCCTTCCATCTCACCCCACACCCCAAAAGAGGTGTGTGTGTGTGTGTGTGTGTGTGTGTGTGTGTGTGTGTGTGTGTGTAGGAAACCCTCTGAGGCTGGGCCAAAAATTAATCTCAGACACAAGCTTGTAGCATCCTTTGGAATCTCTGGGGAGGGAGGAGGGGATAAGAGGGGGGTGTTTGATCTCTCTTTGAAATGGAAGCACATCCCTGGAGGGGCCACTCTGATCCTGGCCTGGGTGTAGTTGCATGCTTTTGCATCTTGCTGCAGGTAAAATGACTCTTTGGCTTCAATTGTACTAACCCTCAGATAGGCATTTTTGTGATCAATTAAGGGAGAAGGGAACATCATATTCGCATAGTTCCTTGTCTCATATGCAAACTGACAAGGCTGTTGCTTAAGCCTGGATAAAGAATACATTAATGAAATGTTAGTTATGGCAGACCAGATTAGATGGCTAGAAAAAGCAAATTTTGGGGGTGGAGGGTTATTTTTGTTTTACTAGATTGAAGCAACTGTGTATCAACCCAAAATTAGCATAATGTTTTGACTGGCCATAAAGACACTCTGGACCTCTGACTTTGGAAAACCAAGTTCTGAAACTTTGGATAAGTCCAAAAGAATTCTTATAAAATTATATTAAACATAAAAGAATCCGTAGGTTGTGTTCATTTGGACCAAACATATCTTGTGTACTTCAGGACATTCATCCATTTGACAAATTATATCGAATACACTAACAAGTGCTGAGGGAGGGAGATCTTATACAAGAACGTGTAAGAAATTATCTCTGGTAACAACATTTTTGTAGGGAAAATATAACTTAATACAGTATACGTGCTTTAAGAATTCACAAGAGGGATGTCACTTTAGCTGGGACGATGAGGAAGGTTATGTGTCAGAGATCAGATGTGAACCCAGCCTTGAAAAATGCATAGGATTTCAATGGATAGAAGGTGAAAGAGTAGCATTCCAGATGACAGAAATGATATGAGCAGTCATGGAGTCATGGGCAGGAAAGCCCTAGGCAAGTATGGGGGATGTAAGTAGACTAGTTTGACTTTAGGGGGCTAGTGAGGGCTAAAACTAACAAGGCAGGTAGAGGTGACACTTCAGAACACCTTGAATGTCAGGGTAAAGTCTGGGTTTTTTCATGTAATTAGGAGCTAATGAAGGTTTTTGAGCAAAGGAGTAACATGGAGTACTTTCAGATGAATTTGATGGCTGTATGCAGCACATACTAGAAGGGAAAGGGAATGTGGAAAGAAGAGGTAACTGTGGGGAAGCTGGTGTAATTGTCTAAGTGATTACATCATGAACTAAAACTGGGGCAATTGGATTAGAAATGAAGGGGAAATGTTGAGTATCAAGAATTAATGGGGATCAGTGACTAAATGTAGGCAGTAATGGAGCAAGAGGAATGAAAGATGATATAATAACAATTAATATGCTAAGTGCTTTATGATTGCTGTTTTATTTGAGCCTCACAACAACCCTGAGAGATAAGCACTCACATTTTACAGATGAGGAAACTAAGGGAAACAGAAGCTAAGTGAATTAATTGCCCAGGGTCACACAACGAGTAGAAATCTGAGGCTATTTCTTAATTTTCATCTTCTTGACTGATACTTTATCCACTGTACCACCTAGCTTCCTCTACCTTGAAGACTTCAAGCCTGGATGAATTATTTGTTTACTATTTGTGAGAAGGTGGGAAAGAATGGAGAATCTTTGCATTATTACACAGATATTATATTTGAGTAAAATATGGGCTGCTGTTGCCTGATTCAATGGACTGACCAATTATGTTAAAGGAGTCATGGACCCAAATTAGCACTGAATTTTATTTCTTTTGTCCCTGGGTGAAAATATGAGCAGGAAGTATGGCATAAGGTCTAAATCTAGAACAACAACCATAGAAGAATTAGTTTTAAGTCAGAGCTATCTTTTTTTGCCCCGTTGAGCCACCCTTTCCTTACTTGTATAACAGGGATTATAATTTTCCGACTTCCTATCTCACAAGGTTGTTATTTTTTAAAAAAGTATGTGTAGACATTAAGGTGATTTATAAGTGTAAATCAGTATTGACATCAACTCTCATCCAAGACCAGAGAGTGAGCATTTGTTGGAAATTGGCACAGAGATGAGGAGGCTAAACTCCTTAAATTAAGGAGGAAAAAAAAAGTCTTGCCTTTGTTACTGTGTTTATTTTGAAAATAGTGGGAGAAAATACATTTATCCTTACAAAAACTACTACAGCAAGAAGTCACTCAAGGACTCACTGACCTTGGCAGGTATTCAGGGGTCATGTTTTCACACAAGATAAAAAATGTGGTTGAAAGTTTCCCCAAGTATATTTGGAAGTGTGGGGGAGGTCAGTATGCATCAGCTATGCCTGCCCTCATGTTCCACCTATTTTTTTAATTCAATAATTATATTTGTCATGCCTGTGGCAAAGAACCCCTCTACTTTTATGTTCTTTGAATTACATCACTGGAGCCCTCTGGAAAATTGAGTTCCTGTCTTGTCTGATTTTGCTTAGCTTTCTTTCTCACTCGGTCATTTATTTTTTGCTGAGAAGGAAATGTTTGTGGGGTGGGTTATATAGAAGAATCCTAATTCTCACCCACAGCCTGCTCTTCTTCCTGTTTTGTCATATTTTTTTTTGTTAGAGATTCATCAAATGCTTTCAATCGAATTCTGATCATATCTTTACCAAACCTAAATAGAAATACCAAACCTGATAGAATAGTGGAGTTGAAATAATCTAATCTAACTTCTCACCTAGTATGGCAACCTGGCCCCCATAACATCCTTGAGAGATTTTCACCCAGTGTTTTCTTGAATATTTCTAATACAGATAAACTTTCTACCTCATAAGGCATCTTTTTCTATTACTTTTTATACAGTTCTTTTTAGAAATTTCTTCCTTACAGCTAAAAATCACAACTCTTACATGTCTCCTCATTCTGAAAAATATCCATGTTCTCCCTTAAGTTTTTCACGAAGGGCCAGCCCAATAAGCTGAGAGCCCCCTTCTAGCAATCTTGGTATTGGATAGGATATCAATAGAGGTGCCACCTCTTGGTGCAATAATGCTTACTCTGGCCATCACTTCCTGAAGGGGCAGGTTTATTACATCTAAAGCCCTCCCCTAGACTTTTCTGATACTCTTAATGGGGTTTGGAAGTATCTAGGCCTTCTGCTATTGTAACAAGCCCCAACTAATGGAGTTCCTTTAATTGCAAGGGGATCCCTTGTACCCCAATTCCATTTAGCCACCAACAATTGGCTTGGCTTTTATATGGGAATATTTACTTCAAAAGTGATGGAAATATCCCATGCTGGGGGAGTAAATTCCTGTTAATGCCGATGGAAATCACCAGGGACCCTTTGCCACTTTCCCCTAGGGAATCTGTGCAGCAAAAAGTTGAAAGGCTGAAGGTCAGATGGAAGAGTGCTCTTCTTCTCCCCTGAGGCTAGAGATGAGGACTGGGCAGCAGGAAATGAAAATCTCTGGAGCAGGGGGAGATGGAAGTCAACTTGGTACAAATGAAAGTTCCCAGTCCCTTGCTCCCTTCCTTTAGGGGACTCAAACAGCAGGAGCTGAAAGGCAGGAGTGGAGGATAGGAGAGAGGAGGGACTGTGGAGGGGAGGGGATAGAGAAAGGAGGAGAGGGGAAGGGAGAATTGCCTCCTTGATGACACAGTCTCTTTGGTCACCCTTTCCAGTACCGGATGCATTTTCATTCGTTTTTCTCAGCTAACTGGTAAGGGTGGTAGTGTTGGAATACTCTTTGCTCCATCACCTCCATAACTCCATAACCTGTCCATACAATCTACATCTTCCACCAATCAAAATCGTAGTAACTGTTGTCTACAACCCTCTAATTCACTTTTCTTTCTTTCTCTAGTTCAGTAGCTGACTCACATTTTTTCTCTCCTCTCCAGCTCCTGGACTCATGATAGGGGACATCAACACATATGTTGACTCCTTCAAACATCAACCATTCAGTTCCTTAACCTACTCATTTCCCAAGACATGCTCCTCCAGCCTCCCTCAGACATACACAAAGATGGCCAGACTATCAGTTTTGCCATCAATATAAACATACCACCTTCATGTCCAAGAACAGTGAAGTCTTCTTATCTGACCATAATCTGTTTCCATTTCTCTCTCTTGCCTGCCTGACTCTTCATCCACACTACAGTATGTTCTTGGTTCTCTTCCAAGCTATTGCCCTAACTAGTCACTCTGTTCGTCTCCTTATCTTGACCCCTTGAGTTCAACTCAACACTATCTCTTCTCTAGGGGCAGCTGGTGCGGTGGATAGAGCACCAGTGCAGGAGTCAGGAGGACCTGAGTTCAAATCTCACCTCAGACACTTGACACTCACTAGCTGTGTGACCTTGGGCAAAGTCACTTAACCCCAATTGCCTCATCCTGGGTCATCTCCAGTCATCCTGATGAATATCTGGTCACTGGATTCAGATGGCTCTGGAGGAGAAGTGAGGCTGGTGATTGCATAGCCTTCCCTCAGTCAAAACAAAGTCAAGTGCAAGTCATGTCATTATTTCTCTGATGGCATGGTCTTCTTCAGCAATGAAGGAAGAACCCATCTGTTCTCTGAGTCCCTGGCAAACTTATCATATTATTGATTGTACCCTGTTGAACTTCAGTTTTGAATCACTCCCACCATTCACCACCTTCCCTCCTACAGGTGCTCCTGAATGAAGGAAATACAATGGATAATAAAGGGAAAATAAAACGAAGAAAAATAGTACAACCATTCTAACTGGGTCCACTACAAATTTATGTTATACAACTTCAAGTGGGTCCTCATTGCTTCTAGGCAATTGTTCTACACTTCCCTTACCAACTTATTATCCCCACTCTCCACAGTGACTTTTCCAAACCTTTTTCTTCTTCAAATTCCCAATGGCTTTCCCTCCCCACACCTTCTCAGGAGAGAACTTTGCATTATATTCACAGAAAAAATAAATTGAGGCCATTCATGTTGAGTTCCTTCTTCCCCATCTGACATCATTAAAATCCCTTCTGCTACTATCTCCTCCTTGACCTCTATCTCACACAAAAAAGGTGACCATACTCATTATCAAGGTAAAGCCCTCTACAAGTGATTCCAGTTCATCCTGTTTCCTATAACAGATTAGCCTGTCTCTCATGACTACTCTCTCACTTATCTTCAATCTCTCCCTGTCTAATGGCTCCTTCCCTGATGCCTAATAATACATTCATTACCCCAAATCTTGAAGAAAAAAATATCCCTCATTTGATTCTTCCATTTACATCATCATTCTATATCTCTTCTTCCCTTTGGGGCTAAACTCCTTGAGAAGGCTATCTGTCATAGTTGTCCCCACTCCCTTTCTTCTCACTCTTCTTTACACCTACCATCCAGTATTCAGCCTCTTCATTCCACTGAAACTGCTCTGTCCAAAGTTGTTAATGGTGTCCTAATTGGCAAATCCAATGGCCTTTGTTTCAATCTTCTTTCTTCTTGACATTTCTGCATCCTTTGACACTGTTGAGCTTTCTCTTCTCCTTGATACTCTTCTCACAAGATTTTTTTTTAAATAACTCTCTCCTGATTCTCCTCCTACCTACCTGACTTACTCTTCCTCAGTCTCCTTTGTTGGATCTAACCCACTAACTGTGGGTGTCCCACAGGGCTCTGTCCTGTGCTGTCTTTTCTTTTCCTTTTATTCTACTTCACTTGCTGATCTCATCAACTTCCATGGATTTAACTGTTATCTTTATGCTGAAGGTTCTTAAATCTGTCCATCCTGCCTTAACCTCTCTGCTGACCTCCAGACTCATGGCTCCAACTACATCTCAGATATCTTGATGTGGAGTTCCTTAGACATCTTAGACTTGACATGTCCAAAACTGAACTCATTTTCTTTCTCCCTAAGCCCTTCCACCTTCCAAACATTCCTATTACTCTGAAGGTTACATCCATCCTTCCAGGTTCCTCTCAGGCTTGTCTTCTATGTGGCATCCTCACTATATCTTCTCCCTATGACAGAGGTTTGACAAAGCATGTGATTTCATCTTTGCAACATCTCTTGTATATGCCCGCTTCTGTCCTTTGATACAGCCACTACCCTGGCAGGCCCTCATCACCTCATACTTATACTGCTGCAATACTGGAGCTGCCTTTCGCAAGTTTCTTCCAGTTCTAATCCCTTCTCTATTTGGATGTTGATTGATTTTCCTAAAGTATAGGCCCCACCATGTCATTCCACTACTCAATAAATTCAAGTAGCTTTCTATCACTTCATGGCTCAGTTACAAAATCCTCTGTTTGACATTCAAAGCCTTCTATAACCTAATCTCCCCTGTTCACCTTTCCAGTTCTCTTACATATTAACTTTTTTAGGTCGCAATTTTCTCATGAATGGGTAAGACTGGATGATTTCTAAGGTCCTGTAGAGCCCCACTGTCACCGATAGAGAAAAGATTATTAAATAAATGTGTAGCTTTTATGTATATGTTGCTGGATTGTATGCCTTTCTAATTATCTAATTTTTGTCCCAGTTCTTCTTTCTGGAGCAACCCAAAACAAGTTCTGGGGTTTCCTCATAAGAACCACACTGTCATTTCATCTCTACTCTTTTTTTAAGCTTTTTAGGCTATTTCTAATGCCTTCAACTCTTCCCCCAATAGCTTGATTTCTTCCACGTTAGCTGTTGTAGTTTCTTTTTAAAGGGTCAAGGAAACTGTTCTTCAGACTTTATAGTTCCAAGGAGACTAGGTCTGGAACCATTAATGTGGCTTCCTGGTCAAATAAAGTGTAAAAGGCTCAGCCAATGAGGAATTAAAGGTCATTAGGCTTGATCAAATCTTTTCTGCCCTGTGAATAAATATACTTTTTTGACTGGGCACTGTCACTCCTGAAGCAGAAGCTGCAGCCATCTGCATTAGTATTATGCCTTTATTGAATATCTTTTTTTTGCCATCAACTAACCTTTTTTTTATTGTTTTATATGGTCCACAAATATTTCATTGTTTTCTGGTCCCAGATCTGAATTATTTGACTGACATGAGTTAGACCTGGCCCAGAATAGCTAGCTTTCCATTACTAAGATTACATTATCTTATGTAGTGGTTATATAATACGATATTATTTATGTTAAGATTGAGATTACTAAAATTCTCTATTTATAATGAATTGTATTTGTAATGAATTGTCCCATTTAAAACATAGTAGTGTTAAATAAACATTTCAAAAACAACTGGGTAAAGTCATATAACTGATATTTTGATTTTTGTCTCTTTATACTTACTTGAAGGACATAGCATTAGTAAATAAGTGATGTTACACCTTGGACTTATAC
Organism: Potorous gilbertii; assembly: GCA_028658325.1. Classification (NCBI taxonomy): domain Eukaryota; kingdom Metazoa; phylum Chordata; class Mammalia; order Diprotodontia; family Potoroidae; genus Potorous; species Potorous gilbertii. The sequence continues at coordinate 231,052,822 of CM053769.1, read as the reverse complement.
TGTATCTATAGAGAGTCTTGAAATGATGGGTATCTTCGCACACAGAGAGGAAAATGGACAAAATATATTTAAGTTTGGCCTCTCTCTTCAAACTGCATATAACAAAGGACTGACCAATGAACCCAAGCCTTATAAGCATCATCATATCTTTCTGAAATTAGGCTCCCAAACCTCTTCTATGTGAGAATTTCATTAGTCAAGCATACTATGCATGCTCATCAGCCCCATTAAACATACAAGGAACACTACTAAGTGGTAGTAGCTAGAAGTCAGTGGCAGAAGGCAGGCTGACTGGTTAGAAGTAAGGGTTATCATAAGCTTTCCTGGTAGGGAGAGAGACTTAGCACCAATAGCCTACTTTCCCCAGCATGGTAAACATGAAACTATGAACACAAGACTTTGCTGTTGCTTCTCTCCCTAGTAGATCTAGTGTTTCTTGCCTTAGGTGAAGAGATATTGGAGATAGAACAGATTAGGCTAAAACATTATGAGATCTGGAAAGATATAAGGACAAGAGTCTATGCTAAAGTTTACAGTTGACTTAGCCCCAAGCGGTGACCTTTAGAACCAGTCTAGCAGTTAAACCAATTAGTATTTAGGACATGATTTTCTGGAGCAACTTCATCTATAGGTTGTATCTCACATGAAAGTTAACTTAGTGAGATGACTGCCTTTGTAGAAACTGTGTCATTTAAATTTACTGTCCCTAGGATCTATGGCAGAATATGCTCCCCAAATATTAGGGGCAAATGCTCTGAGAACTTCACTTCTTGCTATAGCTTTGTAAATGTCTATTTGTAAAAGCTATTTGATGTCAGTTGGCTAAATGATACTTAGGTGGCAATCACATCAGGACATATTAACAATATAAGGGAAATAGTAACAGTCACTAGTGGTTAACGTTGGGGAGAACACACCAGAATGGAGGCTCATGCCAATTGCTTGGGGAACTGGACTCATCTTTAAGAGTGGGAGTTCTAGAGTTTGGAAGGGATACATATATCTTGGGGTATAGCAGAGTGGATAGCAATTAAGAAGACATTGATTATCTTCTTTCCTTGCTGTGTTGAAAAACTGAAAATTGCTTCCTATCAACGATTTTGAAAGATTTACTTACCTTCCTTTCCAAAGACATAATGAGAAATTTTTCTCCCAAATTTACTAAATCAGATTGTGTTTGAATTTTTATCTTATGAAAAAAGAGTTAATGATGGTTTTGGAAAAAGTGCTCCCAATTTATCAATTCCTTTAAAACAATTGACTAGGCAATGTTATTCAGTCATTCAATACTATTCACTGTTTGGTACAAGGAACTATAATTACTAGTATGGTAGAGCAACATACCTCTCAGTCACTGAAAGCTGTACCTTTCTTTTTCTTATATTTGTATATTTTCTTTTCAAAATACATGCTGTAGCTTCAGGAGAGAAAACGTAAAAATTATTGGACTACTTCAAAGCCATGATCCAAAAAAAAGAGCCTAGATATCATCTTTCAAGAAATTATCAAGGAAAACTGCCCTGATATTCTAGAACCAGAGGGAAAAGTAGAAATGCAAAGAATTCACTGATCACCTCCTGAACAATATCCCAAAAGGAAAACTCCTAGGAATATTGTATCCAAATTCCAGAGTTCTAAAGTCAAGGAGAAAACATTGCCAGCAGCCAGACAATGGAAAGACAATCAGGATAACACAAAATCTAGTACCTCCTACGTTAAGGGGTTGAAGGGCTTGGAATATGATATTCTGAAGGCCAAAGGAGCTAGGATTAAAATCAAGAATTACTTATACTGCAAAACTGAGCATAATCCATGAAGGGAAAAAATGGTCATGCAATGAAATAGAGGACTTTCAAACATTCATTTTGAAAAGACCAGAACTGAATAGAAAATTTGACATTCAAATACAAGAATCAAGAAAAGCATGAAAAGGTAAAGAGGAAAGAAAAACCATAAGGGACTTATTAAAGTGGAACTTACATGGAAAAATGATATTTGTAACTCATGAAACCTTTCTCAATATTAGAGTAGTTGAAAGAGATAGATAGATAGATAGATAGATAGATAGATAGATGGCACAGGGTGAGTTGAATATGAAGAAATGACATCTAAAAAACAAAATTAAGAGGTGAGAGAGGAATATATTTGGAAAAGGAGAAAAGGAATGATAGAATGGGATAAGTTATCTCATATAAAAGAAGCAAGGAAAAGGTTTCACAGTGGAGGAGAAGAGAGGCGAGGTGAGAAAGAATGGGTGAATCTTACTCATATTGGATTTGGTTTAAGGAGGGAATAACATATGCACTCAATTGGGTATCTTACCCTTCAGGAAAGTAGGGGGAAAGGGGATAAGAGGGGCATAATAGAAGGAAGGGTAGATTGGGGGAAGGGGTAATCAAAAACAAACACTTTAGAAAAGGGAAAGGGTCAAAGGAGAAAATAGAATAATTGAGGGGGTGGCATAGGATGTAGGGAAATATAGTCTTTCACAACATGACTATTATGACGTTTTGCATAACTACACATGCATAACCTATGTTGAATTGTTTGCCTTCTCAATAGGAGTGGGGAGGAGAGAAGGGAGAGAATTTGAAACTCAAAGTTTTAAAAGTGAATGTTAAAAAATTGTTTTTGCATACAACTGAGAAATAAGATATACAGGCAATTGGGTATAGAAATTTTATCTTGCCCTTCAAGAAAGTAAAGGAGAAGGGGATAAAGGGTGGGGGATGATAAAAGGGAAGTCAGACTATGGGAAGGGATAATCAGAAAGCATGCCATCTCAGGGTGAGGGTGAAGGAAAAGATGGGGAGAAAATTTAGAACTCAAAATCTTGTGGAATGAACGTTGAAAGCTAAAAGTAAATAAATTTAAATCTTAAAAAGAATACATGCTTATTCATCATTTCAGTTCATTAAAAAATATCCAGGACATAGGTGTGGGCATGTATAGCATTCCTCTTTTGACAGATGAGGAAACTAATGCACAGAGGTTAAGTGTCTTGCCCAAGGACATACATCTAGTTAGTGACTAGATTTAGGTCTCCTAAAATATTAGCAGAAAAATTAGGTCTCCTATTTCCTGCTGCACTACTCTATATGGAAGTTTACTCATCTGGGTCAATGTGGGAGATGACTAATGTAGTTCAAAAGCAGAAGCCTATATAGTTTTCTGTTGGGATTACATCCATATTTAAATATTAAACAATAACTATGAGCCATATTCCTTAGGGCTAGTCATTGATAGTCCTTAAGTGTTCCAAAATGGTATTGAGCATAGACCATCTTATTAAAATGAATACAGTTTCTCAACCTGATTACTTTGAAAGAGACAACATTCATGAGATAAGTTCATATACAGAGAGAAATGATGGTTAGATACAGATAAACAGCTAAATCTTTGCATATATAGATATCTTTGTCTATACATATCTACACACACACACACACACACACATTCAATTCATACCTTTTTTTCCTCAGTGCAGGGAATTCTCTTATGTGTTGTCTTTGTCCAACAATGGACAGGAAATGGAACTTGGTTTCCTGAGACAAGAGAGATTAAGTGATTTGCCCACAGTTGCATCAATAATATGTAAAAGAGATAGGTCTTGAACCCAAGTATTTCTGGCTAAGATTAGCCTTCTCTCTATAGGGCCATTATGGCCCCTGAAGATCCCTTATGTTTGTAACAAAATTAGTCACATTTTAATTGTCCCCTCTACAAATATATTCCCATTCATTTGCACAATGGTCCTATCAGAATTACAAGTAGAACAAAACATGGATTTCCCCCAGAGCAGGTAATTTAGAGCACACTAACAAGTGGCCACATCCCTGTTCTACTTCCTGTGTTGGAAGCCATAGCCTTGAGCCTCCTGTAGTCTCATCACCCTGAGACATGAAAAAGAGTTGCTAAGGATTTTGTCCATCTCCACAAGTCACAATACATGTCTTAAAATAGAAACAAATCTCCCGAGAGTGACTTGTGGTACCATGGAAAGGGAAAGGGGGAAAAAGAACCAGATTCAAGCATCTACTATATGCCAGGCATTGTACAAAGAATTTTACATATATTTTCTCATTTGATCCCCCAACAACCCTGTGAAACAGGGCAGAAGAGTTAGAGTCAGAGGACCACGAATCTTGTCTCTGCTCTGGGGTTTATTAACTGAGTAACCAAGTTACTTAATGCGTAAGCCTCAGTATCCTCATCTGTAAAATGAAAAGTTGCAGAGGCAGATTGGCCAAGATGAAAGACTTGCCCACACAAAGAAAAACCACTGAAAGAACTTACTTGGCTTCCATCAGGATATATTCAGTGGAGGTGAAATATAACACGGCTAATGAGAAAGCTTCATGTGTATGAGCAATAAGGCTTGAATACAAACCTCTCTACCAATTATAATTATTCTATGTTTCCTTCTTCTTTTGTTGCTTAATATTCCCCCTTTCTCTGGGGGGAATAAAACTGCTTTTTGCTTACCTATTTCATGCTTGTATCCTCAGTACCATTTTTACTTTCTCTCCTTTCCCTGCAGAGGATTCCCTAAGACTAGAGCCAAAAGTACAATCACTTCTCATGAATCTGAGGTAGTGGTTGAATCAAAGCCAGTCATTCCACTACTGAAAAGACAGAGCAATGAAACTAGGACATACTGCAGGGTCAGGCAAAGGACAGAGGCTGGTGCAGGTCATCAGCCTCTATGGCTTCGATGCCACAGCAGAAGACACTTGAGGCTGCCATCCTGGATGACCTAACACATAGGTAGAGCAGGTGATTTTGAAAGATGCTGTCTCAAAATATATTTCTGTACTGGCCATTGCTGAAATTCTTATACAGCTTGTACCAAAAGTCCCAGTGCAGTTTTAAAAACTTCAGAAATATAAATGCTACAAACTTCAAAAACATTGAAAATTTACTTAAATTCATTTTTTTTTACTTATTCAGTTTTGTGAATTTTGACCAAAAAACATTTAATTTTAATCTTAACAAGATGGGTGCACCCTGTCACAATGAAGCATATGTGCAACAGTGTCTAAACAGTACTGTCTCAAATTGATGACTCAGGAGAAATAAGGACCTTTGGCTTGGCTATCTCATTCACTTGCCCTATTGTCATTAGACTTTTTCTTATGACATCACATCAAACCGGTCATGTATACATCAAGAGCTCCTTCTTTGCATAATCTTCAATCTAAGGTTACAAATGCAGCTCTTTCAGAAGCTGCTGGTAAAAATTTTCATAATATAGAAAAATCAACTAGAGTGGTGGCTATGTTAAATTTAAATAAGAAATACATCAATAATTTAAAATATTAATAATTTACCTTTCAAAATTTTTGTTTGTAGCCTTAATACTTCTGAAGTTATTCAAGTTTAAAATTGCACTGAGACTTGTGAGACACCCTGTATTACTCATTCAGGTTAAAGCAACAAAGGCAATTACAAAAATTCAAATATTACCTGGGAGGGATTCCATATTAGGCCACTATACCTTAGCTTGAACGACTTTTATCAAACTAGCTTTCGAGTATAGTCCTGATACAGTAATGAGGAAGAGAACAATTAATCTGATATCAAAGAACAAGAAAAGGAAAATATTTAACACTGGATATTGCGGGGAAAGACAAATTTAAGAGGCTTTCATTGTGACCAGGCATCACGACCATTATGACTGAAGCAGTGTAGGTACTGAATGACCGGAAGGAAGAAACATGAAGAAGTAACGCAGAAAGAAAATGGAAATGGGAGTCATTAAGGGAATTTTTAACTCAATAATTTTGTCTTATGTTTGCCCTGGCTCCTGCCATCTTATATCCTTAAGACATTGGCATTTTTACTAGTTTCTTTCATGTTCTTGTTGGAGTTGTCTGTCCATGAAGAAAGTTTTAATGGTTACAGAAAGTAAATATGTAAGGGATATCTAGATTAAGGAATACGCAGTAATTTTTTTTGGGGGGGGGGAAGATAGCTGATGATTTTCTGTGGTTAATTAGATCACTGAATAAGGATTATCCAAAGCGTCTATGTAATTTTGGTTTTGACTAAGTAAAACTGTTAGAATTCAATCTAAATAAAAACTATTATAAATGTCATCACTTATGTAATGTTCTTGAAGGAAATTGATGTGGTTGCTGCTTTTTCAATTTGCATAGACTTTAAAGAATTAAAATGCTGGCCCTGTTGAAACCAAATTCTGATTTGTTTGGTGTGGTTTTATAGAATTATTAAATTATCAGGGTTGTGAGGCACTTGAGAAATAATCTAGTCTAGCTTTCTAAGTTTGCAAATGAGGAAACTGAGGCTTGAGAGATAAAGAAATTGACCCATATTCAAATTGAAAATTAACATGTTAGAAAACCATCATAGGCAATTGATTTTAAATTTCAAAATGATTTTAAGGATATGTTTTTAAAGTGTTACACTTCTAAATACAGAAGTTATTCAATGGGGTCATTGCTTAGAGCTCCAGGTTGGGGGTAGGGGGAGACAAAATTATTCCAAAGGGTCTGGCCTCCCAGTATGTTACTACTTTGCCTAAATATCAGTTAGCAGCCTGAATGTACATGCCTAAATCTTTACCTCAGTGATGTCTTACAGCTGTGAATTCCCCAGTTTAATTATATGTTTGCTAATGAGGTATTTCTTTTATCTGTATTACATTTTAGTTTTAAGTTTTATTAATGGGCCTTCTTTCTCTTTGTGGGAAAGGGTAAGTAGAGAACTGTGTTAAGTCTTTTTTTCTGTCAGTCTCTGATTTTATATACTTTGATACTCTCCAAAGTAAATATTGCAATAGGTTTACTTTCTCTTCCATAGGTTCCTCTTCATTTGTTTAACTTGGACTTTTAATACTTTTTTTTCCCTCCTGTGGTTCTTTTGTGGGCAATTTGGAGCAAATTTTTTAAAAAATCCATTAAATCCAATTTACCAGACTGTTGTCTTAATGTCCTATACAGAACAGGATTGATGCTTTCCATCTAAGTGAATGTGAATGAATCAAATTTTCTGGCATTTTAATTCACTCATGTTTATAAAGATCTGCCCAAAATTTATTTGGAGATGAGGAAGAAAAATCCAGATCTGGGCATTTGACAAGAGGGCTACAGTGAAAACTTATTAAAATCTATGTTTCTACTAAGTTCATGGCATTATAACACTGTTTGTTGAGGCTTAATGAGGCCTTGGCCAAGTGAGCCAAGTAGCTTTGAGAAATTGTCGATTGCCTCTGTCTTTGTTGTTGTTTTAAATATGGGGTTGGGGCTATTATGTATCCAGGGTGTTTTTGATATTACATATCTGGTCTCTAATTCACAAGTTGCTGCTTTTCCATTACTGCTATTCATGCCTTGACTTTTTGTTGTCTAACACTTCTTCCAGTTGGAAGATTTCATTGGTTCAATCAGGGTCTTTATCGTGGATTAGAAAGACACTACCTTTTCTCTTGGTGGTATTTTAGGGGCAAGGCTGGAGTTAATTGTTAGCCCACTTCCTAACCAAATCTCTAACTCAATTAGCACTTTGACAGTCTAAATCTTTGGCTGGAAGCACCCTGCCAGTTTGGGTGGTAGCTTTTAGTATGAAAGACACTCTTTTACTGGGAACTGAGCCCAGACAAACCAATTCATTTCATACTTCTCCTCAACCACCTCCAGATGGGAAGCTGTCTTGGTCCCAGCTTACTTACCTATTTGGATGGGAACCAACAAAAGGTAAAGGTCCTGTCATCCCATCACTTAAGCAGCCTGGTCTTTTCACAAGCATAATGGAAGCTTTTGCTGCTATTCAGCACTATAGCAAGGGGTTTCCCCATGACTTGGGCAACTTCTTTTCCAGAGGTAACATTTTTTTTTCAGCAAATTTGTGACCCTCTTAATGCTGTTTTATAACTTGAGTGTTAAAGGTTGTTGAACAAACAAGTACAGTCCTCAATACTGTGCTAATGTTTTATGACTGGTGAATTTAGTAACCTGCGAGTTATGCTTTGATCTTAACTATTTTAAATATCATAGGGTCTGATTCACAAGGCAGTAATGGCAGCTCATTATTCCTGGCACTATTAGCCTAAGTTAGAAATTAGCTTTTAGGCTCCCGGCACTATGTTCTAATACTCTCTGAAATGGAACACCTGCGTAAGGGCTGAACAAATCATTCGGTTAAATCGCTCCCTAATTTCGTGAGCTCTGACTTTACATTTTTGTTATGACTTTTAAGAGGAAGCTCTTTATGCCTTTTAAATGAGTTCTACATTTCTCCATATGGTACAATTATATGCATGCTCAAATAATGCTAAGGACTTGTTTCTGCTAATTGTGGGAGTACTTTACATAGATAAGGATCTGTAAATTGAGACCAACCTGTCTTTGCTTTAAAAACAACAAGAGCTCCTAATATATCCATCTACTTGTCAGTCTACTTCCCAGAAAGTCTGGGAAACAACCAAAAAGTACTTCTGTATCAGTGCAACTTCGAACAAAATTGGGCATTTAAAGAGCATCATAACCAGGCTCCCTTTTCATCCTCTCTACCTTCCAATTTTATAACTCAGGATGCTCTACAAACTCATTTCCTTTCTCCATGCCTTTGCAACATCTCTACTTCCTCACCTCTCTCTCTTTGAATCCCTTGTTTCAGCCAAGGCTCAGCTCAAGCACTACTTTCAAGGCTTTTCCTGTTCTCAGCTAATTTAGAACCCTCAGTTCCCTCCCAAAACTACCTGGTGTTTGTTCTGAATATATAGTATATATACTTACATGTTGTCTTCCCCATTAGAATATAAACTCCTTGAGATCAGGGACTATTTCATTTCTGTATTGTCTCTCCAATACTTTGCACATAGAATAGTTGACAGTTTTGTTGATTGAGAGTTAACAGACATCTGAAGATGGTGTCTCAGATTCTGTAATGCAAGGAGAGACAAGAGACAGAAAGAACCACAGAGATGAGAATAGCTGTTTTCTGTGTGATTTGTTGTTCCTTCAGTGTCCTCAATGGACTGAGTTAATGAACTTTCCCAAAATTTACTGCACAGGACTGCTTTATTCATCTTTATGTTATGGTTCACTAAATAGCAAATAATCACAGTAAATGGTAAAAAGTCACTACAAGGGTCTTTGATGACTTGCTTTTCAGTTTTTAAATGATTCAAGCAATTTACACTCTTTTTTCAAAGCAAAGAATGTTAGAAATGAATTAAGTGATAATATACCTCCCTAAAGGTCTTGTTTAACTATATAGGAATGACTTAAGCAAACAAAGAAATCTGCCATAAGATATGTATTTTAAGGGAACGAGGAAGCAGGGAATTTTTTTTCTTAATTCAGGGACTACAACCTATGAATTACAAAAGTATTATGAGAATGGGTAGGTGGCAGCCACTGAGCCTTATAGCAGTATCACTCTTAGAGGAGATTTTTAATTTTCTCCTGATGAGATTAGTATGGTCTCTGTTGAGGAAAAAAAGGGTTATATTGATTTAATGAAGCATTTCTGTAATTTATGAATGAAGAAGTAATCACTTTCAAGACTAAATATTGTTGAAATGAATGAGTAGAGAATTAGTAAATTAAATTTTAATTCAATAAAAATGTAATACACATATGCCATGCACTAGGAATCATATTAGGTACTAGGAATACAAGGATGGAAAAACTACATAATACCTGCTTTCTATGAGTTTACCACTTAATAGAAGAAGCCATGATATGTACGAATAAGTATGATGCAAGATAGGGAAAGGGGATTGAGACAATATTATTTAAGAAAACTTGGAAATGGACAAACTACTTTCAGTTGTTTGGGGATCAGAGAAGGATCACTTCCCCAGCTTCCTTTAAGTCCCAGCTAACATTGTAACTTTGCTGGAAGCCTTTCACAATCCTTCTTAATACTAGTGCCTTCCTTCTACTAATTATTTCCTAATTATCCTGTATATAGCTTACTTTGTATATATTTGTTTGTACATTACATCCTACATTAACTTCTAAGCTTCTTGAAGGCAGGGGTTGTGTGTTACCTCTTTTTGTATCTCTATCCCTCAGCAACAGTGCTTGGCACAGAATAGGCACTTAATAAATGTTTAGTGATTGATTGACTGATTATTGAAGAAATGGCACCTGTGCTGGGGACTTTGGAGGAAAAGAATGATTTTAACAGGCAGAGTTATACAGGGAATATATTCCAATGTCTGGGGTTTAGAAATATGGGGTTCAATTACATTTGATTCAAAAATATTGATGAAGCACTTGCTACAGACAAGAACTCCGTGCTATGCTGTGTCGAAAGCAATGACAAAAGCAGCACAGTCTCTACCTTACATTGCTTCAGGAAGCTATAACATGTTCACAAATCCATTTACATAAATGCAAAATAATTTCAAGAAGGAAGGAGAGATCTGAAATGGAGAAAAGAAGAAAGATCTTGTATGTAGGAGTTGGCACTAGAACACATCTTCTTTGAAGAAAGTTAGGGATTCTAAGAATCAGTGATGGACAAAAGCCTCCAGCTGATTCTGTAACTGGTAACAGATGGGTAGGTCAAAGGGTGTGTAGGAAAGACAGGATGACAGAAGACTGGTGGAATAACAATTCTTTTCACTCTCAGTTACCAAGTGCAATGATTGAGCAACTGGTCTAAAATTCTGTGACCATGTTTGGTGACTGAAAAAGAAATACCTGGGAGATGTCTAAAGAAGAGTAAGGGTTAAGTTCAAAGTGATTGTGCTCATTTGATCTAACTATGACAAAGAAGAGAGACTTCAGAGTAAGTAGTAACTTTAAGGTTTTATATATTCTATAACCCCAGTAGGGCAATTGACCTATTCTACATAGTGTACACACCCACATTTATGGGCGTTCAAAATTTAAAACCGAAAAGGATCATAGAAATTGTCTTGTCTGAGATTCCTTGAAGCTTTTGTCTGGAAGGGCAATATTTTTCCTTTTTTTAATTGTTTTTGCAAGGGTAGATTAGGTCTCAAGAACTACTGGTTAAATATCTCTGTGGCCTGGTAATCCAGTGGAAAAGCATGAATTCCAATCTAATATGTGTATATATATATATATATATATATATATATATATATATATATATATATGACCCCCAATGATTTGGATCTTTTAGGCCTCAGTGTTGGATGAGATGACTACTTAATTCCCTTTAAATCTCTAAATCTAGGACCTAATAATCTAGTTTAACCTACTCACATTTTAGGGTTAGAGAAGCTAAGTAGTTTGGAAGTCATGATATACATGGATAAGTAATTGAGGAAGGGAGATTGAGATAATATTCTTTAAGAAAGTTTGAGAATGTAGAGATCACTTTCAGTTGGTTGGGATCCTAAAAGGATCACTTCCCCCACTTCCTTTAAGTCCCAGCTAAAATCCAATCTTTTACTGGAAGCTTTCCTCAACTCCTTTTAATATTAGTCCCTATATTTGTTTGCATGTTGCCTACCTCATTGGATTGTAAGTTTCTTGAGGGCTTGAGATAGTCTTTTGCCTTTTTTAAAAAATCTTTATCACTTAGCATAGTACCTGGAACAGAGTAGGCACTTAATACATATTTAATGATTGATTGATCATAGAGGAAATGGCACCCATGTGTGGGGGCAAGAAATGGGGGGGCTTGGAAAGAAGAAAATTATGCACACACATGGATATATACATGTATATATATGCACATACATACAAATATAATATACACACATACATGTATAATGTATATGCATGTATACACACATATACATGTGTACAAGTATTATTGTTCATCATTCATTTTAAAAGAAAACTAATGGCATAGAGATGTTGGGGTCAGACTACAGTTTATTTGACTATAGATGATCAATCTACTATGAGTTCAGAAGACTCTACCAAAGGTTGGACACAAGAAGTCCACAAGAACATTTGGGATAGAGATGTCTCTGGATTTGTGAAGCTCATGTTTTCTTTGTGCTACTACAATTCTGCTTTCCTTATGGAATACAGAAAACCTTCTTTGATGTGAGTGTGCCATGTTGGCTGATTCTGTGCCAATATCTCCCAAGTCTCACAATTGATAATAAAATTCTTTAAGGAGACCTTGAGAATGTCCTTGTACAGCTTCTTCTGAACTCTGTGTGAGCGCACTTGCCTTGTGCAAATTCTCCATGAAACAATGCATGTTTGACATTCAGGTTATGTGACCATCCCACTGGAGCTGCACGCTCTTCAGTAGAATTTGAATGCTTGGCACTTCAGCTCCAGAGAGGACCTCAGTGTCTAATACCTCATCCTGCCAGGTGATCTGCATGATCTTCCTGTGGAGTTTTCATAGGCATACAACAGTGAAGTCAGCATAACAGCTCTCCAGACCTTTTTTGGTAGGCAGCCTAATACCTGTATATATCATAATACCATATTGTACAATGACGTACCATATCATACCATATCAACCATACCATACCATACTATGCTATACTATACTGTACTATACTATACTATAGAGTAGCCAGAAGCAAATCTGGGATTAGAACTGAAATTTGATAATAGTGAGATATTTGTTCCTCCATTCTACTAGGTAATTTACATGAGATTGGTTTCATTATTTTGTTTATTGTATTTATTACATGTTCAGATTATATTAATAGCAAATCTCTTTCAGAGGTGTTGTGACCAAAGTTTGTTGAATTTTGAATGGCTTGCCTGGCTCTATTCTGGAGCCTCTGAAAGGAGAACTCTTTAATAGTTTAAAATCAGCTATTATATTTTAAAGGAAAAAATTATAATATCAGCTCATAAATCAACTAAATAGTAGGAAAAAAACACCTTTCATTGCAACCCCTCATCAGTTAGAAGTGTACCTTGCACATAGTGGGTAGATAATATTTATGAATTATATACACAAAATAGTGATAACAGTCATTTACCTGTAATAACACTTTATTTAGCTTTCTTGATCTTTCCCTCCCTTTATCTATCTCTACTTCTATCTTTTTTCTACTTTACCCCTCATTTTCTACCCTTCCCCCTCTCTTTTTTATTTAAATAGTCATAATATTTAACTGAAGTATATTTTTAAACACTAATCTTACTATCTGAGTAAGGTTTTCTATTCCATTACCTTCATTTGAAAAATCACTTGAGTTAAATTTTTTGTATTTATTTCAATTTTTCAAAAAAAACTAACTTAAAAGTTGTTTTTTCTTCCTTCCTTCCTTATTTCCTTCCCCCCTCCCTCCATCCCTCCCTCCTTCTTTCTTCCTTCCTTCCTCCCTCCCTCCCTTCCTCTCTTCTTTCTTTCTTTCTTTCCTTCCTTCCTTATTTCCTTTTTTCTTATTCTTGTTCGTTTCTTCTTTTTAACTTACACACCTCTCTTTGATTTCTCCCAAAGCAGTAAGAGGCTCCCATCACTTCAGTAAATCTTATTAAAAATAATGCATGTTGTTTTTGTGTTGCTTCAGTTATGTCTGACTGCCTATGACCCCACTAGGGGTTTTCTTGACAAAAATTCTGGAGTGGTTTGCCAATTCCTTCTCTAGCTCATTTTATGAAAGAGGAACTGAGGCAGACAAAATTAAATGACTTGCCCAGGGTCACACAGCTAATGAGTATCTGAGGTCAGATTTGAACTTAGGTCCTCTTAACTTCAGACCAGTACACTATTCACTGTACCACCAAACTGCCCCCGGATGTGTGTGTGTGTGTGTGTGTGTGTGTGTGTGTATAACAACTATATTTATAAAACACTATTTATAACCATGTAACTATAGCTATATTTATAAAACACTATATATAACTATTTAAATGTGTGGATATGTGCACACACACATGCATAAATGTCTAGGCATGTGAATATGTGTACGTATACACACATGTGTATATGTATGTATATACATACATACATATGTGTACACCCTCAAAGAATATACATGATACTGGGTGGGGATGGTAATTGAGGAATGAAGAAATAAAACAGAGAAGAATGGCCTGAAGAAAAGAAGTCATGGCAAGTATTAGAGAAAAGGGCATAGAAGGTATTTTTTCCTTTATCTTACACTGGAGAAATAATATTTAAAAATTTGAGACCTCCATAGAGATTTACTAGTATGTCCTTGAACATATGTACCATTTAGCACATGATCTCTGATTTGTTATTTAACTCTTTGAAGCACAGATTTTAGGCTGGGTAAATCTAGAGATAGAAAGACATAAAGAGAACACAAGACTTGCAGTCCAAAGACGTGGCTTCTACTCCCAGCTCTGCCATTTACAAGCTGGTTGTCTTATGACAAGTAACTCAACCTCTCTCAAACTGTTTCTTCATATATGAAATAGGAATAAGAGCTCCCTGTTGGAATTATTGGGCAGTCTGATAGGACTAGTGTCTACCAATTTTCTCTAAAATTCTAGTTAGGCCCAGGTCCTTCCTCCTTTTCTCCTAAGACAAAAAATTAGTTATTCTCAAGAAGAAACAAAACTTGTCAGGACTTAATTGCCCCTGACTTCCTTGTCATTGCTACTGGTCACCTAAGGGCATAAAACATTCCAGTCACCTGGAGTCTATTACTGTATTTGAAGTTTTCTTAGTAAAGATATTGGAGGGATTTGCCATTTCCTTCCCCAGTTCATTTTACAGATGAAGACCTGAGGCAAACAGGGTTAAGTGATTTGCACAGCCGGTAAGTGTCTGAGGCTGGATTTGAACTCAGACCTTCTTGACTTCTGGTCTGGCACTCTATCCATTGTACTACTCAGCTACCCCCAAATACAAAATGGCATAGTGTCTGCTACTAAAATCTTAGTTTAATGCCTCCTCATTGTGACATGAAAATTGGCTATGCCAATGTAACACAAACTTTGACATATCCTGGAAAGGCCTTGGATATAGGCCACGTGGCAAATATATCTATTTTCTTAGTATCAGCATATTTAAATTTGAAGAAACTGATCACCTACTACCTCTGTGGCCTCAAGCATGTCACGTTGTTTCTTTGGGTCTCAATTTTCTTCTGAAAGATATAGAGTTTGGATCAGAACATCTCTAAACTCTAAACGTCTACCTCTAAACTCTATGAACCAGCAGATAGTCAGATACCTGAAAAGAGATTTTAAATGGGAGGTGGTGGTAGAATTAACAAATATTGTCTACTATAGGGGAGTTTCAATCTATTTAAGTCAAGGAGTAGAGGGAAAGTCTTCAGTTATAAAATCAGAAAATATTAAAATGATATTTGTGAAATTTCTTAGGAATGTTCAGAACTGCAAAAGTTATTATTATTTTATTTTGTTAATATTACTTTACACTTTAAGATATTGAGGTGTATTACAAGATAAATTGTACAAGGTCAAATAGTCCGTTACTAGCACGGTAAAGAATATGATCCAGTTCTCTCTACTACAGCATACTAACGTACAATTAAGTAGTTACCAATATCTTCCGGGTAGGATTTTTTTTCATAACAATACAATATGTGTTCTGTTCTTTGGAAGTCTCTACCTTATTGAGATAGTTTAACAATTTAATCTTTGAATTACTTTAAAGCTGCGTTGTTTCCAGTACACATTTCTTCAGTGAAGCAGTTTTAGCTGCTCTTGTCTCGAGTCTCTTCATTACTATTTCTAGTTCCTGTATCAAATACTGGGCATTTCCATTGCCATTGATGAGAATAGATTGCTATTATAAACACTGACACATTTGTACCATTTCATGCCTATTTATTACATTTCCAATTTCATCAGTCAATGACATTTTAATTTCATATAGTGCTTGAAGGAATCTCAGTATTCTTCTAGTGTAACCCACTCATTTTTCAGAGAAACTAATTCAGAGAATTAATTTTTCAGAGAAACTAATTGCCAAAGGGGCAAAATAGCTATGTATAAAAACCACGCAGGTAGTAAATGGCACAGCCAGAACCTGAACACAGTTCTGCTGACTCCAAACTCTTTTCTACAGAATCATACTATCTCCATCCTTCGGGTATATGGCTTCCTTGGTCCTTGGGACAAGCTTTCTGCTAACTTGTGTTTGGGTTCATGCCTCTTGTTTTTCTGTGGAGATATACTGCTTATAACCATACATCATTCTCTTCTGTATTGTTTTGCAAATGAGCTGTCTTCAAATATTTGAAGAGCTATCACCTGGAAAAGGGATTAGACTTGTTGTGTTTGTCCCCAGAAGGCAGAACTAGGAACAAGAAGTGAAAGTTTCAGAGAGGCAAATATAGACTTGATAGAAGAAAAAAAAACCCAAAAAACTAATCCTTTAGTATGATCCAAAAGTGGAATGAACTGCTGCAGGAGGGAGAGGGTTTTCAAGCAAAGTCTGGAAGACCAAGTGAGAAATATGCTAAAGAAGGTATTCTTGATTGGGTATATGTTAGGCCTGATGACCTCAGGTATTCTTTATCAGGTATATGTTGGGCCAGATAACCAGTAGTCATCTTTATCAGGTATATGTTGGGCCAGATGGTCACTGGGTATTCTTTCTCAGGTATATGCTGGGCCTGATGACCACTGGGTATAATTTGTCAGGTATATGTTACACACGATGAGCACTGAGGTCTCCATCTAACCCTGAAATCAATGCTATGATGTGTATTATATTCTAAACTGACTGTGTTCTTAGCTCCCATGTCACAATTTTTTTCAATCAGTTAACAAATGTTTATTAAGTGTCTACTACCTGCCAGGTGCTGAGGTATACAGACAAAAATCAAACCATTCTTGTCTTCAAAGAGATTACATTTTATTAGGGGTGCCAATTCATCTACTAACAAGTATTTACAATAGATATATAAAACAAATATCAAATAAGTTAATGAAGGAAGGGTCAAAGACTCATGGAGCTAAACCTGGAAGATAGCTCAGACTCCATCCAGTCCAACAACTTTCCTGGAAGGAAAGGAGAAGCAAATTTCAGCCATGACAGATAGCCAGGAATGCAGGAGGATGGAAGATGTGGTATCATGCATGAAAACCCTCAAAAAGAGCAGTTTCCTTAAACTTAGGGCACAGAAAAGGGAATAAGGTATAACAAATCTGGAAAACTAGATTGGATCCAGGTTGTAAAAAAAATTTGAAATTTCAAACAAAGTAGATTGTATTTCATATAGACAGTAGAGAGAGAGCATTGGAATTCAATGACTAAGAGAGTGACATGGTCTTCCCTGAGTTTTTGGAAAATTTGGAAAATGACTTTGGCAGCTGTGTGAGGTAGGATTTAGAGAGTCGAAGTAAGAGATGATAATGAGGGCTGGGACTAAGGCAGTGGCCATATGAGGAGTGAAAATGAGTCTAATGTAAGGGATGTTTTAGAGTAGAATATAATACCTTTCCTCTAAGATTCTCTTCCATCTATATATACATACATAGACATACACACATGTATGTATGTATGTATGCATATCCCCCATTAGATTGTAAACTCCTTGAGGGTAGGTAGGGACTGTCTTTTGCCTCTTTATCCCCAGTGCTTAGCACAAGGTTTGGCACATAGTAGGCACTTAATGAATGATTGTTTTGTTGTTATTTTTGTTTATTTTTTTACATTTATGGAATAAAATAAACATTTCTGTAATATAATATAATAAAAACAATGATGAAACTTGCAAATCTATTATGTACAACTTGCTATTCATAAATAAAATTTTAAAAAATTTTTATACAAATGAAATCACATTTAAATAATTGAAGAAATATTAATTCTTCATGGGTAGTCAGGTCTAATATAACTAAAATAACAATTTTACCCAAACTAATTGCCATCCCAATTAAATTACCAAAAATTATTTTATTGAATGTTTATATACATATATTGATATATACATTTTACATACATACATATATATGTTCGCGCGCGTGTGCGAGAGAGAGAGAGAGAGAGAGAGAAGGAATATTCAATGAACTGTTATTTACATATAGTATCTCCCATTAGAATGTGAACTCCTAGAAGGTAGGGAAAACACTTTTTTAATCCCAACATTTCTATTCCAACTGTGCTTAGCATAGTACTGGGCATATACTCAATGTTTAATAAATCATTGTTTATTGATTTATTTAGCAAATGAATGGATATGTGAGGTGAGGGAAATTGAGGAGTGAAAGATCATGCTGAGTTTAAAAATCTGGGAGACTATCCTTGACAGAAGTAAGGAAGTCAGAAGAGGGATTGGATGAGGTTGGGGGAGATAATGAGTTCCATTTTAGACATGCTAAGTTTGAGATTTCTATGGACAGTCAGTGAGAAAAATCTAATAGGTAGTTAGTGCTATCAGACTAAAACTCAGAAAAGATACTAGATTTGAAATTCATCTTGACAGAGATGATACTGAAACTTGTGGGAGTTAATAAGGTCACCAAGTGAGAAAAGGTAGAGAAAAGAGGGCTCAGGGCAGCCTTGGGGTACAGCCACAGTTAAAGGGTGAGATAAGAATAGTGAACTTGCAAGAGACTGAGAAAGAGAAGTTAGACAGGTAGGACAGAATTACAGAGAGAGAGCAAGAGAGAGAGAGAGAGACAGAGAGAGAAAGGGTCCAGAGAGATCAATTCCATGAAAATACAGAGATTAGAGAGTATCTAGGAGAAGAGGCTGTCAGCCCTGTAAAATCTGGCAGAGAAGGCAAGAAGAATGAAGATTGATAAAACCCATCCCAATTAAGGGATCATTGGTTACTTTGGAGAGATGAGTTACAGTTGTGTGAAGTTGGAAGTCAGATTGCTAAGGATTAAGAATTTAATGAAAGGAAAGGAAATGGAATAAAGTAGTATTGAAAGCATTTGATATTTGACCCAGAAAGGGAGGACAGATATTGGATGATAATTTGAGAGAAATGGTACAGTATAATAAAGGTTGTCTCTCACCCCTGCCCTTTCCCACCCCCTAACACCCTCCTCCTTCCCCCTCCTCCTCCCCAGCGTGAGGGAGACTTGGGCATATCTGTAAGCAGCAGGAAAAAAACTGGTGGAGAGGGAAAGATTAGAGAGAAATGGGAAAGGACACACACACAGAGGAGACAAAGAGAGGAGAAAGGGAATTAGAGAGATGGGGGGAGAGAGAGAGAGACAACAATCTGCTAGCAAAGCCATAAGGAGATGACATCATTACAAGTACACATAGATGAGTTGGCTTCTGCATTTATTGGCTAAGGTTGGATTCCTGGATCTGAAATTTGTTTTACATTGATCAAATCTAGACAACAAAAAGCCTGCTTGGGGAAAGACTACTAGTCTCCAAAGGACCTGGGTTCAAATTCTACCTGTGACATTTCCTACTTCTGTGACCTTGGGGAAGGTACTGCACCTCCCTATGCTTCTCATCTGTAGAATAAGGAAGGCAGCTGGATTAGATGACATCTTAGATCCTTTTCAAGTAGAAGTAGCCATTCTAAAAATTACTCTCAGAATGGGGATCAGATTCCCATTTTTCAAAGTTATTTGAAGGCTGAAATAGGTCAGATTAGATAGCACACAGTTTCAATTCTGAAGAGATTCTCATGACAGTATCCAATTGTTTTCTGCCCACTAAAATATAGTCAGTTTCACTTTTTAATGTCTTATCTCACTATGTTTTTCTGATTTCCTTCTTGATGGAAGTATTCATTGTCCATATCTGTAAAGTTTGTAAGTTAGCTGTGTGTCTTTTTATGCCTTTACAAAGCTACAACAAATCAATCAACAATCAATTTTTTGTTTGTTTTAGCATGTGTCAGATATTGTACTGGGCCATGGGAACTGGGGTAGGTATGGGCACTGGTTTTAAGATTTCTCTGGCATAGAGAAATCCCGAGGGAGGAAACTCTCTCTAACAATGTGGATTAACATCTTTTCTGCATTAAAGAGTTGCCTAGACCGGTGGTGTCAAAGGTAAATAGAAAAGGGGAGCTCTATATTGACTGAGAAAACCATAAATTAACATTGTCCACATTGCATTGTATTTTTATTTTATTAAACATTTCCTAATTACATTTTAATCCAGTTCAGGCTGCACTTGGGTGTTTCGCTGACTGCTGAGTTCCATGCCTCTGGCATAGAGAACTGGAAAGTCAATTAACTTGCCCAGGGTCACACAATTGTTGTCAGAACTTGGATTTACATCCTGGCACTTTCCTGAATTCAAGACTAAGGATAGATCCCTGTTATATTCCATTGCCATGGATCCATTAATTATTTACTAATCAATCTTTGGATCTAGTTATTCTGCCAAATTTAAATTCACCTAACTATATCAAGAAGTGACCCTAGTCTTCATCTCTGCAATTTAATTATGAGACAGTTTCTCAGATGTCTTTTTGAAATGCCCATATACGTTGTCTGTTACATTCTCCTGATCTCCCCAGTCTAATAAACTCATCAACAATGGAAATGTGGTCAGTTTAGCCTAACTTCTTCTTACTGTATTCAGGCTGGCTTTAAGTGACAACTTTTCCCCTTCTGAAGTACTTAGAAATCATTTATTTAATAAGACAACATGGTTTGGTTTTGTTTGCAGGAATTGACATAAAATTCACTAACTTACAGTCTGAAGACTTGACCTGTTTTTTGAAAATCAAGACACTGGTCTGTCTCTGGTCATTTTACTCCCTCCTAATTCTCCATAACTTTTCAAAACACTAGCAGCAGTTCAAAAATTACATCTCCAAGTTCTACCAAATACAGGGAAAATACACTGGTGACTTATCTTGTTAAGGTCAACTAGATGATCTCCTAGCATCTCCTCACTAACTTGGAGTTCTGATTCCCTTTTACATATTTTGGTTCTTCCTCTTCAGTCTGGAGGTGATTCTCTTCGTTTGAAAGAAAACAAATTCAAAACAGAGTCTAGACAGTTTCCATCCTCTTTCCAACATCTGCTGACATCTTATTCTCCACCAAAAACCTTTCTTCTTCTTGGCCCTAAATATATTGATGGAACCCATATATACTGGTTGGGAGGCATAAAGGCAGAAAATGTGCCAGAGAATTTGGGAAATTTTGAAGCAAAAGATAAGAAATTATACCTATTTTCATAATAAAAATATCATTACACTTAATAGGTGTTTGTTATGAAAGCTAGAATAGGGCTGGGCTGCTGTTTCTGAGGGAGGTGTAGCCCTCTGGCACTGTTGATTTTCACCTTAGTGAAAAGTGACTCTGCTTAGCCTTAGACTATGTATACCGTAAGAAGTACTTAATGCTGCCTGTTCTGATCTTTCCTGCAAATACAAGGTGCTGTATTTATTCTAAGGATATCTAACCTCCCATCCTGGTTCACCCTTGGGCAACACTATTCTCCTAAGATTGGACACAGCTGTGCCTGTTACTGACAGTGAGATCTTTGCCTTGCCCACCATTGTTAACTTTGTGTTGTGGTTGTTCCAGGCACAGAAATTTTTACCAATAAGCTTACTACTATATTCCTTTCCCAGTGTCCCTTGGCTCTACTGAGAAAAAAAGGCTGCTCTCTGCCCTTAATGTGCATGCTGCCATCTACCTTTTCCTTCTGCAGTGAGACCCACATCGGATTCAGGAATAATTGTGTTTGTCCTTCGTTGCCTAATAATAGGGATACTTTGTTCTTGTTATTAACTAGACCTATTCATGATTTCATCTGCATGCCAATGCAGTATAGCAACTATAGCAATAGTTCTGTAGCCCTTAGGGAGTTGCCTAGGGTTAGTGATCAGTTAAGTGACTTATTTAGGGTCACCTAGCCAATCTTTGTCATAGGGGGGACTCAAACCCACATCTTCCTTACTTCACAGGTAGCAATGCATCAATTCTCTCTGTTATGCTGCTGTTTCATTGCTAAGTCGTGTTCTACTCTTTGTGACTCAATTTGGGTTTTCTTGGTAAAGATGTTGGAGTGGTTTGCCTTTTCCTTCTCCAGCTCATTTTACAGATGAGGAAACTGAGGCAAACAGGGCTAAATAACTTGCTGAGGGTGGGTCCCACAGTCAGTAATGTGCCTGAGGTCAGGTTTGAACTCAGG
Organism: Potorous gilbertii; assembly: GCA_028658325.1. Classification (NCBI taxonomy): domain Eukaryota; kingdom Metazoa; phylum Chordata; class Mammalia; order Diprotodontia; family Potoroidae; genus Potorous; species Potorous gilbertii. The sequence continues at coordinate 231,030,874 of CM053769.1, read as the reverse complement.
AAGATGGGTCTTCCTGCAGCTTGGCCTGGTGCTCTATCCATTGCACCACCTAGTTGCCTCCATAATAAAGTTCATATTCAACAATAAGGTTTAAAAAGCACTTTACATATATAATTGTATTTGATACTTGCAGTAATCCTATAAGGTAGTTACTTTTCCCATTTTATAAATGAAGAAACAGAGGTTTTTAGGATGACACAACTAAATGTGTGAGGCAGCACTTGAAACCTAGGACTACAAAAATCTCAGAGGTTACTTAGTCTAACACCCTTATTTTACAAATGAGGACATGGAAATCAGTGGAAGTTAAGGGACTTGGTCGAGATTCCACAGGCAGTAATTATTAGAAGTTGAATTGGAACTCAGGCCTGTTGTCTCCAGGGGTCTTTGTCTCTTCCCACTGTAGTATGCTGTTGTTTTCATGGAACCCTATTCACAACCCAGGGCATGAAGTTCAGGAAACACCCAATTAGTTCAACTCCTCATTTTGTAGCTGAGAAAAGTGAAAGTCCAGCTAAATGACTTACCTAAGGTCCTGTTGCAGGATAGGGACAGAAATGTGACTTATAGTTCTTGATTCCTACTTTAGTGCTTAGTATGCTTAAGACATTATAGCAATGGTCCTTTTAATATGGAATAATTCAAGCAGAAACAATTAGAAACTACTGTCAAAACAATAATAAGAAACACTAGAGTCTTTGCAGCTCTTGGGTTCTCAAGAGGGCATGGAGGGAGTGAAACCAACCTGTGTTTGCTGGAAAAGTGGTACTTATTTTTTTTCTCCTTTTTTTTCCCCCTGCTTTGTTCTTTAACTGAGGAAAATACCACAATTGAAGCTGGAGAAGTGGAAATTTGTGAGGCAAGTATGCCAGGGAAAAGACTGAAGGAAAGCCAAGGGAAAGGTGTCTAGACAATATTAAGGAGTGGTTGGATAAACCAGCATAGTTAGTGACACAAATAGCTATCTGTACATTTAGTGGCTCAAAATGGTTGCCATAGAGACACCTGGAATGAGAACAATAGGGCTTCTAGTAACATTTTCTTTCTAACATACTTAATATTTGTAAGAATCTACTCCCCGCCATCCCATTTTTAAATAATCAACTTCTGGTCTATGTGAGAAGTCCAAGGTCTTAGACTGTAAGCTATTGACCAGCATTCCAGGTCGACCTACATTTTGACCTCATTTTCCTTTTCTATCTCAGCCACAAAGTCCACCACCCCACCCAAAAAAATTTCCAAACTAAATGATGTGTTTTTTATTGTGAGTATATGACTTTGGAGTATGGAAAAAAAGATAACTATTTTTAAATGAGTGTCTTCAAAATCAGTCCAATGTAAATACATTTTGAAGATTTTCTCCAATGTACAATGAACTGATTTTTGACAATTATGTGCCAATATGCTATCACTTCTAATAGGCAGGTAGCACACCAATGAACTAGTCAGTCAGTCTGTTTGCTTCTTGATATTTACCATTTAGAGCTCTCCCTGTTTTCATCTAACTCTATTGTCTTTGCCTACCCTTTACTCTAAAAATCCCTTAGCATAACCCTTACATAAGGATCTTGAATCAAGCCCACCTGCAACAACAGCAGAGGAAGGTAGTAAAAGAATTAGATGAGAAGAATAGCAAGGTAGAGATGGCAAAGGCACACACCTAAGGGAGAATGGCATATCATGATGAACTTGTGAGACTGCCTCCAAGTAGCACTACTGATAATTCCTAATGAGGAGTTTCAAAGATATTTGAGCAACTAGAGTATGAAACAAATGCGTACATGCCCTTATTTGGGCATGTGAGTTTTTTTTGACATTTTAGATCCAAATATCTTGAGTCAGTGTCAGAACTGGAATGGACCTTAGAGGCCACTTAGACCAAATTTATTGAACAAAAGAGAATCCTGAAATGTAAAAAGGTGAAATGATTTGCCAAAAGTCACATGGCTAGGAAGTGGCAGAATCAGGATTTGAACCTAATCCTTATCTGATTTTCTCTCCATACCTCAGAGCAAATCCCAACTTTCCTTTGCCTTCTTAACCTGTTATTCTTGTCCCTTTTGTTCAAAAACCTTCCGTAAGGGGGTTACCATCATGACCAAGTAGTACCACGGGATCACAGATTTAGAGCTAGAAGAAACTCTAAAGGTATTTTGTTGACCCCCCATTTTTTAGAGATGAGGAAAATGATATGTGAGACTTTAAATGACTTAAATTAGTAAGAAATAGAAGCAACATTTGAAACTACAACCCTCAAAAGGCTCTAGTTATCACTAAAAGCCAAAAGGAAGGATTTCTCTAATGTTAGTGACTTGTGTTCCCATTCTGGCATGGTTCCCCTACTATTAAGGGACAGTGAGATGATTCAGTGGGTAGAGTGCCAGGCCTAGATCAGGAAGATTTGAGTTCAAATCTGGCTTCAGTTATATACTAACTGGGTGACCTTGGGCAAGTCATTTAACCTCTGTTTGCCTCAATTTCCTCATCTGTAAAACAAGAATAATAACCTCTACCTTCCAGTGTTGCTAGGAGGATCAAATGAATAATACTCATTATTAATTATTAATGGCAATAACTGCCGGGCCCATGGTAAGCACTAAGTAAATGTTAGGGATTCTTGTTCCTACTACCATCATCATCTACTAATTATGAGACTTTTAACCAATAATTGTTGAATATGGTATTGACTTTGTATATCAAAAATAGAAGTAAAAATCTTTCCCTTATCATCTTCAGGGATGGCCTTCTAGGTCCTTGAGTGCAGCCGTTTGACTGACTTCAGTTCCTTTGTTTAAGAGAATTTTGTTCTGTGAAGTTTAGATTCAGTCAAAGGACAGCACTTGAGGACTTAGAGGGCCACATATGTCCTCAAGGCTACAGGTTCCCCACCTCTAGGGATATATTATATACTCCCAAGGTCAATTTGGTCTCTGGGGAGATTGAACTCAGACTTCCTTTGGTTTTACATAGCATGTGCCCCACTCAATTCGCTTCCAAACGTGTCATATCTGTTACAATGGGTATTTGGGTTTTCAGGGAAGATATCTCTGGTGTGAGGGCTGCCAAGACCTTTACGGATTGCTTTCCTTTGGTGTCTGTTTCAGTCAATCCTCATCTGTGTCTCTAAAAGGTTATAGAATGCATAGCAGCCACACCCTAGGAAAACCATTTTGACAGAGAGGCTAAGCCAGGCTGAGGGTAACCATGGGGTCTCAAAGACTTTGGGGAGTTATGGGGATCTGTACCAAGTATGTGAAGACTTCCCTTGGTGGAATGAGTGGATAAGAACAATTTGCTCCAACATTCATGAAGGTAGCTGAAGCAGGCACTGTGGAGCACTTAGAACTTGGTTAGACATTGAAGATGCCAAAGTCCTTGACTGTATCCTAAGCCATCACTTGTCACCTTGACTTTGTCTTTCCACTGGACTTTGATGACTTTGGAAGAGAAAGTGAGGCTGATGACTGTGCAACTCTGCCTCACTTAAATCCAATTTGGTTTTACACTGATAAAGATTTATGATGCCTTGAAGGTTATTTATGGGCCAAAGATCTATGATGCATCTCAACTACTCAATACAGTGGAGCCATGCTGACCAGTGATTGATCCTGGAGAGATGAACTGAACATTTCCATAGTGTTCTCAACAGACCATCATCCATCAATGCTAAAGCTACTGACCATATGCTTCAGGTTGAAGTCAATCTCTTTCTAGCTGTTATTCCAACTGAAGAAGAAGTTCTGAATGCCATTAGGCACCTTGTATCAGCAAGCACCCTGACATCCAGGATGGCCTGCTAGCACAGATTCTTAGATCTGCTTTTCTAAAAGGAAAACGACTTTTGAGGGGTTAACAATCTTCTTTAATCATGTATACAAACAGAGAAAATACAAGAAGAAAAATAAAGACCAACAGACAGGGCTTCCAACTGTCTGACCATAAGCAATACATACATCATGTATTTAACAGATAGATCCAACTGTCTGACCATTACATACACAGTTACCAGAGAGAGAAGCACCAACTCTGGGTTTTCAAAGGGGAAGAGGGCTTCTTAAAGGCTACCTAGATTCTCATCTGGCATATAAACCTTCTTCCAAAGAGTAAGCCCCAAAGCAAAACCTCTCCTAATCAAGCTTCCCTTAATGGGCTCCACCTGAGGCCTATTAATGGGTGGGGAAGAAGCTTTCATTAATACATTCCTCTCATATGGCAAAGTGGCTGGTGCTGATTCTATTCCAGCTGAGATTTACAAGGCAAGGGGCCTACTGTACTTGCAAAAACTGGCTAAAATGTTCTGGGTTATATGGCAAGAGGAAGTTATACTCCAAGAGTTCAAAGACGTCTCTTGTTCATCTCTACAAAGATAAAGGAAATAGATTGTCCTATGACAATCACAAGGGAGTCTCTCTCTTAGTCATCGACTCTTGTCACAGTCCTTCTGAATAGGCTGCTCCTTCACTTGCAAGATGGTTGTCAACCTGAGAGCCAATGTGACTTCAGAATGGTTTATAATGGCGTTTGCTGTCCTACAACTCCAGGAGAAATACTAAAAGCAGAAGTCTGTACATGACATTTTGTCAATCTGAACAAGGCTTTTGGTACTCTCAATCATGAGGGCTTGTAGAAAATTAATGGCAAAATTTGGTTGCCTGGAGAAGTTAATTGGTATTGTACACCAGTCCCATGATACTATGCTTGCACAAGTTATGAATAATGGATGATGGTCTTGCACTTTCCCAGTCACCATGGAGTGAATCAGGGCTGTTTGCTTGCTCCCATGCTTTTTATCATGATGTTTGCAGCAATGTTATTTGATACTTTCAATAAGGATAAAAACAGCATGGAGGTCAGCTACAACCACACTGACAAATTATTTAACTGGAAAAGGTTACAAGCCAAGACAAAAGTAGAGGGAGAGTTGGTGACTTTTTGTTCACAGATGATTGTGCACTCGATGCAGTCTCTGAGGCTGAAATGCAACAGAGTATGAATTAACTCTCTGCTGCATGTGCTAATTTTGACCTGACAACATCAAGAAAACAAATTCTCCACCAGCAAGCACCATACCATTCATACATGGAATCATTGCTTAGAGCAAGTAGAGAGATTTTGAATCCTGTAGACAAGTTCCTTTATCTTGGTTTCTACTTTCAAGAGGTGTCAGAATAGATGATGAGATTGGTGCACACATTACCAGAACTAGTTTAGTGTTGAGGAGCTCCAAAACAAAGTGTGGGAGAGAACCAAACTGAAGCTCTACAGTCATTATACTGATCTTGTTGCGTGCCTGGGAAACCTGGACAGGAAACTGAATTGTTTCCATTTGAATTGCCTTAGGAAGATTCTGAAGATCACCTGGCAAGATAAGGTACCAGAAACTAAGGTCCTTTCTCTAGCTGAACTGCCAAGCATTCAAACTCTACTGCAGAGTGCAACCCTGATGGGCTGGCCACATTGTTTGAATGCCAAAGGTACTTTTGCCTAAAAGACTATTTTACAGAGAACTCACATGGAGGTCAGAAGAAACAATATAAAATTACTTTCAAGATTTCTCCGAAGAACTTTAGAATAGGTTGGGAGACATGGGAGAGGCTGGCAAAGGATCACCCAGTATGGCATGCCCATGTCAAAGAAAGTGCTATTTCTATGAGCAAAGTAGAATGGCAGTAGCTCAAAAGAAATGTGAGATGTGCAAATTTAGAGATACCCCCAATCCCTTCCTAGTTCAAATTGGTCTAATTAGCCACAGCTGGACACATTTGTACCTTGACTCCAACATAATGATGTCATTGTTTTCCTCTTGGAACATGAAGGATAAACCAACCAACCAACCCACCAACCAACCAATCTATCAGGTGAGTTTGAGTTGTAGCTATCTCTAGCTTGGGTATTGAAGGTAAAAGGTAATTCTGTTGGACTGCAATTCTGGAGTGGATAGGCCTCAAAACTCTTCTCTACCTTGATAACACCTGATTACTCTCTCTACAAACTTTTCAAAGTTTGTTATCATGACCACCTCCAACTCCACCTTTTCAAAGTTCGTTATCATGACCACCTCCAACTCCACCTAGAACAACAAACATAAAGGACAAAGACCCATCTTGGCCTATCCCTTTACATCATTATCTCCCACCCAAAAACCATTTAGTGAGAGTGGTTAAAAGTTAACAAGGGACAGAGCCTGGCTGACTTTCAGGCATTTGACTGATGCACTCCAGTGTCAGCATCATAGTCAGAGAGATTCCTCTTCACCACACGGTTAGTGTATCAGAACCAGCTACAGAATGCAACCTGCAAATTTTCCATTTTAGACTTGAGCACATGCATTAGCTGGACACTCTACACATGATCATAAGGATTAAGATTATTAGCCTGTTCCCCATTATATATTTAAGGACCTCATACACCTCCAACCCCAATTAATATAACTAGGAAGCTGCATGGCATAGTATTTGGAGTGCTGAACCTTTAGTGAGGAAGAGCTGAATTCAAATTTCACTTCCTAGACTAGCTGTGGAGACCCTGGGCAAGTCAATCAACCTCTGTCTACCATAGTTTCCTCAAATGTAAAATGTACCTATCTCCTAGGTTGTGAAGCTCAAATGAGACATTTGTAAAACATGTTGCATAGTGCCTGGCTCATTGCAGGGAGGCACCTAATAAATACCTTTGTCCTTTAGTCTTAGAGAAGCTTTACCTGGTGATATCAGATGATACCTTTACCAGGTGAGAATGTTTCCTTGATTGAGTTACAAAATCAATCAAACGAGTAAATAAGGTACAAAAATCCTTAAAAAATTTGGGAAGAGTAATGTGCTTTTGGTCATTGGATAAAAACAGATGCTAACATCCACAAAATGTATCAGGAGCTATTGAATTTGACACAGCTCTGCACTTAATTATATTGGAGCAAGAAAAGGGAAATATACTTTGGGAAAATTTTGAGGAGGAAGATTCCTTGTGCTTCTATCAGATAATAGCAGTTAGGAAGGGGGAGGTGAGGGAGTGCTCCTAAAAGGAGGACTGACATGGAGTCACTTATTTAATGACCATGTCACTGGAGGGACTGAACCAGTAACCAATAATGCATCCATCCAGCAGCTGAGAGAGGACAAAGGAGACCCATGGAGAAAGCTGCAGGGACAGATGTGGATAGTCACCCACATTTGAACCCAGAAGAGGGCTAGACCACTTAAGGGGCACTTCTTGAAGACTACACAAGGGTAGAAAAAGATTTACCAAAAAAACCCGGTAGCCTTGACTTACCCCTTTGGCCATAGGATCTTTCTAATATTGAGCTCACTTGATCCAAGACTCTGTATGTAGTTAGGAAAGAGTGTATTCTTGATTTGGGGTCATGTCTTGTGTTAACTGTTTTCACTAGGCTACCTTAGAAAATCTGTTTCCAAAAACTAATTAATTCTGGCTGTTTAGTTTATATTGGTCTGGGAACATGAGCAATGACAATATTAGGCACACACTGAGCCCTTGAGGGGTATCTCTGGAACCCTGAAAGGGAAAAGTAGTGAGGAACCCTCCACTTATTACAAATCAGTTAGCTTGCCCATCACTGAAAATGTAGTTTCTCAAATGTGATCCTGTCTAGTTGTCTCCTACTGAATTCTAAATCTAGCTTATGGTCTCTCAGCAGCACATATCTTGGTTTTGGAGATGTGAATTCTTCATCAACTTTTATCTGCTTTGTTTCCGGGCTAAGGAGTTACACCACTTTCTCTCCCCTTTCCCACCCTGCTCCCCCACTGCTGGGGATTTCCTAGAGGAAGCTTTGTTCCATGTCATTCATCAACAGGAACATCCAATACCACCTCTGAAAAGGACATTTAGTAATAGAGAATTCTTTGTGGCTGAACTCTTTCAGGATGTATTGCATGGTACTGTTTAACTTATGTCTCTCTTAATTGCTTAATTTCAATACTCAGTCAGTCATTGAACAAAATGATGACTATAGTCTGTAGGGGTTTGAGTCAATGGTCCTAGAGAAAAAGACATCACACAGACCTCTCAGGGAACCCTAGAGCTCTGAGTGGCAAATGTAACATCCTGACTCAGGTCAGAGTAGACATGCTTCACAAGGAAGAACAAGTAAGCCAGTTTGACTGAAAATAAAGTATGAGAGGGAGTAACAGATAATTGGCCTAGAAAGATCCAATGAAGCCAGATTGTGGAAAGTTTCAAATACCAAAATGAAAACATGGTATTTTATTGTAGAGGCAATAGAGAACCACAGAATTTTCATGTTTAAGGAATAACATGGTCGGATCTGAACTTTAGAAAAGTCAATTTGACAACTATAGAGGTTGGAGAAGTAGAGGAAGAAGCTTCAGAAAAGGGAGAAACTGGATTCAATTAACAGGCTATTGCAATAGGAAAGATATGAACTAGGGAGATTGTGTTGTGAGAGGAGAGATAAAGGCAGATCAAGAGATCCTACTGTGGAGGTTGGAACAACAGTTGGCAATTTAATTCTATGCAGGAGGTACGTAAATAGTCAAGGGTCTTAGATTGTGAACCTAGATGCCTAGAAGAATGGTATCACACTGAATAGGAATAAGAAAGTTAGGAGGAGGGCTGGTTTGTGGGGAAAGATAATAATTTCTGTTTTGGTCAGGTTGAATTTGAGATTTTGTAACCCCAGTACTCAGCACAGTGCCTGGTATACATCAGGCATTTAATAAAGTGACTTACAGGAGAGAGAAAGCTAGAGTGCAGGGGAAAAATAAGATCTGGATATTCCAATCTGGAATTCATTTACATAGAAATTATAGTTCAATCAGAAAGAGAGAGAGAGACAAAGAGACAGAGAGAGAGAAAGACAGACAGAGAGAGAGAGAGAGACAGAGACAAAGACAGAGACAGAGACATAGGGAGAAAAAGAAGACCCAGGCCTGAGCCTGAGGTTACACCCACACCTAGGGGGTGGGGCATGGATAACTACCTTGCAAACTTGAAGAGCTATTTTACTTGCAAAAAAAAAATAGTGGTGCACTGAACCCAACTTCTACCACTTTCCTCTCAGTTAAAAAAAAAATTGAAATCTTTGCTTTTGAGAGTGTGTTTAGAAGTAGCTCAACTTCAGGAATCCTGTACTCAACTGCGAAACAGGAAATCCTGGGCTCTATTCTGAGCTTCCCCCAGTGAAATTATTTTTTCCAGGATCACCCAATGAGTCAGTAGCAACAAGGGCAGGAAACCCAACTGACACTGTCACTCCTTTGACAACCTCTCTCCTCCCACCTCCCCTCCTCTCCACTTTATCATCTCTTGCTCTGGGGATTTGGCTAAAATTTTCAGTCCATGTGGTCAGTTTTAGGAAAGTTTCTTTTTGACAGCCTCAGCCCCCACATATTCTTGATCTCATTCTGAAAAACAAAAAACATGTCACCCATATGTGTCTCCCCTGAAAACTTCCCTACCTATCCTTTTGCTCAATAGGGTACTATTATGTGCCTAAAGATTTCATCAGAAAGCAAGAAAAATAAAGGATTACACTTTTACAGGGCTTACTGGTATACAAGTGATTTCATAAATATTCTCCCATTTGATCCTAGAGAGCCCTGCAAGGTAGCCCAGGGATGGCCTCATCATCATTCTACAAACAAAGAAATGGAGCCTCAGAAGGTAAGTGACTTCCCTAAGGCCATATGGCTGTTATGATGCAGCCAGGACTAGACTAGAAAATTTAATCTTTAGACTGACGACATGAATAACTGGCTTGACTACTTGAATTACCGGGTTCAACAACATGAGAATTAGCCTGGTACAATGGAAAAAGCCCTGAACTTGGACAGCGCTAATCTATTTTCTGAGCCAGGCTGGGCTCCTCCATCTAACCTCTCCCAGTCACTTGGTCATTTTGTCTCAAATCTTCTCAACTGTAATATAGGAACTTATTCTTGTTATTTATTTAAATACTCCAGGAAGTTCTTATTCCAACTTCATAATTAAACATGCTTTTAGATATAATTTGATATTCCTCTTGACTTGAGCCATTTTTAACCATTTTTATCTTCTTTCCTTTATACCCGCATAGCCACAAATCTATTCAATTTCACTAGAATTTGTACTACAACTTGAGGATGGTTATCAAAGTGACTTTACTCAAACCAGGTTGTTTCTTTTTTTCTTCCCCTGAAAGAAAAATTTAAGATCCACTTAATTATGGTATTAGGAAGACTAAAGTTATTAAATATGCACAAAATCACTCTAATAACAAATATTTTCCAAGATTCTTAAGGGACTCATTCTTAGTTGTTTTGGGTCATGTTTGAATATTCAATAACCCTGGTTTAAGATTCCAAAGAGGTAAAAAAATCTCAGTAGGGTGCTGGGACAATGCAGAACCTTTCTATTTGAATGTAAAACAAGTTGACAAAGCTAACCAAAACAATCTTTTGCCTTCGTGTTTATAGTTCAGCGTTTTACTGTTGTGTTCCAAGTTCTGATGCAAATCTATGTTGGTGGAAAGGTGTGTGACTGAGGGGGCTGGGAGAGAAGAGTGCAAATTGTTTAAGAAAGGGAAGTAGGTAGACTTTGTTCACATCTAAGATGTTCACTTCTTTTTTGATATATGCTGTAGGAAAAGTTCAGTCACCCTAATTCATAGACATAACACCCATAGATGAACTACAGGTATATCTAATAATGACTTATACTTAGAGTATTAAGTGTTGCAAAACACTTCACATGTACTATCTCATTGAATCCTCTAATAATGTTTTAATTTCAGTGAGATTAATTGACTTTTCCTATAGTCACCTTGTAAGATTCAAGCCCAAGTCTTTTAAACTTGAAATTCAGTCCTCTTTTTCTTATATTATGCTACAAGTATTTTAGTCTTAGGTGAAAGTGAACTCTCCTTCCTGAAAGCTCTTTTTATAGTTGAATGATATAACAATAAAAGAAAAAGACTGCAGTGAGGCAGAGGAAGATTTTACTGTAGACTCCTCTGTCATCTCACAGTTTTGCTATGATTCCCTGGATTAAGGCATGTGTGATAAGACACAAGACATATGGACAAACAATCAGAATTTGTACTTCCATCTAGACCAAGAAACAGAAACTCAGCCTACACTGGGCAATTCTGGGTTATCTGTAGCAATCCAAAGTAGTTTATTTCTTTAAAGTCTGCACAAAGTTGCCAGAAAAATGCATGGACAGTTATGGGTTATATTCTAGGACAGATCCACTCCCCCTCTCCCTCTGAACTAAGATCAAGTAATGAGATTCCTACTGTTACCATTTCAGAAAATAGAATATTATCTTAATTGTTTCCCAGGAAGCAGCATTTCACATAGGTTGTGTTGTAAAAAGACCTACAATTCTCTAGAATGTATGCAGAAAATACCTTACCTTTGTGAGAGCTGAAAAAAGATGTCAGAGGTGTTGAGTAGAGAACGTAAAAATTTATAGGTGTGTGTCCAACCCTCTTGGGATACCTTATTTTACACTTGAGAAAACAGGCTCAGAGAGCTCAGTGAATGTCCAAGGTTGCAAGAGCCTAATATCATATAGTTCAGCAAGCTATAATCTTACTCTTTGTTACCCAGTGCCAGTGACTATTTTTGTTGTATGAAAATTTCTCAAGACTATTGACCTCTAAAGCAGAATGAAAAAAAGGGGCATACATTTTAACTAAAATAATGTAAATTAAAACAACTCTAAAAGTCAGTAGAATTCTGATTTATTTCCAAGATCCAGTCTTGATTTCAGAGAGATGGTGAATGAAACATACCTTCCTTCTCATAGCAGAGAAGTAGAGAGCTACAAGAGTGAAATCTGGTAGACCTATTGACTTGGTTTAATATTTATCTCTTTAGAAGGGGTGGTTCAGGATTAGAGGGGGAAAAGGGGAAATCACTGCAATAAAAAGTGAGCAAACAAATTAAACCTCAGACTATGCAAATTTTTTTCTTTCACCCATTCTAGTTTTCTCCAAAAATCTTTCAGATTTAAAATCCAGTTTTCTAGATATTTTTTGTTTTGGTCTTTTGAAATGGAAAGGTAATGCCCTAGACTGAAAGTTCAACTATCAGTCTCTGGGAAAGCATAACAGCCATTGTAAATGATTCAATTAGCATTCTAGTGCAAATCACTCTTATATGAGTTTGGATAGCCAGCTTTCCCAGGATGTTCATCCATGTTCCAAAATTATAGACCAGAGATGAGCAATCCTTCACACCTAGGCTTAAAGGGTCCTCTCAATTATTGCCCCAGGTGGATGTCCTGCCCTGGAATTGGGAAAGTGGTGAATTATTATTATTCAGGTACAGCTGCTAGAAACTGACTCTCCCCCTCAATTTTTTTTTAAGTAGTCTTTCAATTTCATGCTCTTAACCAGGCAAGGAAAAGGAGATGCAACAGCGTGTTGTTGTTTTTCCCCAAAGAACATAAGCTCTAGACAGCCCAGCTTAAGTTTAGGAAGGGTTAGTGGGCGTTCTGTGGCCTTCTCCCCAAAAGGCTCTGCACTTCATCTATGACTTGAAAAAACAAGCGCGTGGGATACTAATTCCGCCTTTGGTTTCTTTTCTGTATCAAATACTGCCAACTGTGCCTTAAATTTGTGCCAGATGCGGGATGGTTTTATGATGTGATACTGTTAGGAAGTCTGGGTTGAATATAGCTGAAAGTTAGCTGGTTTCTGCTAATGGAGCAGCTCCTTTCGCTAAAGGCTACAGTCCTGGTTTGGGAAGTCGGAGAGATTGGCCGTTCACCTCAGCAGGAAGCTATAGGCAATATAAAGTCATTTATTCCTTAGTGAGTGCTGATGGATCTCTCTGGTCTGGTTTCTCAGCTCTAGGGGCCCGGAACCTTGATGGGCAGATTAGGAGTCTGTTGGGCCCCCAGGTGTGTGTGGTGAGGGAATGTAAAATCCTTTCAATGACAGAGCCCAGACAAGAGAAGGCTCTTTGCAAAGAGCAGAGGCAGATTCTGAATAGCATATGATTTTTTTTTTTAAGATAGTCACTAAGGGATGTTCAAAATTCTAGTTGCTTTACTTTGATTCTAGGAATTGACGCTAAAATTAGTTTGAGAAACTGATGAACTAGAGTTTTAGAAAGAAAACCTAGAATTCCATAGGATTTATATTTCAGATAAAACTTGTAAACTTTAAATTGAAATCATCCCCTTCCTTCTAGAAAGGGATTTTATATTAATAAAAATGACAATTGTTTGAAAAACATTTTCCATACATATTCTTTTTTGAGTATAACCATAACCCTGTGAAGTAAATATTCTTAGCTTTATTTTCCCCATTTTACTGATAAAGAACTGAAAATACTGGCTATTTTAGAGTGACCTTAAAATAAAATTACATGAATAGCTTTATTTTTCCCATGTCTTTCAAATGCATCTGAAAATCATTAAAGATTTTGCCTGAATCACCTTTCAATTGTATCAGTTGTGGTCAGAAACTAGTTGATACAAAGTAACTAAAAATATCACATAGAAATAACATCAATCTCCATGAAATGCTTTCGTTCTATATGTGACCTTCTGAATATTTTCAAATAAAAATTCTAATTATAACTTCATAGTGCTTATCATATCTAGCTGTACAGAAAACAATCTTTTGCCCATTTTTGTTTGAACTCAATTACTAGCTTTGAAAATTCACAGAAACACTCAGGTCATTTATGCGGGTGTTTTGCATGCATGTTTGCCAACAAAAAAATAATCATAAAAGAAGAAAAGTCCCAGAAGCATAGTAGATTGAAGAGGACATGACTTCCAGTTGTACATTTCAAGGTAAACCTAGAGTGCAGTTCAGTAAAAAGGATTTTTGCCTATGATCAAAATGACTTGCCACAATCTAATTTACTTTCAGGACACAGCAGGCAGGCAACTTCCTTTTCCTGTAATAAGGTTATACCCTCTCATGCTAACTGTTCGCCTACTCCCACACCTCTGTGGTCCTCCCCAAGCAGATTTATGACCTTTCTGCCGGTAATCCTATTTAGTAAAAGGGGTGGGGAGGTAATATTTTTAGTAATTTAGGGTAGGGGAGGAGAAGAAAAGTCCTTCCTGTCATTTCCCTTTACATGTCCCAGACTAAATATTGACTTATCCTAGAGGTTAATTTTTTTCCCCATGTGAATCTGCTTGGACAAAATCATTAACTAACACTTCTTTCTCTCCACAATCCCATGTCCTCGTTTTCAGGGGGATTTAGTATCAACATCATTGACTCTTCTATAACACTGGCCTCTCATTTCATCAGACTTGTTAATTCCTATGAATTTCATATTCATTACAACTCAAACACCCCACAGAGTAGTCATTCCTCAGACTTTACCAGTACTTAAAAGTGCCCCATTTCGACAATTCTGATCCTTGAAATTTCTCTAATTTCGCTGGTGTTTTCCTTTCTGTTCCCATCACCCCAGCCGCTGTTGAACTTGCGCTTCACTCTCATGACAGTCAGTCCTGTAATTCCTCCCTGTTCTATTCAGTCGCTGTTTTTGTTCTGGCTTCACTTTCCTTTTCCCACAAGCTCAACATCAGTCATTTTTGATATGTTCTTTCGTCTCTTTGTTCCTTTTGTTTTCAGGTGTTCCTACCTTCCTAATCACATACACTGGGTAACTCTACCATCTGCCTTGTCTGCTTCTAGACCATTACAACCGATTACTAACGGGACAAATTATATGACCCTGCTGATTGGGTCCTCTGTAGGTATCTGCTATCTGAGTTCCACTGGCACCTCTCATAGCTACATAGGTGTAACTTTTATTTTATAAATTACTTACTATACTGATCTCAGTCTTCCAATATTCCAAACCTTCTTTTAAGCCTTCATTATCACATTTTTCTCCTAACAGTTTGAGATGATAGAAATCATCCACCCATCCCATGCACTTTAAAATATTTCTATTTCTACCCATTCTTATCTGTTTCCCTCCAATATTTGGTGTTTCTCTTCTTTGTAAAGACTAAACCAGGGAGGCAACCTTCTAGGTCCTTGAGTGTGACCTTTTGACTGAATCCAAGTTTTACAGAACAAATCCTTCTATTAAGGGGATTTGTTCTGTGAAGTTTGGATTCAAAGGACTTCACTTGAGGACCTAGATACCACATGTGGCCTCAAGACCTCAAGTGGGGAACCCTTGAACTAAAACCACCATCTGAGCCTTGAGGATACTTTTGTGTCATTCATTTCCACTCTCATCTATAATCTTTCCATCTTTATTGGATCCTTCTCCTTCACCTGTAAACTTGATCAAATCTCTCCATTGTAAAGAATATAACCACCACCACCACAAATTACCAAAAAAAAAAAATCTTCATCCATCCTGCCTTTTCATCAAGCTACTATTTTGTTTTTTTTCCTTTTAATTACAAATTCCTGGAAAACAGGGTTTATACTTGGTTTCTACTTTATCACTGCTAGCTCATTCCTCATCTACATACAATCTATATTCTATCCTTGCCACTAATGAAAGTCTTTGAAATAATTAATACTTTTTAAATGCTTAAATCAATCATCCTTTTCTCTTTCCTCATTCTCCCTAAAATTTCTATAAAATTTCATCTCTTCCTTACCAATAGTCTTTCCTGCCTTGAAATAGGTGGCCTTCTTGTTGCCTGGTTCTGCTCTCTCTCCCTACTGCATAGGAGTCTTCTTTGCTATTTATTCTTTCCCATATTACTCTCTACACCTGGCCATCTGCCTTACCTTCCATTATCATCCCTCTCTCTATCCTCTTTCCTATGACAACCTCATCTATATTCAACTCCCCTTGTAGCCTCTTTGCAGATGGCTACAAAATCTATGTATCCAGCCTTGTTCACTCTCCCAAGCTCCAGTCTAAGACTGATTACACCCTGCTGGTCCTCTCAGTCTAGAGTTGTCACAAAAACCTCAAGTTCAAAATGTCATACACTGAACTCATCTTACCACATCAACTTTCCTCCTTCTAGCTTCCTTATTTTTGTTACCACAGTCCTCTTAGTGACAAAAGTTCAAAATCAGTCATTAATATTTCCTCTCAACTCTACATCCAATCAATTGTCAAATCCAATTAATTCTTCCATGTTGATATATCTCACTTTACATACTATCTTTCCACTTTCAGTGCTTCCTTCTTAGTCCTTTAGCCCCAGACTGTTATAAGAGACTCTTACCAGTTTTCCTTGCCTCTAATCACTCCTTTGTCCAATCTCTCCTTAATGCTACTTCCAAAGCAATTATCTCCATGGACATCTGATCAACTCACTCCATTGCTCAAAAAAGTTTCACTTAGTTGCCCTTGTCTATGATATAAAAACAGCAATACCTTCCACTAAGAATTGTTCTTTTTGGCCTGACTATATGACTTACCTTTTCAACACTTTTAAAAATGGTTGGTGCCCTTGGTTATTGAAGAGGGCCAAGATGATGTCACCATTTGGAGCTGAGGTACAATGTGTCCAACTATGGCTAATTAGACCAATTTGGGCTAGGAAGACTCTATCACAGGTCAGGCGCAAGTAGTTCATGTGAACATTTAGAGTGGAGATATTTCTAAATTTGCACATCTCACATTTCTTTTGAGCTACTGCCATTCTACTTTGCTTATAAAGAATAGCACTTTCTTTGACGTGGGCATGCCAAGCTGGGTGGTGCTTTGCCAGCCTCTCGCACGTCTCACAATCTATTTCAAAGTTCTTCAACAAAACCTTGAAATCCTTGTTTTGACTCTTCTGACTTCCATATGAGTTTTTGTGTTGTGTGAGTTCTCTGTAAAATAGTCTTTTAGGTAAAAATACGTTTGGCATTCAAACAATGGGGTCAGCCATCAGTGTTGCACTCCCTATAGTAGAGTTTGAATACTCGGCAGGTCAGCTCCAGAAAGGAGCTTAGTGTCTACTACCTTATCTTACCAGGGGATTTGCAGAATATCCCTGAGGCAATTAGAATGGAAGCGAATCACTTTCCTGGAATGGCACTGGTATACTGTTCAAGTTTCCCAAGCATACAACAAGATCAGCATAATGGCTCTGTAGACCTTCAGTTTGGTAGGCAGTCTAATACCTCTCCTCTCCCACACTTTCTTTTGGAGCCTTCTAAAAACTGAGCTGGCTCTGGCAATGTGTGCATCAATCTCACCAATTATTTAGACATCCCTGGAAAATATACTACCAAGGTAAGTGAACTTATCCATAGCATTCAAAATCTCTTCACTTTCTGTAACCAGTGGTACCACTGACTGGTGGAGAAATTGTTTTCTTAGTGTTAATTATCAAGTCAAAGTTAGCACAGGCAGCAGAGGATTGATCCAAACTTGGTTATATTTCAGTTTCAGAGGCTGCATTGATTGCACAATCATCTGTGAACAAAAAGTCACATGTCAGCTCTTCCTCTACTTTCATATTGGCTTGTAGCCTTTTCAAGTTAAATAATTTACCATTAGTATGACAGCTGATCTTATGCCATTTTCATTCTTGTTGAAGATGTCTGACAACCTTGCTGAAAATATCATGATAAAAAGCACAGGAGTAAGCACACAGCTCTATGATTGGGAAAGTGTGAGACCATCCTCCACTAACCAGAACATGTACAAGCATGTTACCATGAGCTGGTGTACAATACTGATGAACTTCTCCAGGCAACCAAATTTTCCATAATTTTCCATAAACCCTCATGACTGACAATATCAAAGCCCTTGGTCAGATCCACAAATATTATATACATAATTCTATTCTGCTCCTGGCATTTCTTCTGGAGTTGTGGGGCAGTAAACATCATACCAACTGTTCCTCAACCCTTTCTGAAGACTGACTCTCAGGTAGATGACCATCTTCCTGGTGAAGAATAAACTTATGAAGGAGGAATCTGGCAAGAATCTTGCCAACAGTGACTAAGAAAAAGATCCCCTCGTGATTGTCATAGGACAATCTATTTCCTCTACTGGTAGGGAGATAGATAATGGAAGTATCCTTGAACTCTTGGAGATAAACCTCCCTTTGCCATATAACCCAAAAGATTTTAGTCAGCTTTTGTACAAACAGTGGGTCCTCTACCTTGTAAATCTAAGTGGGAACAGAATCAGCACTTTGCCACATAAGAGGAGTCTAACGGCATTCAAAACCTCTTCTTCAGTTGGAAGATCAGCTAAAGAGGGATTGACTTCAATCTGAGGTATATGGTCAGTGGCTTCAGCATTGATTGATGATGGTCTGTTGAGAACACTGTGGAGGTGTTCAGCCTGTCTTTCCAGGATCATATCCTTATTACTAATCAATGTAACTTCATCAGCACTGAGTATTTGAGATGCGTCACAGATTTTTGGCCCATAAATAGCCTTCAGGGCATCATAAAAGTGCTTTGGATCATTGCTATCATCATAAAACTGAATTTATCCACCTTCTTACTGAGCCAAGAATCCTGCATCTCTCTTAGCTTTGCTTGCATTGTACTTTTGATGTAGTTAAATGCTGCCTTTTTAGAGACAGAAGAACTAGCCTGATAGTAAACCTTGTGGAGTTCTGTTTTTTTGTTTAACAACTTCTGAATTTCCCCATTGTTTTCATCAAATCTATCTTGATGTTTGCAAGTGATCTGACTCAGATGAATAAATGCAAATCTCTGAAAGGTGTCCATTCCTTTTCTTTTCCACTGTTGCCAACCCAGTGTTGGTTCAGCTTTCTTTCTAAACTTAATCATGAACTGGGTTCACTTGGAGAAATGCTGTTATCTGTTGATAAAACTTATTCAGGGTTGGTTGGTTGTTGTCCTTTGTTTTCGAAGAGGACCAAAATGACATTACCATGATAAAGTGAAGTTTCATTGTGTCCAACTGTGACTGCTCAGAGCAATATGAGCTTGGAATGCTCTAACGCAGGTTGGGCACAGATAGTCTGTATGAATTTTGGGGGTGGATACTCCAGATTTGTGCATCCTATATTTGCTTTGTGCTATCTCAATTCTGCTTTGCCTATAGAGCACAGCCCCCTCTCTGATGTGGGCATGCCATGCTAAGCAATCCTGTGCCAGTGTCTCCCATGTTGCACAGTCAGATCCAAAGTTCTTGAGAGAGACCTTGAGAGTGTCCTTGTATTGCTTTTCTGACCACCATGTGATCACCTGACCCACATGCATTCTCCATAAAATAGTCTTTTTGGCAAGCATATATTTTGCATTCGAACAATGTGGCCAGTCCATCAGAGTTGCATCTGAAACATAATTTGAGTGCTTGGCAGTTCAGCTCGAGCAAGGACTTCAGTGTCTGGTATCTTATTCTGCCAGGTGATCCTCAGAATCTTCCTAAGACAGTTCAAATGGAAAAGTTTCAATTTCCTGGCATGATGCTGGTAGACTGTCTATGTTTCACAGGCATACAACAATGAGGTCACCACAATGGTAGACCTTCAGTTTGGCAGTCAGTCTAATACCTCTTGTCTCCCAACCTTTTCTTCGGAGACTTCCAAACACTGAGCTAGCTCTAGCAATGTGTGCATCAACCTCATTGCCAATGTGTACATCCCAGGAAAGTACACTACCAAGGTAAGTGAACTTATCCACAGCATTCAAAATTTTTCCATTTGTTGTAATCGATGGTGTTCAGGGTTACATAGCTAGTAAGTGTCAAGTGTCAGAGACCAGATTTGAACTAAGGTTCTCCTGAATCCAGGGTCTGTGCTTTATTTATGGTACCATCTAGCTGACCAACCCCTCCCCCCACCAATATTATTTTCTTATAGTCATATTGTCTTGGGGGCTACCACTTTTGTTGAATGCAAATAGTTAGCTTGGAGAGGAAAAGTCTGTGATCAGTCCAGCATCTTGCACCACACATTGACTTCTTCATTCTCTATCTCTTCTCCTTATAATGACATAGTTTATTAAATGCCAATGTTTGCTAAGAGGATACATCCATGAAGTTTTGTTACACTTAGGTAAAGGGAAGACAGTGTTGGTTATAAGAAAGTCATGAGATGCACAAGTCATCAGAAGTAAGTGACCCTTGTTTCCAATTTCATTTCTCCCAAAGACTCCCTGCTATGTCTGATAGTCTATGCATACTCTTGCATTAAAGTCACCCAAAATGTTAAGCTTGTCTTCTTTCAACACATTGATGATGAGGGTCTCTGGGTCTTCATAAAATTTTCCATTGACCTTATCAGGATTTGTTGTGGTGTGAACATACACTGTTGATGGTGGGAAGGCACTTTCCTGCAAGAGGCAATTACGTTGTCATGAGCCTATTGTTCTTTTCTTTTGATAGGCATATAAGCTTGTTGACTAGATTGGTTTTGATTGCAAAACCTACTCCAGATTCACAGTTCTCCCTTTCACTGTGGACACTCCAGAAGAAAACAACAACAACAAAAAACCAACTCAAGACGAAACAAACAAAAAAAAAAATCAAAAAACAAACAAACGTGTCCAGCTCTGACTAAAGTAAGCTGGCCTTTATTTGTCATCCTAGTATCACTCAGGGCTGCTATTTCCATTTGATACCTTCTGAGTTCTCTCACAATAAAAACTGTTCATCTTTCAGGTCTATTGTATTTCATGTTGTCCATAAGCATGTGCACATTCCATGTATCAATGGTGAATGGAATCATCTTTGTAAAAGTTTTTGTACAGTGTGTGTGTGTGTGTGTGTGTGTGTGTGTGTGTGTATTTTGATCACAGGATGGGTGATGGCCAGTGTTGGGTGAAGTAGGCAATTTTTAGGGCACCTTAACTAGCCCTTTCTTCATGCCTGGAGGTGAGCAGTGTAATCCTTCTAAAAAACTGATTAGACTCCCAGGCGCCTGCTGAATCCCACGGCTTCTTCAGTCCAGTAAGAAGACGATCCCATGGCCTGGGCTGGCTGTGTACAGGATTGTGACTACAGCTCCAAGTGTATCTACACCTGTTGTTTCATCACTTGCACAACACAACAGGATTTTGAGATAAGTTAAAAATGTTAAAATGTTATGGATGATGTCTTCTAATTCATGTAAAGTTGAATTTAAGCAAGGCAGAGTCATGTGAAGTTCTTCGTCTCACTCTCTCTCGAGTCATCAAAGTCCAGGAGCAAGACAAAATCAAGATGACTATTGATGATTTAGGGTGCAGTGGATGACCTTGGCATCTTTGATATCTAATGAAGCTGTAATGCCTCCTCCAGTCAAGTCCTTGCCCACTGGAACAAATTATTCTCATTTGCTCATTCTACCAAGGGAAGTCTTCACATGCTTGGTGTAGATGCCTCCCTAATTTACCAGAGGGTTTGAGACCTCTTGGTTACCCTCAATCTAGTTTAGCCTGTCTGCCAAAATGATTTACATGGATGTGACTGCTGTGTATGCTGTAGCTTCTTGGAGCCACAGTGAGATGGAAATATTAGGTGCACACCAAAGAAGGAAAGCAGCCCTCACACCAGAGGTGCTGGTCTTCCTTGAATACACTGTGCTGCCCAAACTATGTAATTTATCTTTTCAGCTCTTTCAAAAATACTTCCTTTCAAACATCCCGTCCAAATGAGACTACTGTCTATTACCTGATCTAATCATACCCTCTCCTTACCTGGTCCATGACCGCTATTCTTAAGGCACCCCCTCCATATCTCTTAAGCCTATTAAAATCCTTCCCTGCTTTCAAGACTTAAGATGAGATTTTTTGATCCTATTAGTTAAATGAAATCATGCTTTCCTCAATTTTTCAAGTTTCTTTAGTTGACTTCTCCTATGCACTTTTAAAAATCATTAATAAGATGCATTATATTTATTTGTGTATTTTTTACCTCCAGCTAAATTGCAGCCTCTTGAAGGTTAAAGCCATATTTTTAACCCTATGTTTTATTTTTAATAATATTCTTCCCATTATAGGTCAAGACAATTTTTAAAATTCATTTTTACAACATTTTGAGTTCCAAATTTTTCTTTTCCCTCCCTTCTTCCAAAAATGGTGGGCAATTGGATGTAGGTTATACATTTGCTATCATGTAAGACATATGCGCATATTAGTCATAGTTATGAAAAAAGAAATAGATTGAAAGAAAAAAACATGAAGAATAAAGTAAGTAAAAAATTGTTTTGATTTGCATTCAGAGTCCATCAGTTCTTTATCTAGATGCGGATAGCATTTTCCTTCTGAGTCCTTTGTACTTGCTTTGGATCATTGTGATGCTAAGAAAAGCTGAATCATTCATAGTTTATCATCATACAATATTGCTAATACTGTGTACAATGTTTTCCTGGCTCTGTTCATTTCACTTTGCATCAGTTTGTACAAGCCTTGCCAGGTTTTTCTGAAATCTGCCTGTTCATAATTTCTTATTGCACAATGGTATTCCACTATATTCATATACCACAGCTTGTTCAACCATTCTCCAAATGATATACATAACCTCAACTTCCAATATTTTGCCACCATGAAAAGAGCTGCTATAAATATTTTTGTTCAAATAGTTCCTTTTGCCCCACGCCTTTTAAATATCTTTGTAATATAGGCCTAGTAGTAGTATTCCTGGATAAAAGAGTGTGCACAGTTTAGTTCCAAATTGCTCTCGAGAATGGTTGGATCAGTTCACAACTCCACCAAAAGCACATTAGTGTCCCAATTTTCCCACATCCTCTCCAACATTTATCATTTTCCTTTTTTGTCATATTAGTCAAACTGGTAGGTGTAAGATGATACCTCAGAGTTGTTTTAATTTGCTTTTCTGTAATCAAAAATGATTCAGAATACCACTTCATATGCCTATAGATACTTTTGATTTTCTTTATCTGAAAACTTCCTGTTCATATCTTTTAACCATTTATCAGTTGGGAAATGGCTTGTATTCTTATAAATTTGACTCAATTCTCTATATATTTGAAAAATGAGACCTTTGTTAGAGATGCTTGCTATAAAGATTCTTAACCAGCTTTCTGTTTTCCTTCTAATATTGGTTGTATTGATTTTGTTCATAAAAAAGTCTTTTAATTTAGTATATGCCAAATTATCTACTTTACATTTTGTAATGCTCTCTTTCTCTTGTTTGATCACTGATCTGACAGATGGATTTTTCCTTGCTCTTCTCATTTGCTTATGGTGTCACCCTTCATATCTAAATCATGCATCCATTTTGACCTTATCTTGGTATATGAGACACTGGTGTGTACTTAGTTTGTAACCTATTGTTTTCCAGATTTCCCAGCAGTTTTTGGCAAATGCTGAGTTTTTATTGCAAAAAGCTGATCTTTGCATTTATCAAACACTAGGTTACTATGGTATTGAATAGTGTATCTCATGAACTGAATCTATTCTACTGATCTACTACACTATTTCTTAGACAGTACCAGACAGTTCTGGTGATTACTGCTTTATAATATAGTTTAAGATCTGGTATTGTCAGGCTACCTTCCTTTGTATTTTTTTCATTAATTCCCTTGATATTCTTGACCTTTTCTTCTTCTAGATGAATCTTGTTGTTATTTTTTCTAGCTCTATCAGATAAATTTTTCCTACTTTGATTGGGTATGGCACTGAATGAGTAAATTAGGAAAATTGTCTCTAAAGATCCCTCCCTTGTAATCTCCTCCTTCCCTATGCCACTACTGTTTTATTTCCTCTTAAACCCATTTCCCAATGAAAGTAGGTTACCAGAATTACCAGCCCTCCTCCCCCATCTAATTCCTCTGTATAAATTCTTCCTCTTGCACCTCATTGTTACCCTTTTTAGCTGTTCCTAAATGGTCTTAGTTTTTAAATTAATATCAAAATCAGGTTTACCCCAATCTTTGTTAGGAGCTGCCTAATTATTAATAAGAATCTTAGATATACATTTTACATATATGAAAGGTAAACAGTCTGCCCTTACGAATCTCTTATAATCAATCATTGGTGTGTCCCTTATATTTCTCTTGGTTCTCATATGTCAAATCGTCTATTAAGTTCAAGAGTTTTTTCAATGAAGTCTTGAAAGTCTGAGAGTTTATCAACTATCCATTTATTTTCATTCAGAGTAATACTTAACTTTGCTCCAATTAATTTTTGATCAATCTTTCCACTGCCTTTGTTGAATATAATTTTTATTGTATTATGATCTGAAAGTAATACATTTAATATTTTTGCCTTTCTACATTTGATTTTGAGATTTTTATACCTTATTATGTGGTCAGTTTTTGAGTAGATGCCATGAGCTGCTAAGAAAAATATACATTCTTTTCTGTTCCCAATCAGTTTTCTCCAAAGATCTGTCATATCTAACTTTTCTAATTTCTATTATCAAGTTCTGAGAGGTAGACAGTTGAGCTCTCTCACTAGTATAATTTTGTCATCTATTTCTTCCTGTAATTCACTTAACTTCTTCTTTAAAACTTTGGATGATACACTACTTGGTGCATATATGTTTAGTATTGCTATTGTTTGTTGTCTATCTTTTAGTAAGATGTAGTTTTCTTCCTAAACTCTTTCAATTAGGTCTATATTTGCTTTTGCTTGGTCTGAGATCTGGATTGCTCCCCCCGCTTTTTTTTTTTTAACTTTAACTGAAGCATAAAAGATTCTGTTCCAGCACCTTATCTTTACTCAGTATGTCTCTCTGCTTCAAGTGCATTTCTTGTAAACAATATGTAGGATTCTGGTTTTTGATCCATTCTACCATTCACTTCTATTTTATGTGAGAGTTCATTCCATTGCCATTCCCAATGATGGTTGCTACTTTTGTATATTCCCTCTATCCTATTATTCCTCCTATTTTCCCTCTCCTATCTCTTTCCTGCCTCACAAGTGCTTTGCTTCTGTCTACCATCTCTTCCAATCTTTCTTCTCTTCTGTCATTCCCCACCCTCCTAATTTTACTTAATCTCCTCCCCTTCTACCACCATGCTGGTTAAGATAAATTTCTACATTCAATTGATTGTGTATATTATTCTTCCTTTGGGCCAATGCTGGTGAAAGTAAGGTTCAAGAGATACCCATAGCCCACCCTTCTGTCTTCCCCTTCACTGTAATAGTTCTTTTGCACTTCTTCATGTGAAATAACCTACCCTATTCTACCTCTCCCTTCCTTCTGCACCCACTGACCTCCTCTTTCTCATCCTTTAATTGTTTTATGTCATTCACTCAAATTTACCTTATACCTGCACCCTCTGTGTGTATTCCTTCTAGCAATACTATTAGTGATGCAATTTTTAGGAACTGCAAGTGTCATTTGATCATTTTGGGATGCAAACAGTTTAGCTGTATTGAATTCCTTTTGTTTTCTTTTCCCTTTTTACCTGTTTATTTGTCACTTGGATATCAATACTGGAGATCAAAATTATGGTTTATGCTAGTTTTCTCCTTATGAAAGCTGGAAATCCATCTATTTCATTTAATGACCATTCCCTCCCACCGCTCCAATGTATTATGTTTAATTTTACTGAGTAAGTGATTCTTTGCAGTCCTGGCTCATTTGCCTTCTGAAATACCATGTTCCACAACCTGCAGTCTTTTAATGTTGTAGCTGCTAAATTCTGTGTAATCCTTATTGTGGCTCCCTGATATTTGAATTATTTCTTACTGGCCACTTGCAGTATATTTTCCTTGACCTAATAGTTTTGAAATTTGGTTATAATGTTCCTTGGAGTTTTTATTTTGGTATCCCTTTCCTGAGATGATCAGTGGATTCTTTCAGTGCTGACTTTGCCCTCTGGTTCCAGGACATCAGGGCAGTTTTCCTTAATAATTTCTAAGAAGATGCCGTTCAGGTCCTCCTTTTGATTATAGCTTTCAGGTAGTGCAATGATTCTGATATTGTCTCTCCTGGATCTATTTTCCAGGTCAGCTGTTTTTTGCAGCAGGTATTTTATATTTTCTTCCATTTTTTCATTCTTTTGAATTTGTTTGATTACTTTTTAATATCTTATATAGTTGTTAGCTTTCACTTGCCCAATTCTGACTTTTAAGGTATTGTTTTTCTCAACTAACTTTTGTCCTTTTTTTCCCATTTGACCAATTCTACTTTTCTAACCAGTTGTTTTCTTTTTCCAAGCTGCTAAGTCTTTATTTTTTTTCATAATTCTCTTGCATCACTCTCATTTCTTTTTCCAATTTTTCTTCTACCTCTCTCATATGATTTTAAAGCTCCTTTTTGAGCATTTTCATGAGTTCTTTCTGGGCTTGAGACCACTTCCCATTTTTCTTTGTGATTTTGCCCATAGATGTTTTGACATTGTTGTCTTCTTCTGAATTTGTATCTTGATCTCCCCTGTTACCATCATGACTTTCTACAGTCAAATGCTTGTGGTTGTTGTTTTTTACTCATACCTTTTTTTTGCCTTTTTTTTTTCTTTTAAATTTGAGCTCTGTTCCTGGGATAGAAAGGGCACTGTCTCAGACTTCTTGTGCCTGGGACTACAGCCACTGGCTGTTTACCTGGTGCTGCATTGATGTTGCCCTGAGGCCCCCAGAGGACTCTTTTGCCTGGTGCTGCACTAAGGGGGTTGGGCGGGAGGTGGATCATGCTGCTACAGGCCTTAAGTGTGGGGAAGCTTACCTGGTGCTGAGCCAGGGTCCTGATGGTGGTATCTGGTGTGTTCTGTGGCCAGTGGGGGTATTTAGAATTTCCCTGGAGATTTACTAAGGCATGGGGCGGTCTAGCTGTTCCTGGCTGACTGCTTAGGCAGAGGGTTGGTGATTACCTATTTGCCTGGAGCTACACTGAAGCTCTTGGAGTCTATTCTTTGGAGATTTTATCTTTGCCTGGGGCTATTCTGAAGCAGGTGGTTCTCAGACCTAGAGTCTGCCCACCTACCCTGGCTGTTCTGAGGCATGTATGGGGGGTCCTGCTGTTGCCTTTTGCCTACTCTACTGCAGTGGGGCTTCCACTGGTTTGCTGAGGTGGGGCTTGCTGTTGGCTTGCTGGAATGCTTTCTGTCCTGGACTATGCTCCCCTTTTTGCCTGAGTAAGACAGACCTTTTTTTTTATGCTAATCTTTCAAGTTTCTTAGGCTCAAAGATTAATTTCCCCCAGCTTTTTGCTGGTTCTGCTGTTCCGTGATTTGTTCTGGGGTGCTATTTTAGGTAGATGTGGGAGAATTATGGTGATTTACTGCTCATTTCACCATCTTGTCTTTCAGAAGTCCTCCAAAAGTCATTTAAAAATAATCTTTGAAAAAAGTGTATAATGACTAATGAACCCAGTGCTGATGAGTGTAGGTAAGCAGAGTACCTTTGACATAATTTCTGATGAGTTTCCTTTCTGGAGAATTGTGAAGATGTATAAAAATACATTGGAAATATTTGGAGCATGGGCAAATATCCTTTAACTAATTCTGGCAAGCTAATCATGTGATGAAGAGGAGCGTCTTTGATTGGCCACAAAGCCAGAACTAGTTTAAAATCAAAAGTTAATAGCCAACTAGACTCCATCCTTTTCTTCATCTGACATCTTTTTGCCATTTGGAGTTCCAGTGAAAAGAGAGAGAAAGTTGTAAGTGAAGAGGTCTTGGGCCCTTCCTGTCTGAGGCTGACATACAGACTGGGAATGCAGGCCTACCTTGGCATGAGTTATTTTGTTTTAAGGGAAGTATATTGGAGGCTACTACTTTATGAACTTTGAAAGGACAAGGAGAGTGAGCCATCTGAGAGCCTAGGGGAAAAGTCCATGCCAGGGTCTGTAGTCAGTTGGCCCAACTTTGAGACACTGAGCATTGACCTTTGAGACCCAGCCAGTATGAGCTGAGACAAAGGATCATCCAGTAGCAGTGTCAGATTTGGACATGAAACTTGGTGGGTCCAATGCCATGTAAAAACTGGAGTAAGTCCAAACCCATTCTCCATGGACAACAAAATGTGTCTATGACATATTGGGAAGAAAATGTTTATGCTCAGTTTTTGCTATATTTTTGAAGTAAATATCCCTTTGTCAAAGCTAATTGATGTTAACTGGATAAATGAAATTTAGGGTGTTGGTCACTGGCAGTGAAAAGTGAAAGAATGGGAACTTGAGCACATAGCTTTAGATAATGACACCCCAATATCTCAGGATATCCCTAGAATGAACCACTTCGGGACTAGAATACCTGCTACTCAGCAGGAGCCCAGTTATTTGGGGAACTGAATTGTATTGAATTGACTTTTAGGTAGACTACCAGTGCAGGAGTCAGGAGGACCTGAGTTCAAATCTCACCTCAGACACTTGACATTCACTAGCTGTGTGACCTTGGGCAAGTCACTTAACCCTAATTGCTGCATCTTGGGTCATCTCCAGTCATCCTGATGAATATTTGTTCACTGGATTCAGATGGCTCTGGAGGAGAAGTGAGGCTGGTGACCTGAACAGCCTTCCCTCACTCAAAATAAAGTCAAGTGCAAGTCATGTTATCATTTCTCTGATGGCACGGTCTTCTTCGGCAATGAAGAATGAATGCATACAAGTTAAAAAAACAAAAGCAAAAACAAAAATCTTGAGTAGATTTTTATCTTTTCCAGAGCTTAATCTAAAGAATTTTTTCGATTTTTATGTCCTATCTGTGTATGAAAACAAAATATTAAAATATATATGTAAGAGGGAGATTAGGTGCTTCTTTAAAAGTTAATAAAATGTATACTGTAAAATAAAAGCTACAACCCTGAGAATTTCTTCTTGAAATATATTTATTTCTCTGCTTGGTGACCTTAAATAAATTGGAATGTAAATTTGGAACTATACCATATTTATCTCAAGCTTTTAGAGATAGACATTTTTGAAGGTTTTAGTCTTCTCTGGTTTGGGCATTGTAGGAGCAGAGAATTTTTTTTAATTGTTGTTTTCTGCTTTCTGTTTGTCTCCCTTTAAGACCAGAAGAAAGGTGAAACATGAAATTACCCTCAGAAAAGTGTTATAAAATTTTTGTCCTGCCCCAAAGGTCAGAAATGGACAAAGTCTTTGGTTTTATGTGATCGAAGATTTTCTACCTTCTCAAGGCTTTGACATTCAAAGAACATACCATCCAAGTTAATCTTTTTATTGCCATGATTAGCACATTTGCATTTACAGTATGGCTTTTATTGACTAGTAAGATCCAGACTTCTGATTTAACTCTCAGGTAGATAGAATTTTAAAGGCAAAACTGAGTACTCCCACTAAAAAAAAAAAAAGACATTAAGAGAAATCTAAGTTCATTCATGTTTAGAAAATACAGCTTAACTTCCAGGCCCTGACTTTAGTTTCAGAAACATCTACTCTTATTTCAATTAGGAATGTTTTTGATGAACTACAATTTCATTTAGAAAGATCACTGAATTTAGAAGCAGAGGACCTGTTTTGGAATCCTGGTTCTTCTACTTTTGTATTACAGTGACAAAGTCATTTTTCTGCTCTGGGAATCATTTTATGTCTCTGTAAAAAGAAAAGGGTAGGATAGCTAGGGGGCACAGTGGATAAAGTTCTGGGCCTGGAATTCAGAAGAATCATCTTCTTGCATTCAAATCCAGCCTCAGACACCTCCTAGCTGTATGACACTGGGCAAATCACTTAATTCTATTTGCCTCAGTTTCCTTATTTGTAAAATGAACTGGAAAAAGAAATGGCAAATCACTTCAGTATCTTTACAAAGAAAACCCCAAATGGGTCACTCAGACACAACTGAAAAAAATGAGGAGGTTGAACTATAGTATCATTAAGGAGCCTTCCATTTCTATATTCTAAGATTCTAGAAAAATTCTTATTATGTATACAGGACCACTTATTTGACTGTTAATTTGTACCTTTATTTCTTTCTCCCTCCTTTTATCTCTTCCTTTCTTCCTTCCTTCCTTCCTTCTTTCCTTCCTTCCTTCCTTCCTTCCTTCCTTCCTTCCTTCCTTCCTTCCTTCCTTCTTTCTTTCTTTCTTTCTTTCTGCTTATATTCTCCCTGACCTGGATAGGGAACTGTATATGAAGAAATCTGTTCCTGATTGCCATCACAGAGGAAGGAGGTAGCCTAGAGTGGGGTTAAGTCCTCAGATAATATTGACATTTTAAAATTTCAGAATCTATTTTTTAAGTAGTTGTGGCTTTTGTCAGGTTTATTAAACTAAGATTGTAGAGAAATGTAGACAAAGGACTTCTAATAAGCATTTATAAACAGTGTTAGAGATCCATTTTCAGTGTATAGAAAACTGTTTAGCAATGATCACAGTGTCCTTTTAATTGTTATTGATATGTATAACAGGTTTCCCCCTTATAATTCAGTCATTTTCACATATTTCTAGTAAGATGAATTGATATCTTTCCAGGTCTAGGGTTAAAAATGAAAAAAAAATTAAATTGGTATTTAATTTTTTTTTAAAATGTAATTAGAGAACAGTTAGTCTAAGTGCTACAAGGTATCCCACGATGCTTTCCTTTCCAAATTACCTTATATTACTTTAATATGCTTTGTTTTTACTTATCTATAAGTATGTAGTATTACTTGCTTAGAACATAGCGTTTTTGAGGGCAAGTGTTCTTGAGGGAGTTGCTTCATTTTTGTCTTTGTGCTCTTATCACCAAGCACAGCAGCAAGCATGAGGTAGGTGCTTAAATAAATATTCAATGAGTTGAATGAAATGTGAAAAGAATTGGAAGACAGTCGCTAGATGATGGCATGAATTCTCAATGGAGAATTTTGGGGAGGAAATGGACCATAAATAATGAACTTATCTGAAGTTTGCAGGAATGTTAAATTTAGAACTAAGATGAAACTAAATTCCAATGATAAAAGATGAGAAGGCATGAATGGATTGCAGTCTGTATTTGTGGAGGGCTTTCCTATAGAAGAGATTATAAATCCATTAAAGTATTGATTCATGAGCAGAAAAGTATGTCCATTACATAGCACAGTATTATTTTAGAGCTGGAGGGGAGTTTAATTAGCATTTCTTCCAATCTTCTAGTTTTAATGTGTGATGAAAATGAATCCCAGAGTGAGGAAACAATGTACTCAAGGTCACATAGCTAATAATTAGCAGAGCTGCTATTAAATCCAGGCTATGTTCTATCAAGAGAGAGATTAGCCTAGGGAAACTCTATCAATGGCAGAGTCAAAGCTTAAAATTATCCACTGGGCCACTATAATCATATGCTCATGGACCCAGAGCTGAATGAGGTCTAAGAGACTATCTATTCCAATCCTTTCATTTTTACCAAAGAGGAAGCAGGGCCAGGAAGATTACAACTTGCCCAAGGTTACACACGTATAGCCATAAAATGAACGATATAAATCCAAGTCATTTGATTCTTTCTATTGTAACACGTTACATCCTCAAATCCTCATGTTGTTTTGAAGAATTATAATATTCTTATCATATCATTCTTATTGTACCATCATTGGTAGAGCATACTTTTCAAATAATAGCGATAGTTTATATTTCTCCACCTAGACCTTTGTCCATCAACCAATAAATCGACACATATTTCTTAAATACCTGCTACATGCCATGTGCTGAGGAAACAAGTATAAACGATGAAATAATCTCAGTTTGCAGGGAGTTCCCATTCTAATGATGAAAACAAGCACAGAATAAATATAAAGTGAATAATTATAAGTATATGCAAAATTTTTAAATTCAATATAGTTTGGAAAGGAAGGCACAATTTATGGAGGAATCAGGAAAGGCTCTATGGCTTTGCTTGAACTATTTCTTAAAGAAAGAGAAAGCCTCTAAAAAGCAGAGGTAAGGAGGGAGTGAATTCTAGTCATGCTTTATTGAATTAGAGGCCCATTTAAGAGAAGACAACATGATGTTGTAATGAATCTAGTCAACATGATTGTGGCACTTTCTCTAGCTATGTTCAGCACCACCTATGTAGTAATGGAGGAAGTAGATGGAAGGGGTGGAGTAGAGTGGGGATCTGGGATGTCTTCACCAAGAAGGTGGTACCTGTGAGATATTTACATGGAAGAAATACATTTCAAGAATGGGAGATGGGGAAAGGTCTCATCTTTGAATTTCTAGAGGTGGGAGGGAGAAAGCTGAGTTTTGAAAAGAATGGCAACAGGACAAGGCAAGAAAAGCAGGGGACAGTGGCCTGAGAAAGAACCTCAGTTCAGAGATTAGAAGTTTTGATGAGGGTTAAGAACAGGTTTAAGAGGGATGAGGCATAGGGAGGGGTGGAGTGATTGTAGGTTATAGTTAGATAGGGGAATGTCAGAGTTTCTAATTAGGGAACTTTGTAATAGAGAGATTTAAGTGTGTGACCATTCTTATGTGTAACTGAGCATGAATTTAGGAGTAGGTTATGGGATTTTAGGAGGTTGGGGAACTGAGAGGTTAGGGATTTTGAGGTAGTATCAAGGTAGGTATTAACATCTTCTTTTATAAGGGAAAGAGTTAGAGAGATGGGGAAGATAATAAACTATATACTGAACTCGAGAAAGGAGAGAAAATGACCTGGCGGTTGGTATATTGCAGTTACTATAATTTGGATTGATGTGAAAATTTTGACTGAGCAGACTTTAAGCAAAGAGTATTTCTACTCCTTCTCCTGGACCACTGCCAACAAATTTCCTAGCACATGCTAGGAAAAAAGTATCTTGATCAGAAGAAAACTAACCAATATGCATTTTGAATAAAGGATTCCAAACTCATTAGCCTTATCTCAACCAATGATGCAAAATAACCCTAGATACCAGAACATTGTCAAGACCGTTCATGGTCATGGGACTACTTTATAGATAACACACCAATATGAACTTTAAGATGGAATTATCTTATGTTGAAAATAATTCTTCAACCAATGGTACTATAATGAAGTTAAAGAATGTTCTCTAGTACTGACAAGGGAAGAGAACTGCATGTAGTTAGTAAGTTCATTTAGAAATAAAAGAAGTAGATTGTAAATGGAAGTGATAGATTTGGGAGGGTTGGTAAAATGTCCAAAAAAGCTGGAATTCAGGTCACATGATTTCAGAAGTAGAATATTCTGTCTGTGCTTTCCTGCCTTTCACACATATTGGTGTTTAATCTTACTTTAATCTCTCTACTCTCTGTCCATCTTTATCTACCCAAAAATCTCACCACCTTATAGACAGGCTATCCAAAAAGCCCCAGCCATGCTTCTCTTGATTCTACTGATAAGAATGCAGCAGCAGAGCATAGAGTTTTCTCTAAGTCATTGTCTAAGAAGTAGACAACAATTGTATATTGTAGGCATAAAGTGTAACAAAAGAACCAAATGAAAATGACCAGAGGCTAGATGTTCTTACTGCATCTGAAACTGAAGGCAGGTTATGTCTACTAAGACAATGTATATAGGTGGAGTAGTAGAAAAATCTTCTGAGGACTTGGGTTTGAATCTTGCCTGTGTTAACTTACTGCTGATTCCATTCATTTGCATTCAGGTAAACAAATATTTCCTTAATTGTTTTCTATGTGCAAGAAACTTTGCTAAGTGCTGGGTATAGAAAGATAAAAAACAATTCATCTTCTCAAGCACCCTAAATAGTTCTGGGTTGAGGGGAGGGAGAGTCAAGACATGTAAAAAAATAAACATATCACAAAGGAAAAATTTAGAAGAGGATATTAAGAAGGTGGCACCTGTGATGTGCCTATGTGGAGAAAGTACATTCAAGAAGGGAAAGGCCCCTTCTCTGAATTTCTAGAGGTGGGAGATGTTATAGCAAATAGCTGAGTTTGGATATAGAATTCAAAAAGGGGAGTCATATAAATAAACCTGGAAGGCAATTCATAGGATCATAAATTTATAACTGATGTGATCAGTCATCTGGATACAATCTAGACACATTTTTGCATACTAGGAAAAAACTGAGGCCCATAGATGTAAAGAATTTTGCATTTGGAAAAATGGGTAGAAAACAGCAAAACCAGAGGTTGAACCTAGAATGTAATGACAAAAATGATTATTTCTCTCTTGTGTTAATAACTAATTATTAAATCAGGACTAAGTTTTTTTCTGTTTTCTACTTCCTCATACAGAAATCAACCAGTGCAGGAAATCTTTTTTTTTTAAATTCTTTTTCTTTTATTTATTTTCAGTGTTCTACAATCAATACCATATAACTTAGATTCCACTCCCTCCACCTGCCTCCTCCTTATCTCCCTGCTCCCTCCCCAACACGGCATATAATTTTATAAAGGTTCTACACATACATTCCTATTAAATACATTTTCACTATACTCATGTTGTACAGAAGAATTAAAACAAATGGGAGAAATCATATAACAAACCAAAATGTAATACAAAAGAAAATGATCTGCTGCATTCTGCAATTGAATTCCACAGTTCTTTCTCTGGAGTTGGAAGGCATTTTGCCTTAAAAGACCACTGGGAATTTTTTAAGTCCTTGCATTGCAATGAAGTTCTGAGTCTACAGAAAAAAATCCCCCACACTGTGGTTGTTGCTGTGTACAAAGTTCTCTTGGTTCTGCTCCTTCCACTCAGTATCAGATCATATAAGTCTTTCCAGGCCTCTCTGAAGTCTTCCCGTTCATCAATTCTTACAATGCACTAGTATTCCATTACATTCATATACCATAATTTATTCAGCTATTCCCCAATTAAAGGACATCCCCTTGATTTTCAGTTTTTTTGCCACCACAAAGAGTGCTGCTATAAGTATTATTGTATATGTGGGACCCTTTCCCATTTTTATGATATCTTGGGGATTACAGTCCCAGAAGAAATATTGCTGGGTCAAAGGGTATGTACATTTTTCTAGCCCTTTGGGCATAGTTCCAAATTACTCTCCAGAATGGTTGGATCAGCTCACAGATCCACCAACAATGAATTAGTATTCCAACTCTTTCACATCCTCTCCAATATTTATCATCTTCCTGTTTTGTCATGTTAGCCAATCTGATAGGTGTGATGTGGTATCTCAGAATTGTTTTGATTTGCATCTCTCTAATCAATAGTGATTTAGAGCATTTTTTCATATGACTAAAGAGATCTTTAATTTCTTCTTCTGAAAACTGCCTGTTCATATCCTTTGACCATTTATCAATTGGGGAATGACTTGTATTCTCATACATTTGACTCAGTTCTCCATATATTTTAGAAATGAGGCCTTTATCAGAGACAATAGTTGCAAAAATTCTTTCCCAATTTTCTGCTTCCCTCCCAATCTTGATTGTATTGAGCTTAGTTATGCAAAAATTTTTCAATTTAATGTAATCAAAATTATTCATTTTGTACTTCATAATGCTTTCTATCTCTTTTTTAGTCAAAAATTCTTCCCTCTTCCATAAATCTGATAAATACACTATTCCTTGGTCCTCCAGTTTTTCCATGGTATCAATCTTTATACCTAGATTGTGTACCCATTTGGACTTTATTCTTGTGTATAGTATTAGGCATGGGTCTATGTCTAGTTTCCACCACATTGTTATCCAGTTTTCCCAGCAATTTTTGTTGAACAGTGAGTTCTTATCCCAGAAACTGGGGTCCATCAAACAGTAGATTGCTGTATTCATTGCCTACTGTGTCTTGAGTACCTAGCCTATTTCACTTGTCTACCCTTCTGTTTCTTAGCCAATAATACCAAGTGGTTTTGACAATTGCTGCTTTATAATACAATTTCAGATCTGGTAGAGCTAGGCCACCTTCCCTACCATTTCTTTTCTTGCTATATCTTGCTATTCTGGGTCTTTTGTTCTTCCAGATGAATTTTGATATTATTTTTTCCAGCTCTAGAAAATAATTATCTGATAGTTTGATTGGTATGGCACCAAATAAGTAAATTAATTTGGGTAGAATTATCATTTTTATTATATTAGTTTGGCCTACCCATGAGCAACTGATGTTTTTTCCACTTACTTAGATCTGACTTTATTTGTGGAAAAAGTGTCTTGTAATTGTGTTCCTATAGTCCCTGGATTTGTTTTGGCAGGTAGGCTCCCAAATATTCAGTGCAGGAAATCTTAGGCAAAGACTTACCCAGGCTAAGATCTAATTAGACAGCAAGAGAAATTCTAAGTTTGGACTAATGGGGGATTCCTGTTCATTATGTTTACTCAGATTTGGGAAAATGTGGAATCTGCCTTTTATCAGACAGGTGATATGGAAATTGATAAGTCTCTTTGACCAAGACTTGGGTGATCCAAGACCCTCATTACAGTATAGACCACTTTCCATTACAATATTTATTCATTCATTAGTTGTTAAGCAATCAAAATTGAATGCCTCCCTCAGGAACACCTGTTTTTCTAAGGAATATAAACTGTGAGGTCTCTACCATGAGAGGTGTTTGGCATTCAAGAGTGTTACTGACATCTTTTTACTAATAAACTTGCTCTATTAATAAAATTTAATTAACTAAAATTAATAAAATTTACTGGCTTTACTAATAAAATGGTTAAATTACCCTGAAACTATATCTTCCAAACTTTTTAAACATTATAGTTTGATTTCAAATCTACACTCTTTCCAGTGTACAACGTAAGTGGCAGTCAGATTATAAAAGGCTTTATCCTCTAGGCAATGGAATAACAATGAAAGTATTTGAAAAGAAGTGTAACATGGTCAGATTTGTGACTTAAGAAGATGATTTTAGCAAATGTATGGAGGATAAATTGGGGAAGAGAGACATTGGAAGTCAGGAGAATAATTAGACTATTCTAGAAGTCCAGGTGAGAGGTGATAAAGTCCCTAACTAGAATGCTGCTTTTGGGGTGGAGAGGAAGGGACAAATGTGTAACTTTAGGCAAATACATCTATGAACTTTGGTTTCCTTATCTGTAAAATGAGAAGGTTCCTGTTGATGTGAAGGAAAAAAAAAATCCTAAAAATCAGAGCTACCTAAAAGTGGAATAGACTTTCTCAGGAGGCAGTGGTTTCCCCATCATTGGAGGTTTTCAAAGGCTGAATTGTTACTTATTTGGTATGATGTAAAATCAATCAAACAAGCTTTGGATAATTGTTGGGGATCCAGAGAGAAGAAAATGCCAGCAAGGAAGTTACATTCTATAGAGGGAGAAAAATAGGTGCACATAAAAAAAATATATACATATATATGTATAGGTATGTGTGTATATATTGCATATATGTAATATGTATATATATGTGTGTGTGTGTGTATAGATAGATAGATATCTATCTATACACACACACACACACATACACACACACACACACACACACACACACACACACATAGTACAAAGTAAATTGTGGGGGACAATACTAGCAGACAGGGAGACCAGAAAAAATTTCATCTGATTTTGAATTAAACAAGGGATTTTAAAGGGCAGAGATAAGGAGGGAGAATAATCCCAAGGATGAGCCTGTGCAAAGAGGGAGATAAGAGTATTGTGTATTAGAAAATTGCATATTAGGAATAGGAAGTCCAGTTTATCTGGATATATCTTGAAAAGTAGGTTGGGACCAGGTTGTGAAGGTCTTCAAATGCCAAACAAAGGAATTTATATTTGCACTTAAAGGCAGTAGGGAATATTAGATTTATGGAATGGGGGGATAATGTGGTAAGAATGATTTAAGAAAATATTTTGGGCAATTGGGAGAAGGAACAATTGGAGAAGGGAGTTGCTTGAGGAAGGAGGCCAGTGAGGACATTGCAATTGTCTAGAATAGAGGTGACAAAGCTTTGGTCTAGGGTGATGGCCACAAGAACAGAGAGAAGGATGCAGATGGAAGAGACTAATATTATAAAAGCAGAAACAAATTTGGCAAGTAATTAGGTAGGTAGAATTGAGTAAGAAATTTTTGGTAATATTGAGCTTCTCAGACTTGAGTGACTGGGATGCGTGGAGGTGAAATAGGAATTGTGGTCTTGCATAGGCTGAACTAGATGGTCTTGTAAGTTTATTACAGTATGAAATCCTATGATTCTGTCCATAGAATAAGAAGAGATGTATTGAGGGTAGCACTTGTCACCTAACATCCTTTGTACCCCACACTATGGTTAAATTATACTTTGAATTTTCTATATAGGAATGCCATATCTGATCATATAATTCTCTTTCCATTTGGATTTATAATGGGGACCTACTGCTAATTTATTTCCTTTGTATGTATCCTTGTTGTTTTGGTGACAGTTTTGGGGTTAGCTATTAATATTATATGCCTTAAATTCTGTTTTTTACATATAGCTAAAATCTTTTCCAATTAATATATCAATCTTTAATTTAATTGATGTTTCCCTTTCAGAAGATAGGAAGATGGAAAACACTTGTATTGATGAATGAAATAAAAATAACATCACCAAAGCTCAGCCCATCAACCATGTCATGTGATAAAATGGGGCAAGGTGAAGGGGAGAATGAAATGACTATAATAACATAAACCTTTAAAGTTATATATCAATGTAAATTATTATTATTTTAAGGGAGGAAGGAAAGAAGGAAGGGAGGATGAAAGGGAACAAGGGTATACCACGTTCTCTTTGTTTCACCAAACTAATCAATCAATCCATTAATCAGCAAGGATTTATTAAGGACATATGATGTGTCAAACAGTGTGCTAGGGTTGAGGATACAAAATACAAAACTTCAAAGCAGTTGATGGCCCTACAGACCTTTAGTATGAGAATGCAACAAAGGTGTATTAAGTCCAGTGGTTAGCAATCCTTACCTATTTTTGCAAGACTGTACCCTACTCTTGCATCCATCCTCTACTGATGCAAGTACATCTATCTTGCGTTCATGTATTTTAAAAAGATCCAAGCTTACTGGAGTGGTTTCTATGTATACAAACTGGTTATTTCAGACCCTATTTTTTCTTTACATCAGAATCATTTTCCTTTGGGTCATCAGATATTCATTCTTCACTTTTCCATCCCTCTTGAGCTGACTTCCTCTGTAGAATTTTTGTCCATAGAATCCTATCTACCCTTCCTCTGAACTCTTTGAGATATCTTCTCCTAGCATCTAGGGTGTATTAGGTCCAGATTTCCACTTGTTTATCACTCTGGATGGGGAGAACCACTTGCCCTCCAGAGTTTATATCATTACCATCCCAGTAACAAGTCCCTCTCTGTTGGTAAACCTCAAATCCAGAAAATATTTTTTTTCCTCTGGGTTTCTTCTGCCTTTTGAAGGATTATATTTTCATTAAGGTAAGTAGAGTAATTGTAACCTATCTGCTTTTGTCTATCACTACACTACCCTATCTCTTGGCTATCTCCACACTATGCGGCCTGCACTCTGAATACTTCTCCCACCCCACCAGAAACGTGGATTCTGCCCTTCAGACATTGGCTTCTGATAAGTGAATTTTTACTTATTTTGACCCATAATTATGCCTCTGTGGCTATATCCAGGTCTTTCCAAATCTCTATACCATGCTACTTCACCCACCCCCTATTAAATTAAATTTAATTTTAATTCCAGTTCTGGATTCTTTCCTTCCTGCATTCATTGAGAAGGCAAGAAATATAAAATCCATTATAAAAAGGAAGTCATACAAATTTCTTTCATAGCTCTATTAAAAAAAGAAAAAAAAATATCCTTCAATTGGCACTCTAATTGCTGTTACTATGTAAATTCCTGTATCTATTTAATTCACTTTATGCCAGTTCATATAAATCTTCTCACATCTTTGTGAAATCATCCCCTTATTGCTTATACCACAATAGTGTTCCATCACATTCACATACTGTAATTTGTTCATCCACTTAACTGATATCATCTTCTTACTTTCCAATTCTTTGCCAACATAAAAAACAAGAGCTGCTATAAATATTTTGGTACATATGGATTTTTTCTCTTTTTCTTTGGTCTCTTTGGAATACAACATTAGTAGTGATATTGCGTGGTTAAAAAGGGTATGCTCCGTTTAACAGCTTTTTGGGCACAGTTCAAAATTGCTTCAAAGAATGATTTGACTAGTTCACAACTTCACCAACAGTCCATTTTCTCACATCCTTTCTAGCATTTGTCATTTTCTTTTTGTGTCATCTTAGCCAGTCTGATGGATCTGAGTTGTCACCTCAGAGTTGTTTAAATTTGCATTACTTTAAAGAAATTATCAAGAACATTTTTTCATATGACTATTGATAGTTTTGACTTCTTCCTCTAAAACTACCTGACCCTTGACCATTTGTCTATTGGGAGAACAGTTTTTATTTTTAAAATTTAGTTCAGTTCTCCATTTATTTGAGAAATGAGACCTTTTTGAGAGAAAACCAAAAAAGTTCCCTAGCTTTCTATTTTTCTTCTAATTTTAACTTCATTGGTTTTTCTTGTGTAAAACCTTTTTAATTTTAAGTTACCAAAATTATCCATTTTACCTCCCATGAACTTCTCTGTCTCCTTTTTGGTCATGAATTCTTCCTGTCCACAAATCTCGCAGATAATTCCATTCATGATCCACTAATTTGTTTATGATATCACCTTTTATGTCTATGTCATGTACCCATTTTCAACTTATCTTGGTATGTGGTGTGAGATGTTCATCTATGCCCAGTTTCTGCCAAATCACTTTACAGTTTTCCCAGCAGTTTTTTGTGAAATAGTGAATTTTCACCCCAATAGCAGGCATCTTTAGGTTTATCAAACTCTAGGTTGCAATGCTCATTTGCATTGGAATATGCTGACTCCCACCCTTTATATTACCTTCCCCTTTATTTGTGTTTCATTCCTTTATTAGAATTTAAACTCTTTGAAAGCAGGGATAATCTTGCTTAGCTGTATTCCCAGCACTTCCTACAATAACTGTTACCTAGTAAATACTTAATAATGTATCTATCTACCTATCTGCTGGTCTATATCTGTCTGTCTCTTTATCTTTATGCCAGGCTTGTAATGTATTTCTCAAATTCTTCATCTATTTACCCTTTCTAAGTGGTGTCTAATTTATTCCAAAGAGAAAATCATTTCTATTTGTTTCTCCACTGATCACCTACCTATTTTCCTTCATGATTCCTTACTTTGGTTCCTGAACATTTCACTATCTCCCCCTACTCTCACCTCTTTTTACCTACTCTTTTTTTGAGTAAGATCAATTTACAAGGGTGAGGAACCTGTGGTCTTGAGGTCACATGTGGCCCCCACATCCTCAAGTGTGGCCTTTTGACTTTGGATTCAATCAAACCCTGATCTAGAGTCATTCTACTTATGAGTTTCAACCTGTCAAGTCTCTGATATATATGTCAAACCTCCCTCATTGTATAAAGATTTCCAGTTCATCTTACTTAATGCCTAAACTTTGGGCATTTATGTATATAAAGTAATGAGATTTACTCCTGGCTCTTTTGAGGAGCAGGAGGAGGAAAAGGAGGAGAAGGGAATTTTTTTTTTGTGTGTGTGTGTGTGTGTGTGTTCTATAAACTTATGAATGTTTTAATTCCTATTCCTCTTTCATTGCAGCTACCTCATGTGGGTAGCTTGGTTAATATTATGTAGGTAGTTTTCTTTTTCTGCTATCATTGTGTATAAGACATCTGTTTGTGCATCTTTTGTAATAGGAGGACAGCTGTTGAGTATATACAAATGATTCACTTGGACATCAGTGTGAACTGTTGTTTGAGGGATCAAGGTCAAGACTAGAGAGAAATGACAAGCACATGAACTTCCAAGGTCAGACCTTCCCTCAATTGAGAACGTTCTCTATTCAAACTATTATGTGGATTACAATAGTGGAAATTCATGGAATGATGTAATTTACTGTTTTTAATTCTTTCCCCACCCTCTTTTGGAGTGTAATTGTAGTTAATCCACAGGCGATGTGATAGATATTTGCATTTAGATCACTTTCTTTGTAAGCTGTTAACTCCACTTTTCCAAATGGTGTTAATAACACAGAAAAGGTTGTGGGAGTTCCAACCTATATAGTGTGCTTTGAAATACACAGATGAGGGCTGATTCTTTCTTGGCCTTAGGCCTATACGAAGTAAGCATCCCAGACAGGCCAAAGTGTTGGAGTGAGTGTGGGAGCTGAGGTCTATTGCAATAAATTACTCAGGAGTAGGAAGGAGCAGTGAAAGTCAGTGGTTTCAGCTACCTAGTAGTTCATTTTTGTTCTTGTTTTTTAGTTAGCAATCTGTAAAAATTATTGCTAAATTAGCCGCCTCTCTCCAGAGTCAATAATATTCCTTGTGCCAGGTGGTATAATAATTCAAAAAGAGGGCAGACCTTGAAGGGAATGAGACTGTTTAGGAAGTAGACTCCCCAGGCCCAGTCACTGCTGCTTCTTCCCAACTGCTAAAGGTCAGGTAAGTGAAGGGCTAATGTTACAGAAGCCTAATAACACTGGAGTGCTACAATTTCTATTCTGTTGGAATTTTTGAAATAAAAATCTTGTTTTCTTTTTTTTGCTTAGTGGATTCCATGTATCCTTTCTTCCTCTGTTTCCTTTTCAAATATAAAAATAACATCTTATTCCATATTGCATGTCATACAGTCATACTCTGATACCTTTGAGTACTGTCTAATTAATATGATTCATAAATGCCAGAAACTAGAAGGATTTCAAAGATCATCTATTCTTTCATTTTAAAGATAGGAAAATTGAGGCCTTGAGGAGGTCCTCAGTAAGTTGTACTAGGTCACACCGTTAACTAATAGCAAACTTAGAATCCAAGTCTTCTTTTTCTAATTCCATGATGTCACTTGATAGCCTGTTTAAAAAAAAAAATCT
Organism: Potorous gilbertii; assembly: GCA_028658325.1. NCBI lineage: Eukaryota > Metazoa > Chordata > Mammalia > Diprotodontia > Potoroidae > Potorous > Potorous gilbertii. Next base: position 230,988,413 of record CM053769.1, on the reverse strand, counting down.
TTAGTACTAGTTATGACTCACTTTGGAGCCTTTTTGTTTCTGACTTTGTCGTCTTTCCTCTCTAGCTTGATGGGGTTTGTGATGACATGAAACAGAGTTATCATCATTAACTTGCATTTGCTTGGGAATCACTTTAAATTCAGTTCAGGAGGTAAATTAGTTTATGTTCTACTTCCTCTTCCTTGAAATATTCCTGAAGCATATTGCTGTAATTTGTGATAAAACATAAGAGGTAACATTTTGTCGTTTCTTTTTGGAGTTTGGCTGCCAGGAGTCTTTTAGTCAAAGTTCGATAAAATTTCTTGCTAGCTATTTATCAGACTTATTTTGTGAATTCTGTTTTATTGCTAGTCTCAGTTTCCTACTGGAGCTGATCCCGCAGCTCTTGGCTCCAAGTTAGATCAAGAGAATGACATTAAGAATTGCTTTGATGTTTTTCAAAGTCCAGAAAGAATTTTGCACCTTTCTGAGTATTAGTTGACTGTGGGTAAAGTATGTTACTCTTTGGAAGAATACCAGGTAGGGCTAATTATATATAACCTGATTGACCTAACATAGCACTGAGGACACCTAATTGAATTTGCCATTGTTTTCTCCAAATGGGCATTTAGCTCTATATAGTGTGTTACTGATGGGAGGAGTTGACTCGTCTTTGAATCTGAGTACAAAGATCTTGTCAGCACATTTACTGAAATAGGGAGGACAGTCCAAATCTCTATATTCTAGTTTTCTAGTTTTATTACTTTTGAAAAACAATAAATATCTCAATGGACTTGCTTCTTCCTTGGAAGACGTATGCCAAATCAACCACATCAGCTCATGAGACTTCAGAGAGACTTCAGGGAAGTGGAAGCCAGAGTTATATTAACTTTTGTAACCTGACCTGAGAAAAGGCAAAGAGAGCCTGGTTTCAGGTTTCACCAAAACCCTGAAACTGAGCCCAGGTTTATTGAAAAGTTTGCCAAAGTTTGTGAATCTTCTAGTGCACAGGAACTGAGTTATGGCTTGGGGTAGAAACCATAGGAAAGCTATTGCTTTTCATCCTTGACCATGCAAAAGTCAGCAATTTCTGAGGAGTTTTATTCTGGTTACTAGGGCATCTAGTCAACTCTAGGCCTCACATGTAAATTCAACTACATGAAGTCTGGGCCATTGACAGAGCTCAATCAAGAAGATCATCAATAAATATACTATGCATGACTACACACATGCATACGTACACATACATTCACACCCATATGTTATATATACACACATGTGTGCCCTTTGTATGATGCAGTTAAAATCAATGACCCAAACTCAGTGTTATGAGTCCTGATAATTCACTCCAACAGTAAGATGAGAACATGCTACAAAATGAACTCCTTTGAACTGAGACTGATTTGGTATGCAAATTTCAAATAACCTCTTTCCCCAAAGAGATTTCTAATTGGAGCTTCTTGAGATGTCCTTGTGCTTGTAAATTAAGAGCTCTCTTTTTACTCTCACAACAGTAAAGAAGTTTACTGTGATTGTCTGTCATTTGCCTGAAAATGAGAATCAAACTTTTGAAATGCGATTTCAGCCTCCCCTCAGTATGCAGAACCTAACTATTAAATCCAGTTTCAAACAGACTGAATTAGTTGTTATCAAAGCAAGAACAGAATGAAAAAGAGAAATTAACTTATTTCACTCAGCACTTTCCCTTCAAAGGGAAAACAAATTTTGTACAACTAAATATCAGTCTGGAAAGGGAGATAAATCCACATGCTTACATATCTTCATCCTAAATTTCTGTGTGTGTGTGTGTGTGTGTGTGTGTTTCTATGTGTGAACAAAAGGGAGATAACCCATATACTTACATATCTTGGTCCTAACATTCTGTGTGTGTGTGAACAAATTAACAGTCTAGGTGACCCATATAATCACTTACGGTAAACTTTTGTAGACTATTAATATGTGGAATAGGGGAACATATAAAAAAAACTGTCTAAAATTTTAAACCTATGATTCCTTATAGCTTATGTCAGAGTCCTAACCTTTCCAAAGAACCTTTTCCCGTGTAACATTTTCTGACTTGAGCTTCTACAATATTTGTCTACTAAACTTCCCTAGAAAACGTTTTACTTATAGAAAAAACTGTAGGACTAGAGCTCTTCCAGAACTCTTCATTATAGAGGCCATGAAACTTTTTATCTCACTTTTTGAAAATATAGACACAAACAAGAATCACATGACAGATATGATTGGGTTACTATGTCCATTGCTGAGTGGGAGACCTAAATTAATGAGATTTTCTAATTAACAGAAGTATAAAAGTCTTGATTATTCAGACCTTCTCTGGTTATGATGAAAATGATGAAATCAGTTGAATGTGGATGTCTCATCTCTTTGAAATATGCTTTCTCCTCCTGAGACCAAATTAAATAGTAATGTGTCTAGCCGAGCATTCCTTATAGTAAAAGGATAATAAAGTTCCCCCCAAAGCTTGTAGCACTCTAATGCAACATGTGAGCAATGACATTTCAATAGCATAGTAAACTCTCTACTTCAGAGCGTTTCTTTCAAGTTTTGCAATAAATCAATAACAGGTCACTTCCCCAGGTGTTATTTATGTTATCTACAGAGCTAATGGTGAGTTGAGTCATGCTTTAGTTTGCAGTTCAAAGAAGAACAAAATTATGAAAAATGGCGTTAGACTCCAAGTATTCCTGCCCACCCAAGAAAGCTTTTTCAAGGCATTCTTCAAGATGGATGAACAAATGACATTTGAGTTGCTGCTTTGATGCATAGCTACCAAGAGAAATACCAAACATACATAAGATTTTCAAGTCATGTAATTCTCTTGTCCTTTAAAACAGTGTAAAGTGGATGAGATTACCTCTGAATTCTTTTCTAGTTCTAAATCTGTGAGCCGGATTTTCCACCTCTTTCTCTTGTTTATGGAATCACTAGAAAATATACCAGAATATTTCCTTGATGCTGAATTCTTGATTTAAAATAGATGTTCTCAGAAGAATTGCACAAGTAAAGTATGGATAGTGTGGTTTGTGTATGTTTTCAGAGGTCTCTGTTCTTGCTTTTTGTTACTATACATGGAACCAATAAATTGTCAATAAATACAACTATTGACTTGATTTTAATTACTAGTATCTGCCACTTTTATAATGTTTTAGGCCTTAAAACTTTTTACAGATTAATTCATTTGATCTTTACTCCAACTTTGTTAAGTGGTGCTACATGTCCCATGTAGACACACTATCCCCATTTTACAGAAAAGAGAATTGAAGGTTTCTTGTTCAATCATTTTCAGTCATGTATGATTCTTTGTGACCTCATGGGGATTTTCTTGGCTGACTAGGAAAAATTCCTGGAAGATCCAAATGTTTCCTTTCTTATGGGGTTTCAATCTAGCACCTCCACTTCAGGGAAAGAGTAAGATTCTGTGCATATTAGATGTCACCTTAGAAAATTAATAGTCCATCATTTTCCATTTACTAGTATTTTAAGGATGGTGGAAAATAACAGTGGCATGAAGTTCACAATAATTTCTCACTTAATGGGGAGGGAGCAAGTTGTAAAAATTCATTCTTATCTATTGTATGATTAGGAATTTCATTATCTAAGAGTGCCTCACATCAATGAAAACACAGGAAGAAAGAAACAAGAATGAAAAGAAGCTTAAGAATGTAGAAAAGAAAGCAAGGAAAGAAAGAAAGAAAAAATGTAGGAGGCCAGTTCTGAGTGATTATTCTGGATTATATCCTATGAGTAAAGCTGATGACCTCCTCAAATTATCCTATATTTACTTTTCTTTACATATATGTATGTATGTACATACATACACATATATATACCCTACACCCAATAGATTATATGTCCTTTAAGGGAGAGGACTTTTCCTTGCTATGTTTTCAAATCCTTAGTTCCTATTATAGTACTTTGTAGATCATAGGTACTTAATAAAAGTTTGTCGAAATGTGTTGTGTAAACTTTTTTTTTGTTGTTTTAGTTTTATTATGAAAATATTGGCAATTTAGGAATTTGAAGAGAAAAAAAAGTCCCTAAAGTTGAATTTATATGTGTTTCTTTTGCTGCTGCTCCTGCTCCTGCTCTCGGAATTTTAATTTCAAAAGTAAAAGTGGCTGGGGAGTATTACTACCTTTTGTTCAGTAGTTTAAGGGGAAGCTGGAAATTTGTGTTCTTATTCTGCCACTAAAAGATTGGGCAAGTCAGATCCTCTGACAATTGGTTTTCTTATCTGTTGAATGAGAATACTAAGAAATTTAATTCTTAACCTGATGGAGTTAAGGATCAAGTGAGATGTGAAAGTATTTCTAAATGAAGTAGCTGTAGTTGCTATTACATCAATTCTCATGTATTTGAGCTTCAGAATAAAGTCATTTGATTTTGATTTTTTGTGAATGAACCTTCTACTGTCAATATATCACAATACATTACTGAGTTTTGTTAGTCCTATGATCTAATTTCTTTTTCATGAATGAGCCACCCACTGTGAATTTATTTTCTGTGTGTATATGCAAGAGGTGTGCTGCCTATATAATATGTATGTCTATATAGGTTGTCAAATATGATTTCCAAGAAGCATTGCTAAGTATTTCTATAATCCTGCCTACTCTTTCTCAAGGGACACAAAGATTCCAGCCTTGAGGGAAGTAAGAGAAGGGACCATGAGACTGAGTGGGTGTTAGACTGCAAGACCTCATAGGTCCTTCCCAGATCTAAATGTATTATCTTGTGATCTTATGATGTGCAGAAAGATTACAGGATTTTCCTGAATTAACATAGGTTGCAGAGATGTAGTTCCAACCCAGATCTTTTATGAACTTGAGATCAAGAGATCTCTCCACTGTTCCATGCGTGATAACATAATTAGATAAATTAAGAGTTATTTAAGGGACTAGATCCAAAATGTATAAGTAAGTACCTTAATGTCAGGGACTATTTTATTTATTTTTGTTTCATTTTGGTAGAAATGTGTAGAGATGTATGTATAGAAATTACTTAATAAATACTTATTGAATTGAATGACTGAAATAGTGATCATTGTCAATCTGGAGGAAATCCTTTCAGGGATTTGTCTGTGACTTTGATTCTCTCAAACATTTTGTTTCAGAGTTGTATGAAGGCAAAGGCATCATGTCCAGTTCAACAAAATTAAGTCTAACAGTGTATGTAATGGTCCACAGCATGTTCTCCTACTACTTCAAAAAAATGAAGGAAGTGTATTTTCTCATTTCTTCTCTGGGACCAAATTTGGTTATTAGAATACACAACATTTGGTTTCATTTTCGTTATTCTTTCAATTAATATTTTTGTGGTCATGGTATATATTGTTTTCTTAGTTCTGCTAACTCTGGTCTGTCAGTTCACGTATATTCTTGTACTTCTCTGAAGTCTTTGTATTCATCAGTTCTTGAAGAGCAAAAGTATTCTGTTCTATTGGCATGTAATAAGGTAAAAATGAGGCAGAGGGGTGGTCTACCGCCTATCAGCCTCATTTGGAGGCTATCCTTCAGTGTACTATTTAACTCGTTTTCATATTCATTTTCATCATCCCTAATTCTAGGATAATACCAATATTTTCTCATTAGTTAATTAAATTACTACCCCTGGATCATAAATTAATTAATTAGGTTGGTGCACTCCACTTTATTAAAAATTATTTATTTGATAAATTAGAGAAATATTTCAATATAAGCCACTGTCTATTTCCACATCAAAACTGCTAATCTCTCAAGATTAATTAAATAGTAAAGTTACTAGCTATCTAGTTTATTAACAGTGGTATTGATGATACCATGAAGATGTAAATAATTTTTACTATAGGTTAGCTGAAAAAAGAATTCCATTTAGAATCATCTCAAATTAATTGCAGATGATTTCTCCTTACTTTTGAAAACACAATCATACCATTTCAATCACTCCAGATACCAAGCAAAGTCTTTTCTCGAGAATTTTCTCATCCTCACAAGATAAAGGTTAAGACAATTGCATGAAGGAAAAAGGCCTCTCCATAGTCCTTCTCTTAGTCTTGTAAAGCTCTTTTCTAACTATATGGGAAAAAAGTCTCCTTTCTCAAACCATTACTCTTAGTGGCCATTTCTAGATTTAGTCATATTAAGATTCTTTTTATAATATTCATTCATAAAATAACAGTTAAGAAAATTTTCCTAAGAAATAAGTTTTCTCCTAGCTTCTCTCTTTCTGCTCCAGTTTCTCTCAAGTGTTTTCCATGTAGACAGATCCTTATAGATCAGCAAAACCTCATAGCCTCAATAACAATAGCAGCAGTAACTCCAGGCATCTCTGTTCTTAAAGAGACAGTGATAGTTTCTGTAACCTCTGTCAGAGTATTTGAAATAGGAGTTGCACACACAATGCAATTTTTTGAGCCATTATCCAATTGATGGCCATTTACGTTGATTCCAGTTCATGGTTACAGAAAAAAAGGTACTGCTACAAAACATCACAGTGCATATGGGAAAGTAATTAATTTTAAGAATATATACTAATATTTGTGGTTTGCATTTCTTAAATTTACTTGCAACACTATTTTGGAAATAAAGTTTGTCCTAAGAAATCAGTGGATTTGAGTTCTAATCTCAGGTTTACCTTTGGGATAAATTGCATACTTGCTGTACCTCAGATTCTATACCTTGGTAAAACAAGAGCCTCTTCCTTTTGCACCTTGCTAACCTCTGGAAACAGCATGAACATGAAGATGAATGTACCATTACTAATGCATTGTGAAGTAACAAACGTAACAAGGCAAAATAGTCACTTGATGTATCATGCCTTATATTAGCATGAAGGTGAACTTGAGTTCTTAAAGGTTGTGATCAGGGAACACAAGGTCTGGAAACTCCTGCAAAGTTGGAGTATGAGGATACAATCTAGCTTATTGTAGTAAGGGTCATCAAGAGATTA
>CM053769.1:230962342-230980983 GCA_028658325.1 Potorous gilbertii | reverse complement strand
ATTTTGAAGTATACCAAAGTGATGAGGACAGCCTGCCTCTTGTATACCAATTTAGTGAGACTAGAGCTTTCATGCTGACCGGAACACTAAGCAATCATCCAATAATTTTGTTGCTAACAGATAATCACCAGATAGGAAGGGATGTTGTCAAAATGGTAAGGAAATAATCCTAAAGATTTCCTTATTCCTGTGATTATTTTAACTCCTGCAAGGAACATTTTGGTGGCTTGAAAGGAGGCTTGTTACCCCATTTCCACAAAGCTCCTTTGTGGTTGAGTTGGAGTTCCCAAAATGGTTTGAGGGAATGTAGGTTGATAATCAAGGATTTGAATGGAGTTAAAAAGAATTGTCTTTTCCCAAATCAGATGGTTGCTTGTGACCAAGGTTTTCAAGAAGATTATAAAAAGAATATAACTAGGTTCCATTAGTTAATAATTAATTAATTAATATTATATATATAATGACAATTATGACAATAATATATATTTATTATATGTAAATAATAATTAATTAACATAATAATATAATTAATAGGAAGTGATTCATAACTCAAATTTGCACTATTTGGAATTATAGTTATCTATAAAATATAGTAATTGGTTCTAGACCAATAGAAATATGCAATGACATTTTAAAGAATAAGTTTTTATCTCTTTATTAATACATTATAATAGCAAATGATAAGAAAATAGATATCTGATTCTTTTATTACAAAATACGGTAATTACAGAAAGTAAAAATTTAAAATTATTGAATATCATATTTAAAGATAATATTACAATGATGATGAGATAGAAATATCATTGTCATTTCAAATATTTTCCTAGCATAGGCTAACTGTGTTTTTCTTCAAATCTTTATACAAATGCTGGTAGATACTAAGAGCTTTATCCATATCTCAGCAAATTTGCACATTCACATTCTCATGTAATGAACCAAGTGTAGTTAGATAACCCAGGACATTATCTAAAATCATTAACGCTTTCAATGTAAAACTATTCTTCTTGTAATGTTTATCAAGAGTTGGGCTAAAATAACTTGGAAAGCAATCTTCAAAAACAACTTTACTCATCCATGATTTCTTATTTCATTGCCAAAGAACTGGAAGCAAAGATGGTTTTAGCCTCTCCTCTAAGAGCTTGAGGACTTAGATACAACATAGTGCTGAGCAGAAATAGAATACTTAGTAGAGATAATGTGATGGCAAGTGAAGTCAGAAAAAGCATAGAATGCCATAGTCTTTAGAAATTATGGTGTGAGGTTTAAGAAAAGAGCAGAAAGATATATGGTACATGTTTTTAATTTTGCAGTGCTTTGCCAATGGAAGATTGTTCAAAAGAAGAAGAAAGCAGTGTTAAAAATTATCCAATAAGCATATAGCTACAAAAAGAGGAGGGTTGATCATGTATTTAGTACACATATCATAACAGAAGAAGACTGAACATTTTTGGCTGACCCTTCCCTTGAATATTTGTGGGATGATTTGGAGAAGAGTCTCACAAGTTGAGTAGGCATAAATAGGTTGGAATACATATAATTGGAGAAAGTACTGTCTGAGATAATTGGTTTTGCCTTGTATTGAAGTAATGATGATATTAATCTCTCATTTACATAGTACATTAAAATTGATGATGTTCTATATGCATGTATATGTCTTTACATATGTATGTATGAACAAAGGACAAAATATCCTTTGTTTCTGCTAATAATGGTATTAATTTGGTAGTGCAAGATATCTGTGTATCTCTCTATCTCTATCCATCCAGTGGGCTAACTATCATATCCAACCCATGAGATCAGATTTTCAAGTTTAGGGCACTTACTACTATGCTGCCCTGTCTCCCTCTGAATTGAAACCCTTACCTTATTTCCTCCTTCTAGTAAAAAGCCTGTCAAAGATGTGACCTTAAAAACAAATTCTTTTTCAAAGATGTATAACTTTGGAGTCTATTCACTTCCTTTCAGCTATGTTAAAGTCACCTTGAGTTTCTGATCACCTTTAGAACTTGAGTAACAATATAGCCCCTGAAGTCTTAGCTCTTACAAGCTAAAATGTGTGCCAGACAAGAAGATTTAGATCTCTGACTCTTGGGTTTTTGTTTGTTGGCCATTGTTTGTGAATAGCAATTATGCTTTGTCTCTTTGCAAGGCAGTCTAAAGGTAGACCATTGCTGCAGGTATGTAACACCATATATACTGAATGGATTTATTCCTTTCCCTAGAAACATCATAAGTGAAATACAAAGCACAGTGACTGGCATGTACTAGGCACTTAATAAATGTTTATTGATTATGATCAAATTTGATTGTTTGAGAGAGATCAACTTTTTTAATTCAATCAAGAATAATTTCAATATTTTTTGACTAGATATTCTTTACTAAATTATCCCTTTAATTGATGGCTCTTATTAGATGATGATTTTTCCCCTTTCCCCTACATGATCATTAGATTAGAAATAGTTTAATACAATTTAGGTCCTTCGTTTTAAACATTAGGAAATTGAAGCGCAGAGAGATTGAGTAATTTATCTATAGTGGCACAGATCATCGACAGAATTAAGGGATTTTAACCAGGAGTTTGTGCTCTTTCCACTGAATCATATTTTCTCAATTTTGGGGAGGACATCTTGACTTTGAGAAGCCAAGGAGACATTCAAGTAAACATATACAACAAGAAGTTGGAGACTGAGAACTGAAAATCACAGGCGAATTTGGCAAAGCATAAACTTTGGACTCATATGCACAAAGGTACTAATTGAATTCACGAGACAAAATGATACTGCTAAGGGAGGTATTTTACGGTAGGGGAGAGGTCTATGACAGAATCTGGGGGGAATGGAGGGGTAAAGAGAACCAGTAAAGACATCTAAAAGTCACAGTTAAATAGGCAGAGAAGAAAAGGTAGTCAAAAATGTCAAATGCTGCAGAAAAATCAAGATAAGGATTAAGTATATTCTTTATGTATAGATGCATATATGTTCATATAAAACATATACACATAATATCTTGTATGCAATGTAAATGTACATTTTTTTTGCAAATTCTACAAGCCAAGTTAATTTTGTTATTTTGTAAGCCTCACAGAGGAAAAATAAAGCATGCCCAATTTTTATCCCAGTACATTAAGAAGATTATTTCTGAGCACCAAAATCATAAAGTTTCAGAAGAAATTTCAAATACAGAATTGTCAAAGCATGCAGATTATTCTTTCCTTCTGAAATCTATCACCTTACTCAGTGAATGGGCATGAGAACTGATCATTTAGTGCATGTCATTGTCTATGATGATGTATTTATTACATATCAAGATGTCATGTGATGAAGTGTTTACAATGTGTAATGAGGTTGCAGAATGATTTCTATTTACAATCTGCAATTAAACTGGCTAATTCCTTATAAAAATACTCAGCGACAATGTGTTTTCCATGTGTGTTAAATGCTTGATATCGCAGCTTAAAGAAAAACAAAATCTCCAAACTGTAAATTCTGAATGAATCACTTCTGTGCTTGTTCCCAAGAGTTTCTGAACATGCCTGCTTGGCATCCCACTAAACAAAGGAAACTGAATCCCCTAAATTCTGTTTCTTTAAGATAAGTGTTATTTCATCAGGGTTCTTGGGAACCGAGATGCACTTAAGGGTCTATAGTTAGAGGACAAAGTTTTTGGAATGAGCAGTTCCTCAATGTGATAGAACAGTTCTAAAACTAGTATACTCCTTTTTATTAAAGCTAGATAAAAGAAATAGAAGAGTGATCTGCCCATGTCATAGTACCCACAGTAAAGTTTAAATACTTAAACCTCAATATCAGTCTTTCAATAATTAGAGATAGCTTGTTGATAACATGTGGCTAAATGACTCAATAAAGAACAAAATTTATATGGAGGGGCCTGGAGACATTTCAATAAGAACTTCTTGTCCCAAATCACTATAGGTGTTTATTCTTCTTGGATTATCAGTGAATATCATTTAACCAGTCAGACTTAATTAGATTTTATAAAAGAACATTTTATTACAGAATTATAGTTGGTACAAACATCTCACCAAAAAGGAAATGACATAAATATATAAAAACTCCATGAAAAGTGGATTCAAGCTTAAAGCGTACATCACAAAGGTAGAGAGTTATGTGTATACACACCTCCTGGTAGCTCTTTTTTCTGGAGTTCCCATAATATGTCCCTCAGATATACTATGTATACATGTATATACACACAGGTACTTTTAAAATTTTTGATAAAGTCTTGAATATGCTTTACTTATCTAATTTATTCTTTTCTCTCAACACAGTTTCTTCTACCAGATGTTCTAGGGACACTGATAAGACGCCCATGAGAAGATGAGAATTCAAAAGTCTCTAAAAGGGCCTCTAAACATCATCAAGTCTTCTGATCTGGAGTGGAGGGGAGGAGGTTAAGGCCAAAAGGACAAGGTAATTACTAAGGAGTAAATGGCATCTGTAGTGAGGTATAGGCCTAATATCTGGAAATCTGGAGATTAATATAGATGAAAGAGCCCAAGTTACTGGTTACTTGTATCTGGGAATCAGAAAGTCTTAGTAGGTCAAACCAAGGAAAGGTCTGAAAACTAGAAAGGCAGGTAGAATAAGACCATGGCCCTAAAGATGAGAAGAAAGCAGGCATGGTCCTTGTGCAAGGCATGCTTTGGGGTTCTTTCTATCTGCCTCCTGAGGCAGGAAGTGGTTTGAGAGAATACACAGACCTTGGATTGCCTGCCCTTGAGAAATGTGATTATAGTAACTCTGAGAAAAGCAAAGGGAGAAGGGAAAGCAAATGGATTCTAATAATGGGCATTGAAATATCAACGACAGAAAAACTACCAAACAAACCCAAATGATTACAGTTTGCTTGATATTTACTAAAATAAGAAGTCATAGTCTGCTACCAAAGTGTCCAAGATTGCTTCAGCCACTCTAGGGTCGTGTGGTTAACATTCTTCATTATACCAGAGAAGCAATTTGACCTTTAGTCCTAAGGAGACAAGCTTGGACCAAAGGAAATCTATGAACAAAGGATAATTGTAGTTTAAATGAAACACTCATTCATTCATTCAACAAACATTCATTGAATACTACTATTTGTTAACTGTATGTGACATAGAACAACTATGAGACTTACCAGATGACAGATTTCTGTTCTCAGAGAGCATGAGCTGCTGAAAGAGTTTATAAACTGATAGAATACAACAGATTCTGTCTGAAATTAGAGCAAAAGTGTTATAACATAAATGAAGATTTGAAGAAAGATTGACATTAAAAGACTAAGTAAAACTTAAATAAAAACATATTCAAAGAGCAGTGTGATGGATATTGGTCCTTAAAGGTGGACTGTGTTATAATCCAAGCTGAACTGCATTATAAAAATATCATAAGAAAATTCCTGTTTAACAGAAAGATTTCCAAGCTTAAAACAAGGGCTCACTTATTTAAAATAATGAATAGGTAAGGTCACCAAATTCAGATACTTTACTACCTCTTCCCAATTCTATCTCATTAGAGGATCTTGTCTCCTTATTTTACAGGGAAAGTAAAAGCCATTCCTAGAGTTGATTCTTATCTACTCCATACTTCAGGACATTTTTCTTTATTACTCTAATTCTCTCTGCTTATGCTTGGCTATGAAGAAGAGTTGGACCTCTTCAAAGATCTTGCCATCTCAATCTTTCCTGTTATGTTTTCTCTTCAAATCTCACCATAGCCTCTGGTTCCTTCCCACTGCCTAAAAACTACTCCCAGGACTGACGCATCCTTAGAAACCATCATTTGATCTTGTTGTTACTCAGGCCATCATTCTATACTTTTTTTGACTCAAAGACTAGAAAGAGTTGTCTATAGCTTTGCCTCCAATTCTTCCCCTTCCACTTATTTCTCTGTGTTTCATGGTCTGGATATTGACACCATTACTAGACTGAAACTACTCTCTCTAAGTTTAGCAGCAATCACCTAGCTTCTCAGTTCTCATACTTCTTGACCAATATGTCTTTGGCATGGTTAAGCACTCATTGGTGGCTCCTGGGCAGTCTTTCTTTCCTTGGTCCTCTTCCTCTTTATCTGACCACTTCTTTCTAGTTTTCTTTATTCAATCATCATTCTTTCCTTGCCTACTAACTGTTGGCATTTTCCAAAGTTCTCTCATGGGTTCACTTCTGTTTCCTCTTTATATATTTTCTTCCTGATATTATTTTCTCCTATTGATGACATATTTATGGATGCATATACAAACAACATACATGTATGCATATACACACATATGTGTGTGTGTGTGTGTCACAACTCCATACTGCCAAATGTTTGCTGTATATTTCCTCCTAGATTTCCTATAGACATGAAATAAATCCCTCTTGCCCCCCAAATCAATTACATCCAAGTTTTCCAATTTCTGTTGATGGTACCATTATATTTCCAGTTATCCAGCTTTGGAACCTTGTTATAATATTTGACTATTTCCTTCCTTCATCCTTCATATCTAGTCGGTTAACTATTATATCAATCCTACCTTCACAGTATCTCTAGAATCTGCCTTCTCCATCTACTCAGTCTCTCTTCCAATTCAATTCTTTATCATTCCTTTCCTAGACTATCAAATCAGTCTATTTGGTCCTCTTTTTCCCCATTCTATTCCCTACCATATCTATCCTCTACGTAACTTCCAAAATGATGTTCCAAAAACAAATATGATGATGCTATGCCATTACTCAAAAACTTTCTTAGTTTCCTGTCATCTGCAAGATAAAATGAAAACCTTTACCTTTTAAATGATTTATAACCCTTTCTAATTTTGGTTCCTTCTTACCTTCTCAGGTTTTCCATATTACTTCCCTTCATACTCCTTTCTGGTCAAAGTTGCCTCCTCACTGTTCCCTATACTCAACATATTCTCATCCTCTGTACTGATTCTCCAGTTGTATAATGGGGTCCCTCCTTCCTCCTTTTTGCCTCTTAGAGGTCTTGGTTTCCTTCAAAGAACATTTTACATGATATTTTCTACATGAGACTTTTCCTTACATCCCCTCCTCTCCATTGTTATCAACACTTTATCCTTCTTGACATTATTTTATATACACTTCATACTTTTTGACATACATTGTAAGTCCTTGACAGAAGAAACTGTTTCTTCTTTGCCTTTGTATATTTAATGCCTAGAATGATCACTAATCTATGGAGTAGCCACTTAATAAATGTTTGTTGAATTTAAATAAATAGTACCTTGCAATTTCACTATAATGAGAATTAATTATCTTAGAAAAGTTGACCTAGGGATAAAATATCTGGGCCATATAACCGTATCTTGTATTTGTATAATGTTTTTATTCAGAATACTTTGATATAGGTTGACTCATCATTGACATAATAATGTGCAAAGCAAGTGGTACAGTTATGATGCCCATTTTATAGATGAAGAAAACATGACTTAGATTAAGTGATTGATTCAATATCATACATACAGCTACTTAGTTTAGAATCTGGAAAAGAAAGCAGATTTTCCCATGTTTTAATCTAGTACTCTTTCCCATTCACTATGGTATGGGGGGGAGACAACCAAAAAACAATAACAATATTTTAAAAAAAACACCTCACTTCCTGCCACAAAGAGAAATTCAAATAACATGGGACAATTTAATAATCCCAAGGAGAACCAGATAACTGAATGGAGAACACCCACCCACCAAGAGGCCACCAGAAGAGTTGTTGATTTTTTTCATTCTCAAAACAGAACATTCAATATGGAAATAAAATAACAGATCCCAAATGGAAAATGGCCTGCCACCAAAATGAAATTGAAATTGGGTGCCAAGGACCTGAGGCAGTAGGCCTCAATCTGTCTCTTTAATTGGGGTTTCACAGAACAATAGGACATCCGTCTTAATGTGGTCATCAGTCACTTGAAGTCTTGAAACTTAGCAACACAAATCTGCACTTCTACATGGTCGCAGATTTAATGGGTCGCCCTTTGTAGTGTGATATTTCCCCCCTTCCTACAGACCTCCAACTAGCTTCAAAAGGAACCCCAGAGAGACTGGAGGGAAAAAGAGAAATAGTATTTGAAGATGAACAAGTTTTGTTCAGCAAAAGAGCACCATGGCAATCCACACAAAATATCTGATCTCTTATTTTTCTCTTTTTATACCATGAGGGTTTTATTTAATCATTTATATCTGGTCAATTTCCAGATACCAGTGAGAGGATTCCCAAAGACTATCTCAGTGTCCTTACCTGTCAAATTAAATAACTGGCCTAAATTACCTCCAAACCCCTTCAGTTCTAATATTTTATGGTTCTAAATAAAAAGACCTAATGACAAGATGACAAAGTCACATTTTAAGAAAAGAGGCTTTCTAGCAAAGGAATTCCCCAGGTAAGTGCATCAACCGCAGAATCCAATACTCCAGACCCAGCTACAATAACTCCCAAGCTAGATTATTATATATGAGACCATACCCTTATCTCTTCCCATATACTACCCAGCCATTACTACTAATAATAAACTTACATTTACATAATGCTTTATATTTTACAAAACATTGTCCTGAGAAAGTGAATGTGAGGTAGGTAGAACAATATGGTTACTCATATTTTACCAGTGAAGAAACTGGCTCTTCAAAGGGTTGAATCACTAAGGCTCAGTCTCACCTAGTTAACAAATGGAAGAACTGGGCATGTTCTGTTTCCTTGTTCAGAGAGAATACCTTATTGATACAAATGGTCAAATAGTGCATAAAATGCTCAACTGAATGTAATTAGGTTTGATTGAGAAGTCATTTACTGGACAAGGACTCAGTAATGCTTCTTAAAAATGAGATTGCTACCCTTTCTTCTAACCTTCATGCCAAAATTGTTCCTTTAGGCAACAGGTTAAATGAAACTAGGTTCAACTATAGAGCTAAGTTTCAGAAATCATTTCAAAGGACAGCAACATAAACTGACACTAATTTCCTATTCTAGCCAGCTCACTGAAGTGTAGCCTTGGAACTTGGAAGGGTCTTTGGAACACACCTAATCCAACCCCTTCATTTTAAAGATGATGAAACTGAAATCATGAGGGAGTAAAGTGACTTGGCTAAGATAATACTGCTGAATGACAGAAAAGTAATGCAAACCCAGGTTCTTTGACTAAAACTGAAGCAGCTAGGTTGCATGGATACAGCATTGGGCCTGGAGTCAGAAGATGGGTTTAAATCTCAGACACTTAATAGGAGTGTGACCCTGGGTAAGTCACTTACTTCTCCTTTCTCAGTTTCGTTGATAGCAACAAACAATGTTGTTGTTATGAGGATAAAAGGGAAGTAATATTTGTAAAGGATTTAGCAGAGTACTACACAGCCAATAAGCACTTAAATGCTTATTTCCTTTCTTTCCAAATTCAGTACTTTTCCCACTGTATTGAATTCTTATTTCTTAAATTCAAAACTGGAAGGAACTTTGGGTTTCTTTTGGTTTAACTCCCTCATTTTACCCATGAGGAATCTGAAATGCAGCAGACAACTTCCCCAGTGCAGAGCTGTGATTTAACCACACGTCCTCTGCCTTTGAATCCAGTGCTCATTCCAATGCACCAGAATGTCACTGTGGCATTACTGAGTAAGGTGACTGAAGTCTAAATCCTTTATAGCCTTTCTCATGTGACCAAGTTTTAATCTGAAATTTGTTTAAAATGACATTTGGCAGGTGTTATCCTTTATAGCTTCCATTAGAATAGGACTGTTCAGGAACATAGCTATCAAGCCTTGGGGATGTTTATCTAGATAATTGTGGAAAAATTAGTATGATCTGTTTCCTCGATTTGTTTATTTTTTTAAAAGTCTCTAATCAGTCAGGTGAGGCCCCAATAGGAAGAAACATATATCATTTGAGCATGTAAGGGATAAGATTTTGGGTTAACCCAGGCTTTGCTGTAATAATTAGATTTACCATAATCAATAAAATGTGTGAGCCAAGTTTATTGAAGTGGCTATTTCCCATTGCATAATTTCCCTAGGGGACTTTTATTTTTAATTCAAAAAGAAAAATGGAATATTTTCTGTACCAATGCCAATGAATGTGTGAGGTTAAGAAAAGCACAGCCTCCTTGCAGAAATCAAAGAGAGGCTTAGGACAATTCCCATATTGCCCTTCCAATAGTCCCCTATTCCCATAGTTGCATATTAAGTTTGTTGTATTGCAGGACCTGGAAATGTTCATGATCTCCATTGAGTAAGACTCAGTTATGTACTGAGTATTTTTTACTGGAGAATATTGGGTGAGTAAACTGGTGGTAGAAATTGATCAGTTTCACCTCAAGTTTATTAGTGGTTATTAGTCAACAAGAATTTATTAAGTGCCTACTATGTGACAGGCACTAAGCAAAGCACCGGGAATACAAATAAAGACAAAAAAAATCCCCACTGTCTATGAGTTCACATTCTAATGGGAGAGACAATATGTAAATAATTATGCACAAACAAGACACACACAGAATAAATTGGAGGCAATCAACACATTTTCTCTTGGAGCACACATTTATGGATGTCAAACCAAAACTCTGCAGTTAAAAAAAAAGATTTAATGACTTATAGAATAGTAGAATTATCACCCCCAATGACCTTGTTATATTTGTGGTGATTAGATGTAGTATGAGGAGTCTCAAGACAAACGAAATGACTAGGACCTGAGAAATTAAATGGGACAATTAAATTCTGAGTTGAATCCTAATAGGGAAATATGGCTAGAGAATGAATCTGTGATTTCAAGGGTATAGGAAATGTCTACAAATGCAAATTGGCTCCTTTTCTATAACTTATAGGCATACAGAGTTGCCTAGAACACTGAGGAGTTAAAGGACTTGCCCAGGTCACATAACAGACAAGATTTGAACACGTCTTTCATAATAAAATTGTCAATTATGTGGGACTTTATGGTTAAGAATAGATTTATATCCATTATCTAATTTGACTACATAATAGCTCTGAGAGGTAAGTAATAAGGCTGTTGTGTGCTTTCTACATATAAGGGTGCTGAGCAGTAGAAAAGCTCAGTGACATCCTGAAGATTAGATAGCAAGGAAAAGGAAAATCTAAGGCTAGAACTCAAGTGTTTTAATTTCAGGGTCAATGTTCTTAATGACTTCCTTCAACGGAAAGTATTAGATACATTATTACCTGACCTTAAAACATTGACAACACACATTACTTCTGGAATTTGGCTTCATATTTGAGTGCATGACCATTTGAGAATGTATATACATGGGTTTACTGAGATGTGAATCAGAGACAGTTGCACAAATTACTTGTGTAATGGCAGCAGGGGATGGTGACTGCGTAATGAGAGCCCCATCTTCAAAGAATGCTGCCACACCACTTGGAGAGGCTTGATGAGCCTCCTTCAGGAGGTGTGTAAAGTCACATAAGGAAGGTCCTTGCCCACACTTCAAAGCATGCAGAGGTATGATTGGTTACTACATGGTAAAGCAACAGATGTTTGATAGTCTGTTAAGCCAGAACGAGAAGAATATGTGAAGACTTGCTTTGGGGGCAACTCAATCCTTTTTTCTTCTCAGTGCAGAGGATTCATAGCAATGGGTCTTTGGGTGGCAGAAAGACGTTGGCAGTATTGTTGCTGAGAGGTGGTACCAATGTTGAGATGAAGCCATGAATGAATTCATGTCCTTGACATTACTACTGCCCCTGTTGTGCCTTATCTTTCCTGCCTTATATGAAGAAATATTAGAGATGGATTAGGCTGTGGTTTTTTGAATTTTGAAATGCTGGGAGAGCACTACATTCCATGGAGGCTGAGTCCAGGCCAGAGTTTGCCAGCTGAAACTAGTTTGTCAGAACAGCCTAGATGTCAATGAAATGACCCAACACACAAAATGCCAGGCAGTCCATATGAAATATCAACTTTATTGACCATGCTGTACGCAAAAATGAATTTTGTGGGATAAATATTTTATAGCTAATATTTCAAAACTGAGCCTACTTTCCTCAGGGATCACAGTGATATAGAAGAGGTGTACCCCAACTTGATGAAAGGAGAATATTTATATTAGTATTTTTGTTATGTTTTCTTAGTAAATATTCCAGGAGATGCCAAGCTAGCAAGCCAGGGAATGAGAGATCTCACAAAAATATGAATACTGGAAGCCATATAGACAAAGTGAAAGTAAGATCCAATTATGAACTGGGCAAGTTTAAGTATATATAGAATTCAGAGCGATAGCCATGTGACTTCCTTCTTTCTTTTTGGTTCTCCCTCTGGTGTGGAATGGCAAAGTTTTGGAAGCTTCATGAGGTGTAAGAAAGAAAATAGGCAAGTAATCAGACCCAGTAGCAAGGAGGAGATACTATGAATTCTGGGTCTTTAATAACTGACTGCAGTGGATAACTTGAGTGGAGCATCATCTGGGGATGATTTTGCTTTGTCTACATTTCTTTACTTATTCAGAAGAGAAGCTATAGGTGATGGAACCAACCAACTGGTCCTTTCCAGAATCCCTGAATACAAAGGTTTGGGAGTAGAGCTGTTTTGGTGTAGGAAAAACACACACATTTCACTATGTGTTAATTTCATTTTTGCATGACAAGGGCAAAAAATTACATGCAGTTGATCATGATCTGTCTTGTTTTTGTGGTGGTCAATTCCATTATTCTGAGGCCATGTAACTAGGGCTTAGTCAAATTCAGCAGCTTCAAAGAGAATAAAGTTTCTAGTAGTATGGGATCTCTGTTGATTATGTTTTGGAAAATTCACATTAACCATATTCTTAGGACAGAAGAGATGGCAAAGCCTCCAAAGAAAGGCAGAACTGAAGGACGGAAAGTTATTCACTGAGAAGCAAAGAGAAGTTAGTACTTGTCTAGGACTGAAGGTCATCACAATGGAATTCTATAACCACTAGAGTAAGCAACCAACTCCCAGAGTTTAATCCTTCCTACTAAATATGTTTAGTGGCTAGCAATTAGGTCTAATAGTTAAAGGTAACTAGTATAGATTGCTTTAGAAAAACCTAGGAATAGGGAGACATATTGCTGATCAAAATGTTAGAAAATTAGAAATTAAAATTAATTAAAATTAGAAAAACCTTTTCTAATGATTACTTATGGCCCAAGAAGTGGTCCATTAGACAAGAATGGACTGGCTGAGGGACAAGCTATGAATTACTGGATATTTTCATGTGGATTTGTAGAAGGGATATGTGCTTTAGGTAAGGGTTGAGTTGGATGATCACAGAGGTTCCTTCTAATTTTGAAATTTAAGAATATTAATTGAATCTTGCCTATATCACTGGAAGGAATATCCAGATCTATGAGATCACAATTTATTTACATATTTGAATAATGAAAGCAAGATTTTTGATTGAATAATTAGTTTTCACTGTGTGTTTAAAGAAAGCATCTTTTTTACCTAAGTTAGGAATCTAATAACTTAGGTTAATATAGATTTGTG
Organism: Potorous gilbertii; assembly: GCA_028658325.1. Classification (NCBI taxonomy): domain Eukaryota; kingdom Metazoa; phylum Chordata; class Mammalia; order Diprotodontia; family Potoroidae; genus Potorous; species Potorous gilbertii. Next base: position 230,967,544 of record CM053769.1, on the reverse strand, counting down.
ATGAACCCTCAAGAAATCAAAGCATCACTGACATTTCATTGCTTGACTAACATTCTGCTATCTAGTTTTACTTCAACTTTAAAATCTTGATGGTTTTCTTATTGCCCTTGACATGCTAAAATTTCCTCACTGTCTGTAGTTGGCTGGTACTTATCAGAGTGCAGGTGTGATGGACTGAAAAATGTCACTTGGTATAGTCATATCATCAACAATATTTGTTCCTAAAAAAACAAAAACAAAGAGGTCCAGTAAACCAATCGTTTTTTTTTGTGAATATGAATCAGTGCCTTTAAATAAGGCCTAATGGAAATGGAACTAGCATTATTCATAATTTGTTGGGAGCAAAATTGCTCATTCTCTTAAAAATTCTAAGACTAATACTGTCTGAAATTGCAGTTTTCCCAAATTCATCATTCATATCAGGGCAATGAAAATAAATAAATTGTTAACATTATGTTTATATAGACATAGCAAAACATTTTATTTACTTTTTAGAAATGACTTTTGTAACATGGAACAGCATCTCTTGGAAAGTTGGGTCCTTCCTGAAATCTGAAGCATAGTTATTGGCATGTAGTAAGTATTTAATAAATGCTTGTTAACTGACTGTATTACAAATCCACTTCAAATCCCGAATGGTTCAAGTTTATTTACTTCTGCCAAATACATGGTATCCTATTTCTAAGAAGAAAGGCATAATGAAGGTTCCAGAAGAGAAAAAAAAGATACTTGGGCATGAAATAGCTCTTACAAAATAGTATTTTGATGAATTGAGTGTAAATGAATTAGAAACATACTGATTGAATTTCCCATCAAGTACTTAGTGGATTACCCATTAAGAGAAAAGGTCCTTGGCTGGAGGGTTTTTTTTTTCCTTTCCTAAGCCAGAATTTGTAGAATTGTTTCAAGCCTTCAAGCTCCCTCCTCTCATCTTAGGTTCCTTTGTGTAAAAATAGAAATAGAGTTGGGGTCAAATTGCCCTTTGAATATCTTTAACCTAATGTACCAAAACACTCCATTAAGAAGATAATTATAATTTAGCAACAACATAATGTTATTCATTCATATTTTTATTTGGATCTTCTTAAAATAACTCTTTGACATAGAAATGCGGTGAGTGTTATGCAGAATTTAAGAGTTGGAAGGACCTCAGTGGTCTTCTAATTCAACTGGTATCTGAATGATTATTCCTCCTACAGCATACCCAGCCAGAAGTCATGGCTGCAGATCTCCAGCAAGTAGGCAAACGTTCTACCCCATGAGGCAGCCCATTCTACTTTTAACTACTTCTAAGCCTAAGCGTTCCTCCCCCCGTACCCCCCCATCAAACCTAAACACCCCTCTCTGCAACATGTATCCATTGATCTTAAGTCTGCTTTCTGGAGATACTTTCAGATTAGTTTACTACATGGTATAACTTAACTTTTTAACAAAAAATCTAAAATGAAAACAATGGTTTTAAGCTCCATAAACTATATATGAAGTGTCTTGGGGATTGTCACTTATACCTATGATAAAAAGTAATCAAATCCTTCTCTAAGAATTACTTAAATCAACTCTGTATGTATCATGCATGTGTCTATTTATTTACATGTTGTTTCCTCACTGGTATGTAATCTCCTCAAAGTCAAGGGCTGTTTTTAAAAAAAATCTTTTCTTTGTATCTCTCAGACATAGAGACACTACCTAAAATATGTTCAGTTATTTAGTCATGTTTGACTCTTTGTGACCCCATTTGGGGTTTACTTGGTAAAGATACTGGAGTAGTTTGCCATTCTTCTCTAGCTCATTTTATAACTGAGAAAACTGAAGCAAACAGGTTAAGAGATTTATCCAGAGTCACAAAACTAGAAAGTATCTGAGGCCTGATTTAAACTTAAGTCCTCTCGACTCTAGACCCAGTGCTCTATCCACTGAGCCATCCATCCACAGCACTTAATAAATGCTTGTTGAATTACTGGAAAACTCTTTCCAGACAACCATAATAGAGCAGTGATAGAATGGAATACCTGTATCCCTTACACAACAGTCCATCTACCTCCTGGATGCTTTTGCACAGCCTGGTACCTAAACCCAGAATATTGTCAGTTCTCACTGCCTCCTATGGTAATCCCTAGGCTCCTTCAAGCCTCCGTTTAGTTTCTATTTCCTCCTATGTCCTTTCATGGTCCTCTCTAGTTGGTAGTACTCTCATTTCTGGAAAGTACTTTATGATTATTTATATATACTTTGTATTTGTTTATCTATAAACTCCTTGATTCTCCAAGTAGGATGTTAAAAATCTGAAGACAAGAAAAGGTTTTTTTTGAGCACCTAAGCAGAGTGCCTTTCTTTTAGTAGGTACTTAATTGCTTGTTGAATATAATTTGATTGAATTTAACAACTAGTGATTTTGAGGTAAAAATTATCAAAATTATTTTACCTTTACTTATTAACACCTCTTAATTAAACTAAATATGAATCTTGAAACTTTTCATACCTCATCATATACTATAGTTGATATGCAGCCATGAGAACACTGGAAGTGAAATAAAGAAATTTTCTTAAACCACTTTTAGTTTTCTACGAGGGAAATGTGGAACAATCCTTTATTTTCCTTTCCTTACAAACCTAAAAACATCTGTTGTCCAAAAGATGTTTTTTTCTCTTTGATTTATTTTTTAACCATTTCAGATAGTGAAAATATTACTTAGAATAGCAGTTCTTAACTCTCTCTCTTTCTCTGTGCATGTATGTGTGTATTGTGAAAAGGACATGTTTGGCAGTCTGGTAAAGCCTATGAAATCATTTTCTGAACTTTTTTTATTCACAAAATAAAATAGAAAGCAGAAACAATTTTGTTAAAATAGAGATGCAATATTTTTTTTTCAAGTTCATCTGTGCCCTGAAATCTGTTCATGGAAGAGAATGTAACATTCATCTAAATTTGTGATTTTTCTCTTCTAATGATATACTAATAAAGTTTCTTTAATAACATATTGACAATGATGAAGTAAATGTTATCTGACAAGTTAAAGCGATAATCTGAGAAATTGTCATTAAAGATCATACAATGGGCAATGGATTAAAAAAAGGGTGGGTTTGACTAGATTCCCATTACAAACAAGGAAATACAAAGGAGAAGCAATGTAATGGTTCTCATCAAAGTAATGCATGAGGCAAAAAGATGGACTGGTGATTTGGAAAGAATAAGTGATAACTGGTGGACAAACTATGTAGTCTACTGTCACCCTTTCAATGTCAAGAGAGAGTCAGAAAACATCACAGTATTTTGGGTGGCCTTGTGATAAATTTGTGGAAGGATATGAACAGATGGCCTAGAATGGGTAGTTGTATAGTATTTGAAATCACGGTCAATAACATCAAAAAAATCTATTTTATTATTTGACACTTTGAAGACAATCTAAAAGGGCAAAGGTATAATAATAGATCTGTCACCTCTAATTTTATTACAACTCAATCACTATTTCATCTACTTAATAGGTTAAAGCAGGTGACAGTAATCTAGCAAACAAATACTGATGCAATTCCCTGTATTTCTTGGGAAGGGGAAAGGAACTGTAGTCCTATAAAATCCTCTGAAGTCAGGGGCTCAAAATAGTCAGCTGTAATCCTTTCTGGTAAATTTGCAAACAAATTATATTTGCTATATTTGAAGAAAGATTGCCTCTCTGATTAAAAGTGAAAGCAAGGTTATGCAATGCCTGTGATTAGTTCACTCTTACAGATAAATGCCAGTTATTTTGTGTTTGAGTGACTGTGTACATTTTTAAGGGACCTCATGATTTTCAGAGTTGCTTCCTAAAGAGCAGTTTAATTTATTTAAGTGATTAAGTTTAATTGGGATGCCTATATGGCCCAGAGATAAGGAGATATGATTGTTTCCTAGGCCATGGTTTGTAATTTTCACGTTTAAACCTTCTGTGAGTGCTTGAATGTATTGGTGACTATAATTGTAGCTCACAACCTGAAGAGTTGAAAAGTTCTGAGAAACAATTCATTCATTGTCTTGTTCACATCTGGGTTAATGTTTTCTTCTTGGATTAGTCTGTACCACGATGTTCCTTTGCTCCTTGCCCCAAGATAGCAATGCCAATTTCCCTCTGTTTACTTGGAAGCTCTTGGAGCTGATGTATGGGTGCTAGCCACAAATTAATGGAATTCTTTCCAGATGCAATGTCTTCAGATATTCAAACAATAAGCCAAAAAACATTGAGCTGTTTTGGCTATTTTTTCTCTTAACCTTAGCCTTTTTCAGAGATGATATAAACACAATTACTGGATACAAGGGCCATAACATTCAAGACATTTCAGAGACAGGGATGAGGTTGTTGTTGAAAGTAGAAGGTAAAAAAAAAAAATAAAAGCAAAACCAAAACAAAATTCTTAACCTGAAACCATGGAACATAGCATCTCAGGAAGGAAATTTAAAAAGAAAATAAAGGCATGAAAACAAATGGAGCTAAAACTAAAAATGAGCTGGGGATTTTGATACATGCTTGTAATCCTTGCTACTGGGGATGCTGAGGCTGGTCACTCACTTGAGTTCAGGAGTGTTAAGAGGGAGTATGCTAAGCTAATCATGTATCCTCAGTATGGCACTCATATGTTGAGTCCTTGAAAGGCAGGGGTGAGGACATCAGGCTGCCTAAGGAGGGGTGAATTGGTCTAGCACAGACATGAAGTAGGTCAAAGTTACTTTACCAATTAGCAGTGGGATTAGCCTGTGAGTGGCCACTGCCCTTAGCCTAGAAAGGTTAGGGGGATCAAAAAAAGTTATAAAAATAAAACAAAAATCCCTAAATGAAGGTAGAGGACAGGATGTGAATTATGGAATCTACATTATTTTTTTTCTGTCATAGTTTTTTTAAATAGCATTTTATTGCTTTCCAATTATATGTAAAGAAAGTTTTTACCATTCACTTTTACAAGATTTTGAGTTCTAAACTTTTTTTCTCCCTTCCTGCCCTTTCCCCTTCCCAAGATGCGAGCAATTTGATATAGATTATTCTGTCATAGTTATCAATGTAATTTTAGCATTGCCATTTAGCTAGCCTTTTTGAATAGAATATCTAGTAGAAAAGGTATTAAACACTGATGGTCTACTTAAGGTGGAGAATATGTTTGTCACTAGGCAGTATCTCAGGTTATCAAAGTATTCAATTAGTTCTCTCTAAACGGTGTGGCAATCAGAAATTCAAT
>CM053769.1:230921853-230961842 GCA_028658325.1 Potorous gilbertii | reverse complement strand
TAATTAGAATGTCCAGTGTATCGGGGAGGGGGGAGGGGACAAATGGGGAGAAAGTTTTGGAACCCAAAATCTTGTGAAAATGAATGTAAAGTTAAATAAATTTATTTGAAAAAATAACCTTGTAATGATCAACAACTGTCAAAAACTCCTCTGCTCAGTACCATGCCCCACAACAATTGTAAATGACTCATCCTCCTCCAGAGAGAACTGATGAAGTTGGGATGTAGGTTGAAGCGTATTTTTCACTTTCTTTTTCTATTTTTTTAATTTGTGCAACATGGCTAACTTGGGAACAGGTTTTATATGACTTCACATGTATAATAAGTATTAAATTGCTTGTCTTCTCAGTGGGTGGGGAAAAGGCTGGAATGAGGGAGAGAATTTGGAACTCAAAATAAAAAATAAATTAAAGTTAAAAAAATTACTATGTATGATGTTGCATGTGCTATGTACTTATATTTACTTCATACTCATCCCCAATAGAACATAAACTCCTTGAGGACAGCGACTGTTTCATTTTTGTCTTTGTAGGCTCAGCACTTAAATCAATTTTTTTTGCACATAATAGAAAATAAATATTTGATAAACTTAAAATAGATTTACAAAACAAAATAGCTACCAAGATACACCTACTTTATCATTGTTACATCATTTTATAATGAAATACCATTGGGAATAGTCTTAATAAAACTATGATAAAAAGAGGAAATGGTTTCTTCATCAGATAAAATTTTCAGTCAAAAAATTGAGAGTTACAGAGAATATAGTTTTGCCATAGATTTATTGTTTTTATTTTTTCTTAAAGTTTTGACTTAGTCAAGTAAAATGCAGGCTTAAAAATATACTTCCAATAAGGCGGAAGCATTTATTCAGATCAAAAAAGATTCTTTGCTGAATGCAACCACAGAGGCAATACTGCTTAATAAGTGATTATCAGTAACCAAAAAATCCTAGGATCAAGAGATATATGTTTCCCAATGGTATTTCCCACTCTTATAGAGGTTGCCCTGTACAGAATCAAAATGGAGGAAGAATTCCTAATAGATAATGAGTTACTCCAGAATATAGCTTCAAAACCACAACCTCTATGTTTCAAAATTGCATCATAAACACTCATTGTCTGTAAATATTTGAATTAAGTTCTTGAGTGTCTTTTCCAGTAAACGTTATACCAACTCTAGGGCAGTAATAAAATGAAAATTTCATTTAGCCTCTTCACAATAATGGAGTTTTAATTTCTGTACAATACTGGAGTTGGGCAAAAGACTATGCATCTTGTTTTAATAATTTCCTGCTCATAGTTAGGATGTAGAGGGAGCATTGGTGCAGTGGAAAAATCACCCTGGATGCTGGGGACCTGAATCCAGATCCTACATATGTATACATATGTGTGTATGTGTGTGTGTGTGTGTGTATGTGTGTGTGTGTAATATCTATAGTGCTTACTGTCTAAAAGACCTTGAACAAGTCACTCAGTCAGTCAATTGACAAGTCTTTATGAATATTTTACTATCTGCCAGACATTGTACTAATTCCTGGGGATTGAAAGAAAGTCAAAAGCAGTCCATGACTTCAGGAAGCTTATGTTCTATTTAGCTTCCTTGACTTTAATTTCCTTATCTATAAAATGAGGTCTTTTGATTCCTTCCAGCTATAAATCTATGGTCCTGTGTTTGTTACCTATGGATAATGAAAGTAATTAAAACTTATATTTATATTGCTCTTGATGACTGCAAATTGCTTGTAAATGATAGTATGCCAGGCCTGGAGTTAGGAAGACTCATCTTCCTGAGTTCAAATCCAGCCACTTACTAGCTGTGTAACCCTGGGCAAATCATATAACCCCATATGCCTTGGTTTTCTTATCTGTAAAATGAGCTGGAAAACCACTCAAGCATCTCCCTCAAACGAGGTCACAAAGAGGCAGAAAAAACTGAAATGACTGAACAATTTTATTAACCACATTTTTTTTAGATGAGGAAATTGAGATTGTTCATTCATTTGTCCAAGGTAACATAGATAGGAAATATCCAACGCAGAATCCAGAGTCAGGTCTATAACTCTCTAGACTGTGCTCTTTCTGCTATAATCTATTGTCTCTCTATTTGACAATTACAGATTTATTTCAGATTCCCTCACTGTTGCCTTATCTATCCTGAATAGTCCTAGTTCTTATAAATATTCTCCCATGAATCTTACAGTACTTTTAATGTCAGACTCTGATTTCCATTTTTGTCATCTGAATTTTAGCTAGTAGAATTCCTTCAGTAGATCATCTGGACTCCCATTCCTTGAAGGCATTTTAGTGACTGAGAACATAGTCTACTTTCACATTTAGTATATTTTCTTCGACCTATGAAATATAACATTTTGAAGTGCTTGGATTTTATGAATCTAATAGAATAAATGATCAAAAGTCTCAGGGTAACCTAACAGCCCTTTTATCATTTGTAAAGGGAAGAATGAACATGCCTATGAGAGAGAAGGAGAAAAGGGTCAATTTCAGATCTTAGTAGACATAACTTCTGAGCAGGGGCAAGTAAGTATAAATCCTATCACTATGGCCTTTCATGACTAAACCTGACCCAAGAGGAGGAGGGTTGCAAGAACAGTAACAAAAAGGATAAATTTTTAAATGAAATTTTCAAAATGCAAGGACTAGAATAGACCATATCTTAAGTTGCTTCCACCTCTTGATTAATGATTTGTTGATTAATTAAACAGATCGAGGCCAAAGAAATAGCTTGCCTAAGATCACATAGTTAGTTGGTGGTTGAATCATTCTTCAATCCAACATCTTGACTCCTAGCCCAGTACCTTTCTTACCTATAGATCTTAAGTGATACATTTTATTTTGAAATTCTCTCTTATTTGGGACTACTATATAATTCTGCTTTTATTTATTATTTTTATTACTTTTAGGAGTTTTAGGGTATTTTATTAGCACCTGCTATGAACTCCTTGTGAGAGACCAAAGACTAGTTTTTCCCACAAAAAAGTCAAACCTAAATAATTCAAGGGCTGGGTTCAGTGGATAAAATTTTCATTTGTTTTCCTTTTAAACTATGTTTTTCCACTGAGATTTTTACATAGCCCTATGATGTAAGTAAGATGCAACAGATATTCCTATGGGTGGGTAACGGATAAAATTACAATACTAATGAATATGTTCCCAGACATGAAAGCTTGAAAAGGAAATAACCTCATTCATTTCTAGTTTTATGCCTGCATGGCATTGGTTAAAGCTAAAAGGATTTGTGAACAAAGTACATGAATCAGTCCTATTTTAAATCCTGAATATCTTTGATTGATAACATTGGAAGTTGGAATTCTGAAAGACAGATTTCCTTAAAAAGTAATTTATCCTGGGAAGATGGTGGAGTGTGAAATAACCTAGGGGGACCTCTTCCCCTGTCATCCTAAATAAACAAGTCAGCAGTCTTGCTAAAACGAAATCAGCACTAGCAGGAATTGGAGAGCTTAAAGAAGCTTCCAAAAGAAGCTTTCACAGAAAAAAAAAGAATGACTATAAAACTGCATAGACTTTCATAATTAACACTCTGGCCACACTCCAAGGCAGCTAGGAAGCACAAATAGAGGGCTGGGTCTGGAATCAGCATTTTCTGAGTTCAAATTTAGCCATGCCATTCAACCTCTACCCACCTCAGTTTCTTAACATGGGAATAATAGTAGTACCTACCTTGTTTGTAAAACTCTCAGCACAATCCTAGGTACTACATAGAAGGCCCTTTCTAAATGTACAGTTGCTCCTTCCCTTCCCTTTTCAGGAGAGTCCCTCTACTCAGAGCAGATCGAGGTACATTGGCCTCTCTGGTGCTTCCCTCCCACTGGCCTGAGTCACCAGACTGGTATAGGTAGGTCCTGATTTTCTCACTATGGCTACCTACAGCTCTTAGCAAAGACATTCACAGTTAATTCTTTAGCCATATTTAGGATAAGGACACTGTGAGATTTCACGCCACACTCAAGGCCTACCTTGTAATGAAAACCTTAAATCAGACTAGCCCTGATGCTCAAGAATAAGGAAGGGTGGCAACCGAGGAGCATGGAGGCCCAAGAAGAATTTGGAGAGGAGGGAGGAGACCAGAAATACATTTCTTACCCTAGTTGCTTGATAGAGCACAGGGTGGAGAGAGCAGACAACAGAATGGGTGAAAGAGGGAAAAGAGACCATTTTCATAGACTTCTTGGATATTCTTTTTCATTTCTTTGGAGACAGTTATATTCGATGTCTTTAGACTTTTTTTCTTTAACAATGGCCTTTGTTTCTAGGAGAGATTCATTAAAATGTTGTTTTTTTAAAAAAAATAATTTCCTAAAAGCAATGTAGTTTTCTCCCTGTCTCCAGTTTAATTCTGGGCCTAGTTTGCTGTCCAATCATACTGTCTCTTACAGATATATATACATATATATATATATATATATTTATATATATACATACACATATATATACTGATGAATAAGTAGTGTAAGCTCTCCATCCAACTGGATGTCAAAATTTTGGCATTTGACATTCTTCATCTACTTGGTTTGTGTAGATGGTCAGAACAAACTCTTCTGAATGAAATTCTCTTGTAACATATTTCAAAATATTCTGAGGTTACATGAAGTGAACATAACATTTTCTGTAAAGAGTAGGATCTGAAAGATCTCACCATCCACAAGAATTCCCTCTTCAACTTTCTCCCAGTTCTGAATTTTCTCTATCATAATACTGATCAGCTTTGACAAGCATAGAGCTCCATGTTTTATGCTTCACCTAACATTTGTGTCAATGGATAGTTTTCTCTATTATTTTATCTTTTAAGGGATGTTGAATAATCTTGACCTAGGGAAGAGAGCCTTTAATAACATTTTTGATTTACATACTCCAATTTGTATTTAATGATCAATAAATATAATTAACCCAGTGGGATGTTGGATTCTCTATATCTTTTAGTCATTTGTATGACAGTAAAGATATCACCTACTATGGAATGTTGCTTTATGAGAGATTACTAGTTACTAATACCTTCACTGAAAATATCTTTAATGTATGTGGAGATGGTTCACACAGAAATTCATAAAGATGAGAAAGTAGTCTTATAGTTTGGAAGATGTCTGTTCTCTTGGTCACTATTTTCAGTATTAATACAGTCCAAGTTTTTTCCCCATCCTTTCCATCTGATCCCTTGTGAACCAATCTCCCATTGCCTTCATATTTATCTCACCACTAGCCCAGACCTCCTCCATTACACTTAGTTTACCTCCAGCCCAGATCTCTGCAATTCATTTGTTTTAATATGGCTGTGTTTTTCTCCTTTCTTCTGAGTTGCCATTTCTACCTCCTACATAAACATAAATGGAAAGGCGGTGCTATTGTCTAAATATCTTCTCTCTACTGACCTTGGTAACAAGTGAATATGTTATAAAACTAACTAGATGTTTTCCATTTTTCTTCTTTTTGTTGGTTTTCTTCCATTTTGATCTTTAAAAGATCATAGTAGGTCCCTAGTATGTGTCAGACACAGTGCTAAGCCCCTTATAAATATAATTTACTTTATTCTCTCAGCTCTTTATGATGTAGGTCGTTAAATGTCCTGTGCTAACTTTGCTCAGTTGAGTCTCCAAATTTTATTCCAAAGGCCTTTATGCACTTCTCTTGTTTATAAAGTGATACCTCTAACAAATTTCTATCATCCTTCTTCATAAGATTTAACCATTAAGTTTATATTCTAAATTTATATTACTTTTTGCTAATATTTTCTTCTTTGCAAATAAATGAATTTTTTTCTGATGAAGGCACTTTTCAGTGCTTTTCTCATCTCCGATGACAATTGACATATTCCATAGTCATTTATACAATAGTATTGTAATTGATAGTAGTTGTTGCCATTCAATACTCTTTTTGTCATTATCGATAAATTGTTTAAATAGGTCCAGATTCAATTATTTTAATTGTATATTTTTCTTATCACTCTTTTTTCTAGTTTCATGTAAATTATTATCTTTGCTTTATCAAGACGGTGGTTTGACTATAAATAGACATCTTATTCAGGGATTAATCTCACATCAATAATGAGTCTTTTCCTGCCAGAAAATTACATTATCTATAGTCCAGGGGACCTATTCCTAGTAAATTTCTGGACTCAGGCAGGTTTAGGTTTAGTCATGAAGTAGTCTGACCTCTAGAAAGAAGGAGGAGAGAAGGGGGTCAAGCTTAAAAAAAGGGACTGCTAACTTTTTTGCTCATAATTCCTTTACCCAAAGACCAAGGAAATTCTTTAAAATAACTTAAAGATGACTCATATTTAAGGTTTACCTAAAAGAAATGATCAGGATCCCCTCTAGAGAAGTTGCCTATTGTGGAAAGTAATTGTCTTCTGTGACAGTAATTTATTTCCACTACCATAAAATGCATAGAAAAAAACCTAAATGTATTTTGACAGATTCTTAGAGAACATGAACTATAGTCTGTATTGTAATCTCTGGAGAGGTAAAGACTCCTGGAAGACTTGTGAGATTGTTTAATAGATACTTCACATTCACCTCAGATTTGTAATGTCCAAATGGCAACTCAAGGTCTATATTTTCTGGTCAACCTGGTGTGCAAGGCTCATCCTGACAGTGGCGGTCATGGTCACATTTGAAATGGATACAATTGCAGAAGCATATACTGCTGGGAAGGTAATATGTAACCCAAGAACTTGATCTCGTGAGTTCACAAGGCAACCAGTTGCAAAGGGCTGCAAACATCCATCTCTCAGGATTACTGTTTGGTCATCTATAGTTAGTGAAAGAAAAAGCAGAAAAGGCATCTAGAGATGTGAGTTCCCATTCAGGCTCACCTATATAAGTGCACATTCTTGCTGTCCTGTGCAGATAGATAGATATAGGTAGATTAGATATAGATAGAAAGATATACATCTAGATATAGACAGATAGATATAGATACATGACACTTGCTGGGATGTGGAGTCTGGTAGGATCTAAAGGAACATATCCAAATGAATTGGAGGAAAAATATTTTGTCTTCTCCTCTTTAAACCTAGTATGTAAGCAACTGTTGTTGACTGAGTTGTGAATCCCTTTTAGCATTGGCCTTTTCTTTTTTTGGGAATCAGGGGACAACTAAGACCCTCTGCTAATGCTCATCATTAATTTATTTTTACTGATATGTTTGTTTTTATATAATTTACATTTTCTGTGTTTCCCTTTTTCTCCCCATAAAATCAACTTTTATAACAGAACAAAAAGAAGGAAAAATAGCAGTTTAGTAGAACTAACCAGTATGTTAAAAAATCTAATATTATATATAGTAATTCACATAGTTCCCTGCTTCTGCAAAGAAGAAGGAGGAGGTGCCTTATCATATATTTTTTTTGCAAGCAGATATTTTAGCAAGGGCCAGACTGTATGTGACCCTCCCAATGGAGCCAAAGTGTGAATAACCAACTCCATGGAAAGTTGTTCCATTGCTACAAAAATGATCAATTTTATTGATTTGCTTTGTGATTTGGTACTTTCCATATAAAGTGCCTCTGCATTATTTTATTTTGAAAGTATCTTTCATGATGCAGCAGCATGAAACTTCTGTGTAGTTTACACATTTTTATCCTTTCTGATTTCTTACTATTGACCTGTGCTTTCAAACATACATGTCACCACTGTCCTTAAATAGTCCCATCATTTCACTGAAATTACAGACTATTAATGTATATGCTGATTTAATTTGGAGTGTTGCACTCACTTTTTGAAGACTTTCTGTACTTCATCCTCTACAACCAAGGTTAGTGCATAAGCTACCATTATTTTCATGCTGCCTTTTTGCATATATTTATAATTAGCTCTTAATATGAGATGACCAAATGTACCACAAAAAAGAAAAAAAAAGATTTTTCATGTTAACATGGAGAAAGTGATATAGTCACCTCTGCTAGCTGCTTGCTTTGTCTCTCTAATGAATATTTGTGAACCATTCCTCCATTGAATTCATTCTTCCTTTGTATAGAGGAAAAATACAAAAACATATAATTTAGTTGCTCCAATAATAGATGCATTCATTAATTATCAATAGCTAGTATATATTAAGATGTGCAAAATATTTCACATATGTTATCCTGGTTAACCCTCACAACAACATTATAAGACAGGTGATGTTATAATCTGTTTTATGGAGGAGGAAACTGAGTCTGAGAGAAGTTAAATAACCTGCCCTGACTGAGGTAGGATTTGAACCCTGCTCTTTTTGAAACCAAGTCCAATACTGTACTCAATATAACATCTGGAATATTGCTCGGGATCACTTAAAAAGGATATGGATAAATGGAGATAACACTCAGATAAATGTAGTAAGGATGCTGAAGGGCCTCAACTTTGTGCCGTGTTAAGTTTTGGATATAGGAAATAAGCCTATTTAGCCAAGACAGAAAAACTTAAGAATGTTTTATGAAAAAGTGATTAGATTTTCATTTCTTCTAGTGATAGAACTAGGAGTAAAGGGTAGGAGTTATATAGAAGCAAATATAGGCTTAATGTAATGAAATATATTCTAATCATTGGAATAGCTGATGTGTTGTGTAAATTAGGAGCCAAGGATAAACTAGATAAACTGAGGAATGGAAGCTTTAAGACTCCACAAAGTGAAGCTATACCATGCTTAAAGGGAAGTACTCCACAAAGAAAATAATTTTCATCAGCAAGGAGCTCTGTGCATATGCCATTTAAATTTGAAGCTATCTCCCCCTGGACTCCATTTATATTAATGAGAGATTGTTACTGTTCTTATTATATCATCTTGATAAATACCCTTCTGTAAAAGTTAATTCTGTCTGATGAATTGATATCAGCTGGTAAACGTGGTGGAAGTACATAAGTAGGGGTTTATGAGTTATAGCACTAATATCACCAAACCCTAAGAGCTACTCCTAAAATCCTAGAAGGAGATATGGAACCATACATATTTTTTAAGGAGGCGTAGAGGTTGGAAGAATAACACCTGTATCTCTATGGTCTACAAACACCCATTGAAATAATGTCTACCTCTGACAGTCTGTGACTCTTTGCAGAAATATAATTTTTGTCTTGAGTACCAATCTCAGCAAATTTCAATCCCTTAATAAAGAACTTGAGATTGAAACTTATTTACTACAATTTCTTTATAGGAATCACATTGTCATGGTTCATAAGCACTTAAATTCAAATTGATCAATAGAGGAACTGAGTTGAATACTTTTTGTGTGTTTTTTTAAGAAACTTTCACTAATAAGTAAATATTTGTCTTAAAATATCTAATATTTACAAATAATGTTCTTCCTTTTAAAGGTAAGGAAAATGACATCATCATCATCATCAAAATAACTCCCTAACTATGGTATAACAACACCTGTTATTTTCTACCAGGAGTAGCCAGAATCATATATAGATATAGATACATATACATATACATACCCATAAATACATATGTATATGTGTATATGTGCATGTGTATGTGTATACCACTATAGTCTTTGAGAAAACACAAAGGTTACAATAAAACAGGAACAACTCATGAATGTTTTAAGATAAACAATATCTTTATCAGATAAACATCATGAAACGTATTTACAAGAGGGCAACACAATTCCAGATTGTTGGTTAAAAAGTATCTTGCTCTCTGATGCATTTCAAATCCAAGTACCAGTGCCCGTGTCAAGCTTTTTCAAAACTCCACATAAAAATAATTAGATTTTATAGCTTTTTGTGGAATATTATGAAATACTAATTTTACAGGTGCATTATAGCAAACTACAGTTACAAATATCAGAATGCCATTAAACATAATGTACTCCTTATGCTGGGGTAGTTAATTTAATATTAAATCAATAAAACATTTACTAGGCTGGTCACAGACTTGCTTGTTGACAGCAGGCCGGGTTACTGCAAGCAATACTCTCTTTCCATTTGCTCGCCAATTTTAGGCAGCTGCACTTTTCTGGAAGTCATGCCTTGTTGAATCCTGCATGACTTATGACAAATAGCCTCTCTAAGCCTTAGTGACTTTGGAGAAACTCAAAATATTTAAGAGCATTTATTAGCAAGAAAATGTAAAAGATTTACTTTAACCACAGCTCTGGTCTGTGTTGATGGCTAGTTATGGTTGGAATTGTTTCTCACTGGGTCGTCACTATTACTTATTCTTGCTGCAATACATGGTGTAAGAGAAATAACCTGAGGATATTTGTAAAATCTAATTACGTAGAAATTCTCATTTTGATTCATTTAGATGATGAAATAAAAATCCTTTTCTTCTTTTATGTTCATGTATTAACCTTTATCAGCCAATATTCATTTAATATTTCAATGTGTAAGATTCTATGCTAGCCACAGGAAGCATGAAAAGACATCATGAGACATGTATTTGCCTTCCAAGGGATTAGAATCTCAGTAATAGATATCATTTATATAAAACAATTAAGTATAATTCACTATAGTGTATATTAAATAAAAAATGGGTGATATAGATAATATGTACAATAGCGAGGAAGACAAAGGTGAGATCCCTGTGGATTGAAGTAATTGGGAAAGACTTCTCTAATGAAATGGAAGAGATTTGGATCTTTTAGACTATATAGATCTTGGAAAATGGGAGTGCAAAAACAAAGAGAAATGGACATTTTATTATATGAACCATTGCTCATAGAACACAGAGGAATAAATTAGTATGAAATCCAAATTGATTGAATAATTTAACAAATCTTTATTAAATAATGTAACATATAGTAACGAATTTTATTAGCATATAACACATTGCAGGCAAGGAATTATGAAGATGAATTCTCATAAAAGACACTATCAATGAAATGCTTGAGCATAAAAGCAAATGGCCTAGTCATATGGCTAGAGTGAGGGCCAGTGAAAACCCTACTGGGGTCCTCAAGATGTCAAGATAAAGCAAAGGAGATCCAGAGCATAATGAGTAATATCTCGTGGGGTAAACTTATGGTAGGGCACAAGAACAAAGTTGCACAGAATGAATAGGGATGAATGGGTGATATCCTGTATCAGTGGAGGGAATACTCATATTGATAAAATCACAGATCTTTGTATTTGGGTATGTGAATTCCTCAAAGTCTCACAGTTAGTAAGCATCTGAGTTCAGATTTGAACTCAGGTCTTCCTGATTCCAGATCTGATGCTCTATCTATAGAATATATAACTACCTAGATGCTAGGGGAAAATACGAAAAATAGTCCTTACCATAAAGAATTTTAAGATTTAGTAAGCGGGATGAGATATGTACACAAGTCAACAAGTATTTATTAAGTGCCTACTGTATGCCAGGTACTGGGATAAATGTTAGGATTACAAAGAAATGCAACAACAGTCCCTTCCCTCAAGGAACTCACAATCTAATGGGAGGAGATAGTATTTAAATAACTAAGTACATATATAGTACATTAAGGATACATTGGATGCTTCTTGTAGAAGGTGGGATTTTAG
Organism: Potorous gilbertii; assembly: GCA_028658325.1. Classification (NCBI taxonomy): domain Eukaryota; kingdom Metazoa; phylum Chordata; class Mammalia; order Diprotodontia; family Potoroidae; genus Potorous; species Potorous gilbertii. The sequence continues at coordinate 230,950,361 of CM053769.1, read as the reverse complement.
TTGAGACTTGAAGGAAGTTAGGGAAGCCAAAAGGTAATGGTGAGAAGAGAGAGAATTTCATGCATGGGGGACAGTTAGTGAAAATGAAAGAGATGGAGTATCTTGTGTAAGGGACAGCAAAGAGGCCAGTCACAGTATCTGTGAATATCTGAAGGGGAGTAAGATGTAAGAAAACTGGAAAGGTAGAAAGGAGCCATGTTGTGAAGGGTCTGAATGACAAACATAGAATTTTCTATTTGATCATAGAGGAAATAAGGGGCCCTTGGAGTTTATTGGAGTCAGATCTATGCTTAGGAAGATCTCTTGGATAAATGTATGAAAGGAAATCAATCAGAAGACTGTTGAAAAAGGCCAGGTGTGAGGTAATGAAGGTGTATACAAGGGTGGTGGCAAGGTCAAAAGATGTAATATACATAAATAGTTATACAACAAACTAAACAATGATCAAAGACATTGGAGAAGTCAGAGTGGCACTAGGTATTCAAGAAGGGAAGAAGAACTTCTAACTTGGAGAATTTATATAAAACATGGGATCTAAGCTTGGCCTTGAGGCAAGGAAATGTGCCAGCTGAAGAAATGATAAAGTAGGGATGGTTCACTTCAGGAAAAAGAGAAAAGAATGAAGCCATCAGAAGACAGCAAAAGATCCAGAAATGTTTAGTACTTCAGTTGGTCTGGAACATAGAGTACCCTAAAGGGAATGCTATAAAATAAGGATGGAAAGAGGGATTGAAGTTAGACTTTAGAGACCCGTGAATACAACTTTGTATTCAGGAAACAGCAAGGAGTCACTGAAACTTTGGTCAGGGGAATGACTTGAACATCAGAAAGATTACTTAGGCAACATTATGATGGATTTTGGTAACTGATTAAATATAGCCTTTTCACAGACAATGAGTAGGCCTTGTTAAAACTGGGAAGTTCATTAAGGGAACCAATTTAATTTGAGATTGAAGAGGCAGTTCTGAGCAAAGGAGAACCCTAAAAAAATCATAAACATATGAAAAACTAAACTCTTTGGTTTAACCCGAAAATCCAAATGAAAGAGTGTGAACTTTTTATTCTTTAGGCTATGACTAGACATTAAAGTTTTTTGAGAGAGAATAATATATGCAAAGGGGTATTGTGGGAAGATCAATCTGAAAGTCCTACACCGAAGACCTTCTCTACTGCTTCATTGTGATATGGAGTTGACTATGGGTTCTCAAAAGACTAAACTGCAGAAGGCAAGCTCTTAAAAGTAAAAATAGAATTTGAAGTTCAAAGGGACTTCAGTGGCCATCTAATCCAAGCAATATATGAAAGGATTTCCTGCTGTAACATAAAACACAATTCATCATCCAGACTCAACTTGAACAAGAGAGAACCCAGTACCTTGTAGAGAAGCCCAAACTATCCACCTTTTGGCTAATTCAAAATATTAGGAAGATTTCCTGACACTGAGTCTAAATTTGTCTCTTTGCTACTCACCAAGTTCTTACCAAGCTTAAGAAAAAAAAACTTTAGGACTCTATCAGGCTTTTTATCTATTATGAGACTAATTCAATTCAAGGAGATTTATTATTGAGAATTTTTTTTTGGCTACAGAAATTCACGAAGACCATTTGTAAGATATGGAGTTATTGTGAGCTGCATCAGAGTTTGTATGTCTCCACCGAGGCAATCATGGATCTTTCAAAGTTTCAAAATAAATAATTTGTTACCAGTGTATGTTTTGGTAATAGAAGGAATTAGAGATTGGAAGAACAGCTAGGATATGATTGAAATAATCTAGATATGAAGAGGTAAGTGTCTGCACTAGAATTTAAAAAGTAGGAATAGAAAGGAAGGGTTGAATGGGAAAACATTATAAAAAGAGAATCAATATAATTTGGTAATTGAATAAATATATTTGCAAGAGACAAATCCAAAATAATTCAAAGGTTTGAAATTCAGCAATTTGAAAAACATGTGGCCAGCCACGAAAAAACAACATCTGAAGTAAGAGTTGGTTTTGAGGGAAAGATGGTGAGTTTGGGTGAAGACATACTAGATGTGAGTGAGAGTAGACATTTAAGTGAAGATATCTATCAGACAGTTAGAAATCATCATAGAGATAAAAGAGATTGCCTGATAGAGATCCTACCTGACTCACAAATCTCCTCCACAACTTCCAGTATTACAAGAAGAGCTTGGACAAGTGATCATCCAGACTTGGTGAAAGGAATCTGGAGTAACAGAAAGATCCTTCCCTAAGAAGGTAGCTTATTTTACTCTTAGACAGCTGCAATTCTTATGAAATCATTGCTTGTACTGAACTGGAAGTATATTTCAACCTATTTTTCATCCACTTGTCTTCATTCTGTCCTCTGGAACTGAAGAGAGGAAGAATAAACCCTTATTTCTCTAAATCTCCAAATAGTTGTTTCAAGAGAATAGCCAATATCTTTTCCCCTCCCATCAACACACACACACACACACACACACACACACACAGAGTCTTCTCTATTCTAAGCTAATGTTTCAACCTGTTTCCCACATGCCATGATTTGTGCATTCCTTACTTTTACAAAAATACGTTTTTCTTGATATCTTCATTTCCTAATATATCCATCCCATTTCTCCTCCCAGATAACCATCTTTGCCTTAAACTCAACCATATACAATAATTTCAGTGGCATTTAATTTATCTGGATGTGTACCCTCTTCATCTCCAACTGGAAATGGCGAGTCTTCAGGGTATTATAACTCATGAAGTCTTATGTACCCACAGATAAAAAAGAACAAAAATAATTTTTAATAATTTCAGACTGTTACCAATGTACTAAAAAAAATTATATATGCAGTTTTTCTGCCCCATAATTCCTCCATCTCTACTAAGAATATAGAGGGACTTTCTCATATTTCTTCTCTGAGGCTAAACTTTGCTATTTTGATTGATTTGTCCTTGTTGATCTTTCTACTTATACCACTGTTTACAGTATTTTCCTGGTTCTGTTTATATCACTTTGTATCAGTTCACATAAGTACTTATATAATTTTCTTTAGTCATCACATTCGTAATTTCTTACAACATAGTAGTATTCTATTACATTCATGTGCCACTAGTCATTCCCTAGCTAATGGTTTATACTTCATTTTCAGTTTTTTGCTAGTAGAAAAAGTGCTTATATAAATATATAGGTGTATATGGGACATTTCTTTAGGCAATGACTCCTTATTTGCTAATGTCCTTATCTTTCTGATTGTGATACTCATAACTGAAGTTACAAATACGCCATATTCAGACTTTCCAGGGTAGACTACAATTCTATTATCATTTTCTTTATTCTGGACGCTAGTATATCTATGAATATAACATGGAAGTGGTTAGATTTTGGAGGTAACTATATCCCATTTTTGATTCACATTGAACTCATAGTCAATAAACATATGAACATCTTTTCCCTACACACCAACCCACTGTCTTTTCCTTATGTATTCATTTTTTAAAGATTTGACTTTTCAATCTTCTACATTAAATTTCATTTTTTAAATTTGGTTAAACCAACAAGCATTTATTAAGCACTTAATCTCTTCCAGACAAATGTGCTAAACACTTTGGACATAAAGGCATAAATAATTTCTACCCTCAAGGGTTTACATTTTAACAGAGGAGACTATACAAATAACTATGTCCATACAAGAGGCATACAGGATAAATTGGAAGCAGTGTCTAAGGAGAGGCACTATCATTGAAATGACCAGGAAAGAACTTTTCAGAAAAGAGAATTTACTGAAGGGAGCTAGGGATGTCATGTGGAAGAGGAAAGCAGAGGGAGAGTGTTCCAGGCATGGAAGATAGCCATTGAAATTGAGAGCTGGTATGTCATTTTGGATGGATTATATGGTGAAGCACAAGGAAGACTCCAAATGGAGAAAGAGGCCATCTTGGAAGACCTTTAAAAGGCAAGAAGAGGTCTTTCTATATGATCCTGGAAGTCATGAGGAGCTCGTGTAGGTAAGCAACACAGTCAGACCTGAACTTTAGGAGAATCACTTTGGTAACTCAGTGAAAGATGAACTTGTTAAGGAGAGAATTGGGATAGAGAGAACAAACCAAAAGCAATTATTTTAACCTATTAATACATATTTTAATGAATGAAAAAATATTTACCACTTATTATGTATTATGGTAAACCCTGGTGATTCTAATACAAATGTGTCTCTCTGTGAGTTGGAAAAGCTTAAATTCTGATAGAGGAGACACATGCCCTTCCCTTGAGTGGGGGAGACGGGTAAGGGAAAGGTATTTTGGCTTGTGAAATCACTAAGCAAGGTAGGTAGAACAATAAAGTAAACTACTGATATACCCCTTTCAGAGATAGCCTTGATTTCATTACAATTCTTAGAGGAAAAGATAAAAAAGAGATAGTGGTGGGGAAGGGGTAAATGCTTAGGCTTTACTGCTTAGCAGCAGGATGAAAACGTCCTGGGTGAAGATAAGGAAATAGCATTCAAGGGGCTATAGAACTAAGTAAGTTTAGCTCATCCTAGACAGGGTCTCTGATGGCTCAGATTGGAAGACAGAACAGGAGTAGTAGCAATGATGCTGTGTTTAAGCTAATAAAACTAGCTAACTTTTAAACATTTGGAATGCCCCATGTTTTGGGATTCAGATTCTGCTTCTGACCATATTAGCTATTTCTCTCAGATTTGGAAAGGTGCATAATGATGTTTGAGGAGGGAGTTGAGGATAAAGCTATGAATTTGGAAGCTATCTGCAGAGAGGTAGGTAATAGTTGAAACCATGAGAATGAACAAGAAATCTTGGAGAGTGAATAGCAGAAAGGAGGACAGAGACCTGAGGGATTCTTTTAATGAGGGAAAAGGAAGTGGCATCAGCAATGAAGACAGGGAAACAAAGTCAGATTAGCAACAGAGTAAGCTAGATGGCACTATAAAAAAAAGGAATTTCAGAGATGAGGAGATCAGTAGTGTTAAATGATAAATTAAAGAAAATAAGTGTATTAGATTGGATGCCATGAGAGGGGTAAACAAAGTACATTGGAATTAAAAGGTATGTATTTAAATTCTGCTCTCCTATATGCTGGGTGACTGGGAAAATCCTTTAACTTTTTGAGCTTCATTTTCTTCATCAGTAAAATGAATAACAGTACTTGAAGACCTGCCTTACTGGATTATTGTAAAAAAAAAAAGCACTTTGTAAACATGTATGCACTATAGAAATGCGAGCCATTCTTCTGCTTACTTGTATAAAGATAGGAGAGGACTAGATTATTTTTATACCTTCCTTCTGTAAATCCAACTATTCCAAAATTCTGGGAGAATGCAATTTCAGAAAAGTGATTAGGACATAGGCTTGATTATATAGATTTTAAGAATAAATTGGTGGTGAGGAAATGGAAGTAGTAAATGATAACTATACTGTTGACAACTTTGGAGCTGAAAGGGAGAATAAAAGAATGATATTTTGAGAGAATAGGACCAAAACACTCAATTTGTAGAGTTTCTGTTTCTGATGTTGTTTTTAAGTTGAGTCTGACTCTTTATGACACCATTTTGGGTTTTCTTGGCAACGATACTAGAGTGATTTGCCCCATTTCCTTCTCCAACTCCTTTTACACATGAGGAAATGGAGACAAATAAGGTTAAATGACTTGCCCAGGGTCACACAGCTAGCAAGTGTCTGAGGCTAGATTTGAACTCAGGAAGATGAGTCTTTCTGACTCTAGATCCAGCACTCTATCCACTGTACCACCTATATAAAACTCTATCTTCTTTTCTATCTACACCTGTATGTATATCTACATCTATACTTATCTCTGTATATACAGAGATGTACATTTGGATATGGTAGACATCTATATGACATAGAGATAGACATAGATATATGCATATGTATATATAGAAATATATGTATATCTATATCCATTGATATACCTATATCACATCTATATCAGATCACTTATATTTATCTCTATTTGTAGCTCTAAATGTAAATAGACATGTGTATAGATAGAAAGATATATGTCTATATCTATCTTTTGTATCTATAGATATATGAAATATGTATTTGTAAGTGCTATTAGTTTGCATATCTACATATATGCATGTTGACATGTAAATATAGATATATAGTTATATAAATATATTTAATTAGAGAAGGGCATAGTCTATCTCTATATCAATATTGATATATAGATTTGAATATGTGTAGACACTTATATATAGACACATGTGTCCATATACATGTTCATATATGTGAGAATATGTTTATCTATATCTATACATACATTGTATAACTACCTCTTTCTTTGTCTATAGATGTAGATCTGAATACAGATACAGAGACAGAAATTGATATAAATCAATATATTTCTATATGTGTATCTGTCTGTATATATATATGAAATATATATTTATATATAACAGTGTACATACATAAACAAATATCTATGTCTGTGTCTGTGTCTTTGTCTAACTCTATCTCTATATATGATCCCCATTTTATAGTTGAGGAAATTGAAGCAGGCCAAAGTTAAATGACTTGCTTAGGGTCACATAGGCAATAAATGTATGAGGTCTTACTGAAGCTAGGTCCAGAACTCTATCCACTCTATTCACTTAGCTGTCTGTAATAAGATAAGAGAGAAGAAAAAGTGATTGACTGAAGAGAAAATTTTTTAATTTTTTTTCCATAATAGAAGAGAGTGTGGCTATAGAGATATAATAGAATCATAACATTAGAGGTCACCTAGTCTCAGCTGAAATGTGAACTTTCTATGATACCCCTGACAAACTGGAAGGGATATAAATAATAATCTGTTGTTGGTCTCTGCTAACAGGTCCCTTTTTCCACTTCCCTAGAAAGCCATAACCTTTTGTCTTCTTAGATGTATATTATCACAGTATGCTTCCTCTCTCTTTCTCTCTGTCTGTCTCTATCTGTCTGTCTCCCTCCTCGATGTAAACAATCTCTCCCTATTGTGTATTAAGACAATCATATTCTCTTGACCTCAACAATCCCCTCTATGCAGAGGACTCCAATATCTATATCCTTAATCTATCTCCTATGCTCCAGTCCTACATATGCAGGCAGATGCCTGCATCAATATTTATCCTTCTACAATGTCCTGTCAGCATTTAAGATTTGATATGTTCAAAATAGAACTCATCATCTTCTCCTACAAACCACTTGGAACTTTTTTGTTTTATTTTACTCTTCCATCTCCTTTTCTTTTCACATTCAATCAGTTGTAGTGATTAACATCTCTTATAGCAGCTCCATCATTTCCATTTTCACTGACATCATGCCAATTCAGACCACCATTTCTTCCTCCCTTCCTCTCTAAAAAACAGCAAATGAACAAATATTAAATGTTTATTTCATGAAAGGTGCTTTGAAGACAAAGATCCTTCTTCTTCCTCCCTTATGTGACATGGTTACTAGTTTACAATTCATAGAGTCAAAGATTTAGAGGTTGATAGGACCATAGTATTTATTTAATTTAACCCACATTGGAATGAAATGATGTACTCATACGTCACCATACATGTATAAAAGGATGTTTACTTTGCCATAACTGTAACTATACCCTAAACTATAACTAACTTTGCCCTTATTATAACATACAACAAAGATTTAGTGGCACTTAGTTTCTCTGGACATGACCTCTTTGTTTCCATCTGGAAATGTATCTGGTCAGTAGATCTTCAGAGTATGGTGACTCATGAGGTCTTAGGCAACCACCAAGTCTGAGAGGAATAGTCTTCATGTGGTTGGGACATTTTATGCACCTAGATGACCAGAAAAATTACAAGGAAGCTGGGGCTAATTAAGTCCCAGAGGCAGTTTTGTCTTCTCTAAGGTAAATAAAGCCTCCTCATGTTGTGAGTGGGAGGAAATAAGTTGCCATCGGAATGTTGGTTCTATCACAATAACACTGCATTTGTAACCAGTCACTACATTCCACAGTTAGGAGGGAGCTAGATGGCCAAACTATACCTCAAAAAGTCTTCTACAAAATCCCTTACTTGTATTCTATCAGAAACCACATAAAATTCTCTGGTGATGGGGAACTCACTGCCTCCTTAAAGATCCATTATACTTTTGGGCAAGTCATGGATTAAGCAGATGAATCAATTCATTTTTGAACTCTACAGATTGAATATTAGAATTACAGGTATATCTCTATAAATGTGCTCTTCCCAGTAGAGTCTTGGAACATAGAGTTTGAAGGCTGAGTCTTAACTCATGCTGGGGGTAAGACTGAGTTTCAAAGCACATTAGAAGCAAACATGCCCATGCAATTACTACCTGACCCTCTACTTTTAATATGCTTTTTTGCAAATAGAATCTATCAAATTAGGACCTCTACCAAAACAACAATAACACATCAGCATGGCCTGAATCTGAGAGTGATACAACTCTTTCTTCAAGACATAATTTATAACCCCAATTTATGTATAAATCAGATAGTTTTCCTCCTTCCCATCCCAGAAATCTAAGTCGGCACATTTTAGCAAAGCTTTTCTTCGTATTAACACTTCTGCACAGGGCCTTTGGTAAGTCTTTTCCATCCATTTTGCCACCAAAGGGAATACACATAGGAGTTCATTCCAACTCCTTGAACTCTTGACTCAAAATTCCTAAATCAGAGTTTGTCATAAAGAGCACGCCTGTCAAGCAGAGGCTTTCGGCAGGGATAAAAGCAAGAGCCCATCTGTGAGCTGACGGAGGAGACTGCACACCAGCAGTCCCCACCCACGCTGAGCATACAGACCTTCTCTTCCTTATACCTCAACAATTAGATTGTGGAGACCTTCCAAAGTGGTAAGAGAAGTAGATGTTCTTTTATATTTTATTTTTTGAGAGAGAGAGAGAGAGAGAGAGAGAGAGAGAGAGAGAGAGAGAGAGAGAGAATGAGGTGACTTTGGCCAATATTTCCACACTCTTTTCATAGCTTTATTTGCACAGATGTTTTCTGCCAAGCCCTGTCATCAAGAAGGGGCTGCATTTAGTTTTCTTTTATTTCCTTTTTCTCCTTTTTTTTTTCTTTTTTGCTTAAGACCAAATAAGTCAAAGAAATTATAAACAGTAAATCTGGTAAGCTGAAGGCCAAGCCTAGTGAATTGTAGAGGTTGTACTTTTCAGGTTTGATATTAAGATCTTATAAATTTTTAGTTATTTTTCACCTTATTTTCATAAAGGCAGGCTTGAAAGGAAAACAATTTTATTGAATCCTGCTATATAAGTCTTTGCGGGGGTTGGTTTGTTATATACATTTTCATTTTATCGGCAAAAGCGTACCCTAAAAGTCACAATAACCTACTGATTTTTCTCTTGAAAACAATCACCACTGAAAGGTTAAGTCACTGTGTCCAAAGATAAAATTCCTTGAGCTAAAAGACTTCAGGAAACTCCAATGCTTCCCAATGCATCAATGCCAGACATAACTCCAGTTTTCTGCTTTTTGGGCAAAAATTTACTTGATATCTAGTGAAACCAAATTCTGCAGCCAGACTAACACCACATTTATCATTGGCAGGTATAAATCCTAGAATAGTCTGTCAACCCTCAGTTAGGTTAGTAAGTGGCTTGCAGTTAGCATTTTTTTTTGTATATTATATATAAACCAAGGAAGTCTAAGATTAGAAAAAGGATGTTGCCTCAGGATTGTTGTTTACATAGTCTTAACTTAGGGCTTATGGCAATGTTTTCTTTGCAGCCTTTGGTGTTGATCCCCCTGGACACATAGAGTCACCTCTGTACTCTCTCCCCTGCACTGTCCCCCAAAATGTTCTTCCCACCCGTGGTTGTAAATGGATTCATGTTCTAACTTCTCCTCCTAGAGCTTTTCTTCCCACACTTGCAGCTCCGAATCCTTGCAGAGCAGCTCACAGTTGTTCTGTTGGGCAATTAGTCACATATAATTTTCTTAATTATAGGTTAAGCTCTGACATGTGTCTATCGAATGAAGACTGTGTTTTTATTTATTTATTTCGTCCTTAAACTGAGGTAGGGGGAGATATGAGGCACCACCAAAATCTTCTGTTTCAGGTAACCCCATCTCTTAGCATTAAAGCAATAGCATTTTTAGTAAATATTTCCAGGACTCTGAAGCTTGGACTTCTAGGTGGTTTGGGGGGGCACTTTAAGAATAAACATGCATGTTTTTATGTCTGTATAGCTCCTTAAAACCTGTGAAATGTTTTACATACATCATCTTAGCCAAAACTTACAACAACCCATTGAATTAGGTACTGTAGATATTATTCTGTCTTTGATTTTCATGAAAAGAACTGTAGCTCAGAAAGGTTACCTTACCCAGAGTCATATTACTAATAAATAATAGTGATATTTGAATGCAGGTTTTGCCTGATTCCAAGTCTAGCATTCTAACTACTATACCATACTGCCTCTCAAGACAATGGTCCAGTAACAATCCCCTTTACTATTATCATAATTGAAGGTTTTTTGCTGATCTGTGTAGGTGAGAAAGGATTTCAAAATAGTCTTATCCCCAAAACCCAGCTTAACAAATACATAGTAGGGAAGGTAAAGACTTTTTAGATGACAATACCTAGGAAAACTTCGAATGGAAGTGTTTTGTCTTTAGCACAATTTGCTTTCTGGTAGTTCCCTAGATCTTCAGTATGGTTCTCTGGGTCACTTGGTACAGACTGTACCAGAGTATAGAAAATACATTACACTTCTTCCCCTATCCCCATTGAAACTTACCCATCTTCTACCAGGAGTGGGGATCCCGTGACCTTGAGGCCACATGTGACCTTTTAGGTCCTTGGATGTAGCTTTTTAACTGAGTCCAAATTGCACAGAAGAAATCTTTTCATTAAGGGAATTTATTCTGTGAAGTTTGGATGCAGTCAAAGGACAACCCTTGAGGACCTAGTGGATCACATGGGCCTTGAGACCACAGGATCCCCATCCCTGTATACCATTGCTTCAGGACTCTGCTCTCTCTGTGTGATAATAGGTACATGAAAGATCAATTCAAATAACATCCATGAAGATATAATCTGGTGAATCTGGGACATATCTATCCTAGGTGAAAAATTTTATGCTATTTTTGAGCATAAATTATCACTACTAATAGTCTTCTACTTATTTAGAGCCCCCAAGAGTCTTTTTTAATTGTAGTTTGAATCACCTGCAGTGCACATGAAAGGTGTAAGCCATTGTCATAGAGTAACCATGTGCTTTCTGAAGTTCAAATAGAAAAGAATTCCCTATTCAAGGTTAATGTTCTCCGTACATTGCTTCATGGATAATATTATGCTGTTTACAATGAGCCCAGGTATATTATTGGTCACCCTTTATGAGATCTGAATCATTTAAAACACATCAGTCTATCCATCCACAATACAAAAACAAAATGAATGAGAAGACACATTGCCTGGCTAATGGCATTCTCTGAGCTAATCCATGCCTTGGTCATATGGACAATGAACTGGGTACAGACTTGAATAAACCAAGTTGGCTTGAAATTAGAAAAATTCACAGAATTCTCAATACTCAAGCTATCTGATATCATGAAAATTCATATTATTGATATGAACAGAATCCTAATTATGTTACATGGCTGTGAATCAGAGTACACCACAAACTCAGAAGAACCCAAATTGCAAGTTAACTTTAAGTTAACTTTAACTCAGTTGAAGTACATGTTTTGAAGAGACTCTAAAGTTATGACTAATGATAGTAGAATTTTCATGTAACAAGTTGGTGATATATGCACAATTAGATAGGTCCTGAAATTATTTCATGGAGTTAGTTGGTGGCCTACACAGCCTGAATGAAGGTCTAATCATACTTAGAAAAGTTAATACAATTTTCGGAGCTATTAACTTAGATCCAAGAAGTAGCTTATTACCAGGAGAGTCTGATAGCTCTTGTTAGATTATATATATCGAAAGGATGAAAAGAAATAGTTGAAGAAAAAAAACCCAAGCAGTTTTGTTTTCAATGAGCAGGGCACTGTGCTAAGGGCTAGAGATAGGAAAGAAAACACAAAGTCAGTCCCTACCCTCAAGGAGCTTATATTCTAGGGAAGAGAAAACCAAAAAGGGCAAGAGTGTTCAGAGAGTAGTAGTAGCTTTTTTGGTCCACAAAATTACAGATGTTAGAAGTGAGGTCACAGGTCAATATTTTGACAAATCTCATCCAGAGATAGTGTCAGAGGGGATTCAATCATGGTTCCTGGTTCTGGAACAGAGAAGAGAGGAGGAAAGGACCCATGCATGACAGTGGCAAAGTGGTTGACAAGGAGGAGATGGCCAGGGATTTGGGAGAGAAGTAAGTGACAACTTAAGCATCTTGAAATAGTAGTCAGAGAGAAAAATTCACAAATCAAGAAAGGCAGGGAAGAAGTTCTCCAGAAGGATGAGGACAAAATGGCTAGCGATTAGAGAGAATAGGGAAACCTTCTTTTAACAAACACTTATTGAACATTTCCAACACGAATTAAATTGTGTTAGGTGTACCAAAATTCAGGTATCCTGATGCAAAGGACAGATGAAAAATAAAAATAGAATATGGATAGAAAGGACAAATATTATATCTTACCCAATACACTGAGACATGAAGAAAGCACATCATGGTACACAGAGCAGGAGAGCTGGGTTCTAGTTCCAGTTATTTGACCTTGAACCAAATATTTCCTCTCTCTTGCCTCCATATCCTTATCCACAAAAGAGATTTAACTTAATGATCTCTACATTTCTAGTTTTCTCAGCATGGTGGAAAGGAGTTATAACATTAAAGACCCATATTCTCTTTCATTTCACCCTGGCAGATTAGATATCCATATAGCCTATGATACACTTGACCATATTTTTGTTTTACCTGTGGCAGATTATGGAATAAAACAGTCAAGAACACCCCTGAGGAGATTTACTTTTGCAGGCAGGATGTCAAAGTTGCATTGATGAATTATGATGCATAATAACATTATACCAGGGAAGGAAAATGCTTTACCATATGGTTTTTACCACAGTATTACATGTCTCATACTGTGAACAAGATTTTTTTTCCCTTAAAGAACTGAAGGGAAAGAAGCAATCTATTGGTGTTTTGTGCTAACTGGTTTTTGCTCCCTTTCCACTTCCCCTAAATTACAACCTTTTGCCTGCTCAGATATGCATGATCGCAATCTATGTCAATGCATTTTGATTCTGCTTCTTTTTTTTTGTCTCTCGCTGAAAATAATCTCTCACTATTGTGTATTAAGATACTTCTATCTACTCTTTTGCCCTGAACAATCCTCTCTTTGCAGATTATCCAAAATCTATATCTCTAATCTGTCTTCTTTGTTCCAGTCCCACACTTTCAAATGCCTGTAGTAACATTCATTCTTTGAAAATGTCCTATCAACACTTAAATATTGCTATGTTCAAAACAGAACTCATCATCTTCGTCTGCAAACATATTCCTTCTGATTCCTTATATCTATTAATGGTATCACTATTCTAATAGTTGTCAGTGTTTAAGAACTTGGAATTATTTTTGACTATTCTCTCTCCTTTACTTTGCACACTTAATAAATTGTTCCAAAGTTAATATCTCTTCTAAAAAGCACTGCTACCACTCCAGCTTAGGCTGTCATTTCTTTCCCTTCTTCCTATTCAAGAAACTAGAATTAAATGCCTAGTGTATGCAAGTTACTTGGAAGACAAAAGCCCTTCTTCCCTCTCCCCTACATTATGAGATATAGTTATTAACTTACAATTCATAGAACCAAATATTTAGAGCTAGATAAGACAGAAGAAATTATTTAGCCTTATCCATTCATTTTATGGATGAGAACGCTGAAGTTCATGGAGGTTAAAACCCAGGTATGGATGCTAAGTACAATGCTCTTTCCATTGCACTATTCTTGCCTCTCCCAAATATAAAATGTCAAAGTATAATACTGTTTTCACTGATGTGATTTATATTAATTTAAGATGCTTTGTGTACATATAAAACAATGTAAGACCAATTGCTCTTTTTAATCAAACATAATATATGTGGCCATAGGGTACACATATATGTGAAGAAAAGTCACTAATGTATTACTATTTCTTGCATATACCTTTGTACCTGATCTCTCTTAAATGGAATATATCTGAGAGTGTGCTGGTAAGTGTTTAACACATGACTTTCCAAATCAAAAAATATATAAATGACACACTTTTAAGTTTAATTGTATTTTTAGCATTTTCTCTATCACTTTATTTAGTCTAGACAGTCAAGAAAACAATAATTCAAGATTGGGTTTGTTGCATTTGCTACTTTCCAAAGTATAAATCCTCACCCTGAAGATTTAACAATCAGGTCTCTCAACATGGTATAAGCCATCTTCAGCACATCATTGATCTATCTTACAACAACAGTGCTAATTTAAAATTCCAAAAATACAGCTCAAATCACCTCACTTCCCTGCTCAAAAACACCAGATCAAAAACAAAAAAACAAATCTTCTCTGTGATAGAGTAAAGAAGCTTTGTTGAATTATCCTAAGGAGTAGATTTGTCCATCACTGGCACCAGGAATTTGCTCCTGAGCACATTTGGAAACAGAATTAGCAGATCTTCTCATTTCATAGCATCCTAGGATTTAGACTTTAGTGACCATCTCTTGATCTCATTTTGAACTTTCTTGGGATATCCAGATACACTTTTTTTGAATTGACTAGCTTATGAGTCCCTTGACGGTTGTCACCAGATTTAATTTATCTCAGCTTCTTCCACAGTGCTCTGCAACACACTTTAGAAAAGTTTATTGTGGGAATGAATGACCCAAAGTTGTCATGTGTACTGATGCCCTCACTTTCTCACTTTTCTTACCACTGGGCATCTTATCATAATCACCACTTGTCATAAGTGCCCATGATGCCCACTAGAATTCTTTTCCAGTGTACCACATAGTCTTTGATAATTAATATATTTGTGAAGAACAAAGAAGATCTATTTACCTGGTAAGCTGTGTTAATCAGAAATCTAGGCAAGAGAATGGTAAGGACACTATTACCTTAGATAGTTAGAAAAGGAGCCCTGAAAGTTCAGGTTGTGTTTGCCCCAGCAAACAGCAGATTAGTTAGTCCAATAACTCCACAGAAACAAAGTTCTAAGATTAAGCTGCTTCTGAAGCTTGGTTTAAACCCCCAGAGACCTTTAGATATTTTATTGTGAAGGTAGATCATTCTTGAAAGTGCCTTAAACTGTATTATCATTTATCTAGGAGACTGGATATGTGAAGGAAATGGACTATCACTCAAAGAAAGCTGAGTTTTCAGATTCTCCTATTTCAATTGATGGCATAGGAAATCAGTTGATGATTGATTAACCTAAAATATAGTTGTAAATTCCAAATCATTGCATTTAATAGTTTATATAACTAATTCTTTTTAAAAATTTAAATCAAAATGAGAAAATTTCTGAAGCTAAATTTGTGAAGCTAAAATGGTCAGCTTTTCCATAGATTTAACATAACATTCCAAAGAAATATATAACCTAGACTGCAGGAAAGAGGTCCTTTGTGGAATGTCAATTAGTTCAGAGAATCACTAAGATGTAAAGCCCTATTTACAAGGATTTGTAGATATTTATTACATGTGGAAAGCTCAAATGGGATTTCTCTTCCATGGGAGGCATTCTAAAATAGTACTGCAAGTGAATAAGGCAGGTTATGGTTTTGAGGGATTCCATTCCAATGTAGTAGGAACTTGTGATGTTTCTTGTGATGATGATGATGATGATGATGACATATTTCTTACTTTTCAAAACACATCCTAAATACATTCCTTTTAATTTCATCATTTTCCTGATAGTTTCTTCTCTTTCTTAATATTTTCTTGGTCTTGTGTCTTTTTGTAAAAACAGTTGCTATACTATTTGCCATTCATGAGAAATATATGACAATTAAAAACTATGGGTATTAAATATTAATATTAATTAATATTAAATTGTAATATTCATGTAAATATGTATGTGCATATGCATACACAGAGGTCTTCTATCTATATGTGTGTATGTATGTGTACATATGTATATATACACACATACATATATACATATCTATATCTGTACTTTCTCTGAACACTAGAGCTAATAAAGGTTTTTTACTTCACTGTGCTGTCCCTAATAGTAGAGGTTTATAGGTTAGACCTAATCTTAAGAAATGGGTAGAATTTTCACAGATATTAGGTAGAAGGAGAGAGGAAAGTTCTCCCTCCTTCCTGCCCTTCCAGATAAAGAAAACAACTTAATTGATGGAATTGTGAATCATTTCAACTACTCTGTAAAGCAAGTTGGAATTATACTAAGAAAAATAGCTACTATATCCATACTTTTGACCCAGATATCCCACTGTTAGGTCAAAGGTGGAAAGAAAGTTCCCATATATCCCAAGATATTTGTTCAACACTTTTTTTGGGGGGAGGCAAGGAAAAGCTGTAAGCAAAATAGTTGTCATTATATTGAAGAATGACTAGACAAAGGTGGTATAAAAGAGCACTGGGCCTTAAGTCAGAAAGACAAGAGTTCAAATCTAATTTCAGGTACCTACTAGTTGTGTGACCCTGGTCACTTAACCTCTGACTACATCAAACTGGAGAAGGAAATGACAAATCACTTCAGTATCTTTACCAAGAAAACCCCATGGACAGTTGGTCCATGGAGTCACCAAGAGTTGGACAACACTGACTAACTGGATGACAACAAGGCATTGGAATATTTCTTTGCTATAAGAAACAATGAATATGAAAAATTCAAGACATAGGTATACTCAATGCAAACTTATCTACAGTGAAAAAATCAGAACAGAATAATCTATAATGCAAATCAGAAGAACAATAACAAGAAAAAGAGACTAAATGGTACTTAATTATGGTGACAAACATGTTTCTAAGGAAAAAATAAGAAATGTCCAAGCTCCTTTTCACTGGAAACACAAATTAAAATAGTGAACAGCTATGCATAAAGTATATTCAGGAAATAGTGAGTAGTCTAGTTTGCTTACACAAGGGTGAATGTAAGGGAATACTGATAGATATGATGAGAAAGATAGCTTTGAATCTGATTGTAAGGAATTTTGAATGCTAAACTAAGAAATTTGGACTTTCTTAATACAATATGGGGCAGTTGAAAGTAAAATTCCTAGAGGTGTGCTTTAGAAAGATTAATCTATTGGGAGTATATAGGATAGATAAAAGTAGGGAAAGATTGGAGGCAGTGAAAACAAGAAAAGGAAAGCAAGAGATAAAAGATTTCATGGATATAGTATTAACTAGGCTTAGTGATCATGAGAAAAAGGAAGGTTTCCAGCTTGGATGAGTGGGGATATTTTCAGAAATAGATGTCCAATGAAAGAGTGGAAAAAGGGGGAAATATGAGTTGAATTTTAATTACATTGAGTTTGAACTAAAGTCAGATAATCCAAGTAAAAGGTACAAATGAAGCAGAGGCAGAACAAAAGTTCAGGAAATAGATCAAGGTTTCTTAGCCTAGGATCAATAAGTCTCAGGGGGTCCAGCAACTTGGACACTAACCTCTAACTGAAATTTAGCATTTTCTTCCATTATGATTTTTTTTTAATACTGAAAAGGGGTCCATAGGCTTCATTCCACCGTAAAAAATGTCCATGGCACAAAGGAGTTAAAAATCCTTGATGTAGTTCAATCTTCTCATTTTAAAAGTGAGGAAACCAACAAGGAAACTAAGACATTTGTTTATTCAATTGTACAAAGTAGATTTCTACAAGTATTCTTTCTTATGAAGATCTCAACATATTGTTCTGACTACATCCACAGTCTGTTTCCTATTCTTTTTTGCAAGACAGATGGCAATGATTACTTGAATTTTATAATGGCAGAAGTGAATGAATTAACGGAATGGAAATCATAGGAATACTGGCGTGGTCAGGAAAGGCCCCAGGAGATTCACCTTATTTCATAATTGCCAAATCTTTATTTTATTTTATTGTTTGAAATAAAAAAATACTTCCTCACAAATTGGAATAGCATCAGGGTCATCATGCGACCATTGATACAATTATTGTCCCTTTATCGATCCCTTATGAATTATTCACTAAATTGACAATAGCATATTTTGAATCTCAGGTGAAATTTCCCTTGACAATACATACAACTCTGGGGATTCCAGAAGTTCAGAAGTATGTAGAATGGCAGGGAGAGGGAATGTTAGGCTTCAGATAGATTAGAACTCAATGATTACCTTGATTCTTCATTGGTATATATGTAGGAAACAAGCACTAATGCTAATCTGGCCTTAGGAAATCATAGTTACAAAAGAAAATCATAGAGTTCTGGACTTGAAATCAAGACGATTTCAAATTTTGCCTCTGATGCTTATTTTTGTGAATATGGACGAATTTTTGTTCTCTGTGAGCTTCAGTGTCCTTATATATAAAATAAGTACAGTAATATGTCATAAGGTTGCTATGAATCTTAAATTACATAAGCTACACAATGTGATTTCCAAATTTCACTTGTTATACAAACATTGTTACATCATTCTCATCTTTTCCACAAGGTTCAGATAGAAACAGTCAAAGAACAAATCACTATTCTATCATTATTCTTATATATTTAATGCTATGAAGAGTTATTTTACAAGTAAGTAAAATATTTGCTTTCTGTAGTTTAATAAAAAAATTGATATATAAATTTATTTTCCGTACATTTACTGAAAAATATCCTCAATGTGACTCTAGTTGTAGAGAACTGATAGCAGCATTGAAATTATCTCTCCTTATTCCTACTTGACTTGGATTTCTGCTAGCTCTCTATCTTTTGAAATCTTTCCATTGTATGTAACTTGGAGATTGAACATTTTTGTATGGAAACAGCTATTTAAATATTACTCCTAATTTTTAATGTATATATACTATGTCTGGGTGATTTCAGGTAACCATTCAATCTATCATAATAATCCAATTCCAGGGCACATAGTTGGTTGAGTTCTCAGTGGTATTTTGAGATGTATACTTGTGATACAAGATTTGTTTTCTATCAGTTCATGAAGGCGCTAATATATAATTCCAGCCCCAGATTATGTCTTGTTAGGTATTCAGCAGATAATAAATATTTTTTGTCTATAGCTATTGGTTACACAGTTTTTATCATTTCCTTGCATGATCTACATTGACCACGAATGTCCAGGCTCTTCAAAGATAATTCTTCTCTAATTATTGGAGTAAATGAAATGGTTCTGTATTGTCATCTTCATCTTCTCAATTTCCACAAACAAATCCACATGATTCAGCCATTTATTTGATGATTTTCTCAATATATTTTTGACTTCAAATATTGCAAAGGCAATTTTCACAGCATCTTCAGCGACTATGAACATGGTGGCACAGTTCTGAATCACCAAGTATAACAGACTCTCCATATAGAAGGCAGAAAAAAAACATTAATTCAGACCCCAGAAAGCCAAATCCATCATAGCAACAAAGAAATCCAACATGGTAACCAACAAGTCTATACATATTATCAGGCCTTCTCACAAGGAGGCTCCCCTAAGCAAAATGCCCTCCTCTGATCCACAGGCAGCTGCCCACTTCCTGTCCTTCCCAGTTCTCACTAGTCTGACCAACTTCCTCTCAGCTCTGCTCCAAGCCCCACCTCTTCCTGTTCCATCTTTCCTGTTCCACCCTTTCAGCAAGCTCCTCCCACTACAGGTTTCATATGACTCAAGCTCTTGTGACTTAGGCTTCCATGTGACTTAAGCAGGTCATGTGGCCCTGTTAATGAATGGGGAAAAATCTTCAAATTAAGCAAAAATCCATGAACCATACACTTCATATTTGAATTCATGTGGCTGTTATTCATGAAGGAATTTTTTAATTCATTGTGAAGGTTAGCCACTTTCAGATATTTTTACCAAAATCCATTTACCAAAATCTGATTATCAGATTTGACTATCACTTGGCCAAGTAATAATGGTTTTTTCCAACAGATTTTGTCCTCCTTTCAGGGCTCTCTATTGTTAATTAATCTTTCTCCTCTTCCTTGATTATGATGTGCTTATCTCTCTATAGCTCATTGAGACAGATAAATCTCTGCTATGAATCTATGGGTTTTTGGTAGGATACTTTCTACACCTCCTGTGGTCCTGAGCTATAAGACTAGCATTATGTAGTTATTGATTGCTCTAAATATGTTTTTTTCATTCAGTTTTATTTTTTGGATGATATTATTTTATTTTAAATAGGAAGCCTATTAACATATTCAGTCACAACTATCTCTTTCTCTTTCTCATTAGTATACTCAATATATTCTATCTAGAGGATATCTAGAGGAGAGAAAAGTAGAGTAATTGTAGGTTATGCCTTCATTTATTAATTCCATGTGACATTGATATTCAAATTCAAAATTTTCAGTCTCTTTGCTAAAAGAGATTTTTACACTTATTGAATCCAAATGATATATTGATATCATTTGTAAAAAAGACTCCATAGGATGAGAAGTCTCTTTAATAATTTTTTTGGTAGAGTCATATAGCTTAATATCATGAATGTAAGTCAAATAATAGACACTTTAATTTTGAAACCATAGTTCTATTTATGAGAGATAACAACAACCTTGGACCTAGGCAGAACTGCAATGGTCTTAAATTATCTATTTTGGAAAAAATAACTCATTTTCTGTCCATTTTTCTTGACATTGTTGTTTGGTGGCACAAAGAATGTCTTTCCATGTCAACATCAAGTAGCTTAATGTTCTCACTGTACTTGGGGCCATTTTATAAACTATTAACATGGATCTAAGTCAAAAGCTTTGTGAAAATCATCAAAAGCAATACAAATATAAATGTTATTATGGTTATTATACCTAAAATGATTTTTAATTCTTTTAATCTTTATTTTTAATGGAGTTCTGGTAGAAATGATTGCAGGACAAATTAATAGCCTATTGTTTTACTTTTAGTATTGGGCAGAGAAAAAGTTTGTTCAGGTAAATTAAATAAATTTTTTCTTACCTTCTGGATCAAATATAAAATTCTTTGACTTTTAAAGGCCTTCATAACTTGGCCTCTTCCTACATTTCCAATCTTATTACATTTTACTCCCTTCCATGTACCCTGTGATCAAAGAATACTGTCTTTCTTGCTGTTCTCGGAACATGACACTCCATCTCCTAAGTCCAAGTATTTTCAGTGTATTTTCCCTATCCCTGGAATGCTCTCCTTTTTCATCTTACATCCTAGCTTCATTCAAATCTCATCTAAAATTCCACACTCTGCAAGAAGCTTCAGTACTCCTTAATCTGAATGTTTTCCCTCTGAAACTTCCCATAATTTTCCTATATATACTTTGTACAAAATTGTTTTCATGTTTTCTTACCCATTAGACTGTGAGCTCCTTGAGAGAGATATCTCCAGTATTTAAAAGTCTCCAGTACATCAGAGGTGTTATTTGACTAGAAAAATTGAAGGAAAGTTTTGGTACATAGGTTTGTCTTCAGCAGTTTCACTTGAGTAGCAGACAAGACAATGGAGGAGATATTTCTTATTATATGTGATTTTGATTGTTTCCATTGAGTTTCTATATTTTGACATTTTCATTCTACAAACCATAGCTCAATATGGTAACATCAATTAAAATATGATTCTTATTTGCTGTGGATTGCTGTTATATTGAGGGCAACTGTGGATGACAATTCTGAGTGCAATAATACTTTAATCCTAGTACAGTTTATTTGTTGAGTCCTCAAGAATATATTAAGATGTTTGTAGTATGGGGATATCAATTTATGAAGAATACCCAATAGTCATTGATCATATCTAGGTATTCGGGTATCCAGTAGGTAATTCTATTTTTTGTAACTTTTATTGAAATCAATTTCCACCATGTCCTTGCAGAATTAACACCTACTTATACTTTATTGTTCAGTTGTTTTTTCAGTCTTGTCCAACTCTTTGTGACTCCATTTGAGATTTTCTTGGCAAAGATATCAGAGTGGTTTTCCACTTCCTTCTCCAGTTCATTTTACAGATGAGAAAACTGAGGCATTAATGGTTGAGTGACTTTTCCAAGGTAATAGAACTAGTAATGTCTAAGGCAGCATTGGAACTCAGGAATATGAATCTTCCTCACTCTATATCTTGAACTCAATCCACTCTTTGACCTGGTTGCCAATACTTATACCATAGCCCCTTTAAAAATCTACTTTTAAAAAATAATTTCTAGGAGCAATGCCCTGATCTTATACCACTGTCACAAATCCTTTCCTTCTTCTAAACAAATCTACTTGACACAGTCATTTGATTAACACTTTGTGGATACCATTGTTGGTTTAATTTTTATAGAAGTTGTCCATGAAGGGCCTTTTGGCTCCATTATTGCATCTCAGCTGTTTCTATTAGCACGTGTGCATAGTATATTGGATGTGTTTGGTAATATCCTAATATCTCAAAAAATTGTATTTTGTGCATTGCTTTTGGTACTTATAATGTAAAACTTTGTTTTTAATGTAGGGACATTAACTTTGGTTAAGTTTTACTTTCTTTAGTTTGATGAATAAAGATAATGTTCTTAAATATTAAATGATATTCCCTAATGAATCAGTTTTACACGCACACACATTTGCACACACACACACACACACACACACATTTCACTGTTTCCATCTGGTGATAAACCAATAATAGCTACATTTGACAGATCCAAAGGCATATTCATATCATAGGCATATCAACCTTCACTGCTCCTCTGAGAAGTGGTATTTGTGTGTTTAGGAAGTATTTCCATTAAATTTTAGCTTTTTTATCATGCTATCTGAGAATGTTAATGATTTCTACTTATTCTTGGGGAAGTGTTAATTTTTAAAAGCTGTCGTGATCGACTCTATGTTTTAATATTGTTATTTTTAAATAAAATATGTAATTAACTTCCCTGATAACTAGTCAGTCAATAAGTATTTATTAAGCACTTATTATCTGTTTAGTACTATGCTAAGCATTGAAAGTATCATGCTAAGTGCTGGGATACCTTTTGAGATTATCCAGGTCTCCTTCATATACGTGAATAAATGAATGTAACCTATAGTTAGCTAAGAAAAATCAATAGAACTTCACAAAGATAATTTTCTGGAAACAATTTATTCAACACTATACCTAAAACTGTTTTTCAAGGTGAAAATTCTCTCAATTTGGCCCTAGGAGGCAAAAAAGGTAAATTTTTTTTTTCTGTTGAAAAGACTAGATTTCAGAATCTCTCACACCTCCTCCCAAGAGTACCCCCATGTCATTTCCTCCTGCTTTCTTCCCAATATATCAGGTTTCTATTTTGAGATCTGTATACCCATGATTGTTTAAAAAGCAGCTCAGACTTCCAACTCATAAACATCACTTCCTCTGTCTCCTGAATTTATTTTAATGGCTGATATTTGAGCCCAGGGGATTGTTTAAACTAACACCATTGAGTCAGAAGGAATCACTTTTTCCCAAAGCTACCCTTAGGTCAATAGCATGAGGCAAGACCCCTCAAATTTCATTACATCAGGATCAAATCTCAAGTCCCAATCAATCACTTCCCAACCTCTACTCTTTTGCCCCTTGTTCTCTCACAGATGATTCATATGGTGCCAAATCAATAGTATATTTGCTTTTCCCCCAGCTCATTGTTTTTATTTGCTTACATGCTCTCTGTCATCGTGCAAATCAAAAATTGGCAATGATTTATTTTTTGAAAGTTTGGGTTCTTTTCTCACTGCTAAGAAAGACTCTGAGTCCTGTGTACCTTTAACAGGTGGAAAACGTCTTACATACATGTTGGATTGGACCAATTTTTTTCTAACATAAAGAAAAAGTAGTATTTATTTATGGCTTAAACTAATTCCAAAACAAAGTAATAGTCCCTGCACTGAATTATCTCCTTATGATACTCAGCTTGTAACAGATGGTTTTATTATTTAAGTTGAAAATGTAACATTGAAACCATTTCTAACTATTAAACTCATGCAACCGATTATGGGGGAAAAATGTTCCCTAGTCCATTTATTTTTAACAGACCTTTTCCTCTCACAGGTTAACCGAATGCCTGTCAAGACTAATTTCTGCTTGGAAAACTTTAAGTTCATCTACTTTTATACAAAGAACTGAAGGATTGCTGGATTACATGCAGCATACAATGACCAGCAGTGTCCTAGAGAAGGAGGAGGCTTTATGCAACCCAGTTAGAGTCAGTGGACCATAGATACCATCTGGTCCAATCTCATTTTGCAAATGAGGAAACATAGTCACAGATTCAAGTGACTGGCTTATGGGAACCAAGCTAGCCAGTATCATTAGAACTCAGATATTCTTGACTATTCTCACTACATGATGTACCAAGTTGCTTCTCTTGCTTTGTATCTTTCTTCTCTTTCTGTATTTTTTTCAGAGACCTCCAGGAGAAAAATAACTTTATCTCCTAGTGTTCTGTGTTCCCTTGGTGCAACTGAGATATTCACACTTGCATCCTTCAGGCTTGTTTTATTTTCAGTTCCAAATTCTCTCCTTCTGAGCAGGAAAGAAAAAAAACATTACAAACATATATAGATAGACATGCCAAACAAACTCTCCCATTAGTCATGTCATCTCCTCAAAAAAAAGAGGAGGAAAGGAAAGGAAGGAAAACAAGAGAGAAAAAGAAGAGAAGGAAAGAAATGGAAAGAGAAAAGGAGAGGGGAGGGAAAGAGAAGAGAGGAGAAGGGAGGATAAAGAGGTGAGGCAAAGGAGGGCAGATGAATGAGTGGAGGAGAGGAAAGAAATAAAAAGAAGAGAAAGGATGGAAAGAGAAAAGAGAGGTATTTCCATCGGTATTCTGAGTATATTAGTTCTCTATCTGAAGGTGACGAGTATACTTCATCATAAATCCTGGGGAGTTGTATTTGGTCATTATGTTGATCAGAATTACTAAGTCTTTCAGAGTCATTTTTACAATATTGTTTTTATCACATAAATTGTTTCCCTGGTTCTGCTCATTTCATTTGGAAAAAAAAAACTAAGCCAAATCTTCTTGAGTTTTTTTTCTTCCCTGAAATTATCCCTTTCATTCTTTCTTAAAACATAATGATATTCTTTTATATTTACATATCATAGCTTGTTCAGTCATTCACTAATTGATGAAAATCCGAGTTTCTAATTCTTTGACACAAGAAAAAATGTTATAAATGTTTTTGTACATATGAATAATTTTTCTCTTTCTTTGATCTCTTTGGGACATACGCCTAAAAACTGTATCACTAGGTCAAAAGGTATGCTGACTTTAATAGTTTTGTTTTGTTTTGTTTTTGCTTCAAATAGCTTTACAGAATGGTTGGACCAGTTTACAGATATACTAACAGTTCGGGGAAATAGCTATTTCCCCACAGCCCTTCTAGCATTTGTCACTTTCCTTCCTTCCTTCCTTCCTTCCTTCCTTCCTTCCTTCCTTCCTTCCTTCCTTCCTTCCTTTCTTCATGTATTTATGTATTTATTTGATCACTATAGCTAAATCTTATGGTATGAGGTGGTTTTAATTTACATTTCTTTATTTGTGATTTAGAACTTTTTGTTACTATGGCTATTGATGACAGTTTGGATTTCTTTTTCTGAAAACTCTTTACTTGCCTTCGAACAGATTTTTATTTATATCTGCATCACTTAGCACAGTGCAAAATGACATTAATAAATGCATGATGAGGATGATGATGATGATGATGGTTTGATGTTGGATATTCACTGGCGGGCCTAAGTTTATTGATTAAAGATACACTTTGGCATATATTGATTGTGTTGTTTTGTATGGATATAACATATAGAACACAAAAGAACTGAAAATGATTATCACACAGAAGGCAAAAGAGAGTTGTATGGTAGGATTGAGCAGGATGTAACAGAGCAAATGAGTGACTTAAAAAATAACTGGAATAAAAGATATGTTCAGGAAGATGTATGATACTACTATTAATAATAGTAATAAATATGGCATTTATTCATACTTCAATACTTTCAAAACATTTTTATAAATATGAGTTTTTATTTTCACAAAAATCCAGTGACCTAGGCACTATTATCACCACTTTACATATGAGGAAATTGATGATGACTTAGGTGAAGTGACTTGCCTAGGTTGACGTGATGTCTGAGACTGGATTTCAACTTGTCTTCTTGACTCCAAGTCCAGCGTTTTATCACGGCACCATGTAGCCACTGGTGTATCTTCTTAATAGTACAAGAAGATAGATTGGTAATGTGGTAAGGGCACGGAAAGACAGGCAACCAGTCTCAGTATTCTGGTTGTATCCTTGTGATTTCAAGTAAAAGTAAAGGAGGCCCCCAGCGCATTAGGTAACTAAAGGTTCTAAGCACCGACTAGTAGCTGGGAACCGTGCCTTTGCAGATATTGTCTCATTTGAAAAAGGAAGATGCTCTGTGCTGAACTTACGGGATATGGCGAACAAGAATCACATAGAATGAATAGGCATGCATTGGTTGTAACACGGATCATTGGAGAAAACATCCAAATTGATAAGATCAGAGATCTATAGGATTATTTAAAAGTGGGATGCAATGTTGGAAGTAAAATAACTTTTAAGGAAATAATCAATTTTCCTAGTTTCAACTTTTTGATGTGTCTGTGTATATGTATATATACATATATGTATATGCATACACATTGTGTATATGTATATATACACATATATACATATATGTATATATACATATACACAATGTGTATGCATGTATTAGCACAAGCTATAAGATGCAAGTAACATGGGTTCCCAGAAGCTTCTAATATGTACAATCTTCTGAAGAACTCTAAAGCTATGAATTTCCATTGGTAGCTACTGTGGGAAAGTCAGAAGTCTTGCTCACAGGGAAGTATATATTTTCTTATTAAATAATATGTGCTCAATAAATACTTTGCCAAACTGCCCAATTATAGAACCTATTGGTTTAGCCATGG
Source organism: Potorous gilbertii (assembly GCA_028658325.1). NCBI lineage: Eukaryota > Metazoa > Chordata > Mammalia > Diprotodontia > Potoroidae > Potorous > Potorous gilbertii. The sequence continues at coordinate 230,923,423 of CM053769.1, read as the reverse complement.
GTCAACGCCTATGAGCAAATATTTACAATGTCCTTTCTTTCATCACTGTTTTTTGGAATCACTCAATCCATAACTCAACAAAGATTTAATAAGTACTTATAATATCCTAAATTAGAAATCCAGTAGAATTTCACTTCAGATTTTATTAATTTGGTCAGGGGTTTTGTTTGGTTATAAGATTCAGAACTAGAAAGATATTGACAGGTCATCTTGTCCAGTTTGCCCTCATTTCACAGAAGCAGACACTGGACCTGAGGGCAAGTAAGGGACTTGTACAAGGTTATAGTGCATAAGTTTGAACCCAGACCCAATAACTCCTAATCCAATGTTCTTTCCACTGTATCACACTACCTCTTATTTAGCTCTAACTTGACCTGTTTAATGATTGATTATTAAATAAGAGTAGTCTGGATCCAAGGGTAAATATTTAAATCTAAAAGAGATAAATAAAATGACTTTCAAGCATCTTCAGTTCTTTTAAATAGATAATACATTATTCTTTTCTAGTCATTAAAGTCATTCCAATAATGTCACTAGGAGACACTTTGTTTCTGGTCAAGTTCCACTTACGGTCACATGAAAGCAGCAGAATTTTATTTAATTTATTTCCATGTCAACAGTCATTTACTATTTTATTTAATTTATTTACCATGATGTCAACAATCCTTTACTAAGGGCCTACTATATGCTAGGATCTGTGTTAAATAACGAGGGTAATAAGAAAGGTAAGACTAGTTCTTGACTTCAAGAACCTCACAATCTAATGGAGTGACAGTATCCAAGATAGCTAGATACAAGACAATAACAAGTATTAAGGAAGAATGGGAAAGGCTTTTTGAACAGTTTTCTTACACCTTATTCATGTCCACATAATCCCTGATCCAGTCACATTAGCCTCCTTTTCCTTGTACATGATACTCCATCTCACAACTCAAGGCATTTTCACTGGTTTCCCCCATGCCTGGAATGCTCTCCCTCCTCATCCCTGCCTCCTAGCATTTCTAGGTTCCTTTGAATCCCAGCTAAAATCCCATCTTGTTCAAAAAGCCTTTCCCATCCCTCATTTGAACAAGATGGGATTTTAGCTGCTTTGACATGCATTCAGGCTCCATAGCTCTTTCTCTGGATGTAGATAGCATTTTCCATCATGAGTCTTTTGGAATTGTCTTGGATCATGTTGTTGCTGAGAAGAGCTAAGACAGTCATAGTTGATCACTGTATAGTATTGCTGGTGCTGTGTTCAGTGTTACGCTCATGCTGTTCACTTTACTCACCATCAGTTCATGTAGGTCTTTCCAGATTTTTCTGAAATCTGCTTGTTCATCATTTATTATATCACGTTAGCATTCCATTACATTCATATACCACAACTTGTTCAGGTATTCCCCAGTTGATGAGTATTACCTCAGTTTCCAATTCTTTGCCACCACAAAAAGAGCTGCTACAAATATTTTTGTACATGTAGTTCCTTTCCCTTTTTTATGATCTCTGGGATACAGACCTGGATTGCTGGATCAAAGGGGATGCACAGTTTGATTGCTCTCCAGGAATAGCAGAAGTTAAGATGCAA
>CM053769.1:230879840-230913951 GCA_028658325.1 Potorous gilbertii | reverse complement strand
ATATTGGTGTCCTAGGAGAAATTTGGTATGTTCTCTTTTTCTCTTTTTGAAATTTATGTAATATTGCAGTTAATTATTCTTTGAATGTTTGATAGAATTTACTTGTGAATCCATATGTTACTGATTTTTTTTCTGGAAGTTCATTTATGACTTGTTTAATTTCTTCCTCTGAAAGTGTATTCTAAAATTCTCTATTTTGTGTGTGATGTTTGACATTTTTATATTTTGTAGCTATTCATTAAGTTTAAGTTGACTTTTGTTGGCATGTAGTTGGGCAAAATATTTTCCAATAATATCTTTCTTTTCTTTGTTTATTATAAATTCTCCTTTTTTGAATTTGAATACTAGTTATTCAATTTTCCTCTTCTTTTTTAATCAAGTTACTTAGAGGTTTATTTATTTATTTTCTGAAGCAATTTCTCCTCACCCTAACAATTTACTGAATGCCCCAAATTTTTGGATTTTTATCTCATTCTTGTTATTGTCTTTATTCAGATTTTCCATAGTTTCTATAATTTGTTCTTTGGTCCAATAATTCTTTAGACTTGATTTATATCTCTACTGGATTTTAATATTTTTAGATTATATTTTTTATAGGCATTGTGATGAAAAAAAAGGATGTGTTTGGGGCATTGATTTGTAAGACTTCTGTGTCCCAAGACATGAACAATGCCAAGTATAACAGAACAATATGTATGCTCTTTTCTGTTTCCATTTAATAATTACCAGTTGTCTGAAATCTAGTATCATTTTCCTACAATACTGCAGAAGTCTATAATTTTTTTTTATTTTGGGGGATATTAGATGTATCTAGTCCGGATTAGGCAATTCAAATATCCCCTTATTATGGATTTGTTCTCCATTTCTCCTTGTAATTAACTTGATTTTTTCTTCATGTATTTAGAAGCTATGTTAGGTATGTATATGTTAATAAATTCATATTATTTTTTACTGTTCACTAAAATGTAGTTTTCCTCTTCATCTCTTTTAAGTAAGTCTATTTTTGTGGTTACTTTGCCTGAAAGCATAATCACCACTCCTACTTTTTTTTGTGTTTAGCTGAGGCATAATAGATTTTGCTCCAACCTAATATATTAACTCTTTATGAGTCTTATGTTTCAAGTATGTTTCTTGGAAAGATCACAAATAACAATAATAGATATTATCTGAAATCCATGACTAAAAGAAGCTAAATATCATATTTAAAAATCATTAAAGAAAAGTTACCCAGATATAAGAACAAGAAGGCAATCTGAAAATAGAAAAATCCATTGACCACCTTTTTGTGCACATATAATTCCTACTTTCACACAGTTTAGATTATCAACTCCCTGAAGACAGGAGACCAGATATTACATCTTGGCATCTACAAAGTCTTACAGATAGAGGGGTTTTCTTGCTGTAGTTTTTGTTTTTAAATAAATATGTTCAATGCATGAAAGCTGAAGTAGGTAAAATCATGATATATACACAATAACTGTAACCATGTACAACAACCAAAATTTTCAAGTGAATGCTCAAAAATTATTATGTAAATCTTGGCTCTAAAGAAGAGATATGAAAGGATATTTCCATTCTGTTTCATTAAAAGATATGTTAACAAGGTTGTAGAACACTGACTAGGACTTCAACTTTTTTTTTTTTTACACATTGGTTAGTTTTGTTTAACTTTCCTCCTTTTTTAATTTAAGAATGGAACACATAGGAAAGAAAAGTGATGTTAAAAATGATAATAAAATCTAAATTGTAGAAGGGATTCTAAGGTCCCTTTTAGTTTGAAAAATATGATCTTGTGATCTATGAAGTTGGCATCCTGAAAAAAAACCACCATAATTACCTCTTTGGAGAGTGTCCTAATTTGTGCTACTAATTAATTGAAATATTTCTATTTCATGTTCATTCCTCTGCTGAATTTTCTAATTACAGATTTCTGCAGATAGCAATTCAACCTTCCCTTGCCCCCAAAATGTTAGCTCTCAATTTAGAAATAATTTCTTTTCTTTCTTTTCTAGTTAACTATAGACTGTGTCATCCAAGTATTAGATAAAGGAACTGGGAGCTGGGACAGTTGGCCTAGAGATGTGAATACTTAAGAAATGCATTGTAACTTTCACCAAATAACTGAATGGTTTTCATGTGGAATGAAATTATTTTCTATTACTTACAAGGCTAAGAACTGAACTAAAGAGTGGAAACTCATAGAAAGATAGAATAAGTGGTGGATAATAGAAACAGACTTTCACGTTAGGTCAGATCTGATACAATAACACTGAACATAGATAATGTAAAGTCTTATATTTAGGTTAAAAAATAAAATTCATAATATAAGATGGATGAATTGTATCTAGAGAATGGTTTATATAAAAAATTATCTTAGGGCTTTACAACTCAAAATGAGTCAAAAGTATGATGTATTAGACAGTAGAATTAATGTGACTAAAGCAGGAATAATACACGAACAAAGGGAGGCAATAGTTCTGCCCAAGATTGTTCTGGTGAGACAACATCTTGAGTATTATGGTCAATTTCGGCACCACATTTTGAGAAAAAAAGGCATGGACTGACTAGATAACACCTAAGGAAGGCAAGAAAAATTAGGAAGGTCATCAACATTTAACTATATAAGGATGAGTTGAAGCAACTGGGGATTTTAGTGTAGAAAAAAAGAAGACAAAACTTATGGGCTCTCAGTAGCTATCTTCAAGTATTTTAATGATTCTAATGAGGAAGAACATTAGACTTGTTCTGCTGACTCCCAGAAGGCAGAATTAGAAGCAATTTCAGAGGGTTAATTAAAGTCAATATAAGGAAGAAACTTCCCAACAGTAGGGGTTGTTCCAAAATGGAATGTGTTACCTTAGGAGGTAATAGAATCTCTATTACTAGAGGGCTTGAAGCAAAGGCTGGATGGCCATTCATATGCTCTACTGTAGAAAGGGTTCTTGTTCAGGTTATGATTGGATTAACTGGTCTCTGAGTTCCCATTTAGCTCTGTGATTCTGTGGAGTTACAAGAAGGTGGATTAAAGCTACCCCTCATGGAGTGAGCTTCCACATGAGATATTGATCTCGTTGTCATTGGAGATCTTTAAAGTGGAGGCTGAATGAACTCTTCTTATGTTTGTTGCAGAAAGGATTTATAGTTTAGATATAGATTTGACCAGATAGCCTCTAAGATCCTTCTGTGCTTAGATTGAACAATAATTCATGTCTTGGAACTGCCATCATCAGTGACAATGTCTTTTCAAACTCAGAATGCTTACAGAATTTTCTTCCCAAATTAATGTATTTCAAAGCACTAGACATGTTGTACATATCTTAATTACAGTCTTTCTAATTAAGCATTAAATTGTAAGGGAGCTCCTGTCTACCTGGAACATGCTTATTCACCTAGGCGTGCTCCTGCATATCCTTCAGCAGAGCAGAGAGCTTTGCCAAGAAATTCCATTTAATTGTTTCCTCAAAACTTTTTAATATTAACCCTGCATTTCAGTGACCCTTTGACTCTATTTGAAATGTATGTTGGGCATCTAGTAATAACGAAATAGACAAATTTGAAGTGTGACCACATGGGACAGGGATATTTGACTGATGAAAATCTCGCATTATGACATTCAAATAAATAAGCAATGAATTGATTCAGTTCCATACAAAGGGTCAAATTTCCATTGACATATTTTGGGGGCCACAGAGCACTTTAGCCTAGACTCTTAGTTCTGGTTAGAAGCAGGGACGAACTAGATGTTTGGGTAGATCCTTGTCCCATATCAGAGTCTATAAGATTGGGAATGTCAAGATGGAGTCAAATTGTCAAAAGAGCACTGAATTCCCCAGTTGGATAGGCTTCATATTGGCTATATGGTCTTGAGGATGATGCCTAAACTCTCTGTGTCTCTATTTATCCATTTGTAAATGAAGTTGCTAAAATCTGCCCTATCTACTTCATTGGTTATTGTTAAAAACAAAGGATACATGGAATTTCATGATGAGAATATTGTGCATTTTTAAAAGTTATTTTAAATTATTTATTATTTCAAGTAAAATCCTGTATTTTAGTCATTTCTACGATGCTCTCAAGAATCCATGCCGGTTTTTAGGTTAATTTCTGTAAGATGAAGTTGTCAGTTATGGTCTTTTTCAGTCTGTCCTTCAATGACCAACACAAATGATAAGTGTGGGTTTTCTGGAACCAAAGGAATCCCTACTGCTCTCCACAAGCTTCTTGTTAGATTCAGACAGGAAAATCTGGACACTAAGGCAAAATACCAGATGTGCGGTTGCTTAAGAAACATAAATTTGGTAAACCATCGATTTGGTTTCAAGCTTCCTGTTATTGAAATAGTCCTACCAGCTATTTCTCATCAGGATAACAGCTGTCTCTCCTTGGGTGCCAGCACTAAGTCCCAGGTGTCTTCCTGGGGATGGTTTAGCGTAGTCCTTTTTATACACAAGCAAAATGAGTTAAATGACTTTCCAGGGCTCTTACAACTCTATGGTTGAATGATTATCCCCTGTGTATTTGAGAAAAGTCACATGAATCTTAATGGAATGACCTCCTATTAGCGGAATACGCTTAATTTCTAGACGCTAAACAAACATTTCAGAAAGGGCAACTGCCATTTATAGAGCACTTAAAGTGCTGTATTTCCTCATCTGGTCTTCATAACCCTATGAGATCCTAATGAAGTTATTTGCTAAGGTCACATATGTGATGATTGAGATATAATTTGAACTCACTTTTGTCCTGACACAAAAATAGACAAGAATAGGAAGAGAAGTCAAGGGACATGCAGTCCAAACTATACCTAAACAAGGAGCACTTCTACAATATACCTGATGAGTAGTCATCTAGCCTTTACTTAAATATCTACACCGAGTGTGAGTCAACTACTTTAGCACTTCCCACTTTGGGAAACCTCTAATTATCTGGGAGCTTTTCCGTATCTCAAGCTTCAATATACTTTGCAACTTCTACTATTCTTATTCTACCATTAGAAGCAGAGGAGTATATGTTGCTTCTCTTCTACCTTGTTCTTTCAAATGTTTGATGACTGATCGGATTTCTACTCCAGGCAAAACATCCTTTGTACCTTTAGCTGAGCATATGAGAAGACTTTTAGGCTCTTCACTGCCTCTGAAATATTGCTAATTGCTTAGGATGTCCTTCTAAACTGTGGTGCCCAGAATCCAGCACAATGTTCCAGGTGCAGTGTCCCTGTCATTTCCTTAGTCCTAAATCTCATGCCTCTCTTAATGTAGCCTAAGGTCACATGGGCAGATTGAATTTGTCATCTGCTAAGGCCAACCCCCTCTATTTTTAATTGACCTTCAGTTTTTCCACACTTCATCTTAGGCTTGTGACATTGAATTTTTGAACTAAAGTACTTTATATAGATTCTTATTAAATTACATCTTACCAAATTCAGTCCCAAATATTGACTTAAGATTTTTCTGAATCCTTTCTTTGTAATCTAACATATTAATTATTCTTTGTAAATGTGACAAATATATCATCTATATCTTTACCCAGTCCATTAAAAATATAAAGTAGGACATATCTCAGATCCATAGGGCACTACAATAGAGACCCCTTTCCAAGGTCATACACATCAGGACAGTACTAAATGTTCTTTAAGTCAATCATTCAATCAATAATTTTATTTCACACACATACACATGCATACATATTTATGCATTCAGTCATTTCAGATGTCCAATTCTTCATGACCACATTTGGGATTTTCCTGGCAAAGATACTGGAGTGGCTTGCCATTTCTTTCTCCAGTTCATTTTACAGATGACAAAACTGAGGCAAACAAGGTTAAGTGTCTTGCCCAGGGTCACAAAGTATCTGAGATCAGATTTGAACTTAGGCATATGAGTCTTCCTGACTCCAGACTCCTTACTCTATCCATTTTTCCACCTAGTTGCTATATATATACACAGACATTACACTATACAGTACTTTAAGGTTTGCAAAGAGCTATACATATATGCTATCTCATTAGATTCTCACAACAGCCTTGTGAGGTAGGTGCTACTATTCCCAGGAAGCAGGGGAAGACATTGAGGATAAGATTATGTGAGTTGCCTACAGTTACATAGCTAGTAAGTTTCTGAGGCAGGATTTTCACTCAGGTCTTCTTAACTGCAGCTATAGTACTCTGTATCCACTATACTTTCTAGATGTCTCATTTGGTCACTCAGTCAATCAATAAACATTTATTAAGTCCCTATTATGTGCCTTGCACTAGGGATACAAAAACAAATATATAAACATGTATTGTCCTCAAGGAGCTCACTTTCTATCAGAGGATAAAATATGTGTAAACATAAAAAATACAGAATAGACAAAAATTAAATATAATGCACTAACATCTATGGAGTGGGGAGCATCAGAGAAAGCCTCATGTGGGATGTTGTATTTGAGTTCACCTTTGAAGGAAGCTGAGAATTCTGACAAGTGGAGATGAAGCAAGAGGGAAAGGAGAGAGACCAGGGAAGTAAGCTATGTGAGGAATAGCATGTAAATCAATTTTGCTGGAGAATGGCGTATGTTAAAAGGAGAATTGTGTAATAAAAGTCTGCATCCAGATTGTGAAACAGTATTACTGCCTGAGAGGAAATAGGTAAGTGGGAGGTATTGAAGCTTTTGGAGCAGAGGAATGAAATGGTTAGACTTATACTTTAGTAATAATAGCACTTTTCCAATTTGTGGAGAATATCCTGGAGAAAGGGTAACAAGGGGAAACAAATTAGGAGCTTCATTCAGTAACAAGCAACAGGTGTTGACTGCCTGAATTAAGGTGAAGGTGGTGGTCATTTGAGTGGTGAGAAGGGAACATATCTTAAAAAGGCTGTGGAGGCAGAATCAATAAGCCTTGTCTACTGATGGCTTATGGGAAAGAGATAGAGAAAGGGAAGAGTTGAATATAATTGCAAGATTGCCAGTCAGGTAACTGTAGAAATTAGGACAATGGAACAGTCAGGAAGAAGGGTACTTTTTAGCGGGGACTGGTGGTTATCCTCTTTTGGATTGTTGTTTGTCCTTTGTTGCCGACGAAGGCCATGCCATCAGAGAAATGAGGACATGACATGCCCTTGACTTTGTTTTGAGTGAGGGAGGGCCATGCAGGTCACCAGCCCTCACTTCTTCTTCAGAGCCATATGAATCCAGAGACCTGATATTCCTCAGGATGACTGGAGATGACCCAGGATGCACTGGGAAACCTTGGGCCCTTTAGGCCAAGGTCTTTGCAGACATTTGCTTTGGGTGAGGCAATGCCCATTCATTGAATAGGTCTGTTTAAGAAGTACCAGGGCATAGCCTCTTTTTTGGAGATACTAAGTCTCAGATGCCTATAGGTCTAGAAAAGCATTATGTTTCTAAATTCACCTATTATTGTTTAACACATCTTTCCATAAGAATAAGATAAGAGAATTTAACAAATGCTTTGATAATTCCTTTAAATCTAGGCAAATACACCCACAGCATTCCCTTGACCTACCAGTTTAGGAACCCCATTAAAAAAGGAAATGAAGTTAGTCTGGCATTACCTGTTCTTGCTGAAGCTATGCTGACTCTTTGTGATCATTGCTTCCTTTTCCAGATATTGACTAATAGTCCCTTTAATAATACATTCCATAATTTTTCCAAGAATCAATGTAGTTCACTTGCCTATATATTTCAGACTTCACTGTCTTTCTTTGCTCAGCACCCGGTGTCATTTTCATGATAATGCTGTCTATTACGCGCTAGCTACCCTTTTATAGCAAACTGGTCACCTTCCTTCTTTGAGATTTCCCGTTGTTTGGTTCCCCTCCAGTGATATAGTAGCTTCTTGTTTATTAATGTGTATGCTTTGTTTAACTTGAAAGAGCCTGGAAGGGATTTGGATAACACTACTAAAGTGAGAAGAAAATAATTTCATGTTTATATAGAACTTTATCGTTTTAAAAGTGTTTTTCTCTTGTAACTCCATGAAAAAGATAGTAATGTATTCTTATGAGCATTTTCACATATAAGTACACTGAAACTCAGAAAACTTAAGGGCATAGGATTATTTTATCATTACCACATAACCTATTCTATGCATCAATCAATAAACATTTGATAAGTATTTTCTAGGAGGCAGCAGTTTTGTAGTATAGTAGATATAGAACTGGGTTTGGAGTCAGAAAGACAAGAATTTGAATCCTCCTATAGAATTTGCTGACTGTGCAAGTCACTTAAACTTTCTTGTCTTTACTTTCTTCACCTGTAAATGAGGCAAATATTGTCTATCTCACAGGGCTGTTGCAATGATCAAATGAAATATTATATGCAAAGCCCCTTGCAAAGCTTAAACCACTATATAAATGTTAGCTATTTTTGTCATCTGCCATGAATAAAGCTCATATTTATGAGGCATACAAACACTCATGGGAATTTTTATTTTTTTAAGGATGTAAAAATACCAAAATTATATACAAGTCAGCTAGAGGGCAATCAAGTGGTCATCAACAAATGATGCTATTGTGTCTCAGTCCAATACAATTTCATATCATCATATGATACACTAGTTGGGAAAGGTCACAGGGAAGACCAACAGGAAGGGGTGGGGTTTGAGGTCAATCTTTAATGATTAATAGGATTTAGGTCGAGAGAAGTAAGACTAGAAATACCATGAGCAAAGTAAATGGGGCAAAAATATGTATAGACCGTCCAGGGCACAGTGAATTAACCTACCTTGATGGAATAGAGATTTTGTACTGAGGAGAAGTGGGGAAAAAAGGAAGAGAAAATAGAAGGAGGCAGGTTGTAAAGGACCTTGAAATAGTCAAAAAGTTTGAATGTGATGCAACAGGAAATGACTGTAGATTCCTGAGGTGGGGAGTAACATTAAGAAACCAGTGTTTTAAGCAGTGTCCTCAGTACGTAGGACGGAATAGAAAGATCATAGATCAGAGCTTGTAGGGGCCTTAAAGTCCATTGAGTTCACCCCACTAAGGCAAACAGATATTGATTGACTTGTTCAAGGTTACATTATCCATCACCTCATGCTATTTCTCAAGGAAGGATTTAAGTCAGGGAGTCTAGTTAAAAGACTATTTAGAAGTTTGAGAAAATCAGGGCCTGGATTAGGGTGGACACAAGTGGAATGAAGAAGACAGGATGAAATGTGAAACTCTTCAGAGGGAGAAACGATAGAACTTGATCATTTTTTGCTAGTGGCTCACCACTAGTGGAGCTTAAGAAACTCCACTTGTCAAACTGACAGGCATTGGTTCCATATTGTGAAACTGCCAGTCTTGTGGGCTGCAAATGGATTAAAACAACAGAATTCTGGTCTTCTTCTAGCTAAGAGAGGAGAGAGTTCTAATGTGAGATGGGTCTAGACCACAAGGCAATTAAGCAAGGTTATGCGGGTTGTCAGTTACCTTGTGCATTTCTTATCTTTTTTGAGGGTCAATCTAGGTAGCAGCAGGGTCTGTTCAACACAGGAAACAAATCAGTAGCTTGACACTGAAGGAATTACCTGACCTTCTTTGGGAAAGACTTTAGCTTGCTATCTGCTTCACAACAGCAGGAACTAAGGAACATACATTTAGAGCTATGTTCCTGTCTTTCCTATTCTTGGATGTGGTTAAACAGTGTTTATGTATATCCAGCTGTGTCATGCCCATAATTTTGGGTTTGGATATGATGGTAATGGGTGGTAATAATTAATTCATTTATTTTTTTACTTTGTAGAGTAGGTACGGGGGACTTGGAACTCTTCAACTAGATATGGAGATTTATTCAAATGACATGTAAATTGCCATTCTGATCCAACTCCTTTTTTTTTTTTTTGAAGAGTGTTGGAGGATTGGTTCAAAGAATTATGTTATCAGCACTGACCCTCATTGGCATTTATGCCTCTGGGGTTAAAACTGGATTTCTTGTTTTAGAAGAGACACTGAATTAACCCTTAGTGATAAGAAAGCACTTCTTCCAAATGTTAGCCTCTCACCTCTTGTATTGGGAGTCAGTCCTCTGTCATTCCTTAGCTCAAGTGCAAGTGGTTTCATTCCTCTATCTTTCTGCCCCATAGTAGAGCCTATATTGGCAAACGTATGAACACTCAGAGAATTTCAGGAAAATAAATAATTGAACAAACAAAAAAAGTGAAGGAATAAACAGGAACCACTGATTTACTTCAACCGAAGAGCAAAGTGAGAGGCTTCTATATCTTTTAGTACAACACTTTGTTAAAAAGATAAAAATTATGTTGGCTGAGCCATTGCCAAACATCCACTTTTAAAATTGAGTTCGAGTCATTTTCAGCTAAGCAATTTTGGCACAAAATGATGGTTGCCTATGGACAGAGTTTATAGCATGGGCTGTTTGCCAAGATCCTATTACAACTTGCTTTGAGTTTAGAGTTCTTACCTTCTCACCCTCCAGAAAAAAAAGGTGAAGCAGACTTTAAGTATATAGCACCTGACTTGCTTCTCTTTTCCCAGATTGTGCTGTGTTCTGTGTTGTATGACCTACTGGGATTAGACTTTAATAAGACCAGGCATAGAAATTTGAAAATGTGATAATTCCTTTAAAAAATGATGAGGACACAAGTTGGGTTTTGTACTTCCCCTCCCTCTTATTCTTACTCTCTTTCCAGTGAACTAGGGGTTTTGACTCCAGGACATTTCCCTTTATAGGGCTTTTAGTCTATCATTACTGAAAACCTGATTTATGCCAAAGTTAAATGAGTCAGACAAAAGGAGAGCTCAGCTTGTGTTGATTCAGACTGGAGTATAGGATGCAGGGAAGTATTATAACAAGTCCCAATGAAATAGCTTTCTGTTCACTATGGCAAATGAAGGCAGGGTGAAATAGGTCAATGCTTACCTCACCCCTCTTCACCTCCCTCTCCTTCTTTCTGCATGTGTGTTTCAAAGGAGTGGAATTGTGGGTGGGAGAAGCAAGAACTGCCCTGTGAGCTATAAATACGCAAAGCCAAGAAGTGAGAGAAGAAAAAAAGAAGAAATTTTTCTCATTAAATCCCATGCATAGCTTCTGCCACATATTAAGAACATCGAGTCAATATGTGGCAGGCCTCAAACCAAACCCCCAAAACCAAAAAAAAAAAAAAAAAAGGACCATAATAGAGATGTTCCTTGATAGATAGTCTCCTCCCTTAAATTTCCGGAAAAAATAGTTATACTCAGTACTAACGTGGACCAAAAAAGCCATGGAAAGATTGATGGAAATTCATTAAAAAGCCACACACATGAAAATAATTTTCACAGGAGGCCTCCTGCCCCACAGCTGTTCTGCATATTTACTTTGGATCTACTCTTTATAAAATGTGGTACCCAAAATGGCCTCAGCTTTGCTTGATAAGCTTTGTGTAATCAAATAACTTCCCAACACGATACTCCTCTCCCTTACAGGCCTCCATTGGGGTAAAAGGTAGATCATCCTCAGTCTCCCTTTTTCTTTAGGATTTATTTTAAGAACAGGCCTCTCTCACATCACTCATCTCCAATTTACGTAACTCTTGGCCCTAACTCCATACCACAGAGATATATCTATGGCAATCACAGATGGAAGAAGGAAGCTGAGAACAGACAGGGTCATTGCTTACACATTGCATTCAGATATAGGTGTATTCATTTGTTCTGGGGGAAGGACACTAAAAAAAAATTAAAAAACACCAGCCAAGTCCATTCCTTGGTAGAAATATAGATGGATAAAAGTCATGAAATTGCATTCTGCAAAGAAAGGTTGCCAAGCCTCAGACCACAGAAATCACAGGATGGACTTACAGCTGCCTTGATCCTCGGTGATTTTCCTATAAAACACCCGAGCCAATATTAACCAAGTGGTTTATGTGTGTTCCAATGCACCTTGCGGAGCGGGCTCTCTGTCCCACCTTTAAATGTTGTGAAGCTCCATGCTTCCCAGGCAGCCAACACATGTGCAAGGGTGTAACGTTTATTTAATGAATTTGGAGTCCTATGCCATATAAGGATGTAATCTGGAGTTTCTGGTGCTAGAGTAATTGAAATATTCCTTGGCAGAGAATGATCTGGAGACTAAAACAGAAGAGCTAAGCTAGCTATTGTGAAAGGCATGTGCTCATGAAGGTCCAATCCATCACTGAGTTGTTAATTTTAATAATTTGCAAGGCCAGATTTCTTCTTTTCTATATGACTGAAGTGTTTCTGGGCCACTTTTGGCCAGTTAAGGGAATTTGGTCATTTATAGGATGTAAATGAATATTTTTTTTTAGGACACTTCTATTACCTATTGAATCATCTCCCAAAGGTGGCCCACTTTTACCCAGAGAATAACTTACTAATTATTGGACTGAACAAAGTTTCAGGAAAGCCCTACTGGGAAGGATGTACTGGTGACGCAATTTCTCACTGTTTAACACAGTCCCTTCTACATACTATTCAATAAACGTTTAAAAGGAGTTATGATACCTATTTTATTGATAGAAAAATTGGGCTATACAGAGATTTAAGGAGTAAGGTTCCCCCACTATGAAAATTAAAATTAATATTAGAAATTAATAGAGCATTAATGGTCTATATGAATAATTCACATTTTCTTCTCACACACATGTACATGAACACACATAAATCATAGGTTCTGGGTTTAAATTTTGTCTCTTCCATATATTACCAATATATGAATATTGGATAATTCTCCAATTCTCTGGGGCTCATTTCTTCATCTATAAAGTGAAATGATTGGCTTAGGAATATCATTAATGTCCCTTCCCACTCTAAAATCTTTGATACCAAGACTAATAACTTTTTTTCTTCCTAATAAACATGTTGAAAATGGTTCCATGTTTTAGGGAATCACTGATCCTTCAAATGATTCACTTTCTATACTGAATGCCCATGGATTGGAAGCAATAATTTTCCTTTGCATAGCTCATATTCAACTAAATTAAATCTTTTAAAAATCTTTGTGAAGAGGTCGGTAGACATGTTTATAAAAATTGAATATTTATGAATTGGTTTAACCCTTTTGGAATTATACCAAGATAGTGACTAACGTGATCATATCCATTGACTCAGATATCCTACCACCCCAAAAAGATCATAGAAAGATTGCACATACATACATATGTGCATACAGACATATGCTATGATTATGTATATCTGTAATATATACGTACATGCATGTATGTTTACATCTATTTATCTCAGAACTGATAGTAGCAAAAAAAACTGGAAACAAAATAACTACCCATAAGTTGGCGAATGACTAAACAAATAACTGTAGTATATATTTTATTGTGAGAAATAATGAATTCAAGGAATCCTAGAGCTATGGGAAGATTTATATGAACTGATGCAACATTGAGTAAATAGAACCAGGAAAAGGGCATATAAAATTATTACAACAATATTAGTGAAAATAACAACCAAAACATGGAAACTTAATTTGCCATAATTATAATTACCTAGCTTGTTCCCAAAGAAGAGATGGAAACATACAGCTCCCTTCTTGACAAAGGTAGGAAGTATCAAGCATAAAATGTACTTTTGGACTTGATCAATATGCTGGGTAGTTTGCTTGAAATGTTTTTGTTTTCTCTTTTTAAATTCATAAAGGACAGATTTTTGGGTGGTTGAATGGAAAGATATAATGGGAAATTAGGGTGACAAAAGATCCATTTTATTTTTATATTCAGCAACAAAAAAATGTATGTTCCTCCATTTGAATTCACATATACAATATTGCATTTTACCAATAGTATCCAGAAAAGCACAATGTAAAATATGTTTGCTTTCTGCTTCTAAGGGATCCTTAATGGAGTTGATATTTTGCTTCATTCTGCATTACAACAATAAAAATAGATGATGTTTGAAAAGCAAATGGTTTGAAAGTGTTTACATGCATTTTTTTCTTCAATCCTCATTACCAGTGAAATAGATACTTTTAGAAAGCACTTGACTTTGAGAGAGGTTAATTGTTTTGCACAGAGTTACAGTTAGTATGGACTGAGGTAGAATTTGAATTCAGTTCCTCCTGATGCCAATCCAGAAGCATACTGTTCACCATATAGTGCAGCTTCCATTTGTGACTCTAAGATTTGTCTTTTAGCTTGCATAAAATATTTTAAACAATCATTTTCTAGGGGAGGAAAATAAAAACTTGACTTGATATGATCCTGAACAAGTTGTCTTCTCCAAGAGAGATAGAATGTATGGTAAACAAATCTTTTTTCTTTTTATGAGTAAATTCATAATTTTATTTTTGTAATTAAAATTATGATACAGATATTTACACAAAATTCCTAAATGAACTCTTTTTTCTTTTTTTTTTTATTTCAAAGGGAAACACATTAGTTGAAAATGTTATTTTTCTAAACAGGGAAAATATGTGTGCATTAACCAAAGTAAATAATATCTAACTTACTTAACTTTTGATCACTTTTTTTAAGGAAACACCTTGTGCTTATATCCTACAAGGTCCTTGAATGATCTATGTAAAACAGCCATGAAAATAAGCCTTGACCCTGAGGTCCAGAGCAAAAAAAAAAAAAAAATAGACCCAAGTTACGCTGCCACCAGGTGGCAGTAGATTCCTTGGGGTTGATGAATACCAAAGATAATGAGTTTGGCAGAGATTGAATATGCCTCATCTCTCTTTTCCATTCCTTCTTTATGGATTTCATGATGTTCTTTGTCACGTGAAAATTTTGATTACATGAATTGCAGTCATTTTCTTTTGTACTCCCAACCTAATGAAAGCAGGGATAGAGGTAAGAGGGTGTTGTTTTAATAAGCAAAATTGACATTTTTGTGGCATTTAGGATCAATATTATTAGAAAATTATTCTCATGTTTAATTGCTAACAGAAAAATTTAATTTATACTTCACTCTGTAAATGATTTTCAAGGTCATCAGGAAAAAGTAACTTAAACATTCAATATAAATATATACATATATACATGTACATATATATGTATGTATATGAATGTGTGTGTATATATATGTGTGTATATATATATATACATATATATATATATGATGTGGAAGGAAGGATAAAACTTGCCCTCTGAGTAAGGTTTGTTCTATGGAGTATTCCAAGGTAATTACTATGTATTGGCTGTAGAACTGGTATAGCGTAAATCTCTTCACATGTAGCTAGGCACATGGCCACATATTTTTGGTAGTAGTCTAACCCTAGTGATAGTGATAATCTGTTAGAAAACCATTGAGATCATCCCATAGTGAGGTGAATCAGAGTTACCTTGGTTGACTTAAAAAGGAAGGACAAGTAATTCTACCACTACAACCCTTCTCTGATCTACCATATAACTTCTAAGGTCTTCCTTCTCTGAATTTACTGTGCATTTTCATCACATGTATAGATACATATGTATGTATGTATGCGTATGCATATGTTTATATAGTAATACTATTTGTATAACGTTTTCTAGGGCTACTTATTACACTCCTACTCACATTGTTGGTCCGTGTCCCCAGAGTATGATTAAATCCATCTCCTTCAGATTCTAAAGGGCTGAAGTGGGGACAGATTCTCTAGAGTTGTCCCTTACTAGTCCCTATCTAGTATTGTCCCCGTTGATGACCAGAATTAATTATCTCTTAGAAAGGGGAATTTACTAATGTGGTAGAATAACAACATCATTGCATTACACCCTGCCCCCCAAATAATATGGAACGTACTTTCCTCTTGCACACACAAGTTTTGAGAACACACATAGTACAAGGGTAGTTGATAGCTAGCTCCTTTTTACTGGAATTCCTTTTCTCCTTTCTGGTTTCCTCATGAAGTTCCTCCTTCAGTGTATCTATAGGCCTCTGTGGTCTCCATCAATCAATAGTTTTGTAGAGTCCTGAAGCTACCTATCCTCTCTTTGTCTAGTGTGTCCTTAGCTCTTGATCCAGATACTATGATCACCATCTGTCATTCCAAGGGTACTGCCTCAGTATTGCTGGTGGGAAGCCCTTATCTTCTGATCTGTCAAATTTCCCAAGGTCATCTTCTGACTTTGGGGTGGTAGGAAGAGAGTGACTTTCATTTTTTTCAAGTAATTTTCTCTTAGTATCTTAGATGGTGCTGTTCTAATATTAAGTTGGGCTTTTATTGAAATAATAGACTCCAAGCTAGCTAAAACACCAAAGATCGTAACTCATTCTCTTCAACCAAGCAGAAAACATTTCCTGGATCATGTCATGTGATTTCATTCAAAGATCCAAGTACTTCCCTTTCCCTAAACTGATGAAGAACTTGTTGAAGTCCAATTTATACTTTTGATGGATTCTACAACTTAATCAATCAAACTTGCCCTGCCCACTTTAACATTCACTGTTCTCAGGGTTATATCAATATTTATTTAATAACCATCTGACCAAGAAAAAATGCATGCATCTCATACTTTTAAGCTTAATCTGCATTACTAACTTTCTCTACATCACTCTCTTACTTCTAAACAATCAACAAAACAATGTTAAGCCTTTCTTTTGTAGTTTTTGCAAATTTCTGATGGAAAAATGATCATCATGAAAATTTAACAATTGCCTTCCTGACCTGGGGCTGCCTCTAGCACATCCCTGTCTGTTCTGATCAGTTCAACTGAAATGTGTTTGCCAAAGCTGATAGTCCCAAGTCCTGTATACCTCTCTATTGTCTTGGGAAAGCTCGGTACTGATGTCTTCTGCACTTACTTGTAACAGGAGACTTAGGAAAAATATTTGTGGAAGAACTCAAAATCAAACAATAAATATTCTTTCATACTTTCAGGAACATAGTGATGTCACTTAATACATAACATTGTAAACATTAATAAATATTAGGTACTTGGTGGGGTCGGGGCACTAAAATTTGAAGAAATCAGGATAGGCTTCATGGAGAAGGTATTGCTTGAGAAAGAAGAATTATAATGAGGTGGGGATGAGGGGAGTACACTCCAGACTGGGGAATGGCCAGTACAATGACCAAGAGTTGGGAGATGGAGTGTTGTGTGTAGAATAGAGAAGTCCATATTGGCTGGATCACATACATGAGTAATGCACAGTCATCTTGGAAAGATGGCTGTGGCCATCTTTGTGTTGCTTTAGAAACTTAACTAGAGAAGTTTGAATTTTATTCTAGAGACCATTTGGAATCAATAGCTTTTATTGAATAGGGGAATGATAATTCTTCCTTAAAAGTCATAGAATCATAGCCCTTGGGAAGCTGGAAGTGACCTTATAGATCATCCAGGTTGAAACAGAAAATCTGCCAACTATTTACTGATAGTATCTTCATTGCCTTTAATACATGTCTATTGAACGTTGAAACATCAACAGCACCCTCACAGGGATCTTTGTCAAATGATCTCACTGCTTGCCATTGACCTGAACTACCACCTATTCTGTTCCAAATTATGCGGGTCCCAGAGGGTATGGTGGTCATTATGGAAATCTCACAGACCCTAAGTCTTAACTTAATGATGTGTGTGGCCTGTTCAGGTTTCAGTTCAGCTGTTTGACTACACCCTTGCCTGCAGCTGGACACCTGGGGCTTCTGTCAGCCACTGACCTGGTGTAAGCTGGTGATCTCACTCCATAAATAAATCTAATAACAAGTTTTAAGTTTTGCTGTCAGTTTGGAGTAAAGGGAAAGAATGACCTCTAGCTTTATTGGGTATGTGGGTGAGGGGATCTTCTTACTCTAAGCAGCACCAGGTGACCCTTTAAACACCTCAAAGGGCCTATCAAAAGATTATTTCTGATTGCTTCTTTGTGAATCACCAAGGATGGCAGATCTGTAATCAACCCATCCTTGCTTTCCTCAGGTGTTAAACCCTCCAGCTATTCCCTCTCTCTCTAGAAACATGTAACTTAAACCTTCTTAACCTGTCCTTATTTAAGAGTGTGACCATCTGGTGCCAATGGTGTCATCCCAGTGGTCATGATTCACACATCATAGTCATGAGAAATACATAAAAATAGATGTTCTAAGAGAAGTCATCAAAAGGAAATCACCTGTTTAAAAACGAAGAGACATGAATTGCTTTGCCAAGTGAAACCTAGGATAATCTACATTTCTTTATCTATATTCTCCCCTAGTTTCACCTTCCAAAATCTCATGGACAAATGCCAGTAAAGAAAAGAGAAATTAATAACACAACTACTTGATGGATGTTATTTACTGAAGTATTCCTAATGATCATATCAAGATGTATAGGGAGACATTCATCCAGAAAATGTCACAGTTTTCTCAGGTGTTATTTTTCAACTGTGGCAAAATCACAAAGAAATCAAGACATGTAAAGTTACTCAAGCAGACTATGAACACTGAGCGTACACAATGACTCCTTCAAAAAGCTTCAGAATAAAGAAGTCACTGAAGCATTCAGTTGAATCAGTCTTCTCACACCACCCCCTCCCAGTTTCTTTTTAGAGTTAAAATATAGATTAAGGATCATAATGGTAATTAGTTGACTATTTGTTAGCCCTTTGGTGGTTTGTGTCAAATCCAAGAAGACCTATGATTCAGTCTCCAGAAGGAATTAGGTAAATGCTAATCATACAAAAGTTAAAAAGAGAGGAAAAAGAATATTCCTTTTCTTCATTAAAGAACTAAATACTCTTCTGTGAAGATGCTCAGGTAGGGAAACTCAAGGTCACAGGTCTACTCTTTGAAGGAACAGAATAGCCATTCAGGACCTGGAATCCTCCTCTATGTTAACTTTTTCATGTTAATTAATGTACTAGATAGGGAGGAGACTTGGACAGAATGCTACTCAAGCCTTCTTATTATCTACCCAACCTCTGATTCAAGGAATTTATGTTATAGAATGCAAAATCTAAACACTGGAAAAATGGCACAATACCCTAAGTTTACCCAGATGTTTCCTCCTCATGGTGCTGATCAGCATGGAATATGGATATGGAATATAGATATGAAATGTTTGCCTAAAAATACTCCACATTATAATTATGACCTGGTAAAATGGAATTGTCAGAAAAAAGAAATGGATATTGTCCTCAATTGATAGATCATGTGGATGACTCTTTCAGTATATTAAAAATCTAATCTTGAGGCCACAACACTATCCAAAAACATTATGCTAGATACTCTGAAGCTTCCAAATTTTGATATCAAATCAACAAATATCTGGTTAATTACTGATTTATTTGGAGCTAAATCAAAAGAGTACAGAGTTGGAATTGACAAGGGTCTTAGAATTCATCCAATTCAATTATTTTCACTTTACAGATGAGGAAATTGTTCCTTAGATAGATTAAGTTCCTGCCCAAGGTTATGTAAGCAGAGAATAGCAAAACTAGGATATAAAACCAGGTCTTCTCTCTTAGTACACTTTGTACTGAACCAAGATGCCTCCTTTCTTCTACCAATAACTCTATCCATATATAGAAACTGATTTAGTAAACTTGTTGGCCCTGACTGAAATAACTCTTTTTTTTTAATTTCTAAGGAGCTAGAAATATAATTTTCCCCTCAGAATATTCAATATGCCAGTGCTCAGAAATGGAATGAATAAATGAAAAGACATTCATTAAATACTTAATATGTGGCCAGGAAGGGATATACTGATTTTGAAAGTTACAGGGATGGTAAGTGGCGTCATATGGAAGTAGACTGACACATACCTACCAAGAACAATGACAACGGATTTCATTAAAGTTTTAGAACTTACAGGTGAACAAGGCAATCCTGACAGTTGTACAGTTAACATAGGATGTTTATAATGAATTCCTATAAATAGTGCAGTGGGAAGGATGCTGGGACTGGAGTCAGGAAAACTCTTTATGAGTTTGAATCTGTCCACAGAAACTTAGTAGCTATGTGATCCTGGATAAGTCACTTAGCCCTGCTTGCCTCAGTTTCCTCATCTGTAAAATGATCTGGGAAAAGAACTGGCAACCACTCCAGTGTCTTCGCCAAGAAAACCACAAATGGAGACATAAATAGTTAGTTGAACATTACTGAAAAATGACTGAAGGAAAAAAGCACAAAATATTTTATTGTAAGAAATAAGGAATATCACTCCAAGGAGTGATGGAGGACATATAAAGAATAGAAAATAAATGTATTGTCAAATATCTATGAAATGTTTATCATTGCAGAGCCAGCTCTTGTAGAAAGACAGGTGACATAAAGAAAAGAGAACATGTAATCATTCACTTCAAGGATTTTGCAATCAAATAGTTTATAGGACCTACCATTCCTTCTCCTCTACTAATCCCCTAATGCATGCAATCCTCTTCCTCAAGACATAGTAAAAAGTGGACTTATTTTAAAATGTACACGCCCACATATGTGTGTATACATGTACAATACACCGTTGCAAGCATATGTGCAGACAATAAACAAATACACATATGTACATGTGCATAGGTATATAGTGTATATAGACACACATGTGTATTGTCTAACATAAGTCATCCCTATTTTAATCTTTGCTATAGTTCACAGCTGGATTGGTAAAGGACCAACTGGCTTAGACTATCAGACTAACAATGCAGTTTATTATCTCTTGCTAATGACTAACTAGGGAAAATATGAGTTCTGTGTTGAAAGGGTCTTTTCCTCACTTCTTTCCATTCTAAGTAGGTTTCAGCACTAAATTTGAGCAATGGTTGTTTGAAGTGCCAAAAGGATTCTAGGTATTGGTTTTCAATTTTGAAATGTGCTTTGTTCTTGAAAGGTCTTTAAATATTACTTGTGGCTCTAAGCTTTCATATGTAGGACCTTGCTTCCATACTAAAGGAGGCATAGCATAGTTCATGGCCTTTATTTCTGAATATCTTTCCCTGTCTAAGTTCAGAACAGGCACCATAGAGGTCACAGTGCAACCTCATTGCACAGAGAAGGAAAATGAGGCCTTGATTGGTGAACTGCCTTTCCCAAAGTAACTTTAGGACAGTTAATGGGCTTCATTTCTTCTTTTATAAAATGTTGAGTTGGAGTGAATGATCTCAAATGGCCTGTCCAGTTCTAGGATTCTATGGAATGGGCCATCCTGCACTCAGATCCCAACTTTCATCTTTCTTCTAAGACTCATACAATTTAATTCAACAACCATGTCATGAGGGCTTACTTACATCGTACCATTGAGTAGGTTAATCATTTGGTGAACAGACAGAAAATGAAATAGCTCCTGCCCTTAAGGAGCTTACACTGTACCATTCTAATTGGAGGAGCAAGCATGATGAGTAAATACCAATGAATATAGCAATCATGGCAATTATAGGTAATTTTTCCCTTTTTTGTAAAAAATGACTATAACTGGCACAAGCATATGCTTAAGGAAATTTACAAGGATGAATAATTTATAAAGAACATTTTTTTCTCTTAACTTGGCATTTTATGAAAAAATAGTTTGAGAATCGGAAATTTATTTTCCTTTTCTCCTTTAATACACAGGTTAAAACTCCTCCGGTCCTGTGATATTTCCTTGATTAGCCTTGCTTTCCTCTATTCACACCGTCACTTCTCTACCTGGTTAGAATTAAGTCTTCTTGCTTCCAGTTCGATAAAAATTTACTCATCAAACATTCCTAATAAATAAATGTCATAAAAATACCCATAATGATAACTTTTTATGATTTTCATTTGATAACATCATAGGACAGTATGTATGCCACTTGAATGTCTTCAAAAGGTCATTAATTTTTATCAGTGGTGATATGTCCCCCATTATTACAGATCTCAAACTCTTCATACTTTCACAGGTTTTTGACAAGTCTCTGTGACCATCTTTCTCTTTATAAATTTCTTAAAACCAATAGAGTTTAGGCCTCAAATGACAGGAGAACATAATGTCTCTGGTAGAAAGTGCAAAAATATTTGCTGCACTTATTTAGCTTTGGAGAATCCAAGCCTAGTCACACACCACAGTAAGACATGGAAGTAGTACTTTAGGGGAAGAGGCTCTACAAAATGCCTGGGAAATATCTTTGAGTAACTGAAGAACTTTAAACACAGTGGTTAGCTCTAAAGGTATTCCCAAGCCAATTTTTTTCAGTTATTTTCCTTGGATATTGGGATTAACTTTATCAGATGTCTAAAGATTTTTCCTTCAAAAGTAAGGTTTGTGTTGTAGTATTGGAGATATTCATTCATCTATGCAAATCTGATGGCAACCCAATAATTTTTTTTAAATCATCAATAAAGCATTTATTCTGGGACCATGCTAGAGTTACTGGGTTTGAACCTGGCCTCAATTTGGGAAATTTGATCATACTAACTTGGAAATAGGAATTGGTAATGGAAACGAAGACATACTTAAAATATTAAAGCTTTGGATGGAACCCCACTTCTGTACTGCACAGGGAAGTCTCACTGAAGTCACAGGGAGTTTCCTGTACACAGCTGGATGGTAGCCGTCTATAGTCTTCAGTGAGGACGTCAGTTTTGATGGCTGTGGAGTGGGGCTGGTGAACTCATTCGTAATAAGCAGTGAGCTTTTATTTTATTTTCTAGTGCAAGATTAGATCATTTTGGAAAGGCTCACCAAATAATCCTATAAAAAGAGATGAACTCACTCCTGATTTTCATCAGAAAATTTTGTTTCAGAAACAAAACCTCCAGTATCCCTCCTCAGGCTACTGGAAACAAATTTGTGTGGGGTTCTTAGGCACATAAACATTTCTAGGCAAACCTGAAGGTGAATGTTCTTGTTCATTCTGCACCCCCTAAGGAAATTCACCTTGTCAGACTATTGTTACTTGATCAGTAGAGAGCATAACACCCTGTAGGTCAGATGAGTATAAAGAGCTCCATATGTAATGACTTTTTTCTATTTGTAAAAAGAGTCCAGGCTTTTCTATAAGCAGCCTTGTTCTGCAGAGGTAAAATGATTTGTTTATTTTGTATGTCAGGTGTCCAAAGACATAAAACATTGAACAAAGGTACTTTTCCTTTAAGGAAATTCATTCAACTATAGTAAGAATCTCCTTGAGAAGTTGGTGCATCATTAACCAAGGCCAAAACGCTCTGTTTGTCGTTGTAAAGAGGTCGGAGTGCATGGTTGTAGTTTCATATTCCCTTTCTGAAGTCCTTTGAACTGATTTATGATTTGTGGTGAAAATTAAATCCCTACCATGGTCCACAGTCTAGAATTGGGGCCAACTCCAGCTGGCTGGGAAAGCTGATTGTTAAATTTTCAATATGAGCATTTATACCTTGGGCATTAGCAAATATGACAAATCAGAACTTTAATTTTCGATTTTCTTAGATTTAAGAACGTGATGGTGAAAAGGTTAATAATATAGATTAAATTTTAAAGTGTGTACTGTAAAATTTTTTCTGCCCCTTAGGATGCTGATTGTTAAATATTTACCAGAATACTACCATCTATAGATCTTTTTACATTGTGTTTTCTAGTTAATTTCTGACTCCATCTTGTAATAGATAGACTTCCTTGACTAAAGTAAAACAAGGCATTAATAGAAATTAATAGAATTAATAGAAAATTCTGAGGGAAAGATTTCTTGGCCTGAAGGACCTAGATAATTACCTCAATAATCTACTTTACTTTGGCTTTTAATAGAAGGTCTGTTATGAGGTTATTTTGATGGGAATTTTACCTTTATTTTTTTCAACTGGGAGATGGTTGAGGGTTAAGGTACTTCTTAAATTTTCCCAACCTTGGTGATCTAGTGGTTAACCTTTAATGAAGAAACTACTTCCTGCAAGCAGAAGGTTCTACTTTGAAAAAACAATTTGTTTTCAGACTACCACTGATGAGGAATAGTAAATCACTGTTTTAGGGAGCTAATGGTGTGGAGGAACAGAGTAAGGAGATAAAATGCCAGCGTAATAAAGAAACTTGAGGTACTATTCAACAGTATCCGCACATGCTGGCCCAAACTCAAGGCACTCTGTGGGTCTACGTCTACTCAAAAGTACAGTTCACAAACTTGTATCAATGTTTTATATTTCTTCAATCAACCAGAGGACATAGTTCATTAAAAACAAAGATATTTAATGAAATATAGTAAGAAAAAAGATATGGAACAGAATAAATATAAGTGAGGAGTATACCCATAGGGAACAGATGTAGCCAAAGTAGAGATCTAGAGGAGTACCTTTGTTGGGAATATACTTATGACCAGAGTTCATACACAGAAGCTAAACTTACGTGTTGAGTGTAAGGATTGTTGGATTTGAAGTCAGGAGTTGGTGTTCAGTTTTAATTGTATCTGAATCTCTGTTACCCAATTTGGTGTTTAATTGACAAGGATACTGGAGTGGTGTGTCATTTTCTTCTCCAGTTCATTTTACAGGTGAAGAAACTAAGGTAAACAGAAATTACGTAACTTACCGAGGGTTGTATGGCTAATAAACATTTGAGGCCAGTTTTGAACTCAAGTCTTTCTGACTACAAGAGCAGAGCTCTATCTACTAAACCACCATTTTGGGTTTTGCTGAAGGTCTGAAATGGTACTGGCTCTGCTCTCAGTTAATCTCATGTTTTGCACCATCTATAGGATGTAGAGTCTGTGCTGAGCATTTGTGTTTTTCTGGAATATAATCTCTTCCATTAGTCTCATGTTGGTCACTCTTGGATGGTATTTTGCTAGTTCTTTGACTACTGCTAATCACTTGCTAGTATAGCTCAGCCTTGCAGCATACAACAACAACAACCATTACTACTACTACTATTTACTACTACTACTACTACTACTACTACTACTACTACTACTATTTACTACTACTACTACTGCTACTACTACTACTACTATTTACTACTACTACTACTACTGCTACTACTACTACTACTATTTACTACTACTACTACTACTACTACTATTTACAACTACTACTACTACTACTACTACTACTACTACTACTACTATTTACTACTACTACTACTACTACTATTATTTACTACTACTACTACTACTACTATTTACAACTACTACTACTACTACTACTACTATTTACTACTACTACTACTACTATTTACTACTCCTACTACTACTACTACTACTACTACTTCTACTGTTTCATAAAATCAAAGTGTGTGTATAGGAGAAAAGAGAAATTCATTTTTATCTGAATTATTTCAACAAATATTTACTACCACTACTGGCAATAATGACGACAATGATGATAGATGGATAGCATTTCCATAGTGCCTACAATATGCTAGGCACGGAACTAAGCTCTATGTCATTTTCCTTTCTGTATACAATATTGTCACCAAGATGGCCCTGGGGTTTCTTAAATAACATCCCACCTATTTCTTTGCCTTTGATTGCTGGCTAGCTTTCTGGCTTAGAATGCACTCTCGTCCCACCTATACCTCTTAGAATTCTGTTTCCTTCATATTTTATTCAACTGGTAATTTCTACAGGAAACCTTTATTTTTTCTCCTAGTTGCTAGTATCTTCCTCCCCATTCTCTCCTCCTCCTCCTCCATTCTTTTGTATTTGTTATTTTGAATACACTTATGCTCATGCTGTCTCCCCTGAGTATAGACTCCTTCAGGGCAGGGACTATTTGTTTCATATTTTTATCCTTACAAGTGAAGCACAAAGTAGATGCTGAATAAGTGTTTATTGATTGTATATAAAGTTAGAGAGACTTCAAAGGACATCTAAACCAATGTTCTTGTTTTACTAATGAGAAAACAGAAGTCCACCAAAATTAAGTGATTTGTCCAAGGTCCAAGTGGTGAAGATAGGATTGGAACCGAGGACTTCAGATTCTAGAGCCAGAGTTTATTTCTCCTATACTACATTGCCTCTTATACTTTAGAACTTATTCATAAACAATTTTATAAATTATCTAATGAGATTAAAAACTCCTTGAAGACAGAGAACAAAATATATAGTTCTGTTCTTACACAGTGTTAGGCACTGAACCATTGCACATTAATATGGTGAAATACTTCAAAAAATGATGAATTATTCCTCCTCTGCCATTTTTGTAATTGTTTGGTTATGTCGGACTCTTTGTATCCTCTATTGGCGTTTTCTTGGCAAGGGTATTGGAATGGTTTACCATTTCCTTCTCTATCTTATATTACAGATGAGAAAACTGGGGCAGAGTTAAGTGACTTGACCAGAGTCAAATAGCTAATAAGTAAGATTAGATTTGAACTCATGAAGAGAAGTCTTCCTAACTCCAGACCCAACATTGTGCCACAAGTAACTTTTCAAATTGTGATAGAAAATCTCTAGATTAAGATGAAAAGATTAAGAGAGCTGAAAGAGACTTCAGAGCTCATCCTAATCGAAATCCTTCATTTTAAAGATGAGGAAGACAAGCCCTAGAGAGAGGAAATAGTTTGTCCAAAGTCACATAAGGTCTGGATTCAAATCTGTCTTTTCATGTCAAATAACTTGATCTTCCTAATACAACATGGTACTCTACTAAACTAGTATTTTTAGAAGGCAAATTTCAATGTTTCTCTTGTTTTTCAGATTATTTCTTAGAGTTCTTTGGTTTCTAACTTCTTTTAAGTCCGGATCACATGCATATGTCTCCATGAGTCATTGTTAGATGCTTAAAAACCTGATCACAGAATGATGGAATTTTAGATTTGGAAGGAATCTCAGCAACCATCAAGTCCAAGCCATACATGCAAGGAATGTCTACTGTAACATACCGAACAGCTAGTTATTCTGTCATTGCTCAAATGCATCAAAAATAGGAGAATCCACTCCCTTTCTCTCAAGGCAGCTGCTTTTGGACAGCTCTAATTTTTAGGATTTTTTTCTGACAATAAGCCTAAATTGAAGTCTTTGCAACTTCTTCCCATTGTTCATGATTCTACTTTCTGGAGACAAGCCAACTGAGGAAAATCTCTTTTCTACATAATTTCCTTTCAAATACCTGAAGACAGTTATAATGTACCTGTCTCCTCATATACCCTACCACGTCTTTTCTTTGCCTAGCTAAACATGGCAGTTTTTTCAATTGATCCTTGTATGACATGAATTAACTGACCTTCAACATTGGCTGTCTAAGTGGTATCCTTACTTCCAGTGGCCATCAACCAGAAAAGTTTCTGTAGATATCTAAAACTATATATATGTGTGTGTGTGTATGTGTGTGTGAGTGTGTGTGTACACACACATATGCACATACACAATATGTATACATACATATATACGTGCATGCTTATATGTACATATATACATATAAACATATACATATATGTATGTATATATAGATATAAAACTTGACTAATACAAGATCATGTTAAGAGCTTGGTTCATCAAACTGATGGTTAAATTCCTTAAGAAGAAAAGAAAAGTAAAAAGGACAGCAACAGGGAATCCACAACTCTCCCTTTAGATATATAAATATGATTTCCAGAAATAAATTACAGAAATATATGATTTACAGAATTTCCGGCTATAATCAGAAAAGGTTTTACAAATCACTGGGTCAGAGATTTTGATCTGGAGGCCATCCTGACCTTAGGAACCATCTATTCCAATCCCCTAATTTTATAGAAAAGAAAACATAGATTGGAAGACATGAATTTATTTGCCCAGTATCATACAGCTAGTAAGTAATTAAGCCAGGAACCAAACCCAGAATTTGAATTTCATCCCAGGGTCTCATTGCGAGGAAACTGAAATCCACAGAATTTCAATTAAACATGAATTTATTAAACACTTGCTCTGTTCAAGACACCATTCTAGGTACTAGGTGCATAAAGACAAAAACACAATTGCTCTTGCCCTCGAGTATATATTTTTCTAAAAGAGCTTTCATTCTTTTGAAAATAAAATTCATAAATATTCCATGAAAAGATTTGGCAAAATTTAGTTGTTTACCACTTTCTGTGACTTTCATTAAAAGAGGGTTAACCTTTAATTCAGATTGCATAAAATCACCAATGGTGTTCATTTCAAGACTGAAACTTAAATTATGGGATAATTGCTATATCCTCTGATGATTTTACTGGGAAACTGGTGGGAGTCTATACCCTTTGGATCTTTTGGCAGATGACATTAAGCTTTATGGTGAGGCTATATATATTTAAACACACATCTATGTGCGTGTATATACAAATACAGAGATATATGAATATAATGTATATCATATTTATTCTGAGGCAGGGCTGTGGAATACAATAATAAAAGGCCAGAATTAGAGTAAAAGATACCTAAGTTCATATCATGCCTCCAATGTATGTGTGCCACTAACCTGTGTGCCACTGAGCAAAAAAAATATAACTTTTAAGTGTCCCAAAAGCTCTGTAACATCGTAAGTTACAGATAAATACTCAGATCTGCATTAGGAGAAGAAATTTTTCCATAAGGATTTCCCCACATTGAATAAATAACAGGTCGAGACCAGGTATGTTTCATGTGGTCTAATAATTTGCTACCATTGTTCAAGGAGAAACAAAGTGGGTATTCATAAGGACATAGAATTATGGAACTTGAGGTCTGGAAAGGAGTCTGGCTATTGGTCAAATTTACCTCTTTAGCACAGTCTCTTACACATTTTATTTACATGCAGACCTGAGATATTGCAGGAATAAGAAATTTGCTTGAGGAATTTCCCCCTACCAACAAAGCCTTGCAATTTATAGTTATAAAAAATTGACAGGAACACTAAGAGATTGACTCATTCAGGGTCATCCAGCCAATATGTTTCAAAAGTGCTTGAACCCAGAGTTTTTTTGATTCTAAGGCTGCTTTTCCATCTATTACTCCACACTTCCTTTCTTACATACAATCAGCACCCAGTAAGTGTTTGCTGAATTCATTTAGCTTTTATACAGGAATTCTAGAGAAGTTAAGTGATTTGCCCAGGGTCACCCTTCAAATGAGTATGATAATGCAAAATCTAAGATGTGAATCGGCAACCATCAGTCATTTGCCTTATGTAAGCTTTGGAGAGGTGTAACCCCAAGTTTTCAGTTTCTGCAACATGTTTTTGTTGCTTCCTTCAGGGAATCACCTAAAATGATTTTGACTGGAGTTTTACATGAAAAGGCTTCAAAGGATTATTTTGCCAAGCCACAAATAACGTGTTAAAACTTTTCTCAAAAGAGTTTAATATAGCAATCAGTCTTCCTG
Organism: Potorous gilbertii; assembly: GCA_028658325.1. Classification (NCBI taxonomy): domain Eukaryota; kingdom Metazoa; phylum Chordata; class Mammalia; order Diprotodontia; family Potoroidae; genus Potorous; species Potorous gilbertii. The sequence goes on along the minus strand of CM053769.1, from coordinate 230,884,927 downwards.
GAAAAAATAACATTTTCCCCCTATTACTTGGCTTCTTCACTTGGACTTGTGGTAAACATAATCAAATGGCTTAGACCATATTTAACTGCTTAATGGCATGCTTGACACACTCTATACTTCTTGCTGATGGGATGTTTCTTAGTTATACAGGTACCCTTCACCTTATACAATCATGGTTTCTAAGAAGCTCTGTGCAAAATACAATTTATTTGGAAATATAACTGTTTTATATTATTATTGAAGCTTACTGTGTTATCCTAAAATGAATAATTTTCTATAGGAAATCATTAATGGTTGATTTTTTCCCTTTATACATTTGAGTTTTCATCAGTTGGAATTTACCAGCATTTTAGACTGACCAACCCCAAAATGGGCTTTCAACAGTTTCTGGGCAAGCTTTGTTATAAAGCAGGGCTTCCCTTACCAATAGAAGTCACAATTTATTAATTCTTCATTTAAATCTGAAAGGCAAAAATGTTGATCATAGATATCTGAGCCCAAGGTCCTATTGATATGGTTGCTTATAAACCAATACATTAACAGAGTATTCAAATTGCTGATGTGTTACGTAGAAACTGTGATGAGACAGGTTGAGTCAGGTGGTCAACTCTTCCAACATATGCTGTGTCTGATCTGCTATTCACTTTCTGGTGGGAGACAACATGACTTGGATACAAATTTTTGAGCTGATTCTTACTTCCTTTGTGATCATACCCCTTTCTCTCTCTCCTATTTATTTCTTACTTCTTTTGTTTGTCTCTAACCCAAATTCAAAGTGCAGCTATCTGAATGCTAATCTATTATACTAATTTGCACTGAGTCAGTGGTCATAACAGGTTAATGTAATTCTTGTCTAATGCATATAGTGTATCTCTCTAACTTTCATGATAGGCTTCAGTGATTCAAGAAACCTACTATTACTAGCTGTGAAGTTCCACTGATAGGATGATATTTTGTGCGTTGGGAGGATACCCTTCATATGACAACCTGCTTCTCCCTGGGGCTAGCCATGATGGTATGCCATCATATTGAACCAAAGAATTAATACATGGTTTTCAACTCTGGCTCCAAATTTTCCTATTAGAAAGCTAGCTGAAGATATGCCCTTTAAAATTATACTAGTAAGTTTAGCATCTTATAGAGCCATTTTTAAAAATTGCCTGTCCTTTCAGGATCAGTGATGTTTTCCTAGTTTCCTTCAAAGCTCAACTATAGTCAGTTTCTAAATGAGGCATTTTCTGATTCCCTCAATAGGTAGTATCTTCCTCCTGAAATCACTTAGTATATATTTTGAATTATTGTTAATATACTTAATACAAATACTTTTTTCTCCTATTAAAATATAAGTTCCTTGAGGACAGAGATAAAATCTTTTCAGTTTTGTTTTTGTGGTCACGGTGTGGAGTACAGTGCCCAGAAGTCTTACTAAATTCATACTGATTGATTGTTGAGTAAAACATGAAACAAACAACTTAGCATTTTCCTTTTTCAGAGATTGAAGTTTTTTTCTTATTTTCCAAAACAACCACATTTTATCTGTTCAGTATGAATCCATGATTCCCTAGTGGTTGTTCTTCCTCATAGCAGTTACCAAATTTTGCCTCTAACTGAACATTCCATGTTCATGTGTGAGCTGACTTCCAAAGACATGCTTAAAAGTTAGATACTTTGATGGAGACAGATAATTCAACAGTACTTTAATAGTTCAATGGCCAATATTTGACTTCAGTTCATTCAGTTTTGAAATAGTGTTGTGTGTGTTTGTACGTATTCCTCTATTGATAGATTAGATTCATTAACCAATCAACTTGAAGAAATGACTTGCCATGTCAAACACAGAAAAAACAGACAACAACAAACCCCCCCCCCCCGAAGAACCAGATAGAGATGCTTGCTGGGTGATAATTTTCAACTAGTATGTGGGGGATAAAGGGGGTTAGGGGACATGTCTGGATCAATTTCTCAAAAAGCTATGAAATGATGCCAGTTCTCTTCAAATGTTTCTTCAAAAATATATTGGAAATACACCCCCAAGAAGCCTTCTGAATTATGAGACCCTGAAGAAGATGTTCCTTCACCTTTTGATTTGTCATGGCAAAAATAAAGACAAATAAAATACTTGAAGAGTATACAATGATACTCTATCATTTGAGATTTCATGTGTTTGGTTACTGTGTTAGTTTAAACAATGTGGTGCAGTTATCAGGTTCTTTATATAATGATCTCTTTTGTTCCTTGTGGGACAGGAAGCATCTGCATCCACATTTACAATTAAGGAAAATGAGACAACAGTATCAAATGACTTGTATAGAATTAGGTTAGTGTTCATTTCCATTCACAGTATATGGATATAATATAAACTGTAGATTAAAAATTGTTTCTTTTCTTTTTTTATCATCATACATTGAAAAATAAATTCTGGACATCAGGAAAATAATTTTCTAATATAGCATTATTTCTTTGGGAAAACTGTGTTCAATTTTTATCATTTTGATTTATATAATTTTTTCCAGGAATTTAACCTTCCAAATTTCTCCAAAAATTTATGATTCCCTTCAGGATGGTATAATGAATTAAAAAGCTGGTCTCAGAACCAAGAAGATCTGAATTCAAATACCACATCTGGCATACCCTGACTCTGTGACCCTGGACAAATCATTTAACCTCTTAGTACACTAAGCCCTTGGTCTCAATCTCAAATAGAAATGAGGGTCACTAACCTATACATAAGGATCCCTGTGGGTCACATATATGTTGTTTTAAAATGTAATATTACCTATGTTTCATTATGTTTTTATTTATTTTACTATATATTTTCCAATTACATTTTAATCTAGTTGGGGCCGCACTAGGAAGTTTTATGGGCCTCATGTTTAACACTTTTGTTCTAGGATGTTCTGTTCTGTTCTAAGATGATGAGTAAGAGAGAAAGTACTTACTTACATTGGTAGAGGGATTATATTATTCTGGGAGATGTTTATGTGAATGAAATCTCAAATGTTGTTCCCTATCTCTTTGCTTTTAGTTTCTATCCCACAATGATTTACCCTTAAACACTCCCTCTCTTAAGCCATCTTTTGTAACAAACAAAACCTTTTCAGCAAAACCAAGAGATATCGTTACTGTCTGATAGCATATGGCCTACTCCGTATGTACAGTTGTCCACTTACCTGTAGATAAGAAAAGGAAAAAAGGTAGGTCTCATCTATAGCTTTTTTGGATTTAAGATTGATCCTTGCAATCAGAGTTTGGATGTCTCCTAGTGTTGTTTTTATTTACATTATTGTAATCATTGCATAAATTTTTCTAGAGTCTTTCTTCATTCTATGTCTTTCCATGAATTCCCTGTATTTGTTGTTTCTTACGGCATGATAATATTCCATTACATTCACATACCACAATTTGTTTAGTCATTCCCCAACACATGGGCACCTATTCTATTCACAATATTTTGCTACCACAAAAAAAGACCTAGCCCTGCAATGCTTGTATACTTCTTTCACCACAGCTCAGACGCATGACTGACCTTAAATTGCAGACTGATCTATTTAAGGTAGATGTGAGGAAGCATTGGCCCTAACTGAGGTGATCCTATGAATCAGTAAATTAGTCAGTTGCCCATTTCTCCCCTTCTTTCCTTTCCAATCAAGCAGGCAATGAGTACTTATTATGTGTCTACTCCATGACAATATGACTGGTACTGTGCTGGGTTCTGGGAACACAAGACAAAAATTAAAATTGTTGTTTATAAGTGGAACAAACTTTTCATTGATGAAGAACATGTGTACACATATATGTGTATACAAAGTACACAAAACAAACTAAATAGCAATTTTTTAGGGTGTGCTAACAGTGAAAGGATCAATAATAGCCTTATGCAGGAAGTGACATTTGAGTTGAACTTCAAAGGAAACTAGGAATTCTGAGAGGCAGAGGTGAGGATGGAATGTATTCCAGGCATGGAGTGTGGTGAAAGGGTCAATAAGGCACAGAAATGGGAAATGTTTTTTTTTTGTTTGTTTTTTTGGTAGGCCACAGAAATGGGAAATATTTTTTTGTTTGTTTTTTTTATAAAGTGGTAGTAAGAATGTCAGATTGGCTGTACTGAATAGTGTATGAAGCACAATAATGTGCAAAATACCTTTAAATGCCAACAGTAATCGATTATATTTGGTTCTAGAGGCAATATGAACACACTGGTGGAGTATATTACACATAATGAAGATGTTTCTAAAACTGTTCTTTAGAAATCTGACTTTGGCAGCTCTACGTAGGGTTGAGTTTGAGAGACGTGAGATGAGGGCACCAATCGGGAGGCTAAGCAAATAGTCAGGAAGAGAACGATAAAGACCTGGACGAAGGTGGGAGCTTTGTGAATGGACAAGGGGACAACCTGGCAATTGTTTATGAAAGGTAAGGAAGAGTTAGGAACCAAGGATGATTTCAGGGTTGCAAACTTAGGTGATATGTTGTTTGTCCTTTCTGGCACAGGACTATGAAGTCACGAAGATGATGTCAGGACTTTCATGTGAATTGGATTACAAGAAGGGAGGGCTATGCAAAGTCACCAGCCTTACTTTCTCCTCCAGAGCCAACTGGGTCCAACAGCCAGACAACTGGAGATAGCCCAGCAAACCTATATGATACTCTTTTATTGAAGGCACCAATGTCCTCCCAGTCAGCTAAGTGTGCAAGTGGTTTGTTTGGGATGTATAGGGTAATTAATTTGAAAAATCCAGTAGACAGTTAGTGATGATCTGAACAGCAGAAAAGAGAGCTGGACTGAGTATATAGATTTTAAAATCATCTGCATAGAAAAGTGATTGAACATAAAAGAGCTTATAAGCTTACCAATAGAGAGAATGTAGAGGGTGTCCATCCTTTGTTGCTGAAGAAAACCATGTCATCAGAGAAATAATGACATGACTTGCATTTGACTTTGTTTTGAGTGAGGGAGGGCTGAGAGGGAGTGTAGAGAGGAGATAAAAGAAAGCACAGGACATAGCCTTGGAAACACTCACATTTAAAATGTGATGTATGGATGTGATATTGCAAAGGAAGCTATAAAAGAGTATGCAGCCAGTAGA
>CM053769.1:230846894-230879340 GCA_028658325.1 Potorous gilbertii | reverse complement strand
AGAGAGAGAGAGAGAGAGAGAGAGAGAGAGGGAGGGAGGGAGAGAGAGAGAGAGGGAGAGAGAGAGAGAGAGACAAAGAAGGGCAAGCATGGAACAAAAGAAGAGTTGAGCTAGGGAAGAAAAGGGAAATATCAAAGAAGATCTTTGGTTCTAAGGTATCATAGAAAGGCAGGATCCAGGGTGATGGAAGTCTGAAGAGAAGGTTGGTTCTTTCCTCAACTTCTCCTCCTGATATCTGCCCATTTGCACACATTACAATATAATTTACTGTTTCATTAGCCAAATGTTTCCAGTCACCTGAATTTTACCTCAGCCACAAAGAAGGGTTTACTAGAGACAGATGTAAATGCAAAGCTAGGCAGAGAACCTAAATTGGGACTCTGAGCAGCTGTGACTTAGCTCACCACTTGTCGTCTAAAATAAATTCCCTAAAATTAAAGAAAATCAAGAGAACTTTGGGGGCCATTATATTGCCCCTATAGGCTAAAAAAAGAGTTAACTTTAGAGAGCATTACAACATTATCAGTAACTTTAAAGAAAGCAATTTCAATTGAGAAAATGAGTTTGGAAGCCATATTTCAAAGGGTTAACTAAGTATACCTAGAACTTGGCACACATTAGACATTTAATAAAATGCTCATTGACTGATTGAAAACAGCAATACAAAAATAGAAAGCCCAAGTGGAAGGAATGAATGTAGACTTTCTAGATCATCAGCTGTGAAAGGGAGGAGAGATGTAGGAGAATAACAAGCAAATAATAGCATTTAATCAAGTTTGTTGTTTTGCTTTTGTTTAGATGGTGGATATTTTATTATTTTATAGGCATATGACAAAGATCCAGTACATAAAGAGAAACTGAAGAGTGAAGAGTGAGAATAATTGAAGAAAAAAATCTGCTGGAAACTACAGAGGGCATGGCAGCTTTGGTAGAAGCAGAAGAATTGAATTGGTCATGGGAAGGACCAGAGAAAAGAAAAAAAATTAGTGCTGCTGTCTAAAAGGGGTGTAAGATTTAGAAGAGGGGATGTCCATCAGTTGGGGAATGGTTGAACACGTTGAGGCATATGAATGGAATGGAATATTATTGTAATATAAGAAATGATGAGCAGGTCAACTTCAGAAAAACTTTGAAAGACTTATATGAACTGATGCTGAATGAAGGGAGTAAAACCAAAACACTGAACAGAGTAATAGCCACATTGTGCCATGACTAAATTTGATAGACTTATGTTTTCTTAGCAATGCAAGGATCTATGACAACTCCAAAAGACCCATGATAGAAAATGCTGTCCACATCCAGAAAAAGAAATATGGACTTTCAATGCAGATCGAAACATATTTTTTACTCTCTGTCTCTGTCTCCCTTTTCTTTCTGATGGTTTCTTCCATTGGTTCTAATTCTTTTTTACAACATGAATAATGTGAAGATAGGTTTAATATGAATATATTTGTAGAATCAATATCAAGTTACATGTCATCTTGGAGTGGCAAGAGGGGAGAGAGGGGGAGAAAATTTGGAACTCAAGATTTTCGGGAAGTCCATGTTGAAAACTAAAAATAAATAAATTTATTTTAATAAAAGATTAAAAAGAGGGAGCTCTGTCCCTATTTTCCCAGTTACTGTGTATATGTGTATATGAATATAATTTCTTCACTGGTCTAGAATTTATACCATTTATTCTTTTTAGTCATTGTATTATGTCTCCAAAAGTCTTCTGGGAGGAAGAATTGTATCAATTATACTTAGTCATTAGCACTTTGAATTGTTAATTTATTGAAAGGGTTTCCTATTACCCTGGAAGAGAGAAAGTTGGATCCTCAGTTAAATGAAACAACACAAAGGTAGGTTTTGGTATTTGGAGCATGGGAAATAGGCATCGTCATAAATGGCTGAGGGTTACAATGAGTTATGACAGAGACCCTGTCTTATAGGAGCTTACAAGACAATTGGGGACACAGGATGTATGCATAAAGAGATTAAATACATGAAAGGATAGCAGGGCTTCATGCCAAGTGAGAGCTATAAGCCCTGCTATAATAGTTAAGAGAGGTCACTATGGTTTGTGGCAATTAGGATAGACAGAACAGAGGTCTGGGACTGAAGGCAGGTATTGAAGGAAAGATAGTACTTAGATGAGTAGAGGGAAAGAGGAAAGGCATTTAAGACAGGGAGAATTGGACAAGGAAAAATGAGTAGTTTGGAATGCTAATGGGATGATCTGGAAATAACAAGTGGGTCTGTGTAGCCTAACCAGAGGATTCCTAAAGAAGTTCCTAAAGAGGATTAGAAGAGAGAAAATTGTCAAGCAGACAAAGATCAGACTGTGGATGGTGTTTAATGCCAGACTAAAGTGTATGGATATACACTGGAAGAAATATGGTATGCTTATTTTTTCTGAAGTCAATTGATGTGTGGAAAGCACTTTTTTTTTAGAAGGCTTACTCTGCCCCAGTGTTCAGATATATATCAGACTATGGGAGATACCATGATGTGGAACTTTAAGAAGTCAGGGTGGAGATGTGGTCAATGAAAGGAATACTGTGTTTGTCCTTTGTTGCCGAAGAAGACCATGACATAAGAGAAATAATGACATGACTTGCACTTGACTTTGTTTTTTTTTTTTGAGTGGGGGAGGGCAGTGCAGGTCACCAGCCTCACCTCTCCTCCAGAGCCATCTGAATCCAGTGACCAGATATTCATCAGGATGACTGAAGATGACCCAGATGAAGCAGTTGGAGTTAAGTGACTTTCCCAAGGTCATATCGCTAGTGAGTATCAAGTGACTGAGGTGAGATTTGAACTCAGGTCCTCCTAACTCCTGCACTGGTGCTCTACCTGCTGCACCACCTAGCTGCCCCCAGTGAAAGGAATATAAAAAAAGCTAGAGATGTTGAAGACCAACTTGGCCTCCTAAGTACTTTTTATACTGTTAAGCATTGTCATGAGCTATTAAAGGCTTCCAAAGAGCATCCTGGATATCCCAGTTTAAAACAGGAGAAGGAAGAGTGGGACAGAGAAACAAATATTCAAGATAGAAACTGAGTTCAGAAACTGCCTGACAATAGCATTCTCTTTCTATTGTTAATCATTTGTTTTCAAAGAGGACCGACAACTCCATGAGGGTGATGTCTTACGTGTGAATTGGATTTAAGTGAGGCAGGGTTGCACAAAGCCATCAGCCCCATTCTTCCAGAGTCATCAAATTCCAATGACAAGACAAAAGTGGCCAGACTGGCAATGGCCCAGGATGCAGTGGATGACCTTGGCATTTTCAATGTCTGACCAAACTCCACAGCTCTTGCTTCAGGCTCCTCATGACAGTGGGAATGCATCATTCTTATCCACTCATTCCACAGGGGAAGTCTTCATATACTTAGAGTGGACACCCCCCCTAACTCACTGGTAACTTCAGTTACTCTCAACCTGGTTTAGCTTGTTTGCCAAGACAGTTTTACCAGGGTGTGACCACTGCACATGCCACTGTTTATTGAAGTCACAGATGACGGCTGGGTAAGATGTGGACATCAAAGATGGATGAACAGCCCTGAAAAGGGTGAGGCCCTCACACCAGAGGTGTTTATCTTCCTTACCACCTCGTAAACCCTAACATTCTCTTCCACACCATAAGTCAACTGTGGCAATGCAGCTTTTGCTTAAAGACTAACAGGAAAAGAGAATCTATCACCTTCCAGAAGGCCTCTTCCACTTTCAGAGAGCTCGAAATTTATCTTTTTGGATCTTCCAATTATTGCTCTTGCCTTATCCTTTTGGAAAAAGCAGGACAAATTCCACCCCCCTTCCAGAAAACATTTTTTCAAATACTTGAAGACATCAATTATGCTCCCACAAATTCTTCTCTTTCCTAAGCTAAACACACTAAGTTTCTTCAATCAAGCCTCATGGGTCATGATTTCAAAGCCTTCTCCAACCCTGTTTAACCACCTTTTGATACTTTCAGCATCTTTTTTGGAAATGAAGCACCCACCAAAGGACTCCAGTTGTAGTCTGACCAGGGCAGAGGACAGAATTTAGTCTTATAGATTATAAGTGCAAAGAAAACTGCATTTGTAGTCATAGCACTTACATTCTAATCTTGACTCTTATACACAAGGTTTGTGTGACCTGGGAGTAACTCACTTTACTATTCTGTGCTTCAGTTTCCTCATTTTAAAAAGAGGTTGGACTATATGATATCAAAAGGATCTCCTACCTTGGAATCTATAATCCTGTCACATCATTACGGGGAGACAGAAGGGGCTATTTTAAGGTCCATGTCATACAGATTGCTTTTTTGGACTTGTTTCTTCCTTGCACGATGTATCTCTGTTCATTTTCACCTGATTTCCTCTGCAATAAATTGTATGTGTAGGAAAGGGGTGTCTGAAAGAGTACAGACTCCTGATATAATGTAAATTCTTTGAGAGTAAAGATTGTTTCCTTCTTTGTGTGTATGTCTTCAACAAAAAAGTTCCTGACACAAAAAAGTTCGTTGATTGACTGAAGGGAACATATAGAAGAGCAGGGGGAGCCCTTGGCATTTTGTAACCCACTTGGAAAGGCTCAGTATTCCTACTACTTAAGATAACTTTCCTTATTAAATAAAATGGTAACTTTACCCATAATCTCTCTGGGTTCTTATGACAAAGCCAATAGAAAACATGAGAAACATTAAAGATCCTCGAGCCACAAAAATATGTAAACAATTGCTGGAGAGTGGTCTACTTTGACAGCAGTGGCACAGCTGTAGCATGTTTTCGCTGTCAAGCTCCAGAGGTCCCAGGTGGCAGTGATGGAAGCAGACCTCGGATTGTGTTAAGTTCACATTAATCATCAGGGAAAGAGAATATATTTCATTCTTTGTTATGGCTTTTCATGAGAAGCATACAAATGCCTTAATAAAGAAATGGAAGACAGAATCTGGAGTGTTTGTCCAATGCTAACACAGCAATTGCAGCCTTGATCAGGATAAAAGGAAATTGTCTATTATTCAGCCTGGTTGGTGAATGTAAAGAGGAATGGGGTGATATTCTAATTAATTGTGTAACTATGTAAACCATATGTGGATCCCTCAGAATTCAAAATACTTAGCTGGAAAGAATGTAAATTTTTCTTTGCTGATTCAGGAGGGTACATCAGGACTCTGCAGGTCAACTGGTTAGCATAATGCACCTTGGTAATTGTTATCCTATAGATGTGAATAACTACCCCTCAGTAGGGACATTTGATTGACAGACTTCCAGTAAAACTTGCTTTTACTGTATCTGACTTCTTTAGAGCATGTGCTGTTTGGCATCGGCCACCTGTATTTCCCTTGCTACCTGAGAAATGAAGTCAAAGTAGTAGGGGCACTCAAAAAAAGGGAGGTTGGCAGACATGTTTTCCTCTGTCTCACCTTTTTGCCAAGTGTTGCTTTAAGGGCCCTTCCCTTTGTGAGAAAAACCAGGGCTTTCCTTTACTAGTCAAAGGCCCTCCACCCCCTAAGAGTCAGACTACTGCCTTGAAACAAGCCAGGCAATTTAATGTTGCCAGGTAATTGGCAATGCATCAAGGGCAAGGGTATGGAAAGGCCCTATTCCATCATATATAATATATTTTCACCTGAATCCAGCTATTCATCCACAGCCTAGCACACCTAATTGTACTTCTGGGGAAGAGAAAGGCTGAGGCTTTGTAGAATCTCTTTTCATCACCCTCCCCAACTTCATCACCCCTTCACTCACATCTCCCTTCTCCTTAACATTCTAATTTACTTCCCTTCCCAAATATATTTATCCTGTCCTTGAACCATCCCCTTTTATACACAATGAGTGGTTGTAATGTAATAAGACTGATTTTCTGTCTTTTGCATTTACGTTTGTATGATCAATAAAGTGTTAGTCTTTGGAAAATGCTGTTTTCCTATCTATGTACTATTCCCCTAGATTCCTCCATGGCTTCTGAGTTAATAAGATGAACTTAGCAATTATGAAATAATATTTGATTTTTCTTTCTAATTCTAATTTCTAATTTCTATTACTTCACTGATAGATTTATCTCTGAAAGCAAAGGTGAATGCTTGACCTACTAGGTTATGTTTGTAGATAGATTGATGATTAAACTAAATTGGCTTGTTTCTATATTACCAGGTTTCTATTTTTTAAACAAATTCCATCTTAAATTTTCCCTTAATCAGGAAATGGCCATTTAACAGCACAACAAACTTATGCTAAAAACCTAATTTTTTAATATAATTTTCTTTTTTGGTAGTTGAAAAAAAAACTCAAAAATCATTTAAAAATTACTAAGCACCTAGTATTTGCAAGTCAGAATATTAAGTACTGGTGGTAACAAAGAAAACAAGGGAAACATTTTATTTCCCTTGTTCATAAGTTCCCTATGAACTTATCATTAATACATTAATGGATAAGTAAAACTAAGGTAATTGGAGAAGCAGAGCAGATTAACAACTGGATAGGTATGATGGGAAGCAAAGAAAGACTGGAAAGGCCAATTTGCTTCCAATTAAAAAGAATTCAAGTTTAGGTAAAATCGAGTCCCTGCCTTCATGGATCTTGCAACTCACTTGAGGGTAAGAATCAAGCACATACGATTCTATGTAGAGGGTATGACAAATTGGACTGTTCTTATGTACATATTGTATTCTCAGGGAGAATACAGGCTGGGATTTCTCCATTTTGTCCTTCCATCTCTAGCACCTAGCATAGAGCCTAACTTTCACTTATCATTTATTAATACTCTTTTCCTTGTACTGGAAAATCCTTTTCTCTCTCCTGGAGGATTGTTTTAAGACTTTTTACTATTCGATCTCTGCTTTCAGTCGTTACTTTCCCTCAAGTCATGTGGTTACTTCTTCTTCTAGGTATATTCTTTTGCTGGGAATGCCTTCTCCCCTTTGCTCTTGTCTCTTAACTGTAGCTTTCTTGAGGCTGGGAGGTTGTAGAGACTGTGATAGGGAGTGGGTGAATAAGCAGATCCGGTGACTCCACTACCAAAGGAACCTAAGTCTACTCCATATTCAACTCTCCCTCTTCTGTTTTTGTGTGTGTATATGCATGTATGTACACGTATATATGCATAAATATACGTGTAAACATGTGTGTATCCCAGCTTCCATATAAATCAATGAGATAATGTAAGAAAAGCACTTTGCAAATTTTGAAGAACTATGCAATTGCTCACTACCGTTAGCATTATTTATAATTATCAGTATTTTTCAGCTTTGGTTTATGGTTTATCCTCACTAGTAGATTAAATAGAAACTGTAACTAATCATGAACCCCATTATGAACTGACTTCTTCCTATGGTTCTTTCAGGGATTTAACCATTTAGATACAGTACTAAGTATAGTACTGTAATTTAAATCCCCTTCAATGTTGCTTATCTGTAGTGAGCCTAGAGACATATTCAAAACACATAGGAACTTATCCCATCTGGCCAGTCAATTAGAATACTTTTATTTGAAATCTACTCATAATATATTGAGATAGATAATTTGATAAAAAGTTACAATCAACTCCTTTGTTAAAATTTATGCATGCATCTCAACAGCAAATAGCTGCCAGTTCCTTTTTCAAAAGTTTATTTATAATCATGGAAACACAGTCTCAGTGTTCACTTTAAAAGACTAGCTTCAACTTCAGAATCACACTAAAGTGAAGGTTGATTTGGGGGCCAAAAGGTTTTCAAACTTCTAACTTCCAATGCATGACTCCCTCAATCCTGTGAGGAATGATAGATCTGGTCACATATCTGAAAATCTGAGTTCTTTATCTGCTCTAAATTGGAGTAAGTGGGAGTTAATGTGAAAGTCTCAGGAGAAAGGGGCCAGATTTCTATTTCGGCACCTGACAAATACTATAAAGTGCTATAGCATGTCCCAACAAAGAAGGTAATTGAGGCTTCTCTTTTGTTTCAAGAGTATTAAAAAAACAAAACAAAACAAAAAAACAACCAAACACACAAAATGACAACAGCCTTCCACACTTCAAGTTTTGAGCAAAACTGTCAGGCTCATTTGAATAACCTTTGAAGTAATCAGTTTTGACCCTTAACAGTCATATCCTTAAATCTGGGAATTTACAAAAGAGAGATAGATCTCTTAATCATTTACCACACCCAAACTCCAGCATTCTCCATGTCTTATTGGTGGTTTTGCTTACTCCCTCTCTCCTTTCCCTTTCCCCTACTCTGCATATTCCTTTTTTTTTTTAATCCATCTTATTCTGCTAGGACACTGTGATAATGACAGAGGATAGATCTAAATCAAGCTTGTTTAGAAAACCTAATTTGTGAAAATTTAAGAAAAGACATTATATCAGCTAACACTGTATACAAAAGCATTCCACTCAAATCAGAATTATCCTACTGCAGGCATAATAACAGGTATTCAATGTCTGCTCAGAGTTGTTTTTCAAACAGATGAGCCTTAATTTTATGAATTCTCCTAAGTTTCTGCAGTGCTCATTCAATTTCCTTGATTCTTTAAGTATCTTAATGAGTAACTTGATATGAACTTCAGAGTCTATGGACATATAATTCATCTCATTTCTAAATGGGGGACATTTGTTTCTGTTTGACTTCTCAATGTCCTCTCCACAGAGACAATTAGATGATTATTTAACAGTCAGTTGAATTCCCAGTTCAAACCATCCAGGTTTAGATCTCTAATTGCCTAAAATGTTTTCCAACATACCACTTTTAGGCATCCTGCCGGGTCAAGTTCAGTTGAAAAGGATCACTGGTCTAGCCTAGAGAGGCTGGGGAGTATATGAAGGGAAAAGAGGGAAACTCCTGGGCATCTGGAAACAATGGGATTGAGTCTATTGTACTAAGGAAATTCAGAATTCATAGACAAAGAGTTAAAGTATTTTGATTTTTACCAGGGCTAAAATTCCAGGTAGTTACGTTGTACCTAGTTACTTCAATGACAAGTAAAAACTCATTTCCTTGGCTATAAAACAGATAATTACAGTGCCTCTGTAACAACCCCCAGACATTAGAAGAATATTGGCAACATCTCCATATGTTCAATTTAGATTTTCTATATTCTCAAAAACCATGGATTCTTAGATTTAGGGCTAGAAGGGATCTGAGAAGCCATATTATCATGCATTGTATCTAATAGTATCATAACCTCTTAAAACAATCAACTTAATACCAACGAGCAATTAAGGCTTGGAGACTCCAGATCCTTTTTGCTATAATCAAGTTTTTGGAAGATAATATAATGAAATGAAATCTTGTTTTACTTTTTGTGTATGTAAGATATCATGAGGTCTGTTGAAAATGCTGTGACCTAGCTGGAATAATCCTCAGATAAAGAATACAATTTACATGTTCTACTTTGTACTATCTATATCAGAGTTATAGTGGTGAAAATGGAATACTGCAAAGCCACAGCTTTTGAGAAGGCTGGAAGCTTTGCAAAGTTGGCATCTGGTTTTATCAGAAGCTGACTCACCAACTATATTCTTCTCTGCAAACACTCTTTGCATTTTCAAGACAATGGTGCTTGATTGCCTGTCCATGATTACTGAGATGGTCATTGTACTCTATTTCATGTTATGAAATAAAACCCTAAGTGGAGTGCATGCCCCTACTTCCGTCCACATGGGAGGACATGTTCTGAAACTAGCAGATGGAAAATGCATTTTCCTCCTCTCTTGCCATTAACACATTATATGTGTTCTGCCTTCTCAAAGATACTACTCATAATTTGTTGATGTAAAGGCATTTTCCTCAGTGAGAATTCTTTGTAAGGGTAGGAATATCTGTCAGAATAGAATAGTGCCAAGAAAAAATAGGAGTTAGTTTACTAAAACTTACAGGGGTAGTTTTACAAAATTAATAATTTTAATCTGATACACCTGGCTTATCATTTGCATACTTTTAAAATTTCTTTCTTAGAAACTTTTTTTAGATATATTTATCAATGACTTCCTAAATAGTGTAAAAAGGATATAGTCATAAAAGGAATCTGAGATATCATGGAAGTCTAAAACCCTATTTAAGGATGAATAAACTGAGTCCCTAAAAAAAAGATGTGACTTACCAAAGGGCATGAATCTAGTTCACACAAACATGGAATGTTAAAATTAGAAGATATTATAGGTAGGAGCCAAGTGATAAAAAAAAGTCATAAATTTTGGAAATTAACAAAAGAAAACAAACTTGAGTGCTACAGAAGTGACTTGCCCAACATCACATGTGTCAGTGACAAAGCAAGGACTAGAACTCAGGACTCATGACTCACAGTTCAATATGTTTCCACCATATTCTCCTTTCTCATATAATGCACACCCTCTTCACCTCTAACTTCTGGTATCCTCCAAATTCCAGCTAAGATCTTACCTTCTACAGAAGCCTTTCCTGACCCCTCTTAATTCTAGTGACTATCTTCTGTTAATTACTTCCTATCTATCCTGTATATAACTTGTTTGTACATATTTGTTTGTTGTCTTCTCCATCAAATTGTCAGCTCCTTGAGGGCAAGAACTGTCTTTTGCCTCTTTTTGTATCCTCAGAATTTAGTATAGTGCCTAACACATAGCAAGTGCTTAATTAATAAGTTTGCTGATGGGCTGACATACTGTCAATCACCTATAATTAAAGTTAATCCTTCAGAAACTAATGGCTCCTCTCCCTCTCCCTCCCTCCCTCCCTCTTTCTCTCTCTCTCTCTCTCTCTCTCTCTCTCTCTCTCTCTCTCTCCTCCCCAAAACAGAACTAAGGATAGTTAGCATATTTCTCATTTTACAAAGTGCCACAAAAGTATTTCATCATGTGAAATATAGTGGTTTCCTTTGGAGGGAAAAAGGCAATCAAAAATGAGATTTAATTGATTTGTCCTCTACATGGATCACTTTTGAGGAGAAAAGACACACATAGCAATAAAATTATTAAAAGTACTAAGTTCCCTCATCTTTAGAGGGGTAAATTTAGGCTTTGTTAAATTTGTCTTTGGGGAACCAACATTTGTCCTAAGATTATGGCTTGTCAAAATAAAGATTTATCAACTCCAGAAAGTAGCCAGGCTTTCTTCTGAAAGGACTAGACACTCCCCAAATGGAAAGCTCAAACAGTGAAAATGAATGAGGGACTGCATAATGTCATGCAGTTATCCTTTAATGTGGGAGGAAAGCCAAAATAGCAGATATAAACCTATTTTGAAATCACTTAGCCATGCGGCTCAAAGGCTAGAAGATGGGAGTGCTAATCCTAGAGCCAACACAGACTTCCTCTGTAGTCTTGAACAAACTCCTTTGCTCATATCCAAATTTATATAATGAGGATAATTAGTCATTGTTTCCTGCTACAGCCCTTGAAGTGATTAATTAGCTAATTGTTTCTAAATAACATTTTATAAAAAGCTTACGCTATATTCTTTAAGGCATTGCTTCTGATCTTTATATTTCAGTGTATTTACTTTCAGTGCAATTAATAGCCAAAGACAGTGTTGGATTTGTATGAAAAAAAGTGATGAAATCTATTGGCTGACCCATGGATTGGAGAGTCATTCAGAATTATTTCCCAGAACCTATCATGATCCCCTGGGGGACTCAATTTCCCCATCTCTGAGTGTATTATATTCATATTGTTAACTAGCTTCAATAGTGATTTATCATGTATAGTCCCTGTGCTGACGTAGAAATAATACCCTACATTTTGTCTATTATAAATACCCAAATTAACTATAAAGAACATATGAATAAGGATATTATGTGCATCCAGATAAAGAACTGATAAAAGTATGTGTAGAATAATTTTGCATATATACACACACACATATATGTCTATTTGTGTCTAATGATAGCCATCTCTAGGGTGGGGAGTGGCAGGTAGGGAGGAAATAAAGAAATATAGATGATAATTTTGTTACATATTTGAAAAAATGGCAAGTTGTACTATAATAGATTTGCAGTTTCATATGCAATTCTCTTTTTATTATATTGTTATAGAAATAGTTGTTTATCCCATAAATTAAAAATAAAATAAAGAAATAATATTCTAGTGTCCTGAAAAAGTAAACTCACTTAAAAACTGAGGAACTAATAATTGACTTGATGATTAGACCATGCCCTACATCAAGGCCAGTTAATTACCAAATATTTATTTAACACTTACTCCAAGCCAGTGTAGAGACAACAGAATAGATTCATTGTAGAACACAGACTAAGAAAAAACTGACTTTGAAGATCTTCTCTGGAAATATGTAACTCCAACATCTAGAGTTGTAACCTATGCTAGGTATTCTCCTAACAGTGAATTAGCTCCACTGATGATAGACTGAAGAAAAGCAGTTACAACACTCAGCAAAAAAGCTAACAGAAAGCCCAGGTCTACGTTATACTATGTTGATTCTCCCAATTTTGGTAGGAAGATATGGAACTTAAATTCTGACGTGTAATTTTACCAGCACGTAGTAAATATATTATTCCAATTTGAGGGGACCTAGTGGAAATTGTATTCCTTTGCAAAGTCAATCAAGTGATCACAGATGATGGAAGCAATGGTTGATGTCTTAAGTATGGCCAGAACGAATTTCTCTACTCTAATTTCTGCATACATTATTAAGACAGGTCAATTATATTTTCATGCCATGTTCCCTTTTCTGGGAACACTACTGCTAAGTGATGTAATTTCTGAGGGTCTTGCTGCGGCTGTCTCCAGTCCAGACTTTTATTTCTTATAGCAAACCAGCCAGAGATGCCAAGCAAAACCTTGAGCTGACTCCTCTGATTCAGTATGCTGGTATCAGCAAGAGAAATACAGTACCTTCAGGTATTATTTTGTTTCATGAATTTAATGGTCTTTCCCTCCAGCATTCTTGTTCTCGTGGGCTGGGTTAGAAAAGGGTCAAAAGTTGTGTTTGGGATAGACTGGAATGGCATAGAATATTTGAAGTAATATGTGTTCATAAATAAAAATCAACTTGATTACAGTAGAATTCGGGGAAATATTAGTAAGGAGTGGGATTCTACTTTCAGTCACTAAATTTCAGACCTGTTTGAATATTTATTGTTTTTTTTTCTCTCTCTTTTCTTCTACCCTCAGTTTCGGAGTATCAAAACCAATCCTGGTTTTACAGTAATATAAAAAAAGACAAGCTACTCCCTTTCAGTCAATAAAAGGAGATATTTTGTTTTGTAGTTAAAAAAAATATTCATACTACCAAAGAGTAAAACAAATGAGGCACTGACCTCCCACCAGGGAGGGTAACTTTAGTTCAAGACCGCTAAAATAATGGTGTCCATTATTGCTACATGGAGTGGGAGTCTTTTCTTGTAGGATGAACAGCTGCTGATTACAATGAGAAATTTATTCATTTTCTCAATAGAAACACTTTTGATATAGCTTGTCCTATATGTATGTGTGTATACATCTTTAAATCCTGTGAATAAATATGAGATTTTGTGTAAAAAATGTGAAAAAATATAGTTTTCTATAGAAAAATGACTAACATGATTTATAAATATAATATACAAATATAAATATGATATTTAATATAATATTTATAATACTATACAATTTTAAATATAATATTATTTTAAATATATTAAATATAATATGTATCTATGTAATCATATGTAAATATACAATAATATATAATAAATATACAATAAATATAATATGAATGTTTACATTCTATTATAAATATTTGCATTTTATATTTATGTAACACATATATAATATTGATGTTGGTCAGCACTTACGTTTTGTTGATGTGGCAGCAGCTAATTTAGACCTGTAACTCAGGTCCCCTGATCCTTGATGCAGAACTTTTAATAAAATGATAATGACATCTAGCTTTTATGTGGAGCTTTAAGGTTTGCCAAGGACTTTATACATTTTTTTCTCACAATAATCTTGGGAGATAGGTGTTGTTATCTTCTCCATTTTAGAGATTAAGAAACTAAGGCTGAGGGAGGTTGAGACTATTTGTCCACGTTCACATAGTATATACCTAAGGTAGAAGTTGGACTCAGGTCTTCCTGACTCCAGGTCTAGCCCTCTATCCATTCTATCAGTAAGCTGCCTTAATTTGACAAAGTAACAATACTGTTTTACAATTATATAGCTTTGATTATAATTATACAATTTAGAAACTAAT
The DNA here is from genome assembly GCA_028658325.1 of Potorous gilbertii. Lineage (NCBI taxonomy): Eukaryota > Metazoa > Chordata > Mammalia > Diprotodontia > Potoroidae > Potorous > Potorous gilbertii. Next base: position 230,865,227 of record CM053769.1, on the reverse strand, counting down.
AAAAATTATCACTCATGACGGTTAAAAATATTCATAGAAATAAAAGATATGATAAAAATGGTCTAAAATTATTAAGGAACATTATTTATATTTACAAGAAACAAGAAATTCTGAGGTCTTTTCCAGTATGTTCAGAGAACGAAACAAGAATTCCCACTGTGGATTTCCACTCTTATTGGAAATATGGTGAGCATGCTAGATAGAATAAAACAAAAAGGAAAATTACTGGAATAAACATCAACAAAAACAGTGAAGAATCATCTGTCACATTGCTCTTCCTCGTATACCCCATATTCCAGACAAACTGCCTTCCTTATTGTTCTCTGTATCCAGTATTTCTCCTCTTCTACTTCCATACTGGTGAAAAACCTGTCCCTTATATCTACTGGGAATACTCTTTGCCTCAAAACATCTTAAGCTTTCTTCAAAGCACATTTCAGCTTTTGCCTCCCATAGAAGACCTACATGTAATATAATATATACGAGCAGTTAGGTGGTGCAGTGGATAAACCTGAAATTAGAAAGCCTTAGCTAAAATTTGGCTTCAGATGCTTATTAGCTCTATGACCCTGGGCATAGAGCTCTGTGTCTGTCCATTTCCTCACCTGAAAAGGGGGAAAATAATAGCTCTTACTTCCCAGACTTATTGTGAGGGTAAAATGAGGTAGTATTACTAAAATTCTTGGCAAATTTTGGGGGGCTAGATAAGTTTTAGTTATTTATTATTAGTAGTAGTTGCTATTGTTGGTGCATATACAGTTTTCTTCCAAAGAGAATATGAGCTACTTGAAGGGAAGAATTGTTTTGCGTTTTTTCTCTAGAACCTATCACATATATGACACTTTAAAAAAAAATCCTCAATGCTTAACACAGTACTTGGAACTTGGTATGTACTTAATAAATGCTTATTGAACTGAATTAATTTTTTTTTTTACAGATTTTAGAATATCAATGAAATCAAGACAGATGAAAGCTACTAAAGTAGCAGGATATAAAATAAATCCACAAAAATCATCAGATCTTTGTGTATTACTGCCATGGAAGGAGGAAGAAGGAAGAAAATGCTCAATTGAGATAACAATGGTTTTAATACCTAGTATTTAGTCTATCAAGAATCTATGATTTATGTCAACTACATATACAAATTGATTTTTATAAAAATAGAAGATTTTCTTTGAGTAATGAAACAGACATAAGCTGTTCAAAGGATGTCTAATCTGCAAAATATTGGCTAAGTTTTATGAACAGAAACATATACCTATATACTAATCTCTACAAAGTACTTATAAAAATGTCTAAACGCACATATCAGACATGATTGCTGAAAATATGAAAAAAAGATAGGTGAACTTTTACAAATCATTTTTGTAAGGCAGTTGACGTTATTTTCAGCATTACAGTTCAGTGAAAGAAAAGTGTATAGAATACAAGAGTCTATGACTTAATGTTACTGTTGATTAATTTTTAATAAGCATTTACTTGTTAAAAGAAATCACACATGTTCTCTTTTCAACAAGGTGTTTCATGAATGTTTATATGCTTAGTTTCCTTCATGCAAAATTTCTTGATAGTTACAAACATTACTTGTTTAATAATCTGGATTTGGTATGAAATGAGATGTCAAAAGGGATGACTATTTCTTATGAGTGTCTACCACTGTCAAGAAGAATTCCATCTGCAGTCAAGAGGAAAAGGGGTTCCCTAAATATGATGACAATCTACTGATGTTTCTGCTTGCAGATGGCATGACAAACTCACAGAATCTCAGAGGGGTAAGGAAAGTCAGTGGCCATTGATTCCATCTTACACCTGAAGAAAGATTTTCCACCATAACCCTAACAAGAGGAAATCCGTTATTTCCAATACACCCTCTCCAACTTTGAAATACCTTCAATGGTTAGGAATTATATCTTTATTAAGCCTCTTTTGCCACTTCCATGTGGGATTCAAGTTCCAAAACTCCATTTGCAGTGACAGATTGGTTCCCCAGAAAAGGCCACCTCTTCCCTCAGCATTTTAAGGGTAACACTGAGGCATTGGAGAGGATCTTCTAATCCAGCTCATGTGTTTCCACAGATATGCTTCCCTCTGATTTTTCATTTATATGAATTAGCCAAACATATTTAATTAGCTTTGAGAAATTAATATTTACTAAAGTAGCATAATTAGAGAAATTAGTCCAAAATTCTTTATGAACTAACAAGTATACGCAAAGCCAAGGGGAAAATGGGCTCAAGATCAGACAGAGCACAGGACAGAAAGGATAATTCACAGTCCTTGACCTTCTTTTGGTGGAGGCCCTTTCCTTCCTGATCATGGAATCCTTATGACACACCCCTTTGGTCTGGTATGGTATAGCTTTCTTTTGAACCCAAGATTTAGAATTTTTCAGAATTCTAATACTACCTTTCTTTAGTGTCACCAGTTGGGCCATGATTTAGACACTCTCTTTAGTTATTACTATTCCAGGGACACTGATAAGATGAAAATGAGAAGTCCTAGTCCTTCAGTTTTCTTCCTCTGGTTAAGCGGTGAAGAAGATAGGTTTTTTACCTCTTTCTAAACAAGTCGTTATCAGGGCATTACTGGAACAGTTTTAACTACTAAGCTGGCCTACTATTTAAATCCTAGGTTCTGATTTGGTCTGCTACTTTATATAAGACTCACAGGATATGACAGAGTTTCTTCAGAAAATATCAATACACTTTCTATATAATGATACTTCATTTCATCCAATGGTTTTTTCTAGTTCCAAAATGACTATGGCTATCTAGTTTAATGCTTTTAATGGATTGATTCAACAGAGATGTCCTCAAATAATTAAATTGGTTTTGTTAGGTGGAGTAAGGTGATTGATTCATGTTCCTAGCTTTGTTCTATTTTGTTTTGTTTTCCTTCTGGGGCAAAAGAAGATAATATTACCAATAATAAACCTTCAGACTCTTGAAATCAACTATCACCCTCACCCAAGTCTTCTCTCCTGGAGGAAAAATATCCCTACTTGGACCAATTTTTCTATGACTTGAACTCAGGGTCCTGTTCCATGGGGGTTGCCCTCCTCATGGTGAAGTTAGGCAGATAACTGGCCAAGTGTTTAGAAGAGAGGACTGGGAGTCAGGAAGATCTGAGTTGATTGGCCACCTCAAACACTCCGTGGAAGAGTGACTTTGGACAACTCACTTAACCTCTCTTGGCCTTGTTTCATCTTCCGCCAAGAGGGTATAATTATGGTACCTACCACACCAGGCTGTTGAGAGGATCCTTTGAGTTAATATAGGTAAAATGCTTTGCAAACCTTAAACTATTATTATTTACTACCCTTCTCTGAATACTCTGAGGTCTATAAATATCCTGTGAAATCAATATCTATTGTATCGATTGCATGATATCTTATATTTTTATGAGTTTCCTCAATGAGATCCAAAACTATTAAAAAAAAGATCTAACAATTCAGATAGGGGAAAAAGCAAACTCATGAAGATTTAACAATCTATGAAATGAAGTTGGAATGGCAGCCATTTGAGTTATTTCTCAGTGTGTATCAGACACTGTAGATGGACACTGTTTGGAGACCAGAAGTGAATAAATTAAAAAAGAGACAGCTAGATTGCTTTTGGGAAACTGTGTGGCATTTTCACTTCTAAACTGCTTCCTTCGTGAAAAAATTCACTTTTTTTAAGACCAGTGCTTTCTAGATGCTGCTATATGATTATAGCACAGCAGATAGAGGGCTGGGATCAGGAAGACCTGAACTCAAATGTGCCCTTAGACACTTACTCGCTGTGTGACCTTGGGAAAGTCACAATACCTTTTGCCTCAGTTTTCTCATCTGTAAAATGAGCTGGAAAACCAAATGACAGCACACTCCAGTATCCCTGCTGAGCAAATCCCAGATGGGGTTATGCAGAGTCATACATGACTAAAAACAACTGAGCAACAAATACGTTTACAGTCTTTTCTTGGGAATACTACAGTCTTGGGAGAACAAAAGAAAATGATGACCCAAAAGGCAATGGAAAGATGTATGTTGGGAGTAAGCAGCAATGCATAAGTTTTAATATGCTATCAAAAACATCATACATGACATAAAAGTTTGAGAAAGTAAAACAAGGCATTTTAGATGGCCAACTGGAGAATTCCAGTGATTCCCATAGAATTAAAAAAAATATCTAGAGAAAGGCAGCCATTATATCACATAAATCCTATAGGGAAAGACAAAGTAGGGATTTAGACAAACCCCTGAAAAGGTGAATAAACATGGAAGGGTTGCAATCTCCTTTGATGGATGGAGTACCTATAACAATGAACCTATAGTACTATCTAAGTCCTGAAGTCATGCAGTTCCTATCATAAACCACAGAGTCTGACTTTGCATTTTTGAGAAATAATTTGAAGGTATCCAGACCTGAGGCTTCTGAAGAACCTCTAAGCCCTGGGCCTTTGTTTCAAATGGAGAGTTTGTGTTACCTTACCCTGTGTTTCTTTTTGACTTGAAGTATCTGGGTATTAAGTTAACTTTGAACTTAGTTTACAGTGTCTTTACAAATTCTTCATTAATTTTGCCAATTCTCATATATATGCAAAGATGAAACCTGAGCTTCAGTTGTCTCCACAGTGTCTGCTCATTTTTAACTGTGGAAGTTGAGCAAGTTTTTATAGATATATTTTTGTCTGAGCAAAAAATGTGGTTTCATAAACTAACATTAAAAAATTATTATTGTACTATTTACTTTATTTTTTAAAATTAATTTATTTTTAGTTTTCAACCTTTATTTCCACAAGATTTTGAGTGCCAAATTTTTCCCCATCTCTCCCCACTCCCTACCCCGAGACATAGTGCATTCTAATTACCCTTTCCACCGATCTGCCCTCCTCCCTTCCATTATACCCATCTCCTCTATTTTCTTATATGGGAAGATAGATTTCTATACCCCATTACCTGTATTTCTTATTTTCCAATTGCATGTAAAAACAATTTTTAATGTTTGTTTTTAAAATTTTGAGTTCCAACTTTTCTCCCTTTCTCCCTCCCCACCCATCTCCACTGAGAAGAGAAGCAATTCAATATAGGTTATACATGTGTAATTATGCAAAAGACTTCAATACATCATGTTGTGAAAGACTAACTATATTTCCTGCCATCCTATCCTGTCCCCCATTTATTCAATTCTCCCTTTTGACCTTGTTCCTCCTCAAAAGTGTTTATTTCTAATTACCCTCTCTTCCCATTTGCTCTCCCTTCTATCATCCCCCACCCCACTTATCCTATTCTCCCTTACTTTCCTGTAGTGTAAAATAGATTTTCATACCAAAATGAGTGTGCACGTTATTCCCTCCTTAAGTCAAACGTGACGAGTGTAAGCTTCACTTTTCCCCTCTTACCTCCTCCTTTTCCTCCCATTGAAAAACCTTTTTCTTGCCTCTTCTATGAGAGAAAATTTGCCCATTCCATTTCTCCCTTTCTCCTCCCAATATATTCCTTTCTCACCCCTTAATTTTGTTTTTTTATATATCATCTCTTCCTATTCAACTCACCCTGTGCCCTCTGTCTATATGTATATAATCCCTCAAACTACCTAAATACTGAGAAAGTCTCAAAAGTTACAAATGTTATCTTTTCATATAGGAATGTAGACAACTCAACTTTAGTAAGTGCCTTAAGATTTGTCTTTCCTGTTTACCTTTCATGCTTCTCTTGATTCTTGTGCTTGAAAGTCAAATTTTCTATTCAGCTCTGGTCTTTCCATCAAGAATCCTTGAAAGTCCTCTATTTCTTGAATGACCATTTTTTCCCCTGAAGTATTATACTCAGTTTTGCTGGGTAGGTGATTCTTGGTTTTAATCCTAGTTTCTTTGACTTCTGGAATGTCATATTCCAAGCCCTTCAGTCCTTTAATGTAGAAGCTGCTAGATCTTGTGTTATCCTGATTGTATTTCCACAATACTTGAACTGTTTCTTTTTGGTTGCTTACAATGTTTTCTCCTTGATCTGGAAACTCTGGAATTTGGCTACAATATTCCTCAGAGTTTTTCATTTTGGATCTCATTCAGGAGGTGATTGGTGAATTCTTTCAATATTTATTTTATATTCTGGTTCTAGAATATCAGGGTAGTTTTCTTTGATAATTTCATGAAAGATCATGTCTAGGGTCTTTTTTGATCGTGGCTTTCATTTAGTCCCATAATTTTTAAATTGTGTCTCTTGAATCTATTTTCCAGGTCAGTTGTTTATCCAATGAGATATTTCACATTGTCTGCTATTTTTTCTTTCCTTTGGTTTTGTTTTATAATTTCTTGATTTTTTATAATGTCACTAGCTTCCATCTGCTCCATTCCAATCTTTAAGGAATTATTTTCTTCAGTGAGCTTTTGGATCTCCTTTTCCATCTAGTCAGTTCGGATTTTTAGGACATTCTTCTCCTCATTGACTTTTTGAATCTCTTTTGCCATTTGAGTAAGTCTATTTTTAAAGTGTTATTTTCTTCAGCATTTTTGGGATCTCCTTTAGCAAGTAATTGACTTGCTTTTCATAATTTTCTTGCCTCATTCTCATTTATCTTCCCAATTTTTGATCTACTCTTACTTGATTTTCAAAATTCTTTTTGAGTTCTTCCAAGGCCTGAGACCAATTCATATTTTTCTTGGAAGAGTTTTGACTTTATTTTCTTCTATTTACATGCTGCAGTCTTCCTTGTCACCAAAGTAAGATTCCATAGCCTGACTCTTTTTCTGGTTTTTGATCATTTCTCCAACCATTTACTTGACTTTTAAGCTCTTTGTCAAAGTAGTTCTCTGCTTTCAGTGGGGATGGTGGGTGTATTGTCAACTGCTTGATGCCCCCACAATCTGTGGGCCTAGAGCTTCAGAAACAGTGATTGTAGGCCCCTGCTGTTGCTATGGATACTGCAGGTTCCTCTGCCCCCTCACCCCTCTGCTACCCTGGGGCTGAGGCCAGATCACTCCACTCTCCTGCACTGGTTCCACAGGCTTTTTCCACTGACTGTCCAATTTATCCTTAGAATTTTGGAGTCATGAAGTCTTGAAATCACCACAAGTGTGAGAGATTCAGTCCCTGCAAGGTCTGCTCAGGTCCCCTCTGTGCACTCACAGCTCACACTGAACTGCGCTCTGTTCCCACTATGGTACAATAGACACTTCCTCATGACCTTCCAGGCTATCTTTCCAGGAGATTTGCTTCACTCCATCATTCTGTGGGTTCTGCAGTTCCAGAATTTGTTTAGAGCTAATTTTTACAGGTATTTGACTGGGCTTGGCAGGAGTGCTCTAGAAAGTCAGTGCTGCTACTCAGCCACCTTGGCTCTGCCTGTATATTATTTATTTTAATTGATTCTTCCATATATCTGTAAGTTCTTCATTCCTCCTTGTAATTTATAGAAAATTTTCAATTTGAATACTCTCATCTGTTCCAATGGTATTTTAAGCTAATTAGATGTTGCACAAAGAATGCATGCGAAGAGTATCTACAATTAAGGTTTTCAGGTAATCTTAGAATTTAGTACTACCTTCTATCCCTTTTCTTTCATTCTTTTTTCACAGTGAAAATGCAAGGGGAACATATATTGCATCACTTTAAAATTTTTATTGTTTTATCAATTGCCAAAGTGAAACCAAAACATAATAAAACAAAAGAAAATAAGCTATTACCCAATTTACAACAGATAACTTTTTATACTTAGAAGTGTCATTGGAAAGAAATAAAATCAGTGACTATACCCATTGTTGGTAAAACAAACAAAAAACTTCTAGAACTTATTTTCACCTCTTAATGTCTTTAAGTAAAAAAAAAAAATGAATGAGGGTGGGGAGGAGAGAGCTAAGATGGCTGCAAAAAAACAGAGACTTGCCTGAGTGCTCCTCCAAAGCCTTTCAAATACCTGTAAAAATGACTAAACAAATTCTAGAGCTACAAAACCCACAAAATTGCAGTGAAACAACTCTTCATCCTAATATAATCTGGAGAGTGGACAGAAAGGGTTTATGGCACCTGGCAGGGAGCAGAGTACAGTCAGGTATAGATCACACCTGCACAGACTGGTCAGAGTAGGCCTCAGGGGACTGAATCATTGGCAGCTGTGGCAACTTCCAGACTCTTCCAGAAAAACACCAAGAAGGTCAGTGAGAAAATTCAATAGGATTTGGGTGAAAGAGGAGTGCACCTTCTGTCCAGTCAAGCCCCACCCTCAGGGCAGTGGGGTGGTAATAGCAGTACAGCAGTGGCAGTAGCAGCAGCAGAGGCTACTTCTGGAGCTCTGGACCCATAGATAGTAGGGGATAGAGAGTGGTTGATGCAAAATCCTTGAAACTTGGGACAGTACACCCACCCCTAACTCTACCCCCACTGGAAATAGAGTCCTACCTTGACAAAGAATTAGAAAGTCAAGGGAAGATGGGCTGGGAAGATGAGTAAAAGAGCTCAGACTATAGAATCTTACTTTGGTAACAAGGAAGATCAAAACATACAAGCAGAACAAGACAAAGTCAAAGTTCCTCCATCCAAAGCCTCCAAGAAAAATATGAATTTATCTCAGGCCATAGAAGAACTCAGAAAAGATTTTGAGAATCAAGAAAGAGAAATAGAGGAAAAATTGGAAGAGAAATGAGAGTGATGCAAGAAAATCATGAAAATTGATTCAACAGCTTGCTAAAAGAGATACAAAAAAATACGGAATAAAATTATACCTTAAAAAATTGGCAAATGGCAAAAGAAGTAAAAAATGAGGTGAAGAATGCCTTAAGAAGCAGAATGAGCCAAATGGAAAAGCAGATCCAAAAGCTCAGTAAAGAAAATAATTTCTTCAAAATTAGAATGGAGCATATGGAAGCTAATGATTTTATGAAAAATCAAGAAAATATAAAACAGAACCAAAAGAATGAAAAAAATAGAAGACAATGTGAAATATCTCATTGGAAAACTATTGACCTTAAAAATAGATCCAGGAGAGATAATTTAAAAATTATTGGACTACCTGAAAGCTATGATCAAAATAGAGTCTAAACATCATCTTTCATGAAATTATCAAGGAAAACTGATCTGATATTCTATAACCAAAGGGTAAAATAGAAATTGAAAGAATCTGCCAATAGTATCTGGAGAGACATACTAAAAGGAAAACTCCTGGGAATATTGTAACCAAATTCCACAGTTCCCAGATCAAGGAGAAAATATTGCAAGCAGTCAGACAGAAACAATTAGAGTGCTGTGGAAATACACTTCATATAACACAAGGTCTTAGGAGCATTAAGGGACTGAATGGTTTGGAATGTGATATACTGGAGGTCAGAGGAGCTAAGATTAAAACCAGGAATCACCTACCCAGCAAAACTGAGCATAATCCTTCAGGGAAACAACTGGACATGCAATGAAATAGAGGACTTTCAAGTATTCTTGATGAAAAGATCAGAGCTGAATAGAAAATTTGACTTTGAAATACAAAAATCAAGAGAAGCATGAAAAGGCAAACATGAAAGAGAAATCACAAGAGCCTTATTAAAGTTCAACTATTTACATTCCTACATGTAAAGATGATATTTGTAATTTATGAGACCTTTCTCAGTATTAGGGTAGTTGGAGGAAATAGATAGATAGAAAGATACATACATAGATACATAGATAGATGGCACAGAAGAAGTTGAATATGAAGAGATGATATCTAAAAATAAAATTAAAGGGTGAGAAAGGAATATATTGAGAGAAGGAGAAAGGGAGAAATAGAATGGGGTAAATTATCTCACATCAAAGAAGAAAGAAAAAGGTTTCACAGGGAAGAGAAGAGAGGTGAGAAGGAATGAGTGAAACTTACATTGGATTTGGCTTAAGGAGGGAATAACATATACACTCAGTTGAGTGTTTGACCCTACAGGAAAATAAGGGGGAAAGGGATAAGAGGGGGGATGCTAAAAGGGAGGGCAAATTAGGGGAGGGGGTAGTCAGAGACAAACACTCTTAAAAAGGGATAAGGTCAAAGAAGAAAATAGAATAATTGTGGGCCAGGATAGGATGGAAGGAAATATAATTAGTCTTTCACAACATGACTATTGTGGAAGTGTTTTGCATAACTACACATACATAACCTATATTGAGTTGCTTGCCTTCTCAATAAGGGTGGGTGGGGAGGGAAGAAGGGAGACAATTTGGAACTCAAAATTTTAAAAGCAAATGATAAAAATTGCTTTTACATACAACTGGGAAATGATATATACAGGCAATGGGGTATAGAAATCTATCTGCCCTTCAAGAAAGCAAAGGTGAGAGGCAGAGGGGAGGGATGATAAAAGGGAAGGAGGGCAGACGAGGGAAAGGAGTAATCAGAATGCATGCCATCTTCAGGGTGGGAGGAGGGGAGAGATGGGGAGAAAATTTGGCACTCAAAATATTGTGGGAATGAATGTTGAAAACTAAAAATCGATAAATAACCAACCAACCAAACAAACAAACAAATAAATAAAAGAAAACCCACAAAAAATAAAGTCACTTTCACATCAGAATGAGGCATCAAAATAATACTTTTGTAGTGATTATGAAGATCCAGTTAAATAAGCTATTTAAATGTGCTCTGAGAACTCTAAAGTACTTGAGACATATAGAGCATTGACATTCATCTGATTTTGGAATAATTAATTCAATTATTCTAATCATGATTAGTGCAGGATGCATTTCATTCAAGAGTCAGTCATCCACAAACATTAAGTACCTACGTTTCATGGAACTGTTCAAAGAGATAGCAGTGATACAGTGCAAAGAACTATGGACATATGGGAACAGAATAATTGAATTAAAATCATGACCCTGGCACTAACTGATTGATGGGTTGTGTGACTTTGAACTTTGAAAAACTGACTTTGAACAAGCCACTTCATCTTCCTGAGCCTCAGTTGCCTTTTTTGTTATGTCAGTGACCTTCAGTTATAGGTTTTTACTTGTCTTATTTCTACTTTTACAGGAGTAGAAGGCAAGCAGTCTCACTTATTTTTGCTTTCTCTACTTTTCATTATTACAGACCTAAGGCATAATAGATATTTTCCCTCTGGTTCACTATCTGGGGTCTGTTACACCTTCACAAAAGTCTCCCCTAGAGACAACTCTACCTTGAGGGTAACTTATTGATTGGTGAATCCCTGCCTAGGTTCACCATATTATTAGAAGGTCCAGCTACATCACTCACCCCTCACTTCCAAGTCATCTTCTGGGCTGCTTCATTATCACCCCAGTACTTTCTAACTAACTCGGTACTGGCTGCCAGGCATTGCCCTACATGTAAGTAAGCTCTTTGTGATTAGGGACCATCTTGTCTTCTCATTTTTGTATCTTTAGCTTAACACAGGTACCTGACAAATAGTAAGTACTTAATCAATGCTTTATCTATCTATCTAGTCATCAATAAATATTTGTTTAACAATGTTTAAAATATTTCTTTCATGATGTACATGTAGTCTATCAAGTCTTTCAAGAGTCACTTTTATCCACAGCAAATGTTGATTGCTTTCACTTGAGTAAATGAAACTGGTTTGGTAAGTTAGATTATTAGGAATATTACTCTTAGATATATAGGTAGATAAATCATCCCTTAAGTACTTAGTGTGTGTCAGGCACAGTGCTAGTTGCTGAAAACATAAATACAAGTAAATGAGACAGATTCTGCCCTTAAGTATTTAATCAGACTTGGAATCAGGAAAACTTGAGTTTGAATGTGGCCACAGATATTTACTAGCTGTGTGACCCTGAGCAAGTCACTTAACCTTTGCTTGCCTCAGTTTTCTTATCTGTAAAATGTACCTATATCTCAAGGATTTTGCAAGAATAAAATGAAATAATATTCTAGTATAGTAGGGTGGGGGAAGTAGACAAAATATGAAGGGAAGTTGGAAAGGGAAGGGGTGCTTGAATCTCAGGCATTGTTTAGAGCTAGAGGTCAGAAAATGAGATGGAATTCTGGTTGCTGGAAAGATAAGGGAAAAACTCATCTATCAAAGGTGAGTTTGATCTCAGGGTAAAGTCTAAGGTTGATGTTTGAATGATAGACTGGTTAGGGGCAGTATAGTTTGGAGCTGATGGTTCAGAAGAAATGTTTATTTTAAATAAATGTATGTATGTATTATACATGAATTTATTATATTTATTATTATATATGTATTTAAATAAACATGTACTTTAACATATTATCTTATAGTTAAATGTCAAAGAAGTATGCCCCCTTTAAAAGTCAGCAATCTTCTATGGATTAGAGGTGCCACCTTTTTGAACTCTTTTGTGGCATATCATAACTTTAACTCAGCAGTTTAACATAGAAAGTGCTTGTGAGATGGTTGGTCACCATAAATGGGAAAGTCTACTTTTATAAGATATTGAGGTAACCTAATTTCTGGCAGGATACTTTCTAGTTTTTGCAGCAGAAGTTTTTTTTGTTTTGATGTGTTTTTTTGAGGAAAGAAGTCCTTATCCCAATAGTTGATGTACTTCGGTTTGATGGGTGCCAGGAACTTTGTTTATTTGCTTCTGGTTCTCACTGGACCATTCTACTTGTCATCACTGAAATGGGCAGATGATTGTGGAAATCTTGACTTGATGCACAGATTATTATTTGATTATGTAACAGAGTTTTTAACATCTTGAAAAGTGCTTTGAACTTGTCTCCAGAAGTCCTAGGTTCAAATCCCAAATCTACTGCTTGCCAGCTCACTTTAGGTGTAAGCCATAAAGTGGTTATTTTTAATTTTTTAATTTTAATTTTATTTTTATCTGGGGTTTTGCTTCCTCATCTATAAAATAAGGATCCTGAAGGTTGCTTTTAACTCTATTTAGGATTCTAAATCCATTGTTTTTGTGTGAATCACTTGAGTTGGTCAAACCAAACGAGTCATCCCCTCTTCCTCAATTTCCTGGACCATTAAAGAGCTTTGCTATAGTTGTCTGGTTTTGCAAACATTAATTTTTTTTTTTTGTAGGAAGGGGGAAAGCATTTACCCTGCCCCAGCTCCCATATTTTAAAAAGTCAAATCAGAGAAATGACCAGGGTCTGATCCTCTCCAGCTGAGGCAAAGAAGCAAGTTAGTTAAGGGGAAATTAGTTTAAAAGGCTGAGGATCAAATAACAGGGCTCAGGGCCTGCAGCACGGCTGTAGTTGGAGATTTGCATCCTAATAATTTTCTTTCTATTTTCCCTTTCCCTTTCCTTTCCTTTCCTTTTTCCTTTCTTTTTCTTTCTTTCCTTCCTTTCGTTTTCTTTCCTTTCCCCTTTCTTTTCCTTTCCTTTCCCCTTTCTTTTCCTTTCCTTTCCTTTCCTTTTTCCTTTCTTTTCTTTCTTTCCTTCCTTTCCTTTTTTCCTTTCCCCTTTCTTTTCCTTTCCTTTCCTTTCCTTTCCTTTCCTTTCCTTTCCTTTCCTTTCTTTTCTTTCTTTCCTTCCTTTCCTTTTCTTTCCTTTCCCCTTTCTTTTCCTTTCCTTTCCTTTCCTGCTAGCCACATAAATGTCAAGGGCAAGGAAAACAGATGGATGGTATCTAGAGATATCAACAGAGTATATTCCAAGTAGATTGCTATTTCACATTTTTTAATAGCACGTCATTTAACTGTTTATATTGAATAATTATCCTAGGCACACTGGCTTGTTTGCTCCTAAGCTTTTCTAATATATATACATATAACCATACATACAAATTGCAGCTAATTTCAAATATATGTAAATGAAATGTACCTATAACGTGTATCTATATACACATGTACATAAATGTATACAGATATATTATATACACATATATGTGTCTATTTATGTATATGTCTATTGTTTTCAAATATTACCCTGTGCAGAATTTCTATCTAAACATCTCTAGTAAGGTAATGTACAAAACATTAGAATGAATTTATTGCTGACACTAACATTCCTTCCCTAGCCATTACTCCTTCTTTCTATCCTAGATCATAACAACATTTGTATTTTACTTTGTTAGAGTAGATCCTGTATATCAATTACTTTTATTACTGAACTAGATAAATAGAGCATTTCCCAGGGGGTTTCCCCATTGTTTTTGTGGCTTCATCTTTCAAGACTGATAGAAGACTCTTTGGCATATAAACTAAATCTGCCCCAAACTTGATCAGTCTGAAATGACTCTCTCTCCATTCCTCCACCCCCCTCCCACTCTTTAATTTCCTACTTCCCATTACTCTGTAACTTCTCAGAATTTATTTACATACTAGGCAAGGTATTAATTTGAACTTGTTTATGCTTCCTTGTAAGTGTTCTTAGGCCGTTTTTATACGTGTTTGTCCTGACTCTCTCATTAAGTTGTAAACTCCTCGGGGGCTTTGGTATCTCCTCTCAGCACCTAGTACCAGACTCTGTACTCAGGAGGGGCTGCTTCAATAAATAGCGTTGACTGACAGGGAATGGGATTTTCTACCACGACAATGAATTCCAGAAGGCAAGTCTAACGTGTGTGACCTGCATCCCCAAAGCACTCTCCTCCTTACCTGCCCTGGGGTAGGACACAGGATATACAGAGCTAAGAGCAGAGGGTGCCACTCAGGCAGGGCAAAGTGAAATTGTCCAAAGGATTTGCCACTTGTTCAGATGGAGAAAATATTGAGATGAAAACAATAGAAAAGTAAGTAGGTCCACCAATAGGCAAAGATCTAGACCCTTCTATGCTAAATATAGCATTCCCAAGAAATAACTAATGTGTGCGTATAGCTCTTTACTCAAAAGAAAATCAGAATGAAGATGTTTATGGTTGTTGTTCTTCTGTGCCTGACTCATGACTCTGTATACTAGATACTAGAGTTTTATTCAGGGAGAGCTCTGGTAAGGGACTTACCATGGTCACACAGGTAATGAATGTCTGAAGCCTGATTTGAACTTAGGTCTTCCTGAATCCAGACCCACCAAGCCACATAGCTGCATGAAGATTAGGTTCACTATTTATGCCAAGTCAACTCAATGTTATGACAATATAAACATAACTCTAATATTTAAAGACAGCAGCAAAACAATTCATGGAATGCTCAGAAGAAGCACTGTGGGGTTTAAAAGGCAGCTAAAGAGAGTAAATAGGGCACTAGATTGGAAAGAAAAAGCCCTGAGTTCCAATCCTGACTGTATGACCCTGGCCAAGTCACAAGTCTCAATTTAATCTTTACAACGAGAAGGAGAGATTCAAGGACCACTCTATAATCTATAATTCTATTAGCTATAAAGGGTAGAAAAAGAAAGTTTCCTTATTTTAAAGTGAATGGATCAAAATTAATGAG
The DNA here is from genome assembly GCA_028658325.1 of Potorous gilbertii. Taxonomy (NCBI): domain Eukaryota; kingdom Metazoa; phylum Chordata; class Mammalia; order Diprotodontia; family Potoroidae; genus Potorous; species Potorous gilbertii. The sequence continues at coordinate 230,849,966 of CM053769.1, read as the reverse complement.
CTCCATGGTTATTTTCAGGGTTTGAAATATCAACAGAATAATCTTGTCTTTGCTTTAAAAAAATGCAGAAGTTCCAGTTGATGCTTTTGTAGATAGGATCTTGCATTTACTTCCCCCACTAAAATGTGTGTTTGTTTGCAATGTCTTCATTTCCTAGAATTCCTATATTTTGTAGCAAGTAATAGCCTGGTTAACCAATACTCTTAGTCCAAGAGGCATAACTCCAATGGGAAGCATTTCCAGACTGGGTCAGAAAAAAAGACAAAATGAGGAAAAGAGACAACTGCCTCAGCAACTTTTTGGCTGCTCATATTGGAAGCAGCACTCACACTTAATTTACGGCTTCACAAAGTTCAGGTTTCAAGGCAATTGCCCCTTCCCAGCCTATTAGGAAGGCTTGCAACTGAACTTCAATGCACAAATTAGGGAGTCCAGGCAGGAAGAATATAAGGTGCTGAAATCTTAGATTAGCACAACATTTAAAAGGAATTTTAAACTCTTTTAATTGCTTCTGCCTAATTTGTAAATGCCCCTTGTCTGCTCTCTTGGTCAATGACATTCTAATAGAAAGCGTATGGAAGCTTAGTCTGCAAAGAGAGGTTATTTTGTAGACTAGGGTTGGGGGAAACCTCAGCATGAAACGTTTGGGGGTTTCTTTCTGATGGTAGAGGAGGGCAAGTATAATCTTCTGAACCCCAAACTAGACTAGAAAATTATGATTTCAGATCTGAGTTGATTTAGGGAGAAAAAGAGACCTTTTTTTTTTTTGAGCATAGGATTTCATTGTGAATCTGGGGGGGGGTGTGAAAAATTCCAACCCTAAAGCAGGATCCAGACACATTCAAGTTGCAACCAGAGATGTGAGTCTTTGGTCCAAGAATCGTTACTGGAAAACTCAAAATCAAACAGATTTCTTCTCCTTTCTGGTGGTTACCTTAATGCTTCATTCTTTACAGAGATCAAAACAAAACAAAGCAAAAATCCTCTCAGAGAGATGTTTCTTGGGATTTCAAACCATTAACAGAGCTTAGAAAGCTTCCATACTTAGTGCAAACACTGTGATCTGTGTCTATGCATGTGTGCGTGGATGCATGTATGTGTGTATGTGTTTTCTAGCAAGACATATTCAGGTCTTTGCGGGCTTTCTTTCTCCCTTCTTCCCCTCTCCTAGTGTTCCTGTGTCCACCATATGCATAATCTGGGCCTTCTTAAAAGAAAAAGATGGATGTGCCTTCAAAAGGAAAATAATACCTGTTCCTTACTCCTGTAATATTTATGGGGGCCTCTGCTCCAATGATTTTGGCTTTATGAGGTTCTTCTCTGTGGGTTGCCTTTTAATTGCCTGCGGTCTCCCAGCTCTTGAGGTAAGGGCCTTTTTCTCAAGTGTCCACCCTAGCCCACTGAGCAGTCAGTCCCTTCGTCAAAGCAGTAGTAAAATTGGCATGCCTAAAGACTTCAGGAATGCTAACATCTCAGATCTGAGAGAGTTAATTTGGTCCAAAACGCACTCTGGTAATGTTTATGTTTCAGATAAAGTGCCTACAATGTTGTAGCTTGCCCTTTTGACCCCCATTTCCTTGTTCGTGTGCTTCTAGGAGAAAGTGATACTTAAGTCCCAATCTTTACTTTTATTAGCTCCCAGAGTAGAATAGGATTTCAGGCCAGTCTTATCTCTGCTATAAACATCCTGTTACCATTCATATCTTAAAGATATCTTGGGGAAAATGATTAAATACCTTCCACCAAATGGAAGGAAGCTCATCACAGTCTTCCTCCCACCACCCTTTAACTGGTGGGGGTGAGTTTGGGCAAGTGAATGATATTGTGCTCTGGATTCCTTAATGTTTTAAAAAAATGTAGTCTATAAGTCAGGATGGAGAGATTTCTACGCCATGTGGAATCAGAACGGAAAACCATCTCCTAACAGATTGTGCATGCTTGTGTGTGTGTGTGTGTGTGTGTGTGTGTGTGTGAGAGAGAGAGAGAGAGAGAGACAGACAGACAGAGAGAGGGAGAGAGAGAGAGAAAGACAGAGACAGAGAGAGACAGACACAGAAAGAGAGACAGAGACAGAGAGAGACAAAGAGAAACACACAGAGATAGAGAGAGCGAGACAGAGGAGAGACACACACACACAGAGACAGAGAGACAGACAGGAATGGAAATCTGCTATCTAAGAAGGCATTCAGGATCTTTCTGGGCTGGGGCTTCCCAGAGAGATGGCATATTCATTGAGCCATAAAGGAGAGAAAATAAGACTTTAACCTATTGTAAAGGGGCCCAGAGAAAATTCAAGAGTTCTCTTAAAAACAAATCCTATCTGAACTTTTGAAGATTTATGACTATAGATAAGCAAAGATCACACTTCCTGTCATTTGGTCTGTTCCTAAGAAGCAAGAACAGACAAAAAAAAAAAAAAAAGGAAAGTGGGATGTGGGGAAGCTAGTGAGAGATGCTTTATCCAATATAATTATTACAGGTTGTATTGGAAATAACAGGTTCAAACTGGAATAAGAAGGAAGTTTAATATCATGGAGGCCAGGCAGGTTATTGAAAAATAAGGTAATTTTTTAAAAAATGATTTAGACAAAGAGATTAAATAGTCCATTGACAGAAACATTTTAAGTTAAAAAATATTTCCATTTCATAACAATACATATAATTATCTCTATTCTGTCATTCATCCATTTTATTCAACAAACATTTAGTGCCACCCGGTGCTAGTTTCCAGAGGAGAGACAAAGTTAGATAATACAGTTCTTGTGTTCCTGGAGCTTATGATTTGGGAGTGGGGAGGGTAAGACAGAAACACATAGATAACTATAACATATAATATAATTGGTAAGTTTATTAGAGAGCTGAAAAACAAGCAGTTATATGAGATCTGAGGAGAAAGATTAATTACCAGGTAAGAAGAACACAAAGGGCTTTGTGGAGAAAGCAGAATCTGAGTTGAGCTTGAAAGGTAGGTAGTGATTCATTAATGAGGATATTCCAAGCCTGGAGAATCACATTAATGAAAACATGGAGGTGGGAGAGTATAAAGATTATTTAGAGATGAGAGAGGATAGT
>CM053769.1:230828046-230846394 GCA_028658325.1 Potorous gilbertii | reverse complement strand
CAATTCCAGTATTGTGGAAATACAGTCAGGATAACACAAGATCTAGCAGCTTCTACATTAAAGGATTGAAGGGTGTGGAATAAGATATTCCAGAAGTCAAAGGAACTAGGACTAAAACTAAGAATCACCTACCCAGAAAAATTGAGTATAATACTTCAGGGGAAAATATGGTCTTTCAATGAAATAGAGGACTTTCAAGCACTCTTGATCAAAAGACCAGAGTTGAAAAGAAAATTTGGCTTTCAAACACAAGAATGAGAAGAAGCATGAAAAAGTAAACAGCAAGGAGAAGTCACAAGGGACTTACCAAAGTTGAACTGTTTCCATTCCTACATGGAAAGACAATATTTGTAACTCTTGAAACTTTTCAGTACCTGGGTAGTTGGTGGGATTACACTCACACATACACACACACACACACACACATACACACGTGCGCACACATATACATACACACATGAACGCACACACAGAGACAGAGCACAGAGTGAACTGAATAGGATGTGGTCATATCTTTAAAAAAATTAAGGTAAATGTATAAAAGAAATGTATTGGGAGGAGAGAGGGTGAAATGGAGTGGGGCAAATTATCTCTCATAGAAGAGGCAAGCAGGAGACTTCTTAGTGGAGGGAAAAAGAGGAGCGATGAGGAAAAAAAACATGAAGTTTACTCTCATCACATTCGACTAAAGGAAGGAATAAAATGCACCCTCATTTTGGAATGAAAACCTATCTTCCAATCCAGGAAAGTGGGGGAGAAGGCGATAAGCAGGATGGGGGAGATGATGAAAAGGAGGGCAATGGGAGGAGGGAGAAATTTGAGGTCAACACTCAGGGAAGGACAGGATCAAAAGAAATAAGAGAAACAATGGGGAGCAGGATAGGATGGAGGTAAATATAGTTAGTCTTACACAACATGACTATTATGGAAGTCATTTGCAAAACTACGCAGATATGACCTATATTGAATTGCCTGCCTTCCCAAAGGGAATGGGTGGGGAGGGAGGGATGGGGAGAAGCTGGAACTCAAAGTTCTAGAACAACTGTTGAGTATTGTTCTTACTACTAGGAAATAAGAAATATAGGTAATGGGGAATAGAAAGTTATCTGGCCCCACAGGACAAAAGAGGAGATGGGGACAAGGGAAGGGAGGGATGACAGAAGAGAGGGCAGATTGGTGATAGGGGAAATTAGAATGCTGGGTGTATTGGGGTGAGAGGAGGGGACAAATGAGGAGAAAATTTGGAATGCAAAATTTTGTCAAAATGAAGGTAAAAAGTTAAATAAATAAATTTATATTAAAAAAAAGAGTGAAGGCAACAGGAAAAGTTGATGACAGAGGATGAGGTATAGATAATATAATGGAAACAACGAACGTGAACTTGGACAGACTTTGCCAGATAGTGAAAGGGCCTGATGTGCTATAATTAATGGGCTCATGAAAAGTTGGGCATGACTGAACAATAAATCAGTCTCCTTCCTTTTTCTTTAGTAGTGATATCAGTATATCAAAGGGTATTCACAGCTTAATAATTTGGGGGGATAGTTCCAAATGACTTTCAAGATTATGTGGATCAATTCATTGGCATAGCAAGAGTGCATTGATGTACTGGTTTTCCCAGAGCTCCATCCAGAATATATCCATTTTATTTAATTTATAAATACCATGAGTTTTAAGTAAAATCTCAAAATTGATTTATTTTTCATTTCTTTAGTTTTCAGTGATTTGGAACATAATTTTTCATCTATTTATAATTTGTACTTCCTTCTCTGAAAATTATTTCTTCATTTACTTTGATCATTTTTTCAATCAATTTCTTTTATATGTTTATATGAAGCTTTATTGGAAAAAATTGATAGAATTTTCCCAAGTTTCCTGTTTCTCTTCTAAATATACCTTCACTGGTTTTGTTTGTGCAAAAAAAACTTTATTATATTGCCTATTCTACATTCCCTGACTCTCTATTCCATGTTTTTTTCATGGATTCTTCTATTCAGATATCTGAATGATAATTTCTTCTTTTTTTCCTCTAATTTGTTCAAGTTACTACCTTTTATTTTTAAGATACTAACCTATTGGTAGCTTTTCTTAGAATATGGAATGAAATATTGTTTTTAACTCTATTTGACTATGCCTAGTTTAGGTGTCATGGTTATATATCTATTATAGAACGAATTTGGCAGAATTCCTTCTTTTCATATGTTTCCATACAGATGATATAATATATAGATATATAGATGATATATACAATTATATAATATATTGATATTATATAATATATAGATCTATTCTATAGATCTCTATAATATAGCTACATATCTAATATAGAATATATGCAATATATTCTATAGATATGTAGAATATAGAATAATTTTTTTATTATTGGAAGAATTTAGTTGTTAAGCCTTCTGGTTGTATTTTTCCTTTTTTAGAAATTCATTCATATGTTCTCAGTTTTCTTTTTTCTATAAATTGGGTCATTTAAGTCCTATATTTTTTTTTGTTTTGTTAATCTAAACATTTTATATTTTTTGAATATTCATCCAATTCATTTATATCAAATTGCATTAAACAACTTCTTCCTTTGTTATGAATTTACCTCTTAAAATTATTCATATGATAAATGTTTCAAATTTTTTTCAAAAAAATCAAATGAGCAAATGATTGATCTATTTTAGAAACAGATTCTAATTTTATTTATTAATCCACTTTTCTTTTGCATTCCATTTTATCAATCTCTTTGACTTATAAGATCTATATTCTGTTTTTTAATTGGTATTTTTTAATTTGTTGGTTTAATTTTATTTCAGCTACATGTTCAATTTATTGATCTCTGCTTTCTTTTAATGATTAAAGTATTATAAGTTATACATTTTCCTTTAAGGATTGCTTTGGTTACATCCTAGAATTTCTGTTGTTGTTATAACCTCCAATGCTGGAGATGTATATTTAGGAGGGGAATGGAAAGGAATAGGTATTTATATAGTCCCTACTTTGTGCCAGCTAAGCACTTTACAAATATTATCTGAGTTGATCATCACAATAACCCTCTAAGTTAGATGCTGTTATAATCCCTATTTGACGGGTTACAAAACTAAAGTAGACAGAGGTTAAGTGACTTGCCCAGAGTCGCACAGCCAGTAAGTATCTGAAGACAGATTTGAATTCAGGTCTTCCCGATTCCACATTCAATGCTCTGCTTTGCCACCTAGGTGCTTCTAGTTAGCCAAGAAAGGGACAGAGGCTAATACATTTTAAAAAGTCACTGATTACATGAAATTGAAAAGTCTATGGACAAAAACATGAATGAATCTAGGATAAGGAAAGCAGTTGGGTGGGGGAAAATCTTAATATCAAATTATTCAGCGAAGGCTTTACATGAAAATTATGTAGAAAACCAAGAGAAATAGTATTAGATCAAAAACCAGTCCCTAATAAATAAGTGGTCAAAAGACATGAACAAATAATTCTTTTAAAAACCTGTGAACTATTGACAGCCATATGAAAGAATATTTCAAATCACTAATAATAAAAGACAGAAATAAAAACAAATCCAAGGTTTCAACTCTAATCCAGAGAATTTGCAAAATTAAAAGTTAGAAACAGTAAAAGTTTGAGGGGTTGCTAAAAATAAGAACATTAGTTTATTTTTGGTGGAGCTGTGAACTAGTAAAAATAACTTTTGAAGGCAAATTGCATTTATGTAAATAAGATTACTAAAATGTCTTTACTTTTTGACCCACGGATTTCGTTGCCAGACACGTACCTCAAGGAAGTCGTTAACAAAAATAAATTTAGGACCTACACATATACAAAAAAATTTCCGTGGTACCATTATTTTTTTTTATTGGTAGCAAAGAAGAGAAACAAAGCAGATGATCATCGAATTGAGAATGGTAAAAGAAATTGTAGTATATGAATATAAAGGGATATTAGTGTTCTGTAAAAAATGGTGAATATGAAAAATCAAAGTTAATAAGCATCAGGTTCATGAAGTGATGCAAAGCTAAATAAGCAGAGCAAAGAAAAAATAATATGCAGAATGATAACAACAATGTCGATGTAAGGTATAATACGCACAAAGCAGCCCAAAATGATGATTTGAAGATTACCAAGAGCAAGCATTTCTCCAAAGAAGTAGAATGAAAAAATACTTTCCTACCTACTTTTTAGAAGAAATAGGAGTAAGTTGGGGAAGAACAAGTGTGGAACACTGCATATATTTTTGATATATTTATCCAGTTTCCTGATTTTTTCTCTCCTTTCATTTTTTTTTCTTTTAAAATTCTTTGTTATATGGTATATTATTCTGGGAGGGGACAGAGAAAGGGATACAAGGAGAAAAACTGACAACATTTAAAAAGATACAAAAATAAAAATATTAACTTCACTATAGGCTGTAAGAGGTGAAATTAGTCAGTGTTTTTATACAAAAAAAGTAATGAAGTGGGGATTTTAGTGGACTGCAAGCTTAATGTGAGTCAACAATGTGACAAGAGAATCCAAAAAAATAAGTCATTCTTCATTAACTTCATTAACGCTAAATATAAGGAAATATTTAAGTGTATATTAGACCATTATTAAACATTACCTATAACAGAGACTCAACATGGTTATATTTTAGACTAAATCTGAATCAGAGATAACATCAATTTCAACTGAATTCATGGAATAATGTCAAACATATGTAAAGACAATTGTTCTATGTCAAGCAATCTAATGTTGACATCATCTTTCGCTCTTGTTTATATTTTCTTACAAATGTTTAACAAACACTTATTAATTTCTTTTTCTGGCTGGCCAGTTTGGTCATTGTCAAGATTTAGATGGCTAACGTCAACATTCCCCAGTTTGGGGGCTTTCATTGAATTCCACATTCTGATGAACCCAAACTCTCTCAAACAGGAAAATAAGTGACATGAGGTAATTTTGTCCTTCAAAAAGCTTTAATTAGCACTTCTCTGAGAAAATGACTATTTGCAAGACTGATATAAAGGGAGGGATTCAGATCATATCAATCTTTCTCTTCCCAGAAAAGAAAGTTGTGGCATCAGATAGTGGCCCTTTCGAATGTGTGGAGGCATGATAGGACAACTTCATGTCTAGCAGTCCCAGCGGCTAAAGTGGGTTCATCAAAGAGAATTGAATAACAATATTAGACTTCTTGAGGGAATGTGCAAGAAGCCATGGAATGTATGATCTGGAATATTTCTTCCCAGTCACAATTTTTCTATATTTCATTCTAATAATCTGATGTAGTTAGAGATGGGTCATAGGACTACAAAATACTGTTGGGCATTTTTAAAGTGTGATTTATTTTCATACATTTGTATTTACATTAATTTATAATTTAAAAAATGTTTTATAAATGTAATCATCAATAATATCATGTAACCCTCAAGTTACTTTAAAAACTAACCATGATTTATTAAATTAAAGATTATTCTTTCCATCTGCTAATCAATGTAATAGGTTTTATGAGAATTTGACTTAGGAGAAGATTTTTTTCTATTGATTCTTACTAAACCACAGGAGTGACAGAATGAGCCTAGTGTTATGGGATCATACACTTAAACTTAGAAATCTAGTTGAACTCCACTGGTTTACAAGATGAATAAACTAAGACTGGGAGCAGACAAAATGTACTCAAAGTCATACAGGCATTGGCAGAATTAAGATATGACTATAATCTCCCACTTCAAATCCAGTACTTTTTCCCTTTCAAAATGAAATGGTTTACCATTATTACTTCAGTGTGATGCAATAGCACCTGGAACGCTACTGTGCCTGTTCTTTACTGAACTCTTATTGACCAAGTGAGCTCAAGGCAGATGGTGGAGATGGATCGCTCTTGGATTCATAAGCCATTAAGGTATGGCAATGCCAAAGTAAGATTGTCCTAAATTGCTGGGCAGGCAAAATACTCTACAGCCACCTAGTGGTATGATAGTTACAAATATGGCATCAACAGTGAACGAATGAAAAGTTTCAAGGAGTTGCCATATGGGTATGTAGCACTTAGGATATGAGTATCTCACATTTTGACCAAAAGTATTTAATAAAAGAAAACATTTTGCAAACATAAAAGTACTATAAAATTTGAGATACTGTGATTATCAATCAACTTGGGTTCCAGTCCTGTATCTACTAATTTAGTTATATGGCACCAAGTAAGTCATTCCTCTTACCTCAATAGGCCTCATTTTCCTTATCAGGATTTACTGATATTTCCCTAACTTTTCCCCAGGGAAACATTGCATGTTTAAATCAAGATAATAAATGTGAAAACTATACAAATACCAAGCAGTATTGGCAATCTCATTTTGTCCTTTTGTCCCATCATGTCTACAGATATAATAATAAATAATAGTACTAATAATATTTGCATATGCGCTAACGTTTTCAGAGCACTTTACAAATATTACCTCACTTTAACCTTAGGAAAACCCTGGAACATAAGTGTTATCATCTCCATTTTATAGATGAGAAAACAGAGGCAGAAAGGTTTAAAAGCTTGGCCAAGGTCATATATGTAGCAAATGTCTGAGGATGGATTTGAATTTAGGTCTCCCTAACTTTAGGTCCATCCAACATGACATCTAGCTGCCATAATGCTTGATAAATCAACATGCCCCTACAGACATAACAGTGTATCTTATTTGTGATAATAGAAATTTTATTTTTGAAAAATTTTCAAAAAAGAAAAGATGGAATATATACATTCACACTATAGGCCAATGAGCTTTGACTTTGAGTCCTGGAAAAGTTCTATGATGTTGTATGAGAGTAATGGTTAAAGAACATCTAGAAAAGGGAGCAACAAATAGGAAAGAAATAGCATGGTGTCATCAAGAACTAATGTCAGAACCTTATTTCCTTTTTTGAAGCTAGTAGATCAGTTGCAATTGCAGTTAGCCTAAATTATAGCAACACATTTGATAAAATCTCTCATGCTATTTTTGTGGAAAAGATGGAAACATGTGGTCTAAATGATAGAACAAGTATGTGCATTTTGAACCAACTGGATGGCTTGACCAAAGGAGCAGCTGTTAGTGGTTCAAAGGCAACTTGGAAGGAAGTCAGCAGGCGAGTGCCATAGGGATCTGTGCTTGGCCTTGTGCTGTTTAAAATGTTTGTCAGTGACTTGGATAAGGGAATATACTGTGGCCTTATGAAATCTGCAGTTGACACAAAGCTAGGAAGAATAAATAACACACTTAAAGAGTCAGGACTCACAAAAATCTTTACAGGTTAGTACACTGAGCCAAATCAAAGTGAAATTTAGTATAAAGAAATATTCTATATTTAGATTCAAATAATCTTTTTCAAGTAGAAGATGGGAGAGATATGACTAGATAGTGGTTTTCCTAAGAGATCTGGTGGCTTTAGTGGAAGGCATGCAATTGAATACCATTTAGTATGTAACTATTGTGAGTATTCCTGGTCACTGTGGTAAATCTTTGACTGGGGAAATTCTGCATTGGTAGAGAAAAATCCTCAGATGGATCAAACTATGGATATTTGAAGTAGTGACGCAGTTGAGAGAGTATGTTCTATGCATGGAATATAGGAACAGATGAATTGAGGATTTTTCTTGATTTTCCTACTTGTCTAGTCACTCTTATCCTGTCTGCTTTGCTGGATCATCACCTAAACTGTGGTTCCCTCTGAAGTTACTGCTCCATGTGATCTGTTCCATTAGCTCTCTCTACTCTTAATTTTTTGTCCATTACATTTGATATACATTAGTATATGTAAATAGATTGGGGCTTCTTGGGCATATTTGAGAGACTTTTATTTATATCCAAATGTCTTCAAGATAGGAGTGCAACTTGATGAAGATGTGGTAAGTGAGACAGGACCCAAATTTGTGTTCAAGAGCATTGATGAGTGTGCAAACCCACAGAAACGTATACAGAGATTCTAATCTGCTGCACTAAAAAGGATTCAGCTGGATATGATATTGATTTAATAAGTACTCATTAAAATGAATTCTCAAAGTTATACTTCTGGAATTTGATTGTTAATGACCCTGGCTTTTCTTTAAATTAACTTGGATGATAAAAGCAAACATCACTTAAAACATCCCTACATTATTTTAAAACTAGAATAGAAAAGTGGATCTGATTTAAAGCAATCCTGCTTTTCATCACATGTGATCTCATTTGCCAAATTATTAAATTCCTGTTTAACAAAATGCTTATTAAGATTGGAATCATAAAAAAGTTGAGAGTCACCTTGCATTAGCCTTGCTTCATCCTCTATCCCTCATTCCCTTATACCATCCCTCCTACTTCCTCAGTTCCCACAAACAATATTATCTGGCAGAAGACTGGTCAGAATTAGGCATAAGGTTAAATGCTTTTTACAATGGCATGCTGATTAAAATCAAGAATGCATATGAGTTTCCATAAATGTTCTTTTGCTAGTTATTTAAAAATGTTTTAAAAAGTAATATTTAGTCTCTGATCTACCTCCTCCCTCTATTTTTTCAATAAGCATGTTTCTGCTGCTCAAACCAAAGAGCTGTCAGACTGGGTTGGAAGTGCTGAGGCCTGGCATTTCTAGATTAAATGTCAACCAGATGTTTGAGCATTTCCCCTAAAAGGCTTCTGAGAAGCTTTCAAATTCAGTGTTGTGTTTCACTGCTAGGGAAAACCTAAGTTTGTCCAATAGGAATTTGGGCAGGGAAGAGACGGGACAGGGAGGGAGGCTTTCAGGATGGGGGAAACGAATTCTTTGGCTTAAAAAAAAAAAGTAGTTACCTGATAATTGGAAATCTGATTTGAATGTGGCATTCACAGCAATCAGGGTTTGTATATTACTCATGAATAATAGTGGATGGAAATAAAATTCACCTACTAAAATGATGATTGCATAATATGAAAAAATTATTCCATCTCCTTCCCTTGAGTGCATGAAAAACTCAAACTGACATGTTTGGTTCTTCGCTCCCTGGGCTGCAGTTCTTCTAATATGGATGATAATGATGAATTAAAAACATACATTGACTATGGGGCATATTTTCTTTTGAAAGGTTCATTATGTTTTGCCTTGCTATTGAGGCTTCTATTGAGATTGTTGATGTTGCAGAAGCATATTTGGGTAATTTAATTTCCTTTAAAAAATGCTGGCAGTTTTCTATTTAAAAGAAAAAGAAAAAAGGAATTTCACAAAAAGGGAAGTGCGGTCGGTTGGTGACTGAAGCAGCAACTTGGAAGAGAGTGTTGCTGTATGACATGAGCCAAGAGTTTTTAATCTATACCATGCCTCAGTTTCCCCTAACAGGAAATTTCTTTAATTGAATATGTATTTATGGAGCATCTAAGACACGCCTAGCATCATTTTAAGCATTGAAGGAGGAAGAGAAGGAAGGACTCAAAACTGAAGTCATGTAGTATACCTTTCCAGAAAGAATTTTAAGGTCATGATGGGAATTTAACATATAGAAATGGGAAATTAATTAGCAGTACAAATCAGTGCATGATAAAGTACTCAAATTAGTGCCACCTTTAACCTTACACTTAAAGTGTAAGGTTAAAAAAAAGGAGTGCATAGTTGGTTTACTCTGAGAGATTAGAAACAAGAAAAAAATAAGGAAAGAAAGTCGTCTGTAAGTTATTTTGTGGATACCCAAAACAGAATTTTTCACTGATTAACATTACCATAGATAGCATGGGAAGGGATTTAAAATAATTTTGGAAATTAATAATGTTAAAATTAAATTAAATTAAAATTAAATATTGTTGTATTTACCTATAAATCATATTTTTAAATGATTCTCTATTTTAGCTCCTTCAATTCTGGGGACAGAGAATCTCATTTTCATTCACTGTAATATGCTCTACAAAGCCCTTTCTTTACAATAACTCCGTTGATAAAACAAATATCATTGTTATCCTTTAATAGATTAGAAAACTGATTTTTAGAATAGTTAAATGACTTGTTCAAGGTCTTGTCACATACTTCATTGAAAAAAACTGAGGTAATTTGCCAAGGGCTACCTCTTCTCTGCTCCCCTTTTCAGACATCTTCCTTTATCTAAATACAGTTGCCTTTTCTCAATTCTAATCCAAATTGACCGATGTTTTTGCACCATTTGGAACTATTGGTCACATTATACTTCCAAATTCTCTCTTTTTTAGGTTTTGGTGACCTTCTTCTCTACTGGTTCTCCTCTTACTTATCAGAGGACTCACTCTCAATTTCTTTGATAAACTTTCATCCGGGTCATGGCCACTAAATGTGGGTGTCCCCCAAGTCTCTACAGGGCCTTTTCTTATCCCTCTGTACTATCTCACAAGTCCTCATCAGGTTCCATAGATTCAGTAATAAACTCTATGGAATGATACCAAACTCTGTATATCAAAACCTAACCTTTCCCATATCACCACCTGCCTTTTGAATATCTCAAACTGGATGTTCTGTAGGCATCTAAACTAAAAAAAAAAATCAAAACAGAACTCATGTTTCCTTGCAAATTCTTCCTTCTTCCCAACTTTTCTTTCATTGTTTAGGGAACCACCATCTTCCCAGGTTTGTAACCAAGTGTCACTCTCAACCCTGATTGCACTCATCCCACAGAGGCAATCTCTTGTCAGATCTCATCATTTCTACTTTCACAACACATCTGCTCTATGTCCCCTTATTTCACTTTCATAACTGTTACCCTGAAGCAGGGCATCATCATCTCTAGCTTGGATTATTGCAGTAGGTTTCTAAACAGCCTCTCTCCATCAGGTGTCTTCTCACTCCAATCCATCATCCCTTCAGATGCCAGTGATTATCCTAATATGTAGGTACCTATTCATATCCAGGATAAAATATAACTGTTTGTCATTTAAAAGTTTTTAAACCTTGGTCCCTTCTTACCTTTCAGGTCTTCTTACACATACATTCCTTTCTTCCATGCACTTTACAATCCAGCTACACTGGCTTACTACTTGTTCCTCATACATGATCCTGTTTCTCCCATTTCTATGTCTATGCACTCGTCTCTCATACTCGGAATGTTCTCCCTCCTCACCTTCACCTCTTAGGATCTCTGGCTTAAATCCTTACTTCAAGAGACCTTTTCTACTTTCCAGATACTAGTACCTTCTCCTAAAATAGTCTATGGTGGTAGGAGCAATGTCCTAATGCTTTCCTCATGCAACTTAGGCTAGTTTTCTTTTCCTTAAAATGTTTTGAGACTTTCCTCAAGACTTGGTTGGCTCAGTGAACTAATGACTCAGAAAAAAGCATCATTTACTCATCTCAAAGTGTTCATATTGAAAACACTTCTTTTAAGCCTAAGTAAATCTCTTTTTTGTTAAATTTTGAATGACATATAAGTATCTCATTTTGTTCCAATGTTAAATCTAAACTACTAAAGGACTGCACTGAGGCAGGCCTATCTCAGAAAATCTTCCATCTACTCTGTATGTATCTTGTATGTACCTAGTTATTTAAATAATGTCCTCCTAGTAGAATCTGAACCCCTTAAGGGATTTTTTGGGCTAACTTTTATTTATTTATTTTGTATCCCTAATACTTAGCACATTTCCTGGCATGTAGCAAACAACTTAATAAAGACTTTTTGACTGAGTTACTAGTATAAATGTTATCATCAGAGAAATGCTGTAATATATCATCCTTATTTTACAGATGAAGAAACTGAAACAGAAAATGGACAAGTGACTTATCCAGTATCACACAGCTAATAACTGCCTGAAATGAGATTTGAACTTAGGTCTTCCTAACGCAAAGGTCGGTGCTCTAGCCATTACACACACACAAACATGTGTGAATATATACATACATGTATATATACACACATCTTCTTGTATTTCTACCTGTTGTATGCACCTGTGTAAACACATATAAACATGGATGTATATAGGTACATGTGCACATATAATCACGTGTACAGCAAAGTACAAACATATATGCTTACATTCACATATATGTATGTGTATAAACATATACATGTGTGCCTATAAATACATACATGTCTATACTCATGTGTAAATAGTAGTGAGGTAACTTAGTTAGTAAGGTATTAGCTTGAGGCAGGAAGACCTGAGTTCAAATCCAGTTATCAGAAATAAATATAAACTAGTTAGTAAAGTTCCCTTGAACACTAAGTAGAGCCCTTGTCATGAATTTATCAGGTGACAACAATAAGAACCTTGCAATGGATAGATGGTGATTGGCATCATTGAAGAGAATATATACATTAATGAAATCAATGATCTATTGGAGACTTGGATTATATTGACTAAAAGCTGTTTGAATATTCAGCATAATCCAAGTCAAGACTTGGATTTCTTGATGATTGAAATATGTTCTCTTTGAGTAGAAAACACAAAAGAAGAGATTCTAAAGAATGCATCCCATTGGACCTAGGAACTAATATTTACATGAGAATGTCTAAAAATATAAAACAATTTTACTCCTTTGTGTTGTTTGATTTATTGATTTAGTTGCCTATATTAAGATGAATAGTTTTACATGAAAATTGAATATTTGATCTCAGCTTCTATAAACCTAAGTATTAATTGGTTTTCTCTTATTGTCTTCTCTTAAGTCTTCGATAATTAGAATTTTACTAATAGCAAACACATCTGACATAGGAAATTGTCCTTTCACCATTAGCATCGACTCAGTGTATCTTTGACAAGGTTGGATACGTGTTTATTTATTGCCCTTCATTCTCAAATTGGATCCAAAATATACTGTATTGAATCGTATTGGATGAAATTGCTTTCATTCATACCAGACCCCATTTATGGATCATCACAAAAGTTTGTAGTAGTCAAAATTTTCAACATTGTTTTCAGTTATATAAATTTAGTGGTGAATTTTTATTTAATAATTTTCATTTTTACCTCCTTTCCCTGTTGGATAAGGAATTATGCTGTCAAAATTTCTCTTATTGCAACAAAATTATGTGTTGTTCATATAACTATTGGATTCTTTCATTCTTTTTGCTATTCTCTATTGTTGCCTTTCATTATTATAGTTTCCCACTTGCAATACATATATGAAGGAAAGTAATCAAATATATATTCTATTCTTATGGTTTTTCTTAACTATTATTTTTGGGTAATTGTGTTCCGGTGTTTAGCTCAATTTTATGCTAATGAAATGTATTACTTTTTAATTATTTAGATATTTCTCCATTAAGATCCTATTCTTTTGCTTTATTGTGCAAAAAATAAAACCAACACATTGGGTTCTCAAAAGTTACATCTTCACTTTGTAGGTTTTACTAAGACCTTATTTGCCAACCCAATGACCACCACCACCACTACTACTGATAACAATGACAATAGTTAATAATTATATAGAGCTTTAAGGTTGAGAAAGTGCTTTAAAATATTGTCATATTTTATCCTCACAATAACTCTGGGAGGTAAGTGCTATTGTTATCTCCATCTTACAAATGGTAAAATTGAGGAAGGAAGAGGCTAAGAGCTTGGCCCAGGGTCATAAAACTAACGTACAACTATCCGAGGCAGGATCTGAACCCAGGTCTTCCTGACACCAAGTTTAGCAGTCTTATCTTCCATGCCACCAAGCCACTGAATGAGGACATGTATGTCATTCTTGATTCAGTTAGTTGAGTTTTGAGAGGCATCTCCAAAACTGACTACCAAATGGTAAACTTTGATAGCCAAAGCAACTCACCAAGATTGTCTACCACCAAGGTACAGGATGGTTGTGATCACATAGGAAATGATGGTCTTTGGCAACATAGGTCTTTCAATCTCATTCAACAATCTTCACGTGACTGTCCTCTATCTACAATTGTGTTGGTTTGATTGGAGGCAGCTGGTGAAATGTGAGCAGGATCTATGAAATCTGTTGAATGGAGAACATATCCATTACAAGCGGCAGCAGGCCAGGAAAGGGTGTTAACTAACTAATGGGATAAGTAGGACCACTGGGCTCCTGGAAGTCTCTATGAAGTTTGTCAGAATTTTTTTTTTCTGAGTGTTATACTTGTTTAAACTGAAGTCAAAAGTGAACCCAGTGCTATTGTACCTCTGACACCTTTTCCTTTCTGGTCCTATTTTTGCTGGCTCTCAGCTAATGGAATTATTTCCAGTGCTTCAACCCTATATACGGTGACAAAATCCAGACCCCAGATTCAGCAGCATGTTAGACTGGAAATGTTCTGTGTTGACTCTCTTTATAAAGGACATAATTGGAATATTAATTCTTTTGAAAGCATTTGGACCAAAGCACCACATATCAAAAAGCTACATTTCAGGATTTGATAAAAGGAGGAGGAATGCATATACATATATATATATATATATATATATATATATATGTGTGTGTACCTATGTATACATACATGCATGTATATATACATACATATGTGTGTGTTTTATTTCCATATATACACACATACTTTGCAGTATACATGAATATATGTGGATACATACCTATATATAGGTATGGTTATATGTATATACACAGGTGCACACAATAGGTAGATATACAAGAAGACAGGTGTGTGTTTGTATGTGTATACATGTATGTATTTATTCACATATACTTGTGTGTTTGTATTGGCTAGAGTCTTTCAGTCAGGAAGACCTGAGTTCATATCTAGTTTCAGGCAGTTATTAGTTGTATGATACTGGGTAAGTCACTTGTCCATTTTCTGTTTCAGTTTCCTCATCTGTATAATAAGGATGATATATTATAATGCCTATCTTCCAGGTTTGTGAAGTCAAAATGAGATAATATTTTTCAAATGCTTTACAGACTTTAAAATACTATATAATTACTGGCTATTACATGTGCCTGTATATATGAGTTTGTGCGCTAATTTCTTTGTATTAAATTGAAAACTAGGGCTAGATTAGAAAGGAAAAATCACATTAAATGGTCTTGGTTAATACAATTTATGAGGTTACGTTCACTAATCTAAGGTAACGAAGGAAATGGCTCAACTAAAATTTGTCTACCCCTGCTCTTCTTCTAGCCAAAGCAAAAAGTCTTATCTTTTATATATTTTCCAAGATGAGGAAATGAAATCAGATCTCTAATGGTGTGAGACACATAAAAACTCACAACTTGGAAAATTAAATATAATAATATTTCAGTTAGCTTAGGTATAGTTATAAAATAGGTCCAAATATGGAATAATATCATTATGTGATCATATGTGCAAGAATTCAATCAATCAACAAGCATTCAAGAATCTACTAGGTGTCAGGCACTGTGTTTAGTACTAAGGTAACCAAGAGAAAAAAATCAAACAGTTCTCTTCCTCAGGGAGCTTACACTCTAACAGAGAACATGTACATCGATAATGATGACTGTTCATAAAAAGAATGCAAGTTCATTTTGAAAGGGAGAGATCTAGAAGCTGTGGGGTAGGGGTGGTCAGCAAAGTCTTCAGGTAGATGGTAGTATTTAATCTAGGTTTTGAAAGAAACCAGGGAAATAGTCTTTTAGGAGATGGTTAATACTAGAGCAATAACTCACCTTCAGTTCTCTGCTGCCAACAGAGCTACAATTATTTATTTTTAAAGAGACATACAAATAGCCCTACTTAAAGTTATGCCTATGCAACACCAGAATATTAAAGACCTTATTTAAATTAACAAAAAGCAAAGGGTCAAACTCCTTGATTCACATTGACCAAACAGGTCATACTTTTCTAATTTTCTCTTGGTTGCAGTGGCATTGTGTAGATACAATAAGGATTGCAGCAATACAGATTTTTGGATTTTGTTGAATTCTACTTGGAACAAAACCAATGCTATTTCCCTTGTAGAGACCTAACCAGACATTCCAAGTTAGGCTCACATTGGTTTCCAATTGGGTTTTGTTGTTTCTGTGGCCTAGAAACAGAAAATCTGTTGAAATACTATTTATCTTTTATCCCGCCTGCCTTTTTTTTCCACCTTTGCTCCCACCCCTCACATCCCCTTTAAGTGGTAGAAGTACATTTGAAGTGCGAATGTCACTTCATGCTATTTTTTTCCCTTGGGGGAGCTCACATACCACCCATGACCCTTGGCTGTGTCCCTGAGATGTTGTAGTCATTTGCAGTTAAGGGTAATTGGCAGCAGAATACACTTTGTTCTGTACAGTGTTAAAAAATGGGCCACTTTGTTTTGTCAACCTTCATGAACTTCCTTTCACTTCAATGGAGGAGTGCAACATTTGTGTAAGAAAGAAATATTGTCTTCGATGGGAAATGTATTCCATGTGTGTTATAATTTATATTATGACAGATCTTTCTTGAGCTTACACCACTTTTATTCACATGGTGGAGACTTTATCAAGCCTTTTTTTTCTTTTTAAAAGGAGGTGGGAATATGCAGTTTCAGACAACCATAATTTTTATTTGTGGAAATATGTGATAAATGTGAACAATAAATTTATATTTAAAGTCCCATTTGTATCTGATTTCCTTAATAAATCTGGATAAACTGTCTGCTCATTTTTTCATATGTAAAGTATTAGAACAAACATTCCCAGTCTAATTGAAAAATCTGTCTTTACCAGGCATATGGAGCTAAGTTTAAAAAAAATGAAGGATGAAATGACTATTTTAAGACCTTTACCCTGAAATTGTAGTGCCTGCTGTATACCTTCCCACCAGCATCTTCCATTTCCCCTTTGACCCTTAATGCCATTCACCAAGTGAAATTAAAATGCTCTAAGATGCAGTAGCCTCAGAAAGGCACTGTCACTATTATTGATCAGTAGCTTAGGCTGCACGGTTTTGGGTTTGTTTTTTTTTTTTTGAGGGTTTCTCTTGCTGCTTGGGTTTGATTCCTCACTTGCAGAAATGTGGGATTTGCTATGAAAGCACAACTCATCTAGTAATGAATGACCTCCTAAATGGTAGTAGAATAGGATAGGTCAGCTCATCAGTAGACAAAACAGCAGCAGTTGTGAAAGAAGTAGATAACATGCACAGGAAATGAGCAACCAAGGTGTAGAATGACTGTCAAGGAGAAAGCAGAAGAGTGAATAGAAAACAACTGCCTCTCATACCTTAATTTACCCTTAGTTTTTGGGGGAGAATATACATCAAGCTTACTAGAGGCCCCAAACCTTTCAGGGTGACCTTCTTTCCTGACTTCATGAAGAGGCAAAGTCCTTCCACTCATTTAAGGTGTCAAACTCTACCACTGGGGAACTTCATTAAATACTATAATTCCATTCCCTTAAACCAAAACCCATTGACACTTCCGCTGACAGTAATCTATTCCTTGCAGAACTCAGGGACCTGCTAAGGCCACAGAATGTTTTCATTAGAGAGCTGTGGGCTTCTGCTCATCTGCTGATGTCCCATCTAACTAACTTTGCAGACTTTGAGATAAAAGCAAGACACTACTCACAAGTCACAATCAGGGCAGACTTAAGGAGTCTTAGATTGGATACCTATTTTCCTAATGCTTCTGATGCTTTTTCCTCCCTGATGGGCTTGGCCAAAACTGTTAAGAAATTCAACTCAGACTGCCCAAAATGGAAGCAAAAGGGGATAGCAATCTTGAGCCATTTAGGTTTGCTCCTAAGGTCCTCTTGTTTGGTGAGGTCAGTGACTATTGCTAGAAGACCTTGGTGGCACTCTCTTTTCTGTATCTGAGGCACCTCAAAGACTGTGTGCACTGTACTGCATTGTGGTTTAAAGACACCTTGTAATTTAGGGAGTACACAGTTGGTATTTCAGAGCTACTTAGCTCAGGAAATAGTGAAACACTATTTTTATCAAACCCTGATTAACCAGAATGTTCAGGGTATGGGATAATTGAATTTACTGGTTAGCTAAAGTTTTTTAAAACACACATATACACATGCAATGACTTTTTTGTTTATTTTAACCCTTGTGGAAAATCTTTCTAAAATTAACTTATTGACTAGACTTTCTTGACTTAGGAAATAGAGTCTATGGAACATGATTTCGTGGCTATCATACTGAAGATCAAGTGTATTATTTCCAAAGTACAAGAATGCAGATAAGTTGGACAAAGTGGAAAGAACAGGGTTGTGGGTGTATTGATCTCAAGACATCACCTGGAATTTGTTTTAACCTCTCTAAATTCCTATTAGTTGCTTTACAAGGTGTTTTTTTTTTTTATTAAACCAAGGTTTAGAAAAATATGCCTAATTCCAGCTCTAAATTCTGTGATCCTATGGTCTTAGGGAGTCAAAGTTCTAGTTAAACAAGGCCTTAATGTCATTTACTGTATTCTCACCTTTCTGGGGGCTCCCAGTCTTGTTTAAAGGCTCATCCAGTCATCTCTGTCTTTTCTATTTAAATGTCTTCACAACTATTATCTAAAAGCCCAAGCATTTCTTTATTTTAATTTCCTTCTTCCAGTGTAAACA
>CM053769.1:230782333-230827546 GCA_028658325.1 Potorous gilbertii | reverse complement strand
AATCTTTTTGGACCTCTTTCAGGAGGTGATCAGTGGAGTCTTTCAATCTATATTTTCCCCTCTGGCTCTAGAATATCAGGGCAGTTTTCCTTGATAATTTTATGAAAGATGATGTCTAGGCTCTTTTTTGGATCTTGGCTTTCAGATAGCCACATAATTTTTAAATTATCTCTCCTGGATCTGTTTTCCGGGTCAGTTGGTTTTCCAGTGAGATATTTCACATTATCTTCTATTTTTTTTCATTCTTTTGATTTTGTTTGGAATTTATTGGTTTCTCATAAAGCCATTAGCTTCCATCTACTCCATTCTAATTTTTTTTTAATTTTATTAATTTTATTTATTTTCAGTGTTCTACAATCACTACCATATAGCTTAGATTTTTTCTCCTACCTCCCCTACCTTCCCTCTCCCTCTCCAGACCACATACAATTTTATATAGGTTCTACACATACATTCCTATTAAATACATTTTCAGTATAGTCATGCTGTGTAGAAGAATTAAAATGAATGGGAAAAATCATATAACAAACCAAAACATAATACAAAAAAAATGATCTGCTACATTCTGCAATTGAATTCCATAGTTCTTTCTCTGGATGTAGAAGGCATTTTGCCTTAAAAGACCATTGGAAATTTTTTTAAGTCCTTGCACTGCAATGAAGTTCCATGTCTACTAGAAAAACTCTTGCATACTGTGGTCATTGATGCTGGTTCTGCTCCTTTCCCTTAGCATCAGATCATATAAGTCTTTCCAGGCCTTTCTGAAGTCTTCCTGTCCATCATTTCTTATGGCACAAAAGTATTCCATTACATTCATATGCCATAATTTCTTCAGTCATTCCCCAATTGATGGGCATCCCCTTGATTTCCAGTTTTTGGCCACCACAAAGAGTGCTTCTATAAATATTTTTGTACTTGTGGGACCCTTTCCTGTTTTTATGATCTCTTAGCAATACAGTCCTAGAAGTGGTATTTCTGGGTCAGAGTACATTCTAATTTTTAAAGAACTATGTTCTTCAGTGAGCTTTTGAAGCTCCTTTTCCATTTGGCTAATTATGTTTTTTAAAGCATCCTTCTCCTCATTGACTTTTTGATCCTCTTTTGCCAATTGCATTAGCCTATTTTTAAAGGTGTTATTTTCTTCAGCATTTTTGGGGGTTTCCTTTAGCAAGTGGTTACTCCTTTTTCATGATTTTATTGCATCACTCTCATTTCTCTTCCGAATTTTTCCTCCACCTCTCTTACTTGATTTTCAAAATTCTTTTTGAACTCTTTCATGGCCTGAGACCATTGTATATTTATCGTAGGTTTTGAATGCAGAAGCCTTGACTTCCTCTGATGGTATGCATTGTTCTTCCTCATCTGAAAGGATGGAAGAAAATACCTGTTTTTTCCCTTTTCTGGGCATTTTCCCATCCAGTTACTTGAATTTTGAGTCCTTCGTCAAGAGGGAGGTAAACTCTGGGGATCTGTAAGTTCTCAGTTCCTCCAAGGTGGCACAATCAAGGGAACAGTGTTTATTCCTCTCTTGGCCTGGGCATTGATCTGGGAGCAAACAAAAACTTTTCTGCCCAGAATCTGTGAATAGAATTCCAGCTCCACAGCCAGCTCCAGCTCCAACATGACAGAGCTCCTCCTCACCCCAGGACCATGCTCACGGCTGAGATTCAGATCAGCAGGGCAATTCCTCCAGGGGCTTTAGGTGGAGGGCTCCAACAATGGAAGCTGCCACTGCAGTGGCCGCTGTCAGCAGTCCAGACTGTGTTCCCTTCTCCTGGGTGAAGGAGCTTTCTCACTGACCTTTGAAGCTGTGTTTGGCATTTGTAGGTGGAGCAATCTGAGAACTGCTGCTCCTGGTGGTGCCCTGAAACCTGTGCCAGGTCCTATCCCTGCCGCACTATGCAGCCCATGCTGGGCTATGCTCCACTCTATGCCTAGTGTGATAGACCTTTTCTGTAAGCTTTCACTCTCTTGGTCTGTAAATCTCTTTCACTCTGTCATTTTGTTGCTTCTACTGCTCTAGAATTTGTTTAGAGGCATTTTTTTTCCACAGATATTTTATGGGCTATGTAGGGTAGCTTCTACAGGTTCATCTTTCTATTCCACCATTTTGTTTCTGCCCCCAAAATTCCCTATCTTAGAAAACACGCTTATAGAAATCAAATGAGAAAATTACTTGTTACCATTTTTGTGGTTTCAATTTTACTTTTCTTTGATTTAATGAATTTCTAGTTTGTGCTTATTTGAGAATTATTAATTTGTTCATTTTCTCTAATTTCAGTTTACTGCTCAATTTGCTTAACTCTTCTTTCTCTCTTTTACTACTATGTTTATAAAAATACATTTTTTTTTCACTAGGGACTGTTTAGACCACTTTGCGTAAGTTTTAGGCCATTATAGCATCCATATTTTTTTGATGTATTTGTTTCTTTTTCCTCAGTCAAGAGAAACTTATAACTTGATACAGCTACAAGTATAACTCATTCAATTTGGAGGTCATATTAGTCTGTTTAACTCTAAAATATTTTCCTTAATTTATACCACTGATTAATTTTTAGACATTCTGTTAAAGCATATAGTAAATGTTTTTGTTCTCATGGATTTGTTCAAGAATTCTCTAGAGCTTGGTACATGATCAGATTTCGTAAAGATATTATGTATGCCATGTGGCCCTTTCTGCTTTTAAAAGCATTCTTCTCCTCATTGACTTTTGGGACCTCTTTTGCTGTTTGGGTTAGTTTACTTTTAAAGGTATTATTTTTTTCAGCATTATTTTGCGTCTTCTTTAGCAAGCTGTTGACTTGCTTTTCATGATTTTCTTGCATCACTCTCATTTCTCTTCCCAATTTTTCATCCACTTCTCTTACTTGATTTTCAAGATCCTTTTTGAGCCCTTCCATGGAAGAACCTTGCATATGTTTTGGAGGTTTTGGATGTAGATGCCTTGGCTTTGATGTCTTGTCTGATGGTATGCTTTGTTCTTCCTTATCCAAGAGGATGGAAGAAAATACATGTTCACCAAGAAAGTAACCTTGTAGAGTCTTATTTTTTCCCTTTGGGGGCATTTTCCCAGCCAGTTACTTGACTTTTGAGTCCTTGATCAATTGAAGGGTATACTCTAGGGACCTGTTAAGTTTTCAGTTCCTCTGAGGTGGTACAATCAAGGGAGTGGAGTTTACTTCTCTCCTGTCCTCTGCTCTGTTCTGTGAGCAACCACAAGCACTCTTATCTGCCCGATTTCCCCAGGGTCTTTGTACCAGGGCTCCAAAAGTGGATATTGCTACCACAGTGGCTGCCACTGCCACACTTCCCTCTTTCCCAGGTGAAAGAGCTTTCTTACTAACCTTTGAAGCTGCCTTTGGCATTTGTGGGTTGAGAAATCTGGGAACCACAGATACTACCCATGATTTCACCCTGAAGCCTGCTCCAGTTTTGTCTGTTCCTTGCTGTAGCCAAGGCTGGTCTGCACTTTACTCTGAGCTGGTGCAATAGACCTTTCCTGTTGGCTTTCCAGGCTGTCTTGGGCTGTAAATCTCATTCACTCTGTCATTTTGTGGCTTCTGCTGCTCTAGAGTTTGTTTAGAGTAATTTTTACAGGTATTTTATGGACCATTCTTCTACTCCACCATCTTGGCTCTGCTCCCCTTTTTCTTTCATTTTTAGAATTTTGTTTTATTGAAAATTTGCCAATGATTAACAAATGTGAGCATTTTAATACACAATAAAAACAAATAAAAAGTCTTGGATAAATAACTATGAATTTTTCTTACACAGTTCATTCTACATCACCCCCTCCACCTTGCTCATTTCAGAGAAGATCAGTTTTAATGGCATCACCACACTTCACAGTTCTACTTCCATGCTCATATAATCATCTCCCTTGGAACTCCAACTTTAAGAATGACCAAGGTACTTTTCCTCTTGTAACACTTTCTGAAGATATTTTTTTCATTTTCCTCCCTCTTCCCTCTGTTATTCTTTTAAAACATACTCAGCTGTGACTTTTTTTGTCCATTCATTTATCTTTAAGGTTAGTAAAATTCTAAAGAGATAACAGTCTCTCCTCCCCCTTCATGATGTATTTAATCTTTATGTATCCCTTTTGAGATGATCAAATGGTTTTTAATATTCTTACATTTCTCTTTTCTCTTACATTTTTATTTTTAATGATTCTGCTTAGTTCTATTTGTCTTGAAAGGAATGATAAATAATTGATTTCACTAAAAAGATTTTATTTCTCCCTATAGAATTATGCTCACACTCACAAGACAAGATATGCTCGAGTATAAATTTTTTTTGTAAATCATATTCTAATATTGTCTTTCCTTTCTAATGCTTTCTGTATAATACTGAGTGATTCTGAGTACTTTTTTAAAATGTGATCTGTCTCTTCTTGTGTACATTTTTTTTAAAAAAATTCTATAAACTGGTATTCCTGAGACAGTTATATTTAAAGGTATGTTCAATTGGGATTTTTTTTCAGGTGTTCTGACCTGTAGAGTCCATCTTCACTTTAATTTTTGTTTCCTAGAGTTCTAAGAAGTTTTTTTCACTGATTTCTTGAAATATGAGATCTGAGTTATTGATTCCATATCAATATGTTTTTCAAGGAGAGTAATAATTTTTAAATTATTTCTTCTCAAATTGTTTTCTAGATTAGTTATTTTTTATTGTAGAAACTTTATATATTATTCCATTTTTTCAGTCTTTTGACATTACTATAATTTATTATTTTATCAGAATATTTTTGTATTCTGTTCCCTACATCTTATTTTTCAGGTGATTCATTAATTTTTCATTGTTTTCCAAATTCTATTAAAAGTTTTTTATTCATTTTCCCAGTTTTTTCTCACAAGCTCTAATTTCACTTCTTTTCTTTACTTTCTTCTAGAAGACTTTATATCCTCTTTAGTATTTGTTGTTAATCAATTTTTTCCCTCAGTTTCTAATTATTATTGTAGAATTGTTCTCTTGTTTTGAAATTTTATCCTATAGTTCATTTAAAACCTAGTATATCTATAAAGAATGGTACAGTGAATAGAGAGCCTCCTTGTCCATCAAAAAGGCATGGATTCATACCATGCCTCTCACATGTATTGGACTCTCAGCAAGTCATTTAACCTCCTAGTTCCACAAGCAACTCAGTCTATAAATTAGATTAGTAGAGGCAGTTTCTTCATTGGGAAATTCTTTGACTCAGCTCTATGGCTGTTTCAGGCAAAGCATTTCCTTTTGGTCTGGATTTGTTTGGATGATTGTCTCATTCTTTTAAAGCTATATATAGATAGATAGATAGATAGAGAGATAGATAGATGGATGGATAGATAGATAGATTTGGCTTTGATACTACATTGTTTTCCTCTTTGATCCTTGTTCTTCATATCAACTGCAAAGAAAATTCCACATTCAGATAAAACAGGGAAAGTTGTAGTCCTAAATGGAATATATATCTATATAATATATACATACATATATATTTATGTAAATGTGTATTACACACATTGTGTGAGTATGTGATATATATGCATGTATGTATGTATGCATGCATGTATGCATATTTATTTGTGTATATATATGTATAACCTCATAATTATTCTATGTTAACAGCTATGCTAATCTCTGAGGATATAAATGTAACTACATGGCTCCTTGACTTTAATAAGCTTAGATTTAACTAAAATGGGATAGCACATATATATCAAAGGAATTGCCAGGGAAGAGTGTTTTAGTTTGAGAAGTACAGGGATAATGAGTGGAGCAAAAGGGAAATCAGTCAGGATAACCTTTCCCTGAGTTATGGTAGAGTTGATTTTATTACTGCTCCCAGAGCAAGACACAAAATGGTAGGTGGAGGTAGAGTCTGGCAGTAAAGGGAAAGATGGGAAAAAGTTGGTTGGGGCGAAGCATGGTCTGGTGTGACACCAATCAAGTCAATATGGCCTTAAGGCAAGGGTTTCAAAGCTAAATAGCTTAGTTAATCCAAAACATGATCTCTGAAGTTCTGAAATTCCATTTCAGAGATGCTGCAGTGCTGCGGTGTATAGCCTAAGTGAAAGAGAATCAACTTTTGGGTCTTGTTGAGGTAACTTTCTCCACATCACCAATGACGCATTTAAACACTTCAGCATTATTCTTAGTGACATAGACATCATATTCCTAAAACTTTTCTTATGAACCAGGGTGGTTTAATTGTTTTTTGCCTAGTTTAGATCTTATTGCCCATGGCAATGACTTGGCTTCTCCCTCCCTAGATCCCTTCCCTAAAAAAATAATACAGAACAGAAATGTCACTCCACTCTTTTCCTGAATCCCCCCTGCAAGATCAGCATTGCTGTCCCTTAGTTGTCATCCCCCTGTCCTTATTCCCTCTAGCCCCTCTTCCCCAGATGTTCAGGTTTAGACTCTGGCTATCATCATTGCCAGTTGTTAGTCTCTGGACCAATTTTTCCATACATGGCTAATTTGTGTCATTGTTCATTCATTATTCATCCTCTCAGTTCTTCGCCTCCTCTTTTACTTCTATGCTTTTTGTATCATTCCTCTTTCTGCCCATTCTAATGCTAATATTCCCCCAAAGTCTTTGTCAAGTTCAACCTTCTTCATGAAAATTTTTCTGACCACTCTAACCTACATTGACCTCTCTTCTCTGACCTCCTTTATCAATTATTGCCTATAACTCACATTTTTATATTTAATTGCATACTATCTTGTATTCCTTTCAATTTTTTTCTTGGGCTTCAGTCTTATCTTGCTGGTCCACATGATGAACTCTTGCAGAGCAGTATCTGTGTATTTTATTTTTCTTGGATGTTATACAGATTCAAGGAGTCTATTGCTAGATACACAGCAGATACTCAATAAATATTTATTGACTGAGTCATTCATGAATCCATTTCATTGCATATACAGCCATATCATATGCTGCTGCACTATTAGAGCACATTTGGCTTATGCAGTGGTAAGTCTAATCATCTTTTTTCCCTTTTTTTTGATGGTTATGAGAAATTTGAGTTTGTCCAGGGAAAGGAAAAAAGGCTGCAATACCTTTTTTCCTAAATCACCATTAATTAAAACTCTGACTCATAGCCCACACAAAATATTTCTTTAGGCATATTGCTTGCACACACCCCTAAAAACAGGTGTCAAAACACATTAAAGACTGGGCTTCCTTAAACATCAAAGAAAGCTCTTTTCTTTCTTCCCTTAAGCTTTACTACAAAGCCTGCAAACCTGTCTACACCATGTGTCAACTGGATTATTGGTCAAGCATATAGTTTTTTCAGGTGCCGTCCACATTCATGATCTATTTATCTCATTTGCATGTGTGAAATCCAGACAAACTTGAATATATTAGTCCAGTGGCCAAGCAATATCAGTCTTACAGGTGAATTACTAGATATTTCCACAGTACAACACAAAGTACCATCCTATGTAGCAAAAGACAGACAGACTGAGAGACACACACACATCCATACACAGAGGGAGGAAGGGAGGGAGGAAGGGAGAGAGAGAGAGTGAGAGAGAGAGACAGAGACAGAGACACAGAGAGAGACAGGGACAGAGAGAGACAGAGAAAGAGGTGGGGGGAGGGGACAGCCAGGAGCTGTTAGGCTAGAAGGGGCCTGGGATCATTATGAGATCATTGAATGAATGAATGATTGAATGATTGATTTAATGAATGGATAAGTATTAAGCATTATGTGTGCATATGTAAAAGATCATGCTAAGTGCTAGGGAACCCAAAGGGAAATTGAAATAATACCCTGCTTTCCAAAAGCTCCCATTCTAATAGAGGAATATAACTTACATAGAAGATTTAACTGCAAATAACATAGAAAGGTTCAATAGTTCTTAGATGAATTTCTTCCATACTTATATACCTTCATTAATGGCATTTCTATGGATAAAGTCATATCTTTTTCTGATGCTAAAATATGTGGTCATGACAACGACTTCTATAGAAAGAACTTTTTATTTCCTATGGGCCTTCGATAGCTGAGGAGGTGAGGGCTGCATCAATCACATAAGTTGCTAGGTCTAATGCATATGAAGGTAGCTTCCCTGAATTATCACTGCGGAATGCTATATTGAACACAGGGCTCATGTTCTGGGGAGCACTGTTGTTTCCAGGGCTTTTGGACTTACCTGCCTATTAGAGGTAGTGGTTTGGTGATTGCTGTTGGTAGTGGCAAATTTGGCAGGCCCCAGAGTAGTTGTTCTGGTGATTCTGCAAGGAGGGACACTCCCATTTACAGGCTCATGGGTTGGGATTCTGAACTATCTCCACCAGGATAGGTGAGAAAAGGCACCAGGGAAAGGCAATGGTCCAGGTTGCTTGCCATGCCCAGTAATTTCTCTCTTCCTCAGGGTACTTTTCTAGGTTATAGATATAGAGATGGAGGAGACCTCAGAGATGATATAGTTCAAAACCATCATTTTACATATAAGGGAACTGGGACTTGTGGAGGATAAGTTATTTGTTCAAGATTATCCATGTAGTAAGCATAAGAGATGGAAACATCTAGTCCCAAATGCTCATTTTACAAATGAAGAAAGAGAGATCCAAAGGGGGTGACACACTTTCCCAAAACCACATAAGTTATTGGCAGAGGCAATATTCAAACCCAAATCTGTTTGAACTTAAGAAATAGTTCCAGCATGCCATAATGCATAAAAACTGTTTAATGGAAAGAGAGGAAAGGAGGTGAAGAATTAAAGGAATTATATGGAGAGCATCATACCTCTATATTTTAAAAGGTCTGCGAGTTTATTGTGGTGCTGCTCGCTTAACCAACATGGATTATAACCAACACACACACACACACACACACACACACACACACACACACACACACACACACACATACGCACACACACACCATGATCAATGAATGATTTTCATGAGTTGTTTTAGCAACCAAAAAATATTACCTACTAGTTAGCACTTATATAGCACTTTGAGGTTTTCAAAGAGCTTTACAAATATTATCTTGTCTAATCCTCCCAATAATGCTGAGAGGTAGATGCTGTTATAATCTCCATCACTCATTTACAGATGAAACTGAAAAAGATTAATTCACTAGCCCAAGATCACACAGCCAATAACTGTCGGGACCAAATTTGTAATCAGGTCTTTCCATTCTATGTCCAGGGCTCTCTATCCATTGTGCAACTTAACTGCCTCTAACTAAGCTTGAGCTTTTGACCATCTCTAAGCTAGTTTAATTCTTTGGAGAACAGATACAAAATTCATTACAGGGTCTGTTCTCAAAACCTTTCTAACTATGATGAATAGTCCTTTCCTTCTGAGTGGTGACTCTTACATTTTTTGTCTTTGGTTTACCAGCTCCTAGCAAAATGCTTGGCACAAAGGATGAGCTTATTAAATTCTCATTGCTTGAATGAACTAGTACAGTCTATCAGAGTTGGTGCTTTGTTTTCAGAGTCTTAATATACTCAGGGCCATCTTCACTGCCTATTATCAGGGGCTTTAGAAGACATATATAACGATATTTTCTTAGAGTCGAGTCTCCTTTTCTTTCATACTAAAGTATTTTTAAAAATATATTGAAAGTGTTCTGTCCCAAATGATTAAAAATAATTAGTGAGATTCTTCTTAATAAATGGTTTGCCCAGTGAATGAATAAAAATTAAAGTTAAAACCAATATATAAAACATAAAATCAAGAAATCTCAGAGTTGGAATGGATCTCAACAGGCATCTACTACAACTCCATGGTTTACCACATGAGTTAAGACATTCCTAATAAGTAGATATCCAATTCTGCATATATTTAGCAGATTCAACTGAAAAATTAATTTCTGAAACGAAATGTTGTTCCTTGGGCATTAAGGTTAGTCAGGAACATCAGAGAGAAGCAGTCCTGTTCTGTTTGTTTCCCTCAGAGTTAACTAGTGAGTTTACATTCTCAGCTACATACTTACCTATTCTCATGTCATTTTTCCTTCCCCCAAGAAAATATAACCAACTTGAGGGCAGGGATTGTTATGTATCTTTTGTTTCTGTATCTCTAGCATCTAATATTATGCTTTTCTGTTTAATTGTTTCTTGATTTGAGCTGAATGTTCTAGATTTCCCAAGGCTTAACTAGAGATTTTACAATGTTATATTAAAAAACAAATAAGAACATATGGGCTTTGGGGCAATTAATAGACATTTTGGGGGATAAAATTACAGAATCTACTAGTAGTCATTTTGAAGTGTAGATATTATGACAGAGTTTAATCAAATCTTTCAGTATTATCTAATCTTGTTATTTTTTGGGACACATGTAGGGGATAAAATGAAACTGTCAAGCACTGAGGAATGTTCTTTGTAAATATGAGAGCCAAATTCCCATCCATTGATATTTTTAGTAGAATATATTAGGATTCTTTATTTACAACTTAAATGTTCACCATTTACCCCACCATGGCCAGAAAAAGAAAGGAAAGGAAAGAAAAATGACTTTTAAATCTACTCTAATGAAAAGACTCTTTAAAGATAGCCTTATAGGATGTTTCCCTTCTCCCTCTCACCCTTATCTTGAATGAAATTCTCAAATGCTTTTCATTGTCTTCCCCACTCTCCATTCTAGTGTTCAGGGAAGTAGAACACCCCTACTCAAAGGTGGAAGCAGGATTCCATCTCTCCTACAAGTCTCCATCACTCAGATACAGTAAGGAAAGGAATTGTTCAAAGTCTGATGTGTTTGACAATGTGAGTGAGATAAGTGGTGACTGTAATAGGTACTGTAAATTAATGAATGGCATGAATGGATAATCACTCCTGTCACAGCAAACAGACTCTGTCACATGGAATTCGGCCTTTTGGGGAGAGGAAATCAGCTTTCACTGCAGGCTGCCAAATCCAAACGAACCTCTTAATGCACCTGCAGATCTGAGCAGCAAGTAGTTATTCCACTATCTTGCCTAAAAACAAAGAGGGCCTTGCCCTTTCTCCACCTCTGACCTTTTTCAGCGAGTATAAACTAATTATATTTCCAGCAGGAGGGGGAAAAAGAGTTCCGTCCTCCTCCATGGGAGCTGTCACTCATGCTTTGTGAAGCACCATGAGATTTGGAGCCTACAGTTCGAAATATGAGGACCCCTTCATCAGCTCATTGCTCTGGGAAGCTTGGTTGCTTAAGTGCTTAAAGAGATACATGAGGGGCCTTATCTCCAATCAATCTCCTTGACTGTGGGGCTGGAAGAATGGCCTTTGCTGTTTACCCTACCCATTTAGCCCAGGCACAAGAGTTCTATTGTGCAGCATCACTTAGCAGCAATTACAGGCCAGTCAAAACAGTTTTTGTTTTAGGACAACGTGTTAATGGGCCCACCATTGGGTGTGAGAAGTAACTCAAGCCACAAGCACTGAAGGGAGGTTAGAGGTTAATTGAGACTTTCTAACACAACAGGCCTGAGATTTTTGCAACCCTTTTCTGAGAAGGAAATCTCAACAAAAAAAAAAAAAAAGAAAGGAGATAATGTGATACAATTAGTTGGAAAGCAGGAGGGTCAGAATTCCCAGATGCAAAGGAAAACTAGCCAAGTGAATCAGGCCAGATGGACCACCTGGGCCCAGTCGGGTGCCAAAAATAGCTGCAGTCATTCATCTGGTCTATGAGGGGGAAGGTGGTATGTCTGCCCTTCATCAGACTTTCCCTTCCCCTCCCCCCCACACTCTACAAAGGAAATGCAAGGTCAATGCTATAAAGGCAGTAGCTCCAGACTAATTCATATCCCAGAACTAGGAACACTACACTGTCTATCACATGCTATCTCATTTTTCTTTTAAAAAGTTAGGTGCGCTTTAGTCTTGAAAACTGTCTGGGGACCCGTTTTGGTGAGGGCTAGGCCACCACAAAACTTTGTGATGGGGACGGAATTATGACCCAGAACCACAGGATTAGAAATGTAGAGCTGGAAGAATACTAACCCATTCAATCACTTCATCTGACATATGGAGAGAAATGAAGGCTCAGAAAGGTTAAACTGACCGGTCCGAAAGTCCAGTGGTCAGTAGGTGGCAGGCTCAGAGCTGACCTAGGATGGCAATTTTGAACATCAAGCTCTTCTAACTGGAAATCCAGTATTCCACTCTCCTACACTGCCTCCCTAATGCAGGAGGAAGGACAGGTAGCTTTTGTGCCTGGCAGGCTTGTAGCACAAACCTACCCAGCCCTTGCCCTATATTCACCTTAGTCATTTGCCTAGGATCAGAGACCCCATATTCCTTATCAACAACAAATGGAAACTCTTCCTTCTTCTCTCCCAAATCATAATAAACATGTTGTCTCTTCAGTCCATGAACAGCTGCTCTTTTTCCAGGCTCTGGCATTTTTGAAAGGATTTTTTTGGCAAAAGGTAGTGATCTTTGAGATCCCTCCCAACTGGCAGAGCTGACAGACTGGAAGCTGACTGAAATTGCCAACTCATTTTTTTCTTCTTCAGTCTGGCCAGTGCCAAAGTGTGATGATTTGTTTTGCTACAGTTACTGAGGTTTTTGTTTTCTTTTATTTCAACCACACGCTGGCTTCCCATCTTGACGCTGAGTCATCTGATGCAGGTGCTCTAGGCGGCTGGTATTTGTGTCACACACAAATGCTTTTGGGTAAATTACACGAAGTTCCCGCAGCCTAGTCAATGCTCTGCTGCTCTTTGATCTGCAGGTTTCCTGTTGCTTCTACACATGTGCACAGCTCCAGGGCACTGGTTTAACCCTTGAGTGGATTCAGTCCACTGGTGGCTGGCTTGCTATGGAGCCAAGGGTCAGGCCAGAGCCGCTGAAGCCTTGATGAAGGAATTTGGCAGACATATAGTACCAGTGCTTTGCCTATTTCGGGAATCAATTATGTATGGAATGATAAGGGGACAAGGGGGAGGTTGACTCTATAGCTTTCTAGTGAGGACAAGATGAAAAGAAAGGGAAGTAGGACAAAGAAGACTACAGAGGCAAAACTATGCAGTGATAAAGTTTCTCCAAATTGTCCCATCTTCCTCTTCCTTTGTCCTTCTTACCACACAGTGGCATCCTACTTTGTCAACCTGGCATTGGCTCTCTGGCTTTCTACCTCCTCCTTAAAACTGTATCTGCTTATAAAACCACTTATTAATTGTAATGTAGTCATGTCGGATGTCTCATAACCCAACTAACTAAGAGCAACTATAGATGTTCATGGGATTTTCTTGACAAAGATATTGGAGTGGCTTGCCATTTACTTCTCTGATTTTATTCAGGTAGGGGTTAAGTGCTTTTTCTAGTCTATTAGCTTACTCTAGACTAGTAAGTGCCTGAGGTCAGATGTGGACTCTGGTATTTCTGGTCTTTCTGACACCCAGTCCAGTGTTCTATCTATTGTGCCACCTAGCTACCCAAATGTATTTAAACTAAAGTATTATTAATAAGTTTTAAATGTTCCTCTCTTCCCCTCCAATATATTTTCAATTGATCTGGGAATAATACCTCTGGTTAAATCAAATGAATGAATTTCTAATTATGGAATTTCAGGTTTGAGACATTGCCAGGGTGAGGGGGGGAAGGAGAATTTTTCTAGTGCCCCTAAATTCTTACTACTATAGGCTGTTACATACTCCAACTGTACATACATAAACCTAGTTCTGAGGTCATATTTATAAATAAATCAGGAGCCAACTTATACGTGTGTGAAAATATACTGAAGTGCAGTGACTTTTCATCAGAGCACATTATTACATGGGAGAATTTGTGGATTCATCAGCAGGAATACTTTCTTTCCATTATTGCAGATCAAACGTCTTCCATCATTTGTCCTCCTTCATGATTCTTGCCCATATTTCCCCATTTATCCTTCCTAGAGGATCTGCCCGACATGCTAGGGGCCTCCCCTTTCTTCTTTGTCTTTTACCGTATCCAGAGTTACAGTGTTCTATGTGTGCTGTCCATCTGTTTTCTCTTATTCTCACAACACATCTAGCACACCTCCTTGTCTAGTCATTTATATCCGCAGTAATTTTTTTTTATACCATTGCTCACATGCAAGATGTTGTTGGTAAAATGCTGCAGCCTGCTTAGTCCTGTCAAGATCTTTCCATTGTCCTTTGGACTATTTATAATTTTAATGTTTCTCAGCTAATGGTGCTCCAAGATTCATTGCCATGAAGCACCATGAGGATCAGACTGGTGCTAAAGAGACAGGCTTTCACAGTGAAGAGCAGTTCAAGATTATTGAAAGGGATATGCAATTTTCCAGGGGCAGTGCTGTTCAACGCCCTCATCCTCTTTTGATTCTGGGACTAGTTCATTATACTTTTGCAGCATCTGTCTGAGAATCACATCAGAGAATTCCAAGTTTACTTTAGGTTTCCTTTAAGGATACCTAATCCAACAACTGAGGTACATATGTGATTTATATTGTAGAGCCTACTATATATCTTTCCCCACCAATGCTCATGTCTCAAGGTCACTTACAAAAGTAAGAATATTTTCTGGGCTGTTGCAGAGAGTTAAAATATGAATGCAATAAAAGTACTTTACTTCAGCCTACAACAACTGCAGTATTTTAAAATTTATTTTTATTATTAGTTATTTACTTCTTATTTTGTGAACTTATTTTAAAACTTGTTTATATGTCTTATTAGTTAATTTTATTAATATTTATTTTAATCTTTATTACAGCTTACTAAGGCTATAGACAGCACCAAAAACTGTATATATACCTCTTAAGTTAATTCACACCACAAATCCATGTTAGAGAATATACTCAATTCCATTTCATTTTCACTCAAATATGTGTATTTAATCTCCTGCAATTTTTGTTCCACATCCTTTCTTTAGAATCCTTTAAAATTAATAACCATACAGTTTTCACAGCTTTTCATTATACTAAATTATTGATATCTAGGATTATAATACTATATAATATGAGATTCAAAGAGAAAATAATAAGGAAGACCAAAATAAATCGAGGTAGGTTTGATTTCAGAAGTTCATGGAAATAATTTCACAAAATCTCACATTTAAAGAAGGCTTTTGGTGCTATCTAATACAACTTTTAACTAAACAGGTTGGAATCACTTTTATAGCATCACCCAAATGGGGAACATTCAGGCTCTTCTTGAAGATTTTCAATAAGGGGAGACCTACTGCCTCCTGAACAACAACTGAAGAATAACATGATGGTTCCATTTTTGAAAACATTTAAACTATTCCCGACCTTTGGCAATGAGCACTGCACTGCAATTCATCACCATATCAAGGTTAAGTGACCATTGTCATCATTGACAGTTTCTTTGAGAGATCGGTATTTCCAGAATTTTGGTGTTAATGCATATCTCTTGCCAACCAAATTTTTGCCAGCAAATTTTGAGATGCCTTTGTCATTGAGAAATAACTTTATTATGGTCATAGAAATCATTTGCCTTTGAGAAGGCTTGTCAGCAAAAACAAGAAACATTTATCAATGAGTCACAGAAGACTTCTTTATTATTGAAAATCTGCCCAGTGATTTGAACTCTGCTCTTTATCTGGGAGCCAAGAGTATACTTCAGTGGTGTACCATAACATCTGTGGCTTTCAAATGGGGGCACAGTGTCCTATAAAGATATTTGGCAGCCAGCCCTCATGTTCTCCATTCAATCAACTTAGACCTGATAATTTATGAAATAATCATAATTTTTCACCATGCTATCATACAGTGGTAAGTATAAAAAAAAACACCTTGTGATAAGCTTGTTTCTGAAGTTTCCTAGAGAATGACTAGTTCAATGATTGCCAAGCAGTGCCATCAATGAAATTAGCTATAATTTGCTATAAAGCAAATCACAGAGTGATTTGTCACTCTTTCCTCTACTTCTCCAACATCTGCCATTTTGATCATTTATATACATGCCAAAAACTAGTTGAAATCAACATTAATAGTTGCCTTGAAGAGGAAAAGAAAAGGACACGTGCAAAAAAAAAACCCAATATGCTTAGAGAAGTCAACTTTAGTAACTGATTTGGGAGTAGAAGAAAACAGGTAGAGGCCAAGCATTACAGATAAGCGCTTAATGCTCCACCTAAATCTAGATCAGAAGAAAAAATTTATGCAAGTAGGGTCTAGTGTATGATTGCCAAGTCAGCCCTTCTTTCATAAGCTTAATGGCCCAATGTGTTAGAGAGTACCAACATGAATAGCCAGGTAAACCCAAGGAGAGCCTGCAGGGACTTGACTATTATAGGCTAGTTGTCTCTTCCCACTTATTCTCAGCATCTCCTCTGTAATATTCTTGGATAAAAAAATCAGGAATTCATGTAGGCTCTTTGTGTACTCTCAGTGTCTATGCTGAGTCCCATAGAAGTGCATGGAGGGAGAGAAGGGTGCTCTGGCAAACTCATTGTGGGTGAGCATTACCATTTTCTCTTCCCTTTCCCTTCTGTCGAGCCATTTTATTTTCCCCTGAGAGGACAATGAAGAGTCCTTGGTGATATTTTTCTCAAATTATACTATTTACCACAGAGAATGTTGACATACAATGATTGTGAAGTCTAATTCTTCACTGAGTCTGAATCACCTCTCTGGTTTGTCTTCCATGACTAGGCTTGGTATTCTATCCCTCAGAAAGAGTACTCAGCAGTGGGTATCATAACATGGACCAACTCTATCCTTAGTCACAGTAGAGGGGGTCAGGTAGGTACTTGATTTTAGGTACATTAATATTTGAGCTCTTTTCTTAGGACTAGCTGCCAACATTCTCCCACTTGATACCTTTTTGAGACTCCAGATTCTTGGACTCCATGCAATACATCAGGTTGCTTCAAGTATGACACCTGAATTTACCATACTTTAGAGATGGCTCTATTGTTTAGGGACCTTAGAGCTTTATAGAGACTACCTAGAAGGAGAGAGAATGAAATCTTTTTTCCTGTCTTTGTATTCTAACTTGCCAGCTCTGGAAAGAGCTAAAGAAGAGGTCTCATTCAATTCCCTACAGAAAATGGAGAATATAGGGAGTAAGAGTTCTTCAGGTGGCAATTTTGAATCACATTGATTTATACAGTCCCCAATTATAGACCATTGTCTATGTTGTCTGTAATAGGAATGTGTTATGCTAGGCTTAATTTATTTTTGAGGCAGAGTGGTGCTATGGAAAACCATTATATTTGCACTCAGAAGACCTTAGTTCAAATCTCAGCTCTGATACATGTGGGAACTCTGGCAAACCAGCTAACCTCTCTAGGTTTCATTTTCCTCATAAGTAAAGTGAGGGGATTGGACTAGACGGTCTCTAATCTCCTCAACTCTAAATATATAATCCTATAATTTTTTTCTTTAAGTTTAATTTTTCAATACAGAATATATTTTCACTTTCTTGATTGGAAAAAGAAAAAAAATTCTACATGGCAAACATTTATAGTCAAGCAAAACTGATTTCTGCATTGTCTGTGTTCAAAAAATTATATATCTCAAACAGGACCCTACTTCCAATATTCTTCTGGCAGGAGGTAGAGAGCACGCTTCATCATGGACCTTGATGGAATAGTACCTCACCTTGAGTTCATCTCAGTTCTTAAGTCTTTCATAACTGTATAGTGCTATTGTTATGACAAAAGTTGTTCCCCTGGTTCTGCTTACTTTTCTCTGCCCACTGTATTCACTTCTTACATGTCTTCCCAGATTTTGCCGAAACTATCCCTTTCATCGTTTCTTATATAATAATAATATCTAATTATATTTGTATACCACAATTTGTTCAGCCATGTCCAAATTGATGAGTATGCCCTCAGTTTCTAATGTTTTGCTACCACAAAATATCTTGAATATCTTCCCTAACTTTGTGGGGGGTCAAAAAGGCTACTCAGATCCTAGGTTGCCCTTGACTACAATCATGTTAATTTCAGGTTACTTTCTTACCTAGAAAAACATTACTTAAGAGCTAATATTGTCACCTTAATGAAGGGCTGAGTGAAAAAATGCTATCCTTGTGGGGGAAAAATGGTACATCTTTGCTGCTATTTGGAGCTAAACTATCAGAGACTAAAAACTAAAAAAAAGAGCAAAAATGAAAGATTCTTCTACATCTTCCATTTCTTTCTCCTTTTTCTTCTTATTATCATTACAAAGCAAGTCACAATTTAATTTTGAAAAATAAATTATAAGTACATCACAGATAGGCTATATTCTTCACTTCACTCATAGACTGATAGGTTTAGAGTTGGAAGAGACTTTTTTGATTGGTGGTATCCAACTCTTTGTGACCATTAGACCATAGCGTGCCAATACTGTCCATCAGGTTTTCTTGGCAAAAATACTGGAGTGTTTTGCCATTTCCTTTTCCAATGGATTAAAGCAAACAGATGTTAGGTGACATGCCCAGGATCACATAGCTAGTTAGTATCTGGGGACAGATTTGAACTCAGGCCTTCCTCACTCTAGGTCCAGTGTTTTATCCACTTGAGAGCTACTTAGCAGGCTCATCTAGTCCAAAATTGTCAAATAAGTGCTCAGAGGCCATATGTGTCCCGCAACATTCCTGAATGTAGCCTGAATCAGATTAAAATGCAACTGAGAAATATACCATAAATAAAATAAGACAATACATAGATAACCTAACATTTTTAAACTAAGTTAATATGTGACCGGCAGGGATCCTCATGTATGGTTTAGTGGCCTCTGTTTCTATATGAATTTGCTACCACTGATCTAGTCCAATCCCTTCATTTTGGCAGACCAGAAAACTAATGATCAGAGAGATTAATTAGTTTATTCACAATTACACAGGAATTAAGTGGTATGGTACTTTGATTCTACATTCAGTTTTTTTCCACTAAATCACTGTCTCCCCTATGGCAGGTGGAAAGCTTCAGTGGGCAAGACTGAAATATTTCTTTTAAATTGCTGAGTCTGCCTTTTCATGGGTTAGGAAAATAAACAATAACAAAAATAAACACAGGTATAATGGAGAGTTAGTAAGAGATTGATCCAGAGCCTAAGAAACTTTATTAGAAATGATCAGATCAATAGTTGCATATAGAAGTTCTATGAAGAGTTTAAATCCCATTTAAGGCAACAGGACTGGGGCTGTTAAAACTTGGTACAGTCCTAAAAATGTATCCAGCAAATCACTTGAGTTCTTCCAAAACGCGTCATTCACTGCCTTTTAACTGGGAGTGAACAGCTGGGAAGTGTTATTAGTGAGACATATTTTCATAGGCTTTCTGGTTCTCTTTAGCCAAAGTCTTACAACAGTCTTCAGACAAATTAGTGCCTGAAGGTATAGGAAGTCTTTAGTAGTTCTAGAGAATTGCTGACTCAGTTAGCTCTCAAAGACAACATCCCCAGAGGGACCTGCTTTTCCACCTTTGGCCTTTCCACCATGGAGATTCCTTCAAAACCAATTACATTATTCTCAAATGTCTATTTAAGTTTAATGGCTCTAGTTAAATGTTAAGAGTTATTCAGAAGACCCAGTTCAATGAACAGCAGACAAATCTTGGACAAATCAATGGGAAAAGCTAGGATGCTATCAAATAAATGAATTAGTGAGAATGAGCTCAGCCAGGCCAGCATCTCAATCAGGAACAACAAATGACTGGGTGCTTGAATCCCTTGACGGTTCTGACCCACACCTCACCTTTCAAAAGACATTAAACAGATCAGCATGAAAACAATGCTGGCTAAAATGACTTACACTTGCTAAATGTTCTAATATCCACCCTTAGCCTAGGGAATTATTTTCAGTGTGACTTGTCAGAGCAGAGATCCATTTGTCAAATGGCCACCAAACAACTCCCAAAGATGTGCTTCCTGGACTTAGCTGGGGAAAAAAAAGACATCACCATACCACCACCACCACTCCTTCTCTCCACCAGACACCAGAAAGCAGTCTTGAAAGGGTTTTCCTTTGGCTTCCTCCTTGCCCTTGGCATTACAGTGGGCCTCTGGTTCCAAATTTGCTCTGAATAGAGAGTGGCTCAGAGAGGTTACTGACTATCCATACTTGGAATCATTTTAGATTCTAAGTCAGAGGGACCTTTCAACATATTGGCACATTTCTCCAGTTTGAGGCAGAACAGTCTTTAAGTCTATATGCTTACAGTGTCTTATTCTTGTGTCCCATTGCCATGTCTATATGGTTGAAATGGAAGAAAGAATAGAAGCCCCACTGTCGTTTCAGGACCCCAAAATGTTAAGACTTGTAGTAACTAGTTGATTGTCTTAATTCTCCACATCATTTTGGCTGCAAATAGAGGGTTTGCCCCTGTCCAACTTCCCTTTGGTTTTGAATTTTGTTGCTTGAGGAAGCATTTAACAACAGGTGGTCATAGTTGCACATAAGCTGTTCTCCCAGGGATCAACACATGCTTATATTGTAGAAAACTGGACTAGAATCTCAAGGCAAAATCACTCCAACTCCCAGAAGGCAGCTCATTTACACAATGTAGTCGACTCAACCTTTCCCGCACTTGTTGAGAAAGGAAAATATCCTTGTTAGAGAGAAATTGAATGAAATTTAGCAAAT
Source organism: Potorous gilbertii (assembly GCA_028658325.1). NCBI lineage: Eukaryota > Metazoa > Chordata > Mammalia > Diprotodontia > Potoroidae > Potorous > Potorous gilbertii. The sequence continues at coordinate 230,807,063 of CM053769.1, read as the reverse complement.
ATTAGGTAGAAGTACACTCCATATACAAAGTATAGATAAATCCAGAAATAGAAAGAATCTTGGATAGTCCAAGTCATCAGAAATATTGCCAGGTCTATTGTCCTAAACTAGGTCTATAGTTTTGGGGCCATTTGCTTCACTTTTATGGGCCTCAGTTGTCTTATTTACAAAATGAGAGGGTTGCACTAATTGATACCCACAGTCCCATTTGAAATTACAATATTTCTATGATTCCAATTATTCTTAACCTTTTATAAGATAGATAAAAGCACACATTTCGATGTGTAGAATATTCTGTATTTCAATACTTTCAAAATATCTAGGGGAATTCTTTCAAAATTTTTTGTTTTATGTGTATATATATGATATATATATATACACATATAACATATGTATATATGTGTATGTGATATGCATATATAAGTATATATATATATATGTATCCATGAATGTACATAGAGATAGGTATAGATATCTACCTATCTGTGTGTGTGTGTGTGTGTGTGTGTGTCTTATGGACTTATGTGAACATAAGCAATCTTTTGGAATAGCCAGGTCTCTGTAGACACAGTGAAAGTAACAATTGTGCAATTATCCTCATCCCTAGTCTAATGATCATTTAGGAGTTGCCCTGTATATTTATCTAGATAATTGCCACAATTACCTACTTTACTATCTACATTGGAAAAATATTCATTCAGTATCATTGGTTCTCCACTCATGGGAGAAGCAAAGTGGAGGGAAAGAGGAATTATTTTTTAACCACAGCTTGGAAGATAGCATGAGCTCATAAAAAGAGAAAGGTTTGGAAATGACCTGCTATCCCAAGGCTTTGTCTGTAAGAGAAGTACCTTATATTCTCCCCATACCCTACAGTAAACCTGTGAGAAAGATTGGCATTAGATTTAGAAGGAGTCTAGTATAAGAATAAAAGAGTGAAGAGCCACATTTTCTTCCCCTAAAAGTACCTCAGCATAGAAAGAGAGAGAGAGAGAGAGAGACAGAGACAGAGACAGAGAGAGAGAGAAAGAGAAAGAAAAAGAGAGATGGGGTGCTAGGTAGAATAAGCAGTGATACTAGTATTTGGGGAACTGGGTCCAAATCCCACTTATGAGATTTACTTTTGGGGTGTTCTTGAGCATGCTGTCTCATCCCTGGGCCTCAGTTTCCTCATTCCTATAATAACAGGGTAATGGATTCAAGATGCAGAAAGATAAAAATATGGTTAGACATGATCAATGTGGGAAATATTTTTGCTTAACTATACATACTTATTTCAAGTTGTTTTTGTTTTGTTTTGCAATATGAGAAGGGGTAGGAAGGAGGGAGAGAAAATTATAATGCTTGCTAATTGAATGACTAGCTAAATAATCAATGAAATAAATAAATAGAATGAGAGGTCCAGACTAGATGTTCCCCTCTAGCTCTCCCTCAATGATCCTATGAACTCCTCTAGTATTCCAAATCACACTATTTACTTGAATGTCCCTACAAGCCAACTGGGGCTCAATAGTGTAAGGGTGGAGGCCAGGCAACTAAATCACAGGAATTGAATAGTATTCAGAAGAGTATGTGGTCAAATAATAAGCAGACAGGGATGCCCTAAATAGCCTAGCCATACCACTAGTCACCAGGCATGCCAGGCACATAATAAATACATGATAAATGGAACCAGGACCATAAAATTTGGAGGCAGGAAGGAAAATTTACCATGAGTTTCCCCAACCTATTAATTTTATAGATGAAGAGACTAACATTCAAAAGACTGCAACTGGTCAATAGTCAATGGCAGAACTAAAATCATGGTGCGAGACTACTGATACTTTGTCAAGAACCCTTTGGAGTTATAAAATATTACTACTTCAATGGACCTTGAAGGTCTTTTATTACCACATCTTCATTTACAAATAGAAAACTAAGGTGCAACGAGACAAAATGACTTGTCAAGGTTTTAGAGTTTTTCAGAGGGAGAATTGTCACTTTAACATGGATTTTCAGAGCCATATTCTAATGCTCTTTCTAATGACATATTGAAAAAAATAAAGGCTCTGGAAACAAGGGATCTAAGATCAAATTCTGCTTCTGATTATTAGTCCCTTACTATATGACTTTGAATCAGTCACTTAAACTCCTTGGGCCTCAGTTTCCTCATCCGTATAATAAGGGGGTTGAACTGGATGACCTTTGGTGTACTTTTCAAATGTAGGCCTGTGCTCATATCATCCATAGGTCCAGAAATGTTATAAGTATCTGGCTTAGGACATCTAAGGGAAATAGCCCTCTATTTTATTGAAATATCTCTGAAACTGGAGCAAAAAATATAATCCAGAAAATAATATAAAACTGGATAGGGAGACTCACTGAGGTAACAAGAATGTTGGCAGAACAAGAAGATTTGGTGTTGTTTATTTATTTATTTTAAAGAGTATCACCCCTTTGGCACAGTTTTAGGGGATGGAGACACCTGCAACTGTGTCATTGTCCCTTGGGATCTCTTTATAGAATGGCAAGGGATTCCATACTTTCAGAAACTGAGCCAGACTAATAAAATCCTGATTATTAAGGAAGAGAGATTTTATAGATTAGTAGAATGATATAGTGGTTATTTTTCATTGTGAAACATAAATAAGTGAATTTATACAAACAGGGTCCAGATTAAGCATCTCATAATTTAGAATTATTGCTATGCAGCTTGAATCAGCAGTCAGCTTGGCATACAGGCAAAAGGGAAGGTGTGACTTTGGGCAAGTCACTTTCCATCTTTTAAATCTCCATTTACAACAGGGATAATGATTGTACTTCCTATCTCACAGTATTTTGAGAAGCACATTATGTAAACCTTAAAGCACTATCCAAATTTTTTGCTGGATATTAAAGGATAAAAGTTGCTCTGGCAAAACGTATTTGGACTATCTTAACCTAGGACATATTTATAGGGTGTTTCAAAATCGTAGTACAGTTCTGGGACACTTTGGATCTAGCATCCAAGAATTCCAGGGTTGGAAGGGAACTCAGAAGTCATCTAGGCTGACCCACACCTGAACAAGAATCCCCCTCTAGAGGGTGTCCCAAAAGGGCTCATAAAACTTTCATTTAAAGACCTTCAGTGAAGGTGAACCAAACTCTCAAGTCAACACAACCTACTTTAGGACAGTTCTATAACTTTTCATCAAACCTAAATCTGAATCTGTGACCCCATTTGGAGTTTCCTTAGCAAACTTAAGTGGTTTGCTACTCTTTCCCCAGGTCATTTTACAGACCAGGGTCTGAGGTCAGATTTGAACCCAGAAAGATGAGTGCCCAGTACTACTAGGCCCAGTATTTTATCCACTGCACCATCTAGCTGCTTCTGTTCTCTATAAAAGTCTTTAATATTCAAAGACTAATCATGTCGGTCCTGTTATCTTCTCTTTTTAGGGCAGACACACCCAGTTCTTTCAGTAAGCCCTCAGAGGCACTTGGCCTTCCTGGTGTCTGTCCTCTGATCACTCTCAAACCCATCAATGAACTTACTAAAATGTAGTACCTTGAACTGTTTATGAGGGTCCATATGGGGTCTGACCAGAACAGGATGATTATTTCCTATTTGTGGCACAGAGCATTTAATATGAGCAAAGGTCATATTTGTCCTTTGGGATCCTTCTATTGAATGGTATAGAAGAACTCTATAATTTCATTTGCTGAGTCAGACTAATAAAATTCTGATTATTAAGGAAGACAGGCTTTATAACTTAGTAGAATGATATGGTAGCTGTTTTCCACTGTGAAACATGAACAAATGAATATATATATCTATCTTTTTTTGATGCTGCAAACTACTATTGACTAATAACCAACTTGGAGTTCACTAAATATATAGAGTTTTCTTGGAGACAGACTGAAATATATCCATCCTACCCCCATATTGTGCCTGTAAAAGTTAATTTTTGAATTTAAGCATACTTTACATTTCTTCTTATTAAATTTCATTTCTATAGTGCACGCAGCATTGTGGAGAACAGATTCTTACATCTCTGCCACTAACTAGTTGCATGACCTTGGAATAATCACATAAATTCTCCTGGCCTAAGGGAGTAGAAGTAGAGGGCCTCTAGGGTCCTTTTCAGCTCTAAAGTTCTCTGACATTTCCCTTTGATCTATGATTCTTTGATATCTAATGTCTTGTTTTAAGCCAATTGCCAGGCACAACACTGCAGCTGTCAGTACTAGATCTTGGTTGCCTAAAGAAAGCTGCAAAACTCTCCTGGTTTTATTTTCCCCCACTTTTATAAAATGTTATTAGGCAAGAAGTTTCACAACCTTCATCACTAATTTGTCAACCATTAGACTCAATAAGCAAACATTGACAGCTGATCTAAGGACTTGTGCTCCATTTAAAAGTATACTAAAGAACAAATCAGCAACATTTTACTTCATCCAAGATCATCTTCCAAAGCATCACCATGTGGATCTCAAGGCTAGAGCATTCAATTGAACAATCCTTCCATCTTTGTTCAATCCTGCAGCCACTTTTACTACCACATTGTTTGTTGTTCAGTCATTTTCAGTCACATCCAATTCTTCATGACCATTTTCTTTTCACAGATAATGAAGTGGTTTGCCCTTTCCTTCTCCAGCTTATTTCACAGATGGTAAAACAGAAGCAAATATGGCTAAGAAACTTGCCTAGGGTCACATAGCTAGTAAGTGGCTGAGGCCAGATTTGAGCTGGCAATGAGTCTTCTTGACTCTAGGTCAAGATGGAGTTCTATCCATTTAACCACCTAGCTGATCAAAATTACCATATCATTGCTTTTTCCACTTTTAGATCTTTAATATTAGTGACCTATACCTGGCGCTATCATTTTCTCATCACTTTTACCCTTTAGTTTCTTGCAATCTGTATTCGATCTCCTTCTGAAACTGTAGTCTAAGCATTACTCATGACCCTATTACCACAATCATCAGGCTTGTCTGTGTCATGCTTCTCCTTGACATCTTTGTAGCAATTAAATGTTGTGTTGACTGCCCTTTATTTCTCCTACTTTTCTGATCTCTCTTCATATCATTTGCTGGTTCTTCTTCTTTCCTTATCCTCTAAATGTGGATACCAGTCAACCTTCAATTTTAACCTTCTGCTTTTTTTCCTCTGGTTTTGAAAAGAGCCTCCTGATCTCAACCTGCTCTCATATTCTCAGTGATCATGTGTGATTCTCAAATATCTATTTCCATCTATGATCTCGTGCCCAAGCTCTCACATTACATTTCCAACTCTTATTAGACGTTTCAATATGAATATTCTTACTCAAATTCAGTATTCCCCAAACCAAATCCATTATCTTCTTCGCAATACCATCTTCTCCTTCAGCCTTGTCTGTTTCTGTCAGTGCCCTTATTTTACTCCTAGTTATTCAGGTTTGTTGCTTTGGGATCACGTTTAATTTCTGTTTTCATTGCCTTCAGATTCAATTAATCATTAAGTCCCAGGTAGCATGTCTTCATAATTTCTCTTTCATTTATCCCTTGCCCTACATTCCCACATTCATTGTTCTAGTCTAGACCTTTAAACCCTTATGGTTAGATTATTACTCTATCCTTTCAATTAGTTTCATGCTGAAAATTTCCCCCTTTTTTCCTATCCGTCCTGCACATCACCAGCAGATTAATATTTCTAATACAACATATTGATCATGCTACTCTCTTGATTGGTAACTCCAGTTAGCTCTCCACTGGCTACCTGATACCTTCATCAGGAGTCAATTTCCTCTGTCCAGCCCAGCTTTCCAACTGTGTTTTCCTACTACTTTATAGCAGGAGAGCTCAGTTGCAGGTAGGGTAATCTATAGACTGTCCCAGGAAGGGAAGTGGAGTTGTCTGCAAGCATGGTTTTACTCAAGCTAGCTTCTCTTGCTGGAATACCTCCTCCCTTCTCCAGTTATCCAAAACTAACCAGTTTTGGGAAGAAAGCTCCACTTCAAGTCCTATATCTATTTCATGAAGCTTTTCCTGACTATACCTGCCCAGACTGATCTCTCTGTCTGCTACATTTCTAGAGCACCTACTCTTGGGATCACTCATTTGCCAATCATCATTAACTTCTATTTTATGTATATGACTATTCATATAATTTGTTCTCTATGTACATTCGATCATTTGAAAAATATTTATATTTAAGATTAAATATGCACCTAGAACGTTACTGTGCACTGTTGGGATATCAATAAGAATTAATCGTCATTCTTGTTTATGGGCAAATAAAATAATTTGAATACTCCTTGAGGAATTCAGCTGATGTACCTACTTCAGAATTTAAATCGTATGGAGTCTCTCGAATTTGAAAGTTTCCTCACCACCACTCACCATTGTATTCATCGACAATTCAAGTTCATATTGGAAAACAAAATAAAACAATATTTTATTTGTAAGAAAAGTAGAGTAGATAATGTGGAGTTATTTGTTTGTTTTTGACAAGGAGTATAATCCTTTTTTGGAATTACACCACCCTCTTGTGGTAATTTTTAGTATTATCTTTAAAGACATTAAGTCCAGAAATGACAGTGTTGCATTTTTACAACCCCTGGTAAAAATTATTAATTAATAGATGTATACTTTAAAATAAGTGAGTAAAATGGTATGGGTTAATTGTGAATTTGATTTACTTACTATAGAGCATGTTTAAAATAACTGAACTCCAAGAGTTATATGAGAAACTCAGAACTATCCCTGGGGTAAAAATTAAGAATAATAAAAACATTTCATATTGTCAAAATTATTCTTTATTTTACAAAATATCTATAATCATGAAGACAAGTAAAAAATGTTTAATGCAACATATAAATATATTCTTTATGTCAACTTTGGACTCATTTAATTAGAAAAGTTAAAGTATATATTTCTATATTTTCAGCGCTGTTATTCATTTCTTTATCTATAATATCCCAAAAGTCTTAGTGTAATTTTAAGCTTCAATAGTTTAACATTTAAATACCTCAGCTTTAATCATTTAAAACTGCAGAAGACTTTAGAGATGCCCTGCATAATAGAGAAGTATCATATTTTTAGTGAAAAGTGAAGAGATCTGTCTGTATCACCAAGTGGGGCAAATCTCTCCCTCTCTCTATAGCCCCAGTTTTCTCATTTAAAAAGCAGGGGTTGGATGGGATGATTTTTAAGATCCCCTTCAGCTCTATTATTTTATGTATGTATAACATAGAGATGAGAACATTATGGCAAAAAATCCAAGCTTGAGTCAGATATGATATGGCACAAACATGCTTATTATTGGCAACTTTAGAGATTTACTAACCACTGGTCTCCTTCCAAATGTCCCAAATTTTCATTTGAGGCCAAAAGAGATTTAAGACTTTAGAGATACAGTCAACTCATCATTGGCCTTGGTGTCTCAAGACCCAATATTCATGAAGGACACTCATTTTTCCCCTAAGTCCCTCCATTACAAATCTTGTAATGAAAAGTTTCAGTTAATTACTACTTTGACATCACATGGTCTTCCCTATGGACCTTTTGAACTCAAACTTTTGGAAACAAAACTAAGGAATTATCAGTACTTGCCATCTGATGGTCGATTTGCTTGACTGGTATCAAGGCTAACTGCAGATCTATTTAATGAATGTGGGCAAATGTCTGAGGCAGATTGAGAAAGATAGACATGTGATTTAAATCATCAAGAGGATAAACACAGGCAGACCCTTCCCCCACTTCACTCACCATCTTTTTCCATTTGGAAAACATAAAATGGAGAATTACTAGCAGGGCTAAATGAAACAATACATGACTGGAAAGGATATAGTACGTTATCTGAGAGGTAAGATTGTATTAAAGGACAATGATTTGGGAAAGAGAAGGAAAACTGAAAAAATAATATTGCAAAAGAATGTCATTTCTGGCCTTTGACTTGCTATCTTGGTGTAACAATATAATAAATGCTATGTATAAAGTATTTTAATATTTATTAAACACTTTACTTACATTAACTTGTAAGCTACCTCAACACTCAGAGGTAATTACTGCTGATAATATTCTTCTCTGAGTCTCAGAGAGGATGTGACTCGATCATGACCATTCAGCTAGGAGGTATCACAGGTGTGCTTTGAACCCAGGTTTTATTCATCTAAAGTGAAGGTTTGACCATGTCAATTCCCTATTTGATAAACTCCAGAGGCTCCCTATCACCTTTAGGATGAAATATAAATACTGATGTTTATCATTTAAAGCTCATGATCTGACAGTTTTGGAGTATAATGGAATGGAAAAAGTGCTTACTATGTGCTAGAGATGCACATACAAGAAAGGAAGATTGACCTTGTCCTCAAGGAGATTATATTATTCTTTTTTTTAAGTCATGTAGAAGAAAGAGGAATGAACAAAGAAGGTACATGGCCACTCTTCATACATGCTGGAATAACAACAGGCATCTGAAAGAAAGGGTAAAAAATGTAAATTCTATTGGGGAAGAACCATACCTGTTTTTCTACATACATGTTCCATCCATCTCAAATCTCTTCACTCTTTTTGCACTCCCTTATGCCTGAAATACACTCCCTTCCCATTCCAGTCACTTGGAATCCTTCTTATCTCAAGCATCATCTTTTTTTTAAAACTATAATTTGATTTTTTCAATTAAAAACCATTTCTCTTCTTTCCCTCCCCATTAGCCCCCACTGCAAAAAAAAAAAAAAGACCGAAAATGTTTGTAATACTTATATGTGTCAATCATGAAATCTTTCCTGATCCTCCTAGCTGCTGGTGCCATTCTTTCCCAACCTAACTTGTATTCATTTTGTAAATACCCTTTATTTAATATTATATGTACATGTAATCTTCCTCCCTTATTATGCATTCTCCTGGAATGCAAGTCCTATTCATTTCACTTCTGTCTTTACATTCCCAGTTCTTAGGTCAGGGATCTGGTACATAACAAGTGCTTAATAAATGTTTATCCATTCCATTCCAAGTGATATGTTTATTGATTAACTCTATCTACTATGCTGTGTTGGAAACAGCATTTGGCATGAGTCAGGAGACCTAGGCTTAGAAGTCAGGTTCTGAAATTTATCAGTTATGTGATCCTGGACAAGTCATTTCCCTCTCAGGATGTCAGTTTCCTTAGTTTTAAACAGAGACAGAAGGAGGTCCACAATTGAATTGGGAGATGTAGTGGGAAACCAGATACTGCTCTAGAAATGTGAAAATATTATTATTATTAGGTACTTGAAGAGAAGCCGATAATAAAGACAGTAAGAGATGGAACCTTCCTTCTCCAACCATTCTTTGATCATGAACACTTCACAACTAATGCCTATGAAAAGGGAAGTAGAATTATTGTTAGCAAAAATAATGAGTAGGCTGTACTTTCTCCTCTAGGCTAGGAATACTGCTCCCCTTTTTAGTCCCACAAAGTGGGCTCACAGGGAGGGATAATTGTAGGGTTAATGTCACAGTTGTCTACTAATCCACCATTTCATGACCCAGCATGAGGCTCTCCAGTTATCCCTTGGAGGGAGCCTGTTGGGCTGCACATTTTGGCTCATGGTCATTTCCTTCCTTAGTAATAATTCCTATTCTTGACTCCATGCCAACATATAATGAACCATATCATACCCTAGATTTTTATTTTCTTAGTTTTAAAGTCCAGAAAGAAAACTTGTCCTATTCCTTTAATTCATCAATTCCTTCTACATGACTAGAATGTATCAGTAACCTGGCTATCCTTTTTAGCTGAGGGATTAACTCATAGAGGAGAGAAAAGAAAGAGGCAAGCATGGGTATGGGATACAGCATCTCATCATTGTGAATAAACATAAATAACAATACCTTTCCTTTTTGCCTTTGAAAAACTCCATTGTCACAGAACGGCCTGGATAACAGACCCTGACATGAAAAGACATCTGGAAGCCGACAGGGACACGCTAGGAAGCAAAACAATAAATGAGGCCTAACTCAGAGCAGTGCGATTCCCCAGGAGCAAAACTCTACCAGTGGACTTCCAAACTGGAGGGGCCACATATGGGAATCAGGACTAGAAACAGGAGGAGATTCCTCTGATGAAAAGGATGTGGGAGTTTTCAGTTCACTAATAATTGTGAGAAGATGGCATAAAGATGCTTTAATTGTTAGGAAAATAATTTTCTATTTTCCCTGCAGCAATGATGGCTGGTCATTTGGCATGGATTTCAAAGCTGACTTACAATAGTTTAGAGAATCTAGGAGCAGCCCATTTACTGAGAGAGGCCCATAGGATTGGATTTGAGAAGCTCCTTTCACATCAGATGCATTTGCAATATCGGGAGCAAATGTTGGAAACTACTGGATAATTCTTATGAAAGGATTTATTTTGAAACTACTTTGGACCCGCCTGTTTGAATGTACTTCTCGTCTTTTAAAGCAATTCCCAAATGTGAGAATTTATTTCCATGTTGGGTCACTTAGCAAATTGGCTTATCAAATGTTTTTCTCCTAAAGTGAGAATAGCCTTTCTCCTAACATGACTTTTTTTCCTCTCTCCCTACTGAGAAGGCAAAAACCTTTTATGACACATGAAACCCATGCACAGCTCTTTCTAGTATATATATATGTATATATACAGATATATGTTATATATGTCTTAGGGCATGAATTGATTGCTTAGGCTGGCAAAATGCAATGATACATATTTACAGGGATAAGATCTTTCAATAATAATAAGAGCTGACATTTATGCAGCACATAAATGTTTATAAAGCCCTTTGTGTGCATGATGTCATACAGTCCTAACAGCAACCCTATAAAGTAAGAGCTATAATAATCTCCATTTTACAGAAGAGGAAACTCAGCTCAAAGAGCATAAGTGACTTGCCAAGGGTCACAAAGTTATTAAGTATCTGAGGTGAAGTTTAAACTCTGGTCTTACTTGTGCCAAATCCAGGGCTATGTGTTCCTATGTCTTTTATGCTAGTTCTTCAAGGACAAATAAACAAACAAGAAAGCACTGAGTCTCAGAGTTTCTCTGATACTTGAGAGGGTTACCGTTACTATACATGAGGAAAGGCTTCTTTGTAAAGCAATGGAGATGATAATTATCCTTGGCCCCTATGAGAAAGGACAGTTCTCTATAGCTTTTGGGTGCCTACCATGGTAAATTCTAATTTTTGTTAGAGTAAAATATAATCAATCTACACAAAACAGTTAAATCAGTCATTAGGTAAAGAGTCAATTAAAACAATCAATTTGACAGATTAAATCAACGATAACAATTGAATCAATCAATTATCTGACTGAAAATGACTGTGCATCTGACTCCAAAGGAAAATGGACTGTGACACAGGCCTTTAGGAGTTAATTGTATGCAACTTTCACCAACTATCCATCTACTTTTATGCCTTCTTATGGGCCATTTCAATCTCAGCTCTGTCTCAAGTCAACATGTCCTCAGTGGAACAAAGAAACCTAGATAGAAGCAAGGTTATGAAATTAAATGAGAAGTGTTGAAGAGTACTAAACATGGTTAGGGTAGAGGTAGAGTAAGACACTTAATTGGTATTTTTTTCCGATTGATTATGTATTATAGATTTTTTTTTTGTGGGACATGCTAATGCATTTACTTTTTATGAGTTGTTGTATCCCTATTTTACAGAGGAAGAAAGTAAAGGACAAGGATGTCAAATGATTCATCAAAGGATCTATCAAGTTAAATAGCCTCAGAATGGAAACTGAACTTTATTGAGAGATAAAGGGTATAAGTCACCATCATAGGCTGAGTAATGACAGTAGCTCACTAAGCAGAAGATGCTATTTGATTATCCATGTAGCACTTCCTGTCTATAGAAGTCTGTATACACCAAAATTTGCATAACCAAAATTTGCATAACCAAATTTTGTAGGTTTTAACAGATTTGTTGTTTGAAGGAGGGAAGAGCTGGATATTGGACTGTGTGACTCTTGTTCATATACTCCCATCAGACTCCCATGAATGCCTGTTAATTTTGCTGAGGTTCTCCTCTAGATCTCTTGAGACTGTGATAGATTCCAAAGAAAACATAAACTTTCTACCATTTTACATAAGATTACCTCCTTTTCTAGAAGTATACTTTTCTAATAATGAACTTAATCCGATTCCTGTTATGTAATTAATTTTTGGTGTTATAATGAGCCTATGCAGACAGTTCTTATGTGAGCATCTCAGGTGATTTGCAGCCTTGATCAGAAAGCAGAGTGCATAGTGGTAAGAAGAGGGCTGAATTTGAAGTTAGGAATATCTGAGCCAAATTTTGCCTTAGATACTTCTCGGTGTATGACTGTGGTCAACTCACTTAACTTCTGTTAACCTCAGCTTCTCATCTGAAAATGAGATATTGGCAATCCAACCTATTTTCTTGATTTAATTTTGGATCCAGCTCATTGTTTATGATATACAGAGTATCAAAGTAAATGTATTTGTCCTTCCATTACTTTTTTTCATTTTAAGAAGCAATAATGCTCATTATCTTCTACCATTTGTGACCAATGGGTTTATTTTGTATCCATGTTGCCCTTGACTACCATACACTTCTATTTGGCAAAGAGATTAAGCATTTGATGGTTGAATCATTTTCCAGGCCCTTTGTAGCAAAGGATTTCCACTGGTTACATTTCCGTAGGAAATGATTAAGGTTTGTGGCAACAATATTTATGATTTCATCCATTTCAGAGTTTTTAGCACCAACAGTTTAGTTAAATTGTTTTTACTTGACTCAGTTACCTTATTTCCCTTTACGTTGAAGTTAACAAGTATCAAATAATACATTCATTTTATTTGGAGTCCCCTGCAAGTTTTTAGAATTCCTTTCATCTCCACATTCTAGTCTAGATATTGGCACATAAGTGGTAATGGTTTGTTTTAGTAGCTTTTTGGCCAATGTTTATTACTAACACTGAATACAAGATAACCAATGTCCCCTAAAATGATATTTCTTGTGGGCTTTCAATATACAATAAAGTCAATGACAAATTTTCTTTATGTGGCTCTTTAAGCAGAGCTTCTGAACTATGCTTCTGGTTAGCATCAACTTTCTCCATCTTCCAATTTTATTGACAATGTCAAGATTTATACCATTCAGTCTGTCCACTAACATTTACAACAGCAATAGCTAAGCTGATATCTATAGATAGCCTTAAAAACTATGCAGTTCTTAGCACCTTCTGTCTCTTTCTCCATAATTTGACCACTAACTCTTAAGGGAAAGAAGGATTCCATATAGGACTGAGTATCACTTTGTACTTTTATTTGTTTCATGGTTTGCAATGGCCAAAGGATTCGCCGCTAAGGGGCCAGCCTTCTTGTAATAAATGTCTCTGTACTTAGCTAGGCTGGTCCTCAGAAAACAGAAACTTTTTTTGTGAGCCTACATTTTCATACTTTCCATCATGTTAGAACCTGCCAGGATTTGAATTTGCTGTCAAAGTCTTCGAGCATCCAGGGTCATCTCCACACCACGATGAGGCATCAGAGTGGGACATATGGAATATGGACCTTTTATTTAAAAAAAAGAGTTGGAAAGTTCTTGACCGAACTAACCCTAAATGACATCATAAAAATGACATTTACTATATTTTAGCAGACAGGAAATGACTAGTTAATAATATTGGAGTCATTTCCGAATCAGCTGTCTGAGCACATTCAGAGCAATGACTCATTAGTACAAAGGTAGAAAATCAAACCAATTAAGAATAAAGATGATAAGGCATTGAATATAATTATGACATTTGATTTATTCTAACAAGCTGGACATGAAAAATTGTGAAATGGAGAAAGGAAAAGACAGTGACACAATCATTTCCTGTAGATGCTAAACCAAAGTAGAGCATTTGTTGGAATGAGGAGCTGAGAGGAATCCAGGGAGAGATGGCCAAAGGAAACATGAATTTACAAAGAAAACTCTATTACAAAATGTTTTAGAGGATTATGATAGAAGAATATTAACAATATTTCCTTACAAAACATTACAGAATAGTGGAAGAATTAATTGAATCTGAAGAGAGTTTGGTGTGAGACCTAAGTCAGATCATCCCAAGAGCATTTATAGATGAAAATTGAGTGAGGGAAACAGATTAAGTCAGTTTGATGTAGAGGAAAGTGTATAAGGTTTGGAATCAGGAAAACCTGATTTTGAATCCTGTGTCGGACTCTCAGGAACTGTTGGATCTTTAGCAAGATAGATACAAAATGGATTTTGGCCTCAATATCCTCAATAGTTTAATGAGAATAACAATAGCTCCAACCTCCCAGGATTTTGTGATGTTCGAAAGCTCTTTACAAACCTTGAAGGGACATAAAAACATTAATGATGATGATAATGATGATAAAAAAAACTACTAAAGAAATCCTAAAATATTTTTCACACTCAATAACTATGGAATTGCCATATTGCAACTTAAATACTACCCATTCTATATGACAAAATGACATGGTAATAAAGCAGACATATAGCACCTTGACAAAATCAAGTACATCCAGAAGAAAAATGGTAAACTAGTGGGTGTCACTACTTACTGTTGACTCAATTGTCTACTTTCTCATATCTATAAAATTAACTGAAAGGCATAGTGGAAACAATATTATACTGTCTTGACTATTTTTGAAATTGAATTTGGGTTTTAAAAGAGAGGCTTAAATGCTCTCCTCCAACAAGATTCCATCCATGTGTAATATAAGATTATATGAGAATTCTTGAGAGATGGGACCAAGTTACAAAAGTAACTTGGATCACTGATATTTTGATTATTATATCAAGTGAAATATACAAAAGGGAAAACCTAGATTTAATCCCACATATAACAATGATTTGTGACCCTGTACCACTCATTTATCACTTAACCTGTCAGTGCTGCAGACAACTCTCTATGACTATTAGTAACATAAGAATTGCCAATCAGCATTGATAAAGGAAGTTTCCACAAGAATTTCCCAGAGTGATAGGGAAAAATTATATAGATACGCACAGATATGTACACATATGTGTGTATACATACATATGTTTGAATATATATATGTGTGTGTTTATGTGTACACATAATTAAATTAAGCTATAAAATACATGAATATGTGTCCATTTATTCCATACTAGTGCCTTTCATATATGTATGTATATATGCATGTTTATACATCTGCCTGTCTATTGTACATGTATATATATATATATGTGTGTGTGTGTGTGTGTGTGTGTGTGTGTGTGTATGTCAGTAGAGAGATATAAAGATAACAGAGATGGAGAGACAAATGATATAGATGGACACAGAAAGATGAATAAAAGTAGAGAAAGAGATGATAGAGAATGAGGAGAGATAGAAGTAGAGATAGTAAAGATGAACAGAAAGAGTATGAGATGATAAAAAGAAATAGAGAGCTAGAGAAAGAGATGATAGAAAAATAGAGTAGAGATGATAGAGAGAAAGAGAAAGATAGAGGTGATAGAGATAGAGAAATAGATCATAGCATTAGAGATGGAGAGAAAGTGAGGAGAGAGGAAAAAGAAAAGAGAAAAAGGAAGAGGAGGAGGAAGAGGAGGTAGCATGGCATATTGGATAGAAAGAAGACTTGGAGTCACAAACAACTGGATTAAAGTCTCACATCTGATATATGGCTGTGTCACCATAGACAAACAACTCAACTTCTCAATGTCCTGGACAGTTACCTAAGACTGCAGAAGAATTGTAGAGTTACATCATTAGAAATAAGGTCCCTCTCTGTAAATTTCCTACACCCATGAAATCACAGATCTGGGGTTAAATATAAATTAATCATACCATAATTGAAAGAGCCCTCATAGATCTTATAGATTTCCCCTCTCATTTTAGAGATGAGGAAACTAACATCCCAAGGGATGTTAAACTCCCAAATGAATTAACTGTGTGATCTTGGTCAAATCAATTAATACCTTGGGGTGTTAGTTAGCCAAAAATACTGCTAAGACTATATGAGAATGGAAAGAACCCAACCCTCCTGAAGCATATGTAGTTCATATATTTTTAGCATCTATAAAGACGTGATCTTTTTTGTTTTCTTGGAAAAATGAGTTTGCATACCTACCTCTGATATAATCTGTTTCCACTTTTTAAAATAAAAATACATTGTTTTTTTTAACACTTTTCCCTTTTTCTAAAATTGTCCTAAGAAACGTATGTGTGTGTTTTTAAAATAAGCCTGTCAGTTCAAATTATTACTCTGCCAATGTCTAATTCCGAACTTGATGTTCCCAAGAAATGTGTGGCCTTAACCATGCCAAAAAAATCTCTTTTCATGTTTAAATGGTCACAGCTTTAATAATGGGCTGCAAAGAGGCTTGTGTTTAACTACATCCATTACTTTTTCATGCACTCAACTAAGTAGGTCTCCAGTGGAATGCCATTCAGTTCATATCCAGGATCAAGGAAAGGCAAGGAACACACCATGGTACGTATACATTAAAAATTATGTCCCACTAGGTCAATACAGAAATTAATTGTGGGATTATTTTCAAATCCACATTGTTTCCTGGCACTGTTGCATCCCACTCAATTAGACACCTCTCAAGGCCTTTTGCTGGACAAAATGGAGCTAATTGCTCCAGCTCTGGATGCAGTGATTCATCTCCCAGATGTCCCCGACCTTTCAGCAGCTCTGCTCTGCTAATATCACTACATACAAAAATAGTCATTTGGGATTGAGGCAGACAGGAGAGAGAACAGGGCATTCTTTCCTCATGCCCTTTTGTATGATTAATCTACAGTACGAAAGGGCTCCTGAATCACACTCTTGACACAGACGCCCGCCACATTGCCCTATCTGACTTCCCCCACATGAGGAACGATGTATGAATGCACCCTTTTTTCCTTCCTCCAGGTGCAGTCCTATTCACACTGGAGCCTGACAGCACATAACATAACAGTTTTTATTTGCCCATTGCTTCAGCTGCATAGTCTTCTCTCTTCCACTGCATCTCATTTGTTCATATCTTAGTGACAGGGTCAGCCAAGTTGAAAAATGGTTGAAGTACCAAAGAAGGCCACTTGTTTCCAGAGTCAACGGGACTGTGCTTTGTTTTTTTGAAAGGACCCTCCTAGTGACTGGGTGACTTTCTAAGGAAAAGACCTGAAACATCTAGTTTAAGAGTTACTGGTTAACACGTTAAGAACTTTTTCTTCTTGCAACTTTCTCTTGAAATTACTGTTTGGTTAATTACAACAACCAGTGATAATATTCACATTCATATTAACAAGAATAATGGTCATACAAATAATTAATTGGAATTCATCATCTGGATTGTATGGAGGAAGTAGCATGTTCCCCCTAGACTGAAGTGTTTCAAGTGAAGGCTAGATGATTAATCCTGATGCATGCTATAAGGGAGAATCCTTGTTCATGTATGGGGTTGATCGGATGACTTCTGAGAGTCCTTTCATCCCTGGCATCCTGTAATTCTATGATTCTGATAGATTAACCATTCCATGATATAAGTAATTCTTTAAGAATATAAAATGCGGAGAAGGTCGCAACTTCAGTAAGTGGAGTTTCCCTACTGTGGAATTCTACAACTGTTAAATCAGACGTTAATTCCTTATCCTAACAATGTTAGAGGACAAGGGTTATGATATTAATTCCATCAGATAAATGTCTAGTAATTACTTAGCCATTGTCTAAGTAATGGGTTAGTTACCAGGCAGTGTTCTCAAAATGGCCAGTTGTTTCATGGCATTAAAGAAATCTGCTGAGTGTTGACACAATCCAAGTGGGGAGTAAGAAATTTCCCACATTTTATTCCTTCCATTAGGATCCAGCCTGTCCCATCACTATGGCCCAATATTATAGTCCTTTCACTGGCCAACCTCAGCTGGAGTCCAATCAACTAGACCCAGTGTACAGCAGCATGTGAGAATAGAAAAGAAATCCTAGTAGGACCCACTCCAATGACTTTCAGGGTTCTAAACACCATTTGTGACCTCCTTATTGCCTTCTGTGTTAACCATGTGTAAACAATTGCTACTTTTCACACTAGAAACAGGTTACCTTTCAGGGGTGGGGAAATGATTCCTAGTCATAAAGTTTATAAGTCCACCAGCTAAGTTTATGAAGTGCTCTGGCATCCTTTGTAATGAAAGGTGCTGTGTACAGGCAAAGAGTATCTGGAGGGAGTGAAAGAAAATCAGAGCCAGAGAATTTAGTTCTCACTGGTCAAATACAAATAAGTTTTACTTACTCTGGGACTTTTCATTCTTCATACTCCACCCTTTGCACATTAGCCTCAGTTGTGGAAATTAGGCCAGTCTCCAAAGAAATAAGACTTCAGAGAAGTAGGGATACTGCAAAAAAAGGAAAAAATGACCCATGGCACTGAGGTTGTGAAAATTGGACCCAGTGATACTTGGTGCCATCACCTGCCAGAGGTCTAAAATCCTCCTAAGTGTGGGAAGGACTGCAGAAAGACCTGATGGATTAAATGACAACAACACATCCTCCCCCAAAAGTCCATCTGTAGTGATGGTCCTCTCTCAGTTCCAGGCCTCCCTTCAGTGGATGAGGCATTCTCTGAAGGCAGTGGGAGCCCTGCCCAGAAGCGGAGAGTGATGAGAATCAAGCACCCTGGCTGCCAGCACCTGACAGCCCAAATCCTCAATTTCAGCACCCAGACTCACTTTCATCAGTTCCTTGGCTCCCTCCCTTGGCCATCAATTTCTCACCACCTGCTCCTCCATTTAACTTTGAGCTTTTCTTCTCCATGACTCACTTTAAGTTGCTCTTTACCTTAAAGACTGTTATCTTGTGGTGGAAACTCAAGGAAAAACTGAATTTATTCCCCAGAACATATATGCACAGGCTGAGAGAGAGAGAGAGAGAGAGAGAGAGAGAGAGAGAGAGAGAGATGTCAAGAAGCGCTGCACGTCATTCCTTCTTTATTATACAATTTCCCCAAACAGAATGTTTCAATTTATTGGTAGAGAATGTTTTCAGGTTTTCACAACTCTAAGTCAGGATGGCAAGTTTTTTTTTTCCTTTAGAGAAAGACAAAGTACTGTAGTGGAAAAAATACTGGTCTTGGAGTAGTGTAGAGTGGAAACAGCACTGGACTCAGACTCAGAGAAATGAGATTTTAATCTTGGCTTTGCCATTTATTACCTGTGTGGCTATGAACAAGTCATTTTACTTCTCTGAGATCTAGTTTCATCACCTGTAAAAGGAAGTATTTGGACTAAATCATTTCTAAGTTCCCCTTCTTCTATGTGGCTGTGGAATGAGAAAACCTCATTAATGTTGCTTATTGAGAAAAAAAATCAGCTTGTCTTCAATACAACACCAGCTCTGCAGTTCTGGGAATGTCAATTCCCCTCTCTCAATCCCAGTCTTCCTCATTTTGGGAGCAGTATAGTATGTGCTACCTGGGAGCCTGGAATAATGGAAAGACTACAGAACCTGGCTTTGAATCTCAGATCTTCCTCATTAAAGTGTCCACCCCCTGGCTACTTCTTAAACAGGCCTATTGAATGAATGGATGTTACCTCATCCTAAGTGAGTACCTGAATAAACCTTGGCCCTAAAAAAGCCAAGATCTCCCAGTGCATCCTGGGTCATCTCCAGTCCTCCTGATGAATATCTAGTCATTGGATTCAGATGACTTTGGAGGAGAAGTGAGGCTGGTGACCTGCACAGCCCTCCCTTACTCAAAATAAAATCAATTGAAAGTCATGCCATCATTTCTCTGAAGGCATGGTCTTCTTCGGCAGTGAAGGATGAACACAACAGCAACATCCCCTTAGGCAAGAGGGGTAGATCAAATGATCAGTAAGATTTCCATCACCTCTAAATCTTATGACAATAGCTCTTAGGTCTATCATAAGAAAATTGCCTCATATATATATTAAAGTAAAATGGCTCCTTTCAGGGCCCAAGATGTTTAGGTTGATGAAGTCTATTTTTTACGAGGTCCTTTACTTACCATATTTATGTGTATATTTTGTATATTTACATTTAACCACCAGAGAATGTAGCTAGCTACTTTGCGGCTTTGCTGCACCTGTTCAAAAACCAGGCATAGACACTGACAATCCTACAATCAATTATGCATTTCATTCAACACAAGAGAATACCCTGGGAAATGTCAACCAGTGATTCTCAAACTATAGACTACCTGGTTACCACTATCCCTTTAGGGTGGCAGTCTAGTGACAATTTAATTAATCTGTGAGGTTTTATCCAATTAGAATCTTATCTCAGTATTTACTCTGTCCTAGTCTCCACCTTTTTCTTTTTGATTAATACTGTGATTTTCTTCAGTCAGTTAACATAAGATAATGAAGAATTTCTGGCTTACTTCGCTTTGTGACCCTCAATTGGGTTTTTTGGCAAAATTTCTTGCCTTTTCCTTCTCCTTTATAGATGAGAAAACTGAGGCAAGCAGAGTTAAGTGATTTGCCCAGGGTTACATAATTAGTAAGTGTTGGGACAGATTTGAACTCAGGAAGATGAGTTGTCAAGACTCAAAGTCTACCACTCTATCCACTGCACCACCTAGCTAATCATACTTGTATTTTGCTCATACTCAAGGAAGTAGAAGGAAGAAAATAAAATATAATAAGCCAACTACTTCTTGTATAGTATGCTCATGGCTTCTCTCAGACCTAGGCAGCTCTTAATCAGTCTATAGTCATACACTAAACTTCAAAGCAAAAGGGAAACAGTTTAGGGATTTAGATGACATATCCCTTTGAGATATTCCCACTTGGAACTAAAAAGTGTCTCTAGTACTTTTTCAATAATGGCCTCCCTGACTGTTGTTCTTTGCCCACAACTCTGCCAATGAATGGGATTTCAAAGACCACAATCCAACTTCCTTCTGGCTTTACTGGATCTTTATTTGTAAAGAATCCTGGTTCCTCTTTGCGACTTACTCATCACTAGTAGAAAGGAAGAGTCAAGAGTAGGCCTGGTCAGACACAGGCTCTCCATTACCTCTTATTCCACCTTGTCTTTGGCAGCACAGATATGTGTCCTGTCCCTAGTCAGCTACCATCAGTGTCCACTATGACTTGATGATACAGGAATTTCAAAACTCAAATACAGAAGTACCTCCAAACCTTCTTGCCTAAGAGAGTTCAATGAAGGGAAAGAAAAGAAAAAGAAAGATAATATTTTTTTAAATACCTAATAACTATACTTCTTGAGATGTAAGAGGGAGTCCTCTTATCCAGGGCCTTTAAATCTCAATTCTGTAGATTCACTTTATACAAACTAGAATAGGTTTGAAAAAAAAATCATCAATAATTGTCCAAGGCAAGAGAAATCCCCATACAGTGGCCTTCAGCTTTCCTTTCTAAATGCATAGCAGGAGAGGGCATCTCTTGTCTTCTCTTTGGTACTTACTGATAAGGTTAAAGTACTTAAGGAAGCATCCGAATTTTTAGATATAGCAGCATGACTAGAGATATATTTTTCATTCCATTCTATAAACAAAAATAAAATAAATAAAATAAACAAACAAAAACAAAATAAAAATAAATAAAAAATAAAATAAAAACCTTTGGAAATGTTATCTCTTTGGATATTGATGAAATGAAGCCAGAATTTCTCACACACTGATTCTTTGTAATATTTTTTTTTTTGGTGAATGGCTAGAATCAAACTCTATGTAACTCCTGGTGATCAAAACATGACTGAAAGTTTCAGTTGTTTAAATACCCTAAGAGTCTTCTTAAATATACTAGAGCAGTGGGACCAGTGTTTCCATATCCCTGACATATGGCTTAGCCATACGACTGGACTGAAACACATTTGGCAAAGAGTTTTGTATTCCTGGATCAAATCTTCTTATGAGAAAGGGCATAGACTACATAAGCACAGACAAAATATCCTTTTGAGAAACCTCAATGAAGACATTTACCAGAATGATTTCTTTACTACTATATTATACTTAAGGGTAATTAGGGTGAGAGCTATTTGACTTTCCTAAAAACAACAAAAAAAAAATCCCCAAAAGAAACCCAAATCTTTTTTTTGTTTTTCTCTTAAAATCTTCTCTTTTCTCTTAATTTTTTTCAATAAAGCTTTATTTTCTCTCCCTTTTACCATCTTATTTCATTGCAAAAAAAAGGAAAAAAATGAAAAGAAGGAAAGAAGAGAGGAAGAGAAAGAGAGGAAGAAAGAAAGATAAGGAAGGAGGGAAGAAGGAAAGCAGGAAGGAAGGAAGGAGGGAGGGAGGAAGGAAAGCAGGGAGGGAGGGAAGGAAGGAAGGAAAGAAAAAAAAGAAAATTTCTTGTAATATTCACAATGAAACACAGCAAATTTTTGCATTGGCCATGCACAAAAATATATTTCTTTCCAAATCTAAATATTTTCTCTTTGTGGAACCAAATCTCATATTGTTTTGCACTATCAGAGAAAGAGATGCCAAAAAATGCGAACATTTCCCTCTCATACTAGTGAATCAGAAAAAGGCTATGTGGCATAGTAGGGAAATCAATAGTCTGAGATTCAGGAGTTTTTTTTTTCTAAACTTTAGTAGCATGAATTAGGCATGTGACCTTAGGCAAGTCATTATCATCAATAGGCTTTGCTTCCTCATCTCTAAAACAGGAGTGGAGAAATATTAAATTAAAGGATCTTTCTAGTTAAAATTCTGAGGGGAAACAGTGTTTTTCATGACCCAAAGAGCTATAAGCTTAATAAAATCTTATAAAGCAACACCCTTATGATCTTTTTTTTTGTATTTCTAACACTGTGATGTCAGAGAGAAGAAGGAGAAAGAAAACATAGGGAAAATGTGGGAGGAATAGGATTCTAAATAAAAATATACACTTCAATAATGAGTTCCCTTTCTTTCATTCCCCTTCTTTAGTATATATGTCTTTTTTCCTTTCTCATCTTGAAGGATACTGTGTCAGTCAAAATAGTAAAAATCATATAATATATGACCTATATGATTTAAAAATTTAAAAGATATTTTGCCTACATTATTTTATTTGATCTGACAAGTCTATGAAGTGCTACTAAGGTTCAGAAAGGTTAAATGATTTTGTTGTGGTCACACTGCTAGCAAGCATTGGAGGTAGGATTGGAACCCAAGGGTTGCCTAATTTCCACAGCATCACTCTACCTGCCATACAATGGTGACTCAGAGAAAACTTCATGGAAAGGTAATAAGGAGAAAATAGAGCAGGCACTAATTACTTGATTGTAAAAGGTTTAGGATAGGGAAAATGGAAGAGAAAGAAAATCTCTAAGAATTTAGGTTTAAATGAATAAAAGTGAACCAAAAATTCAAAAATTTGGTTGGACACAGGTTTTCCAACATCACTCTTTAGATATGATTCAATTGACTAGAGCCCAAAAACAAATGCTTACATTTGTGTGATACCATATTATTAAAGAGAGTTTTCCTCACAACAACTCTGTGAGGGATCAGGCATGTCATAGTATGGCAAGTTTAAAGGTAGAGAAAGCAGGACAGGCATGGAGTGGAGCACAGCCCAGTGTGGGCCACCACACAGCAGCAAGGACAGGACTGGAGCAGGCTTCAGGATGCTACACCACTGTTGGCAGCTGTGGGTCCCAAATTCCTCAACTCACAGCTTCAGGGGTCAGTGAGAGGGCTCTTTCACTTGGTGAGAAGGGACCAAAGCAATCTAGTCCTGGCCCCCAAGCAGTGGCAGCTTCCATTGTTGGAGCCCTGGCCTAGAGCACCTGGGGAGATTGAGCAGCTAATCTAGATTTCAGCCCTGATGGCAGCCCAGGGGTGGGGAAGAGTGCTGACCTGGTGGAGCTGGTGGGGACTCTGGAGAGGGAATTCTGCTCACAGACCAGAGCACAGGCCAGGAGAGAAATAAACCCCTCTCCCTTGATTGTGTCATTTTGGAGGAACCGAGAACTTACAGGTCCCCAGAGTATACTCTCCCCTTGACAAAGAATTCAAAGGTCAGGTGACTGACTGGGAAAATGCCCCAAAAGGGGAAAAAAGAATAAAACTATAGTAAAACTTAACCTGGTTAAGAGATATTTTCTTCCTTCATTTTGAATGAGGAGGAACGATGAATACCATCAAAAGAAGACCTAAAAGTCAAGGCTTCTGCATCCAAAACCTCCAAAATAAATATGCAATGGTCTCAGGCCATGGAAGAGTTCAAAAAGGATTTTGAAAGTCAAGTAAGAGAGGTGGAGGAAAAATTGGGAAGAGAATGAGAGCAACACAAGAAAATCATGAAAAGCGAATCAACAGCTTGCTAAAGGAGACCTGAAAAAATGCTGAAGAAATTAATACCTTTAAAAACAGACTAACTCATTTGGCAAAAGAGGTCCAAAAATCCAATGAGGAAAAGAATGCTTTAAAGAGCAGAAATAGGAAAATGGAAAAGGAGTTTCAAAAACTCACTGAAGAAAATAGTTCTTTAAAAATTAGAATGGAGCAGATGGAAGGTAATGACTTCAGGGAAAACCAAGAAATTACAAAATAAAACTAAAGAAGAAAAAAAGTAGAAGACAATATGAGATATCTCATTGGAAAAACAACTGACCTGGAAAATAGATCCAGGAGAGACAATTTAAAAATTATGGGACTATCTGAAAGCCATGATCAAAAAAAGAGCCTAGACATCATCTTTCATGAAATCATCAAGGAAAACTGCCCTGATATTCTGGAACCAGAGGGTAAGATAAATATTGAAAGAATTCACCAATCACCTTCTGAAAGAATCCTGAAAAGAAAAACTTCTAGGAATACTGTAGCCAAATTCCAGAGTTCCCAGGTCAAGGAGA
>CM053769.1:230741210-230776120 GCA_028658325.1 Potorous gilbertii | reverse complement strand
ACACAGGCCTGTTTCACTCCATTGGTGATTGAGGTTGATGCATGTATTGCCAGAGCTAGCTCAGTGTTTGGGAGGCTCCAAAGAAAAGTTTGGGAGAGTAAAGGTATTAGACTGACTATCAAACTTAAGGTCTACAGAGTCATTGGGCTGACCTCCTTGTTATATGTTTGTGAAACATGGACAGTTGACCAGCACCATGCCAGGACACTGAATCACTTCCATTTGACCTGTCTTAGGAAGATTCTGAAGATCACCTGACAGGAAAAGGTAATGGACACACTGAAGTCCTTGCTTGAGCTGAAATGCCAAGTATTCAAACTATGCTTCAGAGAGTGCAACTCTGATGGGCTGACTACGTTGCTCGAATGCAAAATGTATGCTTGCCAAAAAGACTATTTTATGGAGAACTTGCATGGGGCAGGTGATCACATGGTGGTCAGAAGAAGTGATACGAGGGCACTCTCAAGGTCTCTCTCAAGAACTTTGGATTTGACTGTGCAACATGGGAGACACTGGCACAGGACCACTCAGCATGGCGCGCTCACATCGGAAAGGGCGCTGTGCTCTTTGAGCAAAAGAATTGAGACAGCACAAAGTAAATGTAGGATGTGCAGATTTGGAGTATCCATCCCAAATATTCATGTGGATTATCCATGCCCAACCTGTGGTAGATCATTCTGAGCTCGTATTGGTCTGATGAGTCATAGTCAGACACACTGAAATTTCACTTTATCATGGTGATGTCATTTTGATCCTCTTTGAAGATGAAGAACAACAAACAACCATCTGTGTGTGTGTGTATATATATATATATATATTATATATACACATATGTATATGTATGTATGTGCGTATATATGTATATATACGCACATACATACATAATGTTTTATATAAATTTATAAAGAAAAGAGAATTTTATTTAGTTAAAAATGCATTTAATCAGATTATATGTTGTGAGACAGCATCATCATAATAGATAGACAGAAAGTTTCCCTTCTAGTCAGGAAAACCTAGGATCAAATTCTTCTTCTGATACATAGTGGCTATTGGGACATAGAGCCTCAACCAACTCTCTTAGACTATCCATTGTGGACCAGTTATTGGTGTACTTTGATAAAGGGAATTTTCTCATCAATTTTCCCTACACCAAATAAATTATAGAATAAAATCCACACCACCCTGTTTCATGCTATTTACTCTATATCAATATGTTACTCTCTCAGCGGGTCATACTATTTTTGATTTTTGACTTTCCTGTTTTGCAAGGAGTTTATTTAACATATTGATGAATAAATCTATGGTAATATAAACTGGAAATTTGCCATAGTTTGGCATCAAAGTGCTATAGTTTTCCTAAGAACCACTCAGAACTGAGGAAAAATAAAACCTTTTAAAACAAGCAAATTTATGTCCCATTATTATAATTCATGAGAACAAAATAAATGAATAGATGAATAGGAATAGTCTATAGTAATAACCTCTGCTTCCTTATAACACTTGCCAAGGACCTATAATCTGGCTTCCATTGCCATTATCTTATTGAAACTACTCTAATTTAAGTAACCTAATAGCTCTTAACTGCCAAATCCAATGACTAGTTTTTTGGTCCTCAGCCTCCTTTAATTTTCCTAAGCATATGAGGATGTTGACCATGCATACTTTCTTAATACTCTCTCTTCCTTCGGCTAATGTGATAATGTTCTCCCTTGCATGATCTGACAAATTCTAATCTCTCTCAGTCATCATTTAATATTTTTTTCTGTTGGATAAGTGGGTATATCACCCATTTCTATTGGCAGACTTCCCTTCCCTTCCCTTCCCTTCCCTTCCCTTTCCTTTTCTCCTCTCCTCTCCCTCTTCTTTTCCCTACCTTCTTCTTTCTCCCTACAGACTTCTTTATTGCTTTCTTATAGGCTACTTGGGTACACAGTGGACAGAGGTGAACTTCCTGCTGTCAATAAGATCTGAGTATGAATCCAGTCTCAGTTACTATCTGTGCGATCCTGGACAAGTCACTTAACCTCTGTATGCCTCAGTTTCCTCAGCTGTATAATGAAGATCATAACAGCATATAGTTTCCAGGATTATTGTAGGGTAATGAGAAGATAGTTGTGAGGTAAATTTTTTCTATGACATTTATAAAGCACAATGTCTGGCACATAGTGGTTGCTTTAATAAATGCTTCCCTCTCCCTTTACTTCCTCCCTCCTCTGTTTCCTTTCCTTCTTCTGTCCCTAGTTACCTCCATCCTTTCCTTCCTTTTGTCTCCCTTTATTCCCTACCTCCCCTTCCTTCCTTGCTTGCTTCCCCTCTTTCCTCTCCTCTCCTTTCCTCTCTCCCTTCTTTATTTACTTCCTTCCTTTCTTCCTTCTTTCCTTCTTAAGATGTATAGATAACTCCAGTGTACTGACATAAGGTAAGGTAGGGACTGAAAAGAGATGGAAGTAACAAATACAGTGAATTTATTAAGCTCAGGAGACACACACACACACACACACCGGGGTGGGGGGAAGAGATAGAGGCAGAGACAGAAAGACAGATAGAGAGATAGAGAGAGACAGAATGAAAAATGGTGGCTCACAAGTTTCCCCCCAGTTTTAGATTAGTGACCACGGCATAGCGCTTTCCAAGTTGTGCAACTGATGACTCATTCATGTAAAAGATCCCTTTCCCTTCCGTAATAATATAAAAGGACTCCAACTTGGTTTAAAATGAGGAGTTTGGGAAAGGAGATTAGGTTGGTGACCCAAGTGCTCACTGTGCTCTAAATGAGAGGCATGATTAAGAAAGCTTGCAATCATCCCACTTTTTTATGTCAGTATCTCATACAAGACTGTCATTAGGCCTCTGCCCTTTAGGATGTCTGTCCCTAATCTAAAGAGGTCCCTTATATACAAAACATCTCTGATTCTATGATCGAAGTAGTTTTTGCATGAGTCATCAAACAGTCACTGTTGGCCTTGTCGACAACAACAGACCTCCAGCCTGAGAGATTCATCATCTTCTCCAACATTATCATTATACCAACTTCTGAAAGGTAGGAAAGGAGGACAGTGGGTTTTAGGAAGGGCCAATAGCAAAGGAAATGAGTAACAAGAGTCACTAAGTACTTTAGGAAATTTCTGACTGGTTAAAAAAATGTATCGTAAAAGTTAAAATGTGTATAGGACAGCAATCTAATTTCTTTGAAATTTAGGTCTATGTTCTATACACTATAACTAGTATTCACCACAATAATAATTTTAGATCACTTTTATTAACGTTGAGGGTTTTGGTTGGAGTGAAAAAAGGAGTTGGTCTTATTATACAACTAAGTGATGGAAAATATTTAGAAAATTAAAAGTTGATAATGACAAATTACCTCTCTTCCAGCAAAACAATGAATAGCAGCTAGGAAATTCCCAATTATATTCAATATATGAATGTATTCAAATTATGGGATGGCAAATAACATGTCCCCAATGTTATCAGGTTATTTTGAAGCTCCCCCGAAGCCTGTCCTTACATTGTACAATCTGAAATTAACACCAATGAGTTGGTTTTTTTTTTTCTCTGCAACAAAATATCAAAGATGATGACTTCTTCCCTTTTGCTGTATAAAGGATTTGGATTTTCACCTATGTGACTGTAATATAATTATTCTTAATATTAATTAATTTATATAGTGCCTACTATGTGCTAAGCACTGTGCTAGGTGCTTACAGTTACCTTATTTGATCCCCACAGTCTGGGAGGCAAGTACTCTTATTATGCATATCTGACAAAGGAGAAAACAGGCAAACGAAGGTTATGTGACTTGTACAGGGTCACACAGCTAGTCAGTGTCTGAGGCTGAATTTGAATTGAGGTCCTCCTGACTTCAGGCCCAATATTCTATCTACCACCTAGATGACTCAAACTTTAATGATTGGGGAGGATGTATTGAGAGGAGGAACCTGTAAATGAAAAACTATTTTTCATGTTTTCCATGTTGATGTGATAGAAACTGACAAGAACAATGATTCATACCCTGCCTGAAGCATCTATGTCGTTCCCTCTATTGACACCTTGTTACCTGTGGTAGTATTCTCTTGTACAAGCTGGAATGTTTTTTTTTCAACTCCCTAGAGAGGCTTTCTGGTGGAGATTTGTATTTTGTATGTTTCATTCAATTAAAAAAGTATTAATTCAGCACTCCCTTTTTTCATCACTTAAACATTGGCCCAAATGGAAGATAGTATGTGCCTTTACTCTCTGAAGAGGTTCAGTTGTATTAAAAAATGCGTTCTCCTTTATTTTCTTTTCTCTAGATTATCTGATAAAATACCCTGAAGGAATGTCACTCAAAAGGACAGGTAATCTGAGGCCCAACTTGTATACCCCTTGATAGTGGTGTTTGTGGGTCTGGTACTTCGTATCATTCTCCTAAGACAGCTTGGACTGTGGGTGGTCATTCTTCCCTCTTTTTAAAATCCTTATCATCATCAGCCCTGTGGAGATAAAGTTCATTAGTAACTTCTTAAGGGCTCTGGGCACAGTTGACAAAATAGTGTTTATGGAAAAGACTTCTGCAAGCTATTTGGAATTACTAATCATTCAGTATCTCATCACAGACCTAAGGATCTCTATTAGGGCAGCATTTCATTAATTAACCTTAGATTGCTTTCTAAATTAGTATGGTAATAAGATATTTTTGATAAGTTAACTTAGAAGAATATTCATGTTTTCCAACTATGACATATCTGCCGGTTTTGTAATGTCAAATCTGCCCATCTGAATTGAATCTCATTCAAGGTACAAAGTTGTACACATATATTTATGTATGTGTGTGTGTGTATTTGATACCCATTCACATACATATGTTGGGGGAGTGGATCTGTAATTGAGATTTCTTGTTGTGGAACTGCTACTTCCCCCAAATTGAGTCCAGCTCAGTAACTCATCTATATTTTTAAGATAATTGCTCATGTCATTGAGATCAGTGATTTGTTGATGGTACAGAATGAGTCTGAGTCAGAAGTGGTACTTAAACCCAAGTCTTTCAAGGTGTGTACATACACACCTAAACAATATAGAAACATGAACATATATATATGTATATGATATTACACAGATGAATATCTGTGAAGATGTGAAATATAGATGTAGAAATAGCTCTTTCTCTACACACACACACACACACACACACACACACACTTAGATGATTTGATAATAAAATTTTGTAAAATATCTTGGAATGTTTGCAATTTGAATAAAAAATCAGGTGTCATAATCAATATTTATGCTGTGTCCATAAATAATAAAACAACTCATATTTACACAATTCCCTAAGTCTTACAAACCCTTTTTCTCACAACCCTGTAAGGGAAGTAGTATAAGTATTTTTCATTTCCATTTTGAAAATGATAAAACCGACTCAGAAAAGTTATGTGGCTGGCCAAAAGCCATTCAATCAATAAGTAAAGAGATGAGTCTTCAACTCAAGTTTTCTGACATTGTCTAGTGTTCTTTTCACTACAGCACTTCCTGGATTCCAAGTATTTAACATGTATTTAGTATGGGCCTTTGAAGGATATCATGAGAAAAGAAAACTGATACAAATTTCCATAAATAGCCAATGGAATTTAAATAACGAAACACTCCTAGGAATGATATTTTAGATGAGAAAGGACTAAGTATAGAAAAATTATCTGTGAATTCTGGAATTACCTCCAAGGCAGCAAAACTACATTTGTGGTTAATCATTTCAGGCAGAAAGGTAGAAAGTAATTCAAGGAAAGGAAAATAAACTACACTTGCAGATTTGAATCTGAGACATCTGAATTGGGAAGAGTTATATGAAGAATTAAAGTCTGGAAGTATTTGCTTCCACGCACATTTATCTTCCAATGCCCCATGGGACATATGGCCCAGCTACCCCAATGAGAAACTATGCAAATCTTTCCTAACATATTTTCAGTTTTTGCTCAAAAGGAAAGAAAATGCTGCACAGAAAACATTCCAGGGTTTTTGCTTAGCTCCAAAGTCAACATCAGAACAAGAAGAATGGGCATCCCCTACTTAAATGAGAAGAGCCAACATGAAGGGCTTGGAACTCACGACAGGAAATCAGTTCTAAAGTGTTGAGATAAACACACCAATTTTCTTCCTTCCACATGCTATTTCCACACAAACTTTAACTCTGAGTTAGACCAGTTTGATGGAGGAAGAAAAGGATGAAATTACAAACAGTGGTGGCAGATTATCAACATCAGCGGCAATCCAAAAAACACTTGAGACACACAACATTTTCTTTGGATGTATGACATTTTAGTCATCATATTCTTGTGTATTTGCGAAAGGAATAATAAGTTCCCTGGGATACATTTACTGTTGTTAAGAGAAAATATGGAATGTTATTTTTTTTATGGAGAGATATTAGATATCCCCTTAGACCAAGTAGCAACAATTTCATTAATACCTTTTATTTCTGGGCGTGGTGGCTGTTGTCATATCAGCTGAAAAAACTAAGAATTATAGCTGAAGGTAGTTGGAAATCAAAAGCATATTTACAGCATTTTCTCTCCATGGAGTCACATAGGACTCATGCATACAAGATCACCCAAAGTTTACAGCAAAATGAGTAATGAAGGTATCCCGCTGTTGACAGAAATTGAAAGAAAAAAAATTGGGTAAATTTGAAAGATATTATCTAGATATGAAAAGATGAAAACTGGAGTCATATGTAGCTAGGGTGTTTTGCAGAAAGCTCAAGAATTAGATAAAAGTTGAGGCGTATGTTCTGCAGCTGTCTGAGGTAAGTTCAAAGTTAATTTGAAAAATAATTAAAGGCACATTATGTGCATACTTTTAAAGTGTATTTAAAGTAATATTCCTAAAGTGAAAGATGTGGGAAAAAACCCTCATAATTCAGCATAAAGCATCATATTTGCAGTCATAATAAGTATAGCTGACATTTTCATAAAAGCTATATATACATATATGTATAAATAAGCATTTGGATGTATATGTAATATGCATTTGGATGAGTATGTGTATTTGTGTATGCACACACTATGATTTGATCCTTACAAGTCTATAGGTAGGTAATATACTATTATTCCTACTTTAATAGCTTAGGAAACTGAGGCTCAGAAACGTTAAGAAAATTTTCTAAGATCACATAGTTTGAACTAAAATTTAACTTCAGGTGAACTCAAATCAACTAGCTTTTATTAAGTGTGTATTATGTGCCAAACTTTGTGCTAAAAACTTTGTATACAAAGAATGGGAAAAAAAATCAAATGAACAACACAAAACAGTTGCTGCTCTCAAGGTATTCAGTCTAACTGAGGAGACAACATTCAAATAACCACATACAAACAAGATACATAAGGGGTAAATTGGAAATTATTTCAGAGTGAAAGTACTAGGATTAAGGAAGAGTGGGAAAGGCTTCTTGTAAAACTTGGGACTTTACCTGGCACTCAAAAGAAGCCAGGATGCTGAGAAGAGGAGGGAAATCTTCCATGACAGTGAAGATGTATGCCCAGAGTTGGGAGATGAAGTATTGTATGAAAACAATAAGGAAATCAGTATCACCAGATCATATAGACCAATGATATAAAGTTGAAATTGAAATGAGATACTAAACACATAAGGATATGTTTAGGCAAATACAAAAGTATATGTGTTTAGTCTCATATTGACTTCAAAAACCACATATTAACATTATCTATGTTCTATTGAATTTTTATTTTGTTAAATATTTCCCAATTATATGGTTCAGGACACTTTCATGGGGGTTATATTTAACACCTCTGATATAAAGTACCATATTTTACTGGATAATTGTCACACTACTTGAAAGGTAAACAGAGCAACAATGCATTTCCCAATGACACATTGATATACATTTATCTCTCCTGTTTTAAGCAAGCTGTGAGCCTGGAACCTCAGCACAAGGATATTGTCAGTATATTTCCAAAAGCCGACTTGTATAGTTTGTTTAGAGCTCTGCAGTACTGACAGTATTGTCACTCAATCCAATGAAGAGCTATAGGCCCAAGAGGAGCTAGCAGGCAGGGGAAGCTGCCATGAGTAGGTCACATGATATGGTAAGACTTGCATCTTCCCACACTAACTAAATTGTACATTTCATCTACCAGGGATACATTAACACAAGAAGTATTTCTTTCTGATTATGGGTAAGTATAAAAACTACTCTGTGGGCTTCAAGTTGAAAGTAATTGTGTTTACTAAAGAGCTTGGAAACAGGGCAGTGGAAAGACAATTTTCCGCAAGTGAAAAGTTGGTTCAAGACTGGAGGAAACTAAAGGACAAGTAATACTGACACAATTTTTTTAAAGCTTCACATAATGGTCACAACCCATTTTTTTGAAAAAAGAATATTATGGAATGAAATAAGGTAGGTGGAAGGACTCAGAAGATTTTTTCACCCTCTCATTAATTCATCTATGATGAGATATTTTTTATGGGGAAGTTTTGGGAGGAGAGCAACAAACCACCTGTGTTTCAAGAAGGCCATGCTTACATCACCCTTTGACTACATGTAGCAGTTATATAACAGCAGGGGGTATAAGGCAAGAGATAAGCCTTATTTCCTTAATGCTGTCTTCCTTACTAACACATCCATCCATAGTGATTTCTCTAGTTTCTTATGACAATTACAGTGGTATAATATGCTTAGGCATCTAATTTTCTAGTTGTTACACATGGTAGTTTTGTCTTCCTGGTTAGATACTATAAATACCTACAAGGTGAGAGTGAGAAAAAGTGCGCCTTTCCTGCAATGAACTTGAGTTGAAAGGCCTGAAGTGAATTCTATTTTCCGTATAACCTGCAGAGATCACGCAGCTTTGGTCTGAAGATATCTACTGAGGGGGAAAACCAATATATCTTAAGTTGTTTTTCAATAGGAAGATTTTCCATACCTTGAGTCTCAATTTGATTCTTTTCAAGTCAAACAAATCTGATGACTAACTTCTCATCCTCACAATGGCTTTTCACAAACTGAAAGACATTTATGATTTCCTCCCCAAGTATTCCCTTCTTTGAGTTCAGCATCTTCAGTTCTTTCATATCTCCTCACATGGTATAAACTTGAAACCTTTCCCTGTCCTGTTTGCATTTGTCTAGCTTTTCAACCAATCAGTAAGTTAGTGAGCATTCATTAAGCAAGCACTCTGTATACAAGCACAATATCCTTTCTAAAAATACATTGTCTAGAATTCACCATTAATATTCCTGATGTGCTCTGAATGGGGACAATTATAGTAGAAATATCCATTCCTACTACAGGAAACTGCTTTTTAAAAATTTCTGTTTCATTATCCTTGGATGATGGGTGGGGGATAGGCAGCTATTATCACACCTTTTAATGATTTTGAGCTCACAATATACTAAAACTCCTACATGGTTTTTTTTCTTAATTTTTAAGTATTTTATTTGAATTTTAATTGATATAATTTGTTCTTTACTATCTTCATTTCTTAATATCTTAATCTGCATTTCCCTTATTCAGAAAGTATTTTCATAGAATAAAAAAGTTAAAGAAAAAAATAGTTCAATAAAACTAACCAATCCACCAACTGAGTTGGATTGTGTATGTGATGTTCCATATCCATACTACCCACCTATTCAGTGAAGAAGGGAAGTTTCTTCTTATCTCTCCTCTCTGGGATCAAACTTGATCAAAAACATTTCACAGCATTTCATTTTGGTGTTTGTTATTGTCCTTTCCATTTACATGGTTGTTGTATGTATATAAGTATGTGTATGTAAACACTTCTGTTCTACTTATTTCATTTTGCATCAGTTCATATGTCTTCCCATACTTTTCCGTATCCTTCATTTCCATCCTTTAGCATAGCATAATAGTCTTCCTTTACATTTGTATACCAAAATCTGCTTAGTTATTCCCCTAGTTAGTAGGAAGCTATTTTCTTTTCAGTTCCTCAATACTACAAAAAGCACTATAATAAATATTTTCATCTATATGAGACCTTTCCAGTACATTCCTAGTGTCTGGATTCTCTCTGATTCTTTTTTTTCCTAACAAATTCCTGAATAAGTATACCAACTCTATGTTGTATTTTTAATATAAGGCTTTATATTTCTCGCTGCTGTATTTCCTTTTATTATATTTTACCCAATACTAGAAGCCATCAAGATGTTTTAGAGTCCTTTCTCCTCTGATGTGTTAGCTATCCCTCTCAGCTTAAATATCATCTCCAAATCTGAAAATCATGCCATATATATACTTTTATCCAAGTCAATGATCAAAATGCTAGAGAATATATGGCCAAGCACAGATCCCAAAGCCACTCTCCAAGGAGTACTCCCTTTCAAGTTGACATTGAGCTACTAATGACTACTTTTTAGGTCGCATCATTCAGGCAGTTCTGAAATCAATTAATTTTACTATTGTCTAGCCCATATCTATCCATCTTTTCTACAAGACTAGCATGAGAGATGCTTTCTTTTTTCTCAGACTTATAAATTACTCAGATCCTCTCTATTAAAAAGATAAAGCAAAGAGGAGGAAATAATACACAAAGTAAGTGGGAATGACTAAATGAGTCACTAGAAAAGTTTTCCATATCAACTGTAGTCCATAGCCCAGAAGCTGAAGAGCATTCATTTAGTTAGTCTAATGGGAACTAAGATTGTTAATCTCTTCCAGGCAGAGAGAGGAAGAAGGAAAGAGAGATAATATATAAATTTCACCTTACATCTTGGAAAAAGAAATTATCCTTCTCTCCAAAGCAATGTCATTATATAAGTTCAAGCTCTTAACAGTGTCCTTACTTATGAAAGCTAATCCTGATAAATTAATGATTAATATGGTAACTGACATAATATCAAAGGATTACAGGGAGATGGCTCAAATTACGATTTGTATCACAAGGCCTTTGGGGAAATGTGCTTCTAATGTAACTAGAAAAACTGAACTCTAAACTTCTTCCATAAGTAAGGAAATAAGTATACAACACTTACTATTAGGGGAGAAAATAACCATTTTCCAAAATTCTTGGCTCACCTATGCTATACTCTATGTGAGACAGCAAGCATCATAAATCTGATTCACTAGGTGGTAAGATGAGCCTGAATAGAAAGAACTGTGTGTAGGAAACTGGAAGAGGTCATGAAGCAGGCAATAAAAATGCCAAGAATGTCTAGGAGTACAAGATAGGCAGATGGTACTTGGGTATTTTCATGGAAGGTGATGACAGCAGACAATAGGTAGACAATGAAGAAGGCAGGTAGTTAGTAACAGAGAGGTCAGCAGCAGGGAACAGAGATCTTTGCTATATAGGCTCCTGTTCAGAGACCAACTCTAGAACAATAGAGAAGCCACAGATTTGAAATGGGGGATTTTATTTGGAAAGTGCAGTGAAACTTTAATTCCTAGAGAAATTCTAAAATGCATCATTAAAAGGATGATTGGTGAATGTCTAAACAGGAAGCAATCATCACAAAGATAGCTCCACCAGTAAAGGCCATGTCAAGCTAACAAGTTTCTAATGTAACAATTGTTAGAAGGGTAGACTAGGAGAAAGGTGTAAATGTAGTTAAATTAAATTCCAGTCATATATTTGACAAAGTCTCTAAGGTTATGCTTTTAGAAAAGATGGAGATAAATAGACTGAACAAAAATGCAGTTAAGTGTATTTGGAAATGGTTGAATGACTGGGCCCAAGTAAGAATGAGGCATGGGACAGTAAGAAAGGATCTTAAGAAGAATGCTCCTTAGATTAGGGTTTCAATTTATGTCTTTCATTGTCAGTGTCTCAGATAAAAATGCATTATTCTAGTTAACAAAGTCCAAATCCAAAAAGATCTCAACAGGCTAAGATGCTAGGAAGACTGCATAAGTAGAAATTTAATGGAGGTAAAATGTTAAGTCTGACAATCAAAATTTTAAAAATCGGTTTCCCAAGTTACAAGATGATGGTGTCATGGTGAAATAGCAGTTCAACTGTAAAAAGCAAAACATTTAAAAGTTTCAGTGAAGTGAAAACTTAGTAGTAAAAGTCAAACAAAATAGTGAAATTTCAAAAACAAAACCTAATGCAAATTTTGTCTCCATTAAATACTCCATGGTACCCAAAACAAGGAATATGATAAATCTGCTTTATTCTTCCCTGGTCAGACCATATCTGAAGTGTCATATTTAGCTTGGCACAAAATATTTTATGAAGGACATGGAGAGTCTAGAAAACATAAGTAGAAGGGCAGCCAGGATGCTGAAAGGCCTCAAGGATTTCAACATGTTTAACTGGCACAGAAGATATAAAGACAAAAAGATAGCTATCTGTGACTTTGAAGTCCTGCCATATAGGAGGCAATTTAGATTTGTTATTGTTTGGTCAAGTTGCCAGATTGGGAGCAAAAAGTAGAAATGGCAAAGGGAATAATTGAGGCTTGGAGTGTGTGTGTGTGTGTGTGTGTGTGTGTGTGTGTGTGTGTGTGTGTGAGAGTGGGGGTGGGGGTGTATGACAGAGGGAAATACAATAAAAAATGATCCCATAGTGGAAAGGGCTGTCTCTGAGGATAGTGAGATCCCACTCACTGAAGGCAGAGTGATCACTTACTGAAAATGTCTTGTTAGAGATTGGGAAGATCTCTTCCAATTCTGAAATGTTGTGATTTCTATCAAGCCATAGATGTTGAGAGTGGATTTGGGATCCAAGGCCTTATTCTGGACACAGGGTAGCCAGGCAAAAGATCAGTTTAGAATTTAGGCACAAGGTTAGAAGACCATATCCATGGTCTACTTGATGGTGAGGGTAGAACTATATAATTTCCTCTAAATAGAAATGGGATTGGTTAGAAAGCCTAGATTGGGACTGTACCTACCAGTGGGGGCTAAGTGTTTGCAGCTGCATGGGTTACAGGATGACATGGTTGGGGGCAGAGAAGACATTACAAGGAGGGTATCACTGACAGTAGCTGGTAGTTTATGTTTCCTATGCATAGAAACTGTGTACAACATCACTTCTTGTAGACTCAGTCAGGAGCCATGTAGGGTCCCTAAAATTCCCCACATGCTGTGAGACTGGAATGTCATGACAGGGCAGAGGTATGTGAAGTTTGTTCCTGAAGGAGGAAATTCCCCTACTGCACATGAACCTGTGGATGGCTTCCCTCTGTGAGCTTCCACACGTCCTCCATCTGACCTGTAAGTCAGAGAACAATATTCAGTGAAAAGATCTGGTTTTGTAGTTCAAAAGATGATGGATGCCGTATGCCCCCATTTTAACCGACTTTGCACCCTGGGATACCTCTCTCTTTCTTTCTTTTGAAAGGGTTAGTGAGGAAGGTACCATGTGTTGTCTCCTCAGCTGCTGGTCTGCCGAGAATGGAATTTAAGTTCAATAAACTTCACCTACCAATCGTCAGCAAGGTTCCCTGTTGCTCCTATAAATTCTCCTCACAGCTATAACATTGGTATAGCCTCTGAAGAAACCAGGCACTAAAAATAGTCAAGTCTAATTCATGCCACCTTGCATAAGAGTTCCAAAATTCCCTTTTCCTTTAAACTTTTAACCTGCTGCTCTTACAATGAGTAAACTCAAAGCAACAGTGAAGTAGCCCCAATGGTTAGAAGACATCCTTCTGAGAGTGTTTGAGATTACCCACACCATCCACCTGAATCCCTAAGTAGATTCATTTTAACTTCCTTCTGTTTTTACCTTACAATCTCAAGCATAATATAGCAGCAGCAAAAATAAAAATAAT
Source organism: Potorous gilbertii (assembly GCA_028658325.1). Lineage (NCBI taxonomy): Eukaryota > Metazoa > Chordata > Mammalia > Diprotodontia > Potoroidae > Potorous > Potorous gilbertii. The sequence continues at coordinate 230,762,395 of CM053769.1, read as the reverse complement.
ATTTCCTTCTCCTGCTACCTAACTGCAGGAGCTTTGACTGAGACTGGCAAGTTAAAATGATTTTACAATTTCCTTCCAGTTCTTTAAACAAAACCCACTATTGGTGAACACTCCCATTCAGGAGTTTAGATAGAAGGTTTAAGCTAGATATCCAAAATCAAGTGTTAAAATATTAAAATGGGGGAAAGGGGAAGGAAGATAAATATACTTATTCTTTCAAATTCCATCCTTGAGCAGTTAATAAAAATTATTCATTCAGAAAGCTCTGTTGTTGCTTCTTGAAATTTTCTTTTGTTTCTCCTTTTGTGTCCCGTTACCAAGAGAGTCACAGAGAACAGTCAAAAAGCAGAAGAGCCTTGAAAATGTGCCTGTACTTCTCAGAGGTCAACGGTAGTGTTTTCATACTTCATTATTGGACATCATTCAGGCAGTTATTAAATGACTGCTCATGAGCTATCAATTGGTCAGGGCTAGGATCTGACTCAAGCTGTGTTCTTTTTAAACATTTAACAATAAATTACTTCTAACACGGCACTCTCTTCTTTTCCTTCTGTCTTCTCATCCTCGTCCTCCCTTTCCTCCTCTTCTTCAAGAGAACCTGATGTATGGGCATTCAACAAACTCTCCAGATGTGCTGCAAGATTCCCTCCAGAATTCTGAGTGCCATTGAAACCAACCTAATGTAGCAATATATTCTTAGAATTTCTACTAAAAATTCCCACCAATAGAAAAAAGAATGTTTGTTTCCTTGATATCTACAAACTAGTTTTTGAAGTATGTAGTCAGAGAGAAAGTAGCATTTCTTTTGCCTCCTCAATTTAACTTGAAAAGTTGATGTGGTAAGTCATATTATTTAAATAAAAGAACTGAACTTATACCACTGTGTTTATACTTCTATGCACTTATCACATTTTAATTTATATTAAAATTATTTTCTGGAGGAAGAAGGATACATTTCTTATCTCTATTATATCCTTGACTATATCTTATTTATCTTTATATCTCCAAAGCACCTAGCATGGTACTTTGTATATAGCAGGTACCTTTAATGTTTTATTTATTTTATTTTAATTTATGGAATAAAACAAGCATTTCCATAACATAGTATAATAAAAAGATGATTGTACATGAAACTGCAAATCTATGATGCACAACTTACTATTTCTTTTAAATATATAAAAAGTTGTTGTGTAAATTTCTTTTCTTCCTTCCTCCCCCACAGCACAGATGTTTACCATTAGACACAAATATGTGTATGTATGTATATGTATGTATGTGTATGTTTATATATATATATCTATATATATACATGTACAATTATTTTATATATGCTTCTTGTTATCAGTTCTTTCTCTGGATGCAGATAGCTTCTTTCTCCATATATCTTTTGTGGTTAATTAGGGTATTTATAATAGTCAAAATGGTTCATTTGCTTAAGATAGTTTGTTGTATGAATGAATGCATGCATATATTCATAATTAACTGGGGATGTACACACAGAAGAGGGGTATGTATGTATGGTGTGTGTATCCTGATGGCTATCCAGCCATACACAAAATGTTAAAGTTAAAGTACATTTGTGAAAGCCACTTATTTCAATTGATCCAAGAGAAACACAACATTCCCATGAGAATATGTTGAATTATCTATTAAAAATGTAACTAATTTAATAAACCATTCTGGTTACTTTTTGTTATTTTATGAAGAAATAATAAATTAAACTATTTAATATTCTTTCATGCACATTGTTAAAGAAATGAGCCTCTACTTTCATCACTGTAGGGAGTGATGATTGAGGAACCTCCCTCTACCAATATAACACAACAATAACAACAACATTTAAATAGCATTTTAAAGTACACTGCAACTCAAAGTTACCTGGGACACATAGTCTATTACGTGACTTATCCAAAATATGTGTTTGACCCAACACAAGTCATTGACACTACATTTGAGGCAATTAAGTGCCACTTTGGATAGGACACTTAGGAGTCAGGAGGACTTGAAGTCTCCACTGACACTAGCTGTGTCATCTTGCACACTTCATGCCTCCTAGTCTCAGTTTTCTCATCTGTAAAACAGAGATAATAAGAGCACCTACTTCATAGGGCTAGCAAACGAGAGAGTATAAGAAAAACATTTAGCAACAACCTTCAAGTGCTCTATGGATGCTAGCTATTGCTGTTCTCTACAAGTAGCTCTTTCCAGTATGTCAAGCTGCTGTTGGCCTTGTACGTTTTGGGTGATAAAAGTTGCTAAATTATTTTGGATTGAATTGAGTTATAAACAAACATGGGTATATCACTTTTCAGATGTATTGTGGAGGGGATTCTTGTTCAGGTACGGATTAAGCCAGATACTCATTGAGGTCTCTTCCAACTCCAAGACTGTGATTCTGTATTACTTAAGTATTGTTGCTGTTCAGTTGTTTTTCGGTCATGTCACCTCTTCATGACCCCATTTGGGGTTTTCTGGGCAGAGATACTGGAGTGGTTTGTTATTTTCTTCTTCAGCTCATTTTACAGATAAGGCAACTAAGGTAAATGACTTGCCTAGGGTCACATAGCTAGTAAGTGTCTGAAGCTAGATTTGAACTCAGGAAGAAGAGTCTTCCTGAATCTAGGCTCAATACTCTTACCCTGAGTCATGTAGCCACTCTCGTTTTGAAGGATATTTGAGGAATAAATGCTTCTATGCGGTAATATGAGATACTCTTAGCAGTTTGACAGGAATCTCATGAATATGAGTCTCTAATGACTATATACCACAATTAGACATTATTGAGAAAACATAGCAAATAGTATTTGGCAAAGTGTCTTTAAAAAAGTATCTTTTTTTCCTAAAATAGTTTTAACTGTATAAGTAAATATATAAATATTATCTGGGATCTATGTAGCATTTTAGAGTTTACCAGGTACTTTATGTATACCAATCATGTTTTAACCCAACAATAGTCCTATGAAAGACGTTTTTACATATTTTTCTTACCTAATATTTTATTTTAATTTAATTTAATTATTTAAATTTATCTAATAGGTTATTGTTCCCATTTTTATAGATGAGAAAATTAATCTTATAGAGGTTTAATGACATCCAGGGTCACAAAACTAATTAGCATTTAAGAAGGGGAAATTGAACTCAAGTCTCCTTGGCTCTAAGTCTTGCACCACAGAGTAGAGCCTCTGCGTTATTTCTTTTTATACTTGGTTGTTAATGCTATGAAATGGGAAAATTTTAACTCTAAGGAATAAGAAACTTCCTAACAAGTCTAGCTATACAAAAGTAGAAATAGACCACTTCAAGAGGTAGTAAATTCCCCTTTCGTGATCTTAAGGGAAAGATAGGATGATCACTTTTTAAAGAATATTGTAGGTGACATTCTCAGTGAGGTACTATTGGGCTCTTTGACTCCCATGATTCCATTGGCCTCTGAGAACCCGTGATTCCTCAGGTTTATGCCTTTTGCTCAGGATCTTCAGTCCTTTGAGAAATCTTCTTGTTTGGATCATGAAGTTTTTCTGTTATTAACCAAGAGTGACTTCAATACATGCTCTTAGAACTGGTTGATCACCTATCATTGTGTATCATAGAGATTTTCTAATCGGCATTTGTCATGAAAACTTCCCTATAAATCCTCCTTGTCTACATTGCAAGGAGTTGAATCTTTTTCAAGACCAGGATTGGTAGGTAGGTAGGCAAAGTTTTTCATGAAACCACTAATTCACATTTAGCAATCTGACCCTATGACCATACCTGGCTTCTTGCCTATGTTCCACTTTTCCTGTTTGGATTTTTTTTTAAACGTATAGACAGCTAAATTTGATCATGAGTTTATCTAGTTTTTAAACAATTGATATTTTTCTGGCTATGTAGGTGTTCCTAAATGAAATTTGTAAGAATCAAACTCTATGTTATTAAATACAGGAGAATATCTCATTATTTAGAAAATTTATTTAAAAGTACCAAGTCTACTTGCAAAATAGAATGTTCCTTTGCAATTTGAATAATTATTGCCTGAAAATGATTTCTTACCAAAAGACTCAGCAAAGAAGAAATTCTACATCACTATCCTAATGCCTCTCCAAAGGGACTAGGGATAAAAACTCCCATGCCACATCACCCTTCAGGCTGTCATTGTCATGGATAGGTGCTGTCTATCACCACATATTGTTGACCATTCCTATCTGCCAAATCCACATTTCTGTCCCTATTAAATCCAGGTAGGTGAGTCAGTAGAGACGAATCAGACAGTCACCTTTCACTTCACAATTAGATGAGTTCCCCTAACAAACAGTACTTTCCCCGTCCCATTTTGAGCAAACTTCCACCCCCTGCTTCCTGAATGCTAAGAGATTCAGAGTCTGTTGCTCTGAGTCCAAACCTCTCTCCTGCTAAACCTGGCCATATGCTTATTACTATCCAGTTGAACCCAAGTCCGTCCTAGTCACTATTGTCCACTGCCCACCTGTATCACTCTGCCCTCTAGAACCTACACTCAAGCTTCAATGACCGAGGCAAGACAAGGTAAAATCATTTATTGAGTGCTTACTATATGCCTGACATTGTGCTAAGTATTAGAGATACAAATACAAAAGACAGTCCTAGTATTCTGAGCATATATATTTTAATATATTTTTGCATTGTATTTAGGTGCTGTAATGTATTTCTGTAATTATTTAGGTAAGACTATACACAAAAGAGAGCAGGCAGGCTGAGACAGGGAGCAAGATGGCCACTGTGGGGGCAAATTTAAAAGTTCAGAAAGTCAAGCAAAGCCAGGAGGGGAATGAAAGTTGACAGGACTGGGCCTTTCCCCGAAATGGTTCTCCCTAGTCGCAGGAAGGAGAAGGGGGCTGGCATAGCAGAGGGATGTACCAGGGTGGGAAGACCACAAGGGATGATGGGTATTTCAGGGTGAGAAGGCCCCTACGGAATGAGGGAGATTCCAGGGTGTGAGTGTAGCTAAGGCACAAAGTTCAAGTTTGGAAAATCAGAAGCCCATCCAAGTGCGGATTAAAGGCCAGGCTCTTCCTTTAATGTCTCATCTTCAGGTGCTCAAAAAAGAATCTTCAGAAGACATTTCATCCCTTGACATCTTTTCTAGGACAGGTTGTTTCTTCTTTTATAATTCCCTGACATGCTTAGCCACGAGGATTTAGCCATGAGCCGTTGCTACTTGGAGATTCTCCTTTTTCTGCGGACCCTCAGCAACCTATCTTCCTTTGGCAGTAAAGTAGTGCAGTAGATAGTGGTGGATTTTGAGTCAGAAAAATCTGAGTTCAAATCTCACCTCAGATACCTATTAGCTGTGTTACCCTGGACAAGTCATTTAACCTCTGTTTGAGTCAGTTTTCTCTTCTAAAATGGCAATAAGAATAGCACCTACCTTATAAGATATTGTAAGGATTACATTTGAAATAATTGCATGTGGGAAGAATGCTTACATGCATGCATCCATGGAAAAAAAGTTAAATACTTGTGCTAAGCCCCAGGGATCAAAAAACAAAAAAGGGATGGTCCCTGCAGTCAAAGAGCTTATATTCTAATAGGCAGAGACAACCCCTCTAACCCTGACCACATAAATCATTTCCCAATTTTTATTTTTGCCTCCTATTTATCTGTTCTAGAATATTTTCCTCATAGTTAAACAATATAGTCTTCTGGAGGCATAGAAGTGTTTCTTGATGTGTTTCTCACCACGTTATCTTTAAGATAACAGAAGATAAGACACGGTTCCTTAACCTTGTTTGTATCATGGACCCCTTAGGCAGTTGGATCAAACCTATGGATTACATATTAGAAGAATGTTTTAAAATGCATCAAATCAAATGCATAGAGCAAAAAACCAGAAACAAAGTAGATTCCCATTGAGTAGAGGAATGTCTAAATAATTTGTAGCAGATGAATGAATAGAATGTTACCTTGCCATAAGAAACAATGAATATGATAAATAAAGAGAATCATGGAAAGATTTGTGTGATCAAATGCAGGGAAGTAAACAGAGTCAAGAAAATTTCACAATGACCCCAACAATATAAATGAAAAAACAACCACCACCACCACAACCACCACAAAGCCACTGAAACTGAATATTGCAAAATTACAAGGCCATAATGTGGTCAAAAATAGGAGATAGGAGAAGACATCCTCCCCACTCCTTCATAGAAATGGCAGTTTCCAATGTGTGGAACACTGACATATTTTCAGATTTATTTTTATTCATTGATTGGTTTTGCTGATTGCTGTTTTTCTTTGTCCCCTTTTTTCCTTTAAAATATTCTCTTTTTTTAATATGGTTGGAGGGGAGAAATTCAAGGCCAAATTTTGTTGTCTTAAAAATGATGTAAGTAAAATGTTTTTTTAAAATATATGTATAAGATTACCAAAGAAACAAATTCTAATTTATCTTTTTTTTAAGTTCCCACACCTCTGGTTATAAACCCTGGCTCTAGAATAGAATACGAAGGGTTTTGCTTGTTTGTTTTAACCATGGATTTTAAAGTGTTCAACTTTCTGGTTCTAATCTACCTCTCCAGGCTTATTGTATGTTATTCACCTTCCTACACTATACATTCCAACCCAACTGGATTGAGAGCCGGTCTCTACACTCAGCATTCCATCTGAGCTCTTGATTCATTGACCAAACCTGTCTCTGTGCCTGGAATGCACTCTCTCCTCGGCTTGGCCTTTCAGAATTGTAGAGTTCTTTCAAGGCTCACCTCAAGGGCCAATCTCACCTGAGCTACACAGCTATTTCTTCCCACTCCCTCCATCCTTCTAGATTCATATTGTAAGTTTACCCATCTGTGTAAATACTTCAACCTTCCCCAATAGCTCATGAGCTCCTTTAGATTTACCAAGTGATTATGGGGATATTATATGTCAAGGCATTTGACCTTCACAACCACCCTGGGAGGCAGGTTCTATTATTATTAATCATAATCCCCATTTACAGATAAAGAAACTGAGGCAGATCAAAGTTAAGCAACTTGCCCTGAGATCACACAGGTCACACAGGCTACAGTTGAATTCAGTTTTTTCTCACTTCAAGCGCATACACTGTATGCACTCAGCTGCCTTTTAGGTCATGGGTTGTTTTGCTCTATCAGCATTTTTTTACATTGGTTGAAAAGCAGATAATTGTAAATTTCATTGACCTTTTCATCTTATGGCAAGCCAGGGACATAATTCTGGTGACTGCATACTCATTTTTTGTTTGTTTGGATGCAATATTAGAACTGAAATTTTCCTGCCCCTAAGTCCAGAAATCTGTCCACTATGGCAAGTTGGACCACGGTAAAAAATCATCAGAAAGTTAAAAAAAATAAATAAAAATAAAGGGATTATGCATTTCAAAAATCTAGGACAAAAATAAAATGGATAATTTGACAACATGTAAACTCTCCCTCAAGTTTTAAAACAGTAACTTCCATTGTAAATGCAGTAACAAGTTAAAAGATTGAAATAAAACCCTAATGATTCGGGAAATTTTCTGCTCAAGGACAGACATGAAAAAAAATTAGCTTTTTTTTAGATTTATCATACAGATTTTGAAATCAGAAAACTGTTCAACTGCACATAAATATTTCAATCTCCTAGGTCATATCTGTAAGTTAAAAAGATAGAAATGGCACAAAATCAGAATGTACCAAATTAGCTTATGCAGAGTTTGAATTCAGCACTATTTTCACACCTCTTTAAATAAAAGGAGTATAAAAACACCTTCTTTAAGGCAACATGTTGATTAGCTACAAAGAAAAATACTAGCATATTTTTAGACTCCTTGAAATGTTTTGTGTTGCTGGAGGATTTACTGACCTCCTAATTTAAAAAAATGTCCACAAAGAAATGAAAAACCAACTGAAAGAAAGAACAGTATCCGCTCGAACACGCCCATCTTTCCCTTGGCCCCCTGTAGCTTTTGCCAGTTGTGGCAATGGACTTTAGGGTGCGAGTCAATTAAAAAAAACCTCTACTTTTTTATAACACTTTAAAGACTTAGCATGAAACTGGAAATACATTTTTTTTCTTTTAGAAGCTACATTTAGCTCCTGTTCCACCAAGTACTTCTGGCAAGTGTGTATTCAGTTGCCTTGTGCAGCACTTATCCAGCAACCTCAGACTGAGAAGAAGCAGATTCAGTCATTCCCCACAAACCCCCAAAAATGTGCAGTTAAAAAAAAAAAACCAGAGAGATAGAGACCAAAAAAAAAAAAAAAGATCATCTCCCAAGAACCTGTCACGGTTTTGAACAATGGCACGCAATTTGTGACCTGACCCAGCTGGGCACCAGTGGGAAGCTTGGGCACTCTTGCTTCTGGCAAAGTTTATCCCCAAGGTAGGGCTCACACTTAGTTAAAATTGCCAACCAGGGCACACTTGGGTAAAGAACTAATTTAGCCTCCCGTACACTTGATGAATGAAGAATTTCCTCTTGGGACTAAATTATAGGGCTTGTCAGGGTTGCTCTTTCATGATCTGTTATTTGGAGGTAATTTTCCAACAGAGTTGGAATACATAGCCATGAGCTAGAATAGTATTTGCTGTGAACAGCTGCCACACACCGTCCTGCATATCCCACACCCTGTCCTTCCTCCTCTCCACCATGTTTCTCCACTGGGCCTGCTCTTGCTCCCTGATCATGTCACACATAGAGAAGGGAGGAGGGTCCATCAGGCGTCCCATACGTAGGCTGAGTTATGTTGGATCCTTATTCTAGTCTTAATTAAACCACAAAAATGGCACTTGCCTACCTTTTCCTTCACCCGGATTTCAAGAAATGGGAACATCTTGTTGAAACATGCATGCTCAAAAACAGATGAGAAGGGTAGGGTTTTTTTTTCTTTTTCAGATGCGGTTGATTATAACCTTCTGTCAAATTCTCTCTCCTCTCCCTCCCCCTTTTGGCTGGAAGATAGGCTTCTGATCCTCCTTTGGCTTTTTGAACTGTTGGAAGCTGTGTAAACACAAGCTGGAGGTTAGGAAGATTTTGTTTGACCTAGTGCCTGCTGAGTGCAAAGAGATTACATTTAAAAACTCCCCCTGCCTAATTAAGAAATGGTGACCTGTTGGGAGGTGGTTTCTGATGAGGTCACATAGTAAAGGGCTAAATGCAGAGCTATTGCAGCTGGTCAATTTCTGATAAAAAAGCCATCAGGGCCTGGGGTTGCTGCTGCTGCTACAGCTTCTGCCACCAGAGTCTTCCTTTTGTAAGATCCTCAGACAGGATATTTATCTTTAAATAGCATGTCAGAATATGGATGCCTGAGATAAGGTTCAGTGTCTGTAGTGAGAAGGGGGATGTTTTACTGCGTGAACCTAAACTCCCTCACTTTTTAGTCACTGGTATCCTGTCAAATGATTTGTGGTGTGCTGGGCAGAAGGTCCCTCAGAGGACTCTGCATTTTCTTCTTTGTCCTGATTGTCTCTCCTGTTAGAACACTCTCTCTCCTTACCTTCACCTCTTGTGGTCAGCTCAGCTCAGGTGCTAACCTCTCATTAAGTCTTTTCTGATTCCTCTAGTTAATGCTCTATGCCTCCTCATGTCTCCAGCTCCCCCTTCTCTTCAGGAATAGAAATTCTGTAAAAGCTGCTTTTTAATGTTTCTGCCCAGGTCTCATTATAGTGTTCTGCACATAGGAGAAGTGTCATATAGAATTAGATTTGTTCAGTTTGGCTCCAGAAGGCTGAACTAAGAGAAGTAGGTAGAGGTTAAAGAGAAATATTTAGGCTTGATATGAGGGAAGAAGGTTTTTTTCCCTCTAAAATTTTGTTGTGTCATTTCATTTGTGTCTGACTCTGTGACCCCATTTGGAGTTTTCTTGGCAAGGATGCTGGAGTAGTTTGCCATTTTCTTCTCCAGCTCATTTTATAGATGAGGAAACTGAAGCAAGCAGGGTTAAGTGACTTACCCAGGGTTACATAGCTAGTAAGTGTGCACAGCGTTACATAACTAGTAAGTATCTGAGGCCAGATGTGAACTTAGGAATGTGTCTTTCTCATTCCAGGCCCAGCACTCTATCCATTGCACCACTTAGCAGCCCCTTCCTAAAATTTACAGTTATCCAAAAGTGAATGAGTTTGGCTCTAGGGCAGTATGTTTTCTCTTACTAGAGGTCTTCAAATGGAGGCCAGATGACCACTTCTTGGGCATTTCAAGTCAAAAGATCTAGTGTCAAGTTCTTCCTACTTGTGTGACTTTGGACAAGCCACATGCTATTTCTGGGCTTCATTTTCTATTTGTAAAAGAATAGGTTGGATTAGATAGTCTCTGGGGCAGTAGTTTCCAAAAGGGGAGCAGGAGATCCTTAGGGTCCATGACTTGACCCTAAGGGATTTGTGATCATGTGATCAACCAAACTGAGGATGGGAAGATGAGTTCTGTCCCACCATCCCTATAAGAGCAAGTAGTAGAGTTTGTTTCCAACCCAATTACACCTACTCTAATTCTTGGAAAACTCCCCTCCCTTCATTTTACCCTTTCCTTTAATTGTCTAAACTACCAAACTTTGCTCCTGGTATCAACTGCTCAGGACCTAACTGTTGCCCTATCTCCACATAATTCTTCCCTGACCCTCTTGTAGCTCCCTTCTGCACCTCCTCCCCACTATAATGAGTTATTATAGTAGACATATCCTGAGAGAGGGCTCAGAACCAGTGGCTAATGAGTGCAGTACTGCCTCTGCAATTTTATTCTGGGGGGACAGAGGGATGAGAGGGCATTGGACCAATCACATATCTCATCTCATTATTTTTCCCAAAAATTTCACCCCTCTTTCATATTTATTACTGAGGACAGCAGAAGGGACTCAGGTTCACAACCTTTTTTTTTTTTTTACCATCTTTCTATCATTTCTCACTTTCCCTGTCAATCTACATATCCAGTAAGTTTATGAATCTTTTCATTTCTGTTTCCACATCACTCCTCATTTTTTCTCTTCTCTCTACTCTCAAAGCCTCCTTCCACTGAGGAGGGCCCTTATCGTGTTGTTTCATCCACACCACTGTAATAACCTTCTAATTGCTTTCCTTGCCTCATCAATCTCCCATCCACACAGCTGCCAAAGGGATTCTCCTCAATAAAATCTAAACATTCACTATTATCTTTAAACATTGTCAATTTTTTATCATTCTTTAACATTTTAGTTTTTATGAGTTTTAGGTAATATATAATTATTTAATGCAATAGTGTAGACATGTAATTTTAAGTAGTAAATATACATATATTAGGGGTAAAACCTGAAATGTACTTGTCCAGAGTCACTTTCCCTGAGGCAACATTTGATCCCGGATCATCCTGACATCAAGCACAATTCTGTATCATATTCGACTCTGTATTGCTGTCCAAAATCATCAATGATTCCATTCTTTTCGACTATTTTTTTAACTCTGAACTCTTCAGCCTGACATTCAAAGCCTCCACATTATGGTACTTATTTAGCTTTCAGATTTCTATTCCCATTACTCTTCTACACAAATATTTTATACCAATCCCATCAAGGTATTCAATATTTCCAGAACAGACCCCATGTGTCCTTCATCTGTATCTCTCATCTTATTGTTATTTTCATCTGAAATACACTTCCCTTATATTTCTCTACTTGCTAATTTCTCAAGAACCACCTCAGATGCCATCTCCATGAAGCCTTCTTTGGTCTCCTCTATATTTCCCCAATAAGATGCTAATCTCTCTGTCTCTATCTCTGTCTCTCTTTCTCTCTCTCTCTCTTTCTCTCTCTGTCTCTCTCTTCTTTTCTCTCTCTTCCTTTCTTTTATTCTGACCACATCTCTCTTATAATACACATTGTGCATGTTATTTGTAATTTCTGTATTAGTTTTATATCGTCACAACATCTCTGAACTGCAGCTTTCTCATTTGCAAAATGTGTGACAGTAATAGTACCTGTTTAACAGGGTTAATATGATACTCAGATTAAACAAAGAACAACAAGAAACCTTTTTTCTTTAATATGTCTTTGATCTCATTGAAATAGTGAGGTGCTAGTTAGGAAACTACTAAATCGGTGAAAGTCAATCCCTATTCTATAACTTACCATCTTAGAGAGGAACCTTAAAGGGCTATTTTGTATCATTGAGCATTATTCAAGAAGGAAAGTAGCATATTTTTAGACTGCCACATGACAGGGGGCAACCAACCATTGTCAGGGCTGATATCCTTTGGCGGTATGTTATGCAGTGACAAAGGCAAGATAGGAGTGGTGAAGGAATTCATACTTTACTAAGAACTGAGAGAATCTTGAGATTTGAAAAGACCCCTGAGATCATTCAGTCCAGTGAATACCAGAATATGAATTCACTCTGACAAGTGGTCATACAATTTTTACTTGAAGATTTCCCATATTAGGTTAACTCTTGAGGAAGCCTATTGGAAAGCTATCATTATTAAGACTATTGTCCTTATACTTCCCACCCATTTTTTATAGTTCTGGCCTCTGATGCCAAGCAGAATATAATTTCTTTTTATTCATAAAGCCCTCCAAATATTTACACAGCAATCATGTCACAACCAAAAGTCTTCTCTTCTCCAAGTTAAATATCCTCAGTTTCATTAATCAGTTCTCTTGGAGGATGCAATAAAGGCCCTTCATCATCCAGTATGCTCTTTTCTGGACACTATGTCATTGGAGTCATCCCCAAAATATTGTGTTGTGAACTGGATAAAAATTTCATGATGTGGTTTGATCTGAGCAGGGTACAGGGGGATTTGAACTGCAGCATAAGACTTTACGTATATATCTATTACATTTCATCTTTTAGATTTGGTCCAGTATTCCAGACTGCCAAGATCACTTTGAATATTGATGCTGTCATCCAGTGTGTTAGCTGTCACTATCAGCTTTATGTCATCTGCAAATTTAGTAGACAAGTCATCTATTCCCTTATTTCAGTCATTAGTGCCAATGTTAAACAGCTATAATGGTAATTTGAATGGAAAGATCTTTTCCATTCATGAATAGACTCATGTGACCTGTCACATGGAAGTTTGAGTTTGAGAGGAGTTTGCTGAAACAGTAAGGACCCTGGCATATACAGTGGGGCCTGTTACACAGGTTCTTAGATCTGCTTTTCTAAAAGGAAAGCAACTTTTGAGGGGTCAACAATCCACTTTAATCAAGCACGTATATCATTCACTTAGTTCAAGGGAAAAAGTCAGCACCCTGAACTTCAGAGAGATCAATAGACAGGGCTTCCAACTGTCTGACCATAAGCAATATGTGCATCACAGATCAACAGACAGATAACTGTCTGACCACATATACAGAATTACTGGAGACAGAGGCACCAACATGGGTTTTCAAAGTCTCAAAGCCAGGGAGGCTCCTTAGCAGCTGCCCAGAGTCTCCTCTGGCCAAACAAACACTTCCAATGAGTAAACTCCAAAACAAAACCTCACCTCAGGGTATTTATACACTTTTCAGAGCCAGAGGGCATCACAACCCTAGAGAAACAGTGCCTTCTTAAAAAAAGGTATGGGCCTTCCTACAAATCTCCCCTAATCAAACTCCCTTAATGGATAGGCCCCTTAATGGGTAGGAAAGATCTTTAATCTCATTACCATTACAGGGTAGAACAGGAAAAGGCAGAGATGGAGCAGAGCTGAGGGGAAATTAGTGAGAGAGCAGTTAGAACTGAAAGATTCTGGCAAGCAGGCAGCTGGTTACTGTGAGTGAGCAAGCTTGTTTGTGATTTAGTTTAAGGGAGCTGGTTTGCAGAAGCCTTGGGAAGACTTGGGGCTGGTGTTGCCCCTGCATTGCTATTGTGCATAGATTTCTTGCTATGATAGATTTGACTTTTTGGTGTCTGAATAAATGTTTTGGTTCTGTCTTCCATGTGAAGAGTCTGTTGTATTTCTTGATTCAGAATTGGGCTGGCATATTCATGGCTGCTGTGAATATCACATTGGCTCTACAACAGCAGAGAGTTGAGCCTAGAAGTATCAAAGTTAGGTTAAAAAAATCAACTTCACCAAAGCAAAATAGGAGACACATAGCTAGACAGCTCTTCATTTGAAAAAGATCTAAAAGTTTTAGTAGATTACAAGTTTCATTATAATATAACATTGAAATGACAGGCAAGAAAGGTAAGTCGTTACATTAATAAGCATTTATTAAATTTCTACTGTAGGCCAGACATTGATATGAACTAAGCATTGATGACACAAGGCTAACGCAATCTTAGTCTATGTGAGGAGAGGCATGTGTCCAAAACTTGGATAGTTATCGTCCCACTGAATTCTGCCCTAGTCATACAGATCTGGAATATTTTTATTTCTTAGTGACATATATTAGGAAAGGCAATGATAAAATGAAGTCTTCAGAGAAAGGCAAACAGGATTGTGAAGGGACTCAGGTTCACAAGACTCAAGAAATGAACTGGGGATGTTTATAAGAAAAGAGGGAATCTGCTAGTTGTCTGAGTTTTTAAAATCTCATCATGTTGTAGAAAGATTGAATTTGGTTTGGCTAAAAGGGCAGAACTAGGAGCAATGGGCAAATTTGCTGAGGCAAATTTAGGTTTAATGTAAAGAAAAATTCCTAAGAATTAGAACTTTCCAAAGGAGAAATTTGTTTTGTCAAGAGCTAATGAGTTGCCCTTTACTGGAGCACTTCAAGACAAGGATAGATGAGTATTTCTTGGGCTTCTTTTACATGGAATTAGTTTGGGGTTTTTTTTTCTCAAATATGTGTGGGACTACTTAGCTTCTGAGCTCTGAGATTCTGGGAGTAAATTGGTGGAGAATTATGTATGGATTTTTCTAGGCTGAAGTCGGTTGTTTACCATCTTAAAATCTAGTAACTCCTTGCAAAGTTTTCTGATCATAGTTACCCCTACTAGGAACCACAGGCATTTTGATTTTCTGATCATTTGTTTCCCCCCAAGGCTTAATGTTTAAAGGACTTTATTTTTATGCACCAACGATTACTGCATTTACATGTGCAAATCAGATAATTACTTAACTACCCAAATTGTGCATGCAACTAAGATAATTATGAATTTAGGAAAAAATAGCTTTAACAATCTGACCCTTAAGAACTAACTATCCATCAAGTTAGAAAAAGAATGTTAAAGTGGGAATTTATGTCAATGCTTCACTGTAGTTGCTTGGGAATAAAACACTGGATAGGAGTCAGTAGACCTCGTTTTTCACTCTACCACTAACTAATTAAGCAAATCATGTTACATTTCTTTACCTCAGTTTCTACCTCTGAAAATCTCTGCATATCTCTAAAGGCTTTTATGAGAATCATATGAGATAATATATGGAAAGTGATTTGAAAGGTTAAAAAGTACACCAGAAATGGAAAATATTATTTTATTGCATTAGTTATTTTAAAAAGTAAAGTTCAATATCTTAACAACATAACTTTAAATTAGAGCAGTTCCATATTACAGAACACCTTTTTCAGTCATCTTTGGCTGTTCCCATTAGATAGATCATAGTTGTAAAGTGTTGGAAGAACAGTGAAGAATTTTGCAGAGAGGTGGCTAGGAGGTACAGTCAGAAAGAACTGAGTTTGAATCCTGCCTCAGTCCTTCCTAACTGATAGTGGCCAAGTCATTGAATGTCTGTCAACTTCTTTCCTAATCTGTAAAATGAGGCTAAAAGTAGCACCTATTTCACTGGGTTGTTTTAAGGAAAACTCTGTTAACATATAAAAGGCACTTTGTAAAACTTAAAGGACTTTATAACTCCTATTATCAGTTTCTCAAATCTGTAAGTGCTAGAGCAAAATCCCATTAATTCAGATCCCACCTCAGGCATGGTATTTGTTCCAGACTGAATCTCACTCTTGTCTCTTCTTTGTTCCAATAGCAGCCTGGGACCTGAAAGTCCTTTCTCCTAAGCTCTGTTTTAAGTTTAAATGATTTATCTTAGTGACTCACTTCCCAAAATACAAGTCATGGACTTCTTCAAGCCATGGACCCTTTAATGTTTTCTTTCTTTATATCCTATTTAACCTAGGTGAGTCTTTGTATACTGTAGTCACATAAAAAATGATTATCGAGTTGAATTATTTTAAAGCAGTATTTGGAATTTGTTCTATAAATCTTAATCATTTAACTCTCTCAATCCAGATTGGAAAAAAAATCATAAAACACAAGACGTTCTAGTAAGGTCTAAAGGGTCATGTGTGTTTGCAAAGGTCCACATGAGCTGCAAAATTAGAAGTCTCATAACAGATTGTGACAGATTCTTTTCATTTACCACTAGATACTGACTCCTCCTTAGATAGTCATAGATATCTCCAAAAATAAACACCAATAATACCTTAAAATTAAAGAGGGACCTCAAACCATGTTTTCATAGGGGTCACTAAGTCATCTCTGTACAAATGACTTGATACCACAAAGACAATGATGTTTTTTAAAAGCTGCAATTTAATCATAAGTTAATTCTGGTAAAACTAGGAGTCATCAACGTGATTCATATGATGAGCATGATCCCTACATCTTAAAAGGACACTTGTAGAATCTAGTCATGTAATCTATGTCTTTAAAATAAAATATATTTATACTGCTGTAATAAATGTGAGTATGTTCTCAAAATAGCCTAGTTCCATATGATTGTGTCAGTAAAGATGCTTTTAGGTTCAATGCCATTTCCTATTTCCCTAAAAAAAAAAAAAAGACTAGTAAAACAAGTAAAACAGTATGATGTAGTAAATAGAATACTGGCCAGATTCAGAAAGAAAGGTTCAATCCTCGGGTAATCACTTAATCTATGTGTACTTTCGGTAACTCTCCCTAAGTCTTATCTACTAAGTTATAGCTGATTTGGAATCTGTCTCAGTGCTTCAATGTTAATAAAAAAGTATGCATCTCCTAATTAAGGAATGTAAAGAAAATAAAAATTTAAGGCTATTTGTAGTAAACTAATCCTATGAATACTAATTCCACTAGTAATATAGTTAGCATCTATTTATGAGGCAGCAGGGTGGCCAAAAAGAGAAAATGTGGGCCTTGCAATCAGAAAAAAAATGTTTAGGATCCTACTTCAGACACTTAGTCGCGTGACCCTGGGCAAGTCATTTTTGTCTCTATTCCCTCATCTGTTAAGTGGGGATAATATTAATAGCACTTAGCTATTAGGTAACAGGGTTGTGAGGATCAAATGAGTTAACATATGTGAAATACTTTGATATCTTTAAAGCACTGTATAAATGTTAGCTGTTATTGTCACTATTCATACTGCTGTTATCACGTGCTTTAAGCTTTAAAAAGTTACTTTACACATTTTATCTCACTTTATCCTCAGAACAAATTTGGGAGCTAAGTGCTAGTATTGTAATAGTTTTGCAGGTGAGGAAACTGAAGAAGATAGAAGTTAAATGACTTGCCCAGGGTCACATTAATAAGTGTGTAGTCACTAAGTATTAGAGGCAGGATTTGAACTCAGGTCCTTCTGGGAAAATCACCTAACACTATTTGCCTCAGTTTCCTCATCTGTAAAATGAGCTGGAGAAGGAAATGGCAAACCCTCCAGTATCGTTGCCAAGAAAATTCCAAATGGGGAAAAAAGAGTTTGACACCAGTGAAATGACTGAATTATAACAACAAATGACAAATCATTCAGACCATGGTTCAACTCCTTCTCCAAAAGGGGATGCTGAAAAAAAGATATGGATGCTTTTATAATTATAGGGAAAGTGATAGGTTCTTTTGCAACATACCAAAGAAAATCATGTTCCTACAACAACTTGTCTTTTCCCCACTGACCTACACACAAACTCTAATATCAGATAGGGTAAATGCACCACTATTTAACCTTTTTTCAAACTATAAATGCTATTATTTTTTAGTCTATGGCCAAAAGAGATAGTAATATTGGTTTCTAATCAGTCAATAAGCATTTGTCAAATGCTACCTATGTGCTGGGCATTCTGCTTATTTTGATTTGATAGCTGGCATTTATATAGTATTTTAAGGTCTGTAAAGCATTGTTCATAGGTTCTCTCATTTGGTCGTCACAAAGAGGTAAAAGATTTTATTATCCTTGTTTTATAGATGAAGAAAATGCGGTTGAGTAAAATTAAATGACTTGCCCAGGACACAGCTAATAAGAGTTTAAGGTAAAATTGGAACTCGGATCTTCTTGACTCTAAATACTATGATTGGTTCCACTCTACCACCTACATGCAACTGTGAAAGTATTATCTGACTCAAATCATAGCAACTTACTACTTATGGGACCGTGGACAAATAACTTCATCTCTTCGAGGTTTTTCATGTGTACAACAAATGGTATCATTAGATCACATGGCTTCTAAAACTCCTTGTAATTCTAAATCTCTTAATCTATCTGCAATCAGCTTTCTGACACGTCTACTCTCTTTCTTAGAGAACATCAGTGAATTGGTCCCATGTTTATCAATTTTGTCTGAGAAATAGCAAACAAAAGTGATACTTTAAAGCAACTGTAGGAATATATCACAAGAGCTATTCAAAATTAAGGCTTAGTAAAGAAAACCCAAAGCAAAATGGGTAAGAAGGTGGGGGAGGAAAGAAAGAAAAAACATTTCTCCAAAGTATATTTTTATGACCAACGTCATTATTGAAATTGGAGGCATAAAAATAACGTATATTCTTTTATATCTTCAATGTTGTATAAAATCACATAATTTGTGAGAGTTAACTTATAAGTGCCTTTCAACAATCTGAATTCTTAATGTTGAATGATGTCATAGTAGTATAAAATATATTTAAATAGTTACGCTAATAATTCATGTCTATAAAGCCAATGAAATGCTGTTAAAGTTGCAATTTATTTTCTAAGCAGTATACTCCCTTTAAAATGTGGACGTTGCTCCTCTGATTCAGATATATGTGACAATCTATGAATTTTATGTGTTTACTATTCATACCCTGAGAGATATTTACTAAAATAATGTTTTAGAATGATTACTTCTGTAAATATTTGTCATCAACATTTTCTTTGAAAAATAATTTGTAAGTAGACAAGTTTGATAGCTTCTAATTATGACAATCTAAATTTTAAAAAAATGATTGACAGGTCATACAATGCTTGCCAAGAGCCTCCAAAAATGTAAATGTATTCTATTATTATTGTATCAGAATGGTACAAGGGATAATGTTTGTTACCTTATTGTTTCAACTTTCCAGCTATGACTTGTTTTAAATGAAGAAAAAGACTCATAACATAATGAAATGGAGGGTTGAGGATAGGGAGCATTGTTGTAAATTTCAATGACTCTATTGAAATTTGAGTGTTGCAACAATTTCAACCACACCATTATGTAGTCTATTTCATCATGCTACTAAAACTCTGCACATGAGTTATACTGAACTTGCCTGCTTCTGCATGTATCTGTTAGGCTGTCAAACCAACCTCAAGCACTTGACATTCAATTATTTCTACTAACAGGCCCATTTCATAGAACATTCTTGGCACATTACATTGTAATGTATCTCAAATGTTTCAACCATTTAAAGCCCTTTGGAAAATGTCCAGGTTGGTAGGCACTATAAAGCCTTGAATGAAGAATTCACTGAATTTTGCATTATGCTCATATATTTAGGAATGAAAACTCTTATGTCAACTTACATTTTCTTTTATCATACCACCTTTGATAGGTCAGCATGTTGCCAAGAAGACAGTCATATTCTTTCTTCTGGGAATTAGAAACCCTGAAAAATTTCCAATGTCCATAAGAAAAGCCTCATGAATGAAAAGAAAGAGATGGTAAGAAGCAATCAGTAAAAAGAAAGAAAAGTTAGAATATGGGGAAATTTGTTGTAAATAAAGCTACAGTTCTGAAGAACACATTGAAATGAATTAGAAAACTTTACTCATTTGTTAACTTTTTTCTTTTATTCAATAATAATTTAGTAAGTGTTCTATACTATGCTAAGCACTGAGGATACAAAGGCAAAAAGTAAGTCTTGATGCTCAAGAATCATGTATTCTTTTGGGGGAAATAACATGTGTAGGTAAGCAAATTTATATGAAATTGGAACAATAAGAAGGCACAGTGTATAGAGCATCTGGCCTGAAGTCAGGAAGACCTGAGTTCTAATCCGGCCATATACATTTGGTAGTTGTGAGACTCTGGTCAAGTCATTTAGCTTCTGTTTGCCTTGATTTCCTCATCTGCACAATGGAGATAATGGTCACATTTATTTTCAGGGGTTGTTGTGAGATTAGATGACATAATAATTATAAAGTACTTAGCATTATATATTAAAATATATGTATATAAAATATATTATAATTGTACATATTATATAACATATATTAGTAAGCATTATATAAGTGGTAGTTATGATGATGATGATATTGGCTATTATTTGGGGGAAGAAGTTGATCTAGGACCCCTAGATCAATTTAGTCCCTCTCTTTCCCCCACAATTCTCTTCAGCAAAGGGAAAATATAAGGTCCAGACACTCTGAGTACCTCCTTTGTCCCTTTTAAAGGGTTTCAGATATTTGTTGATTTAATTGAATATGAAAGGTTCAGCAATCAGGAGTAAAAGCCCATTGAACCCAGAGAGGAGAGAGTAAAAATGAATTCCTGATGCATTGGATCTGGCTACGTGCTTCTGCTGCTAGCTCCCATTTCCTTCAGGGAAAGGGGATGGAAGGGATGAGAATCTCTGCTTGAAGGACTTTCGATGGGACATGCACTACAAAAAAGGTGAGGATGACGCTTCTTTCCTCAGAGCTGTCTTACTATACTTTCTCATCAGGATTGGCTCTCCCACTTTTAAGCCTTTAGCTGAATGAGAAGGAATAGAGGAGGAAGAGAAGGTAAGTTAAAGACTGAAAATAGAATTCTGAATATAAGGAACATTAAGTATGGTTATCTGAGTGGACTTTAGGAAATTGTGTGAAGGGAAGTATATACATAGACATATACATATGTGTACATACAGTAACAAGTATATACATATATGTGTAAATTTATATATGCACTCATATATATATTTATGCATTAATATCTACATCTATTTTTAAAGTACCTTAGGATAGAGAGATTGAGAAGGAAAGGGAGAGAGAAAGAAAGAGACAGAGAGAGAGGGACACACTTCCATTTCTGTCTCCCAACTATGGTATTTACATAACCGTTATAATATGTGTTAACTTCCGGGGCTAGTAGAATGATAGATCTGAAAGGTATGCTAAAGACCAATTAGTGCAATCTCTT
>CM053769.1:230652693-230734836 GCA_028658325.1 Potorous gilbertii | reverse complement strand
ATGATTGAATTGAAATAAATGACCTCTTGGGTCCTTTTAAGCTCTAAATCTGTGATTCTGTGTGGATAAAGTGTTGGCCCTGGAGTCAGGGAGACTCATCTCTGTGAGCTCAAATTTGATCTGAGGTACTTACTAGCTGTGTGGCTGGGCAAGTCACTTAACCCTTTTTTTTAACCTTAGGTTCTCATCTGAAAAATAGCTGGAAAAGTAAATGATAAACCATTCCAGTATCTTTGGCAAGAAAACCCCAAATCAGAAGAATTGGACACAAGTGAAAATTACTGAATAACAAAGAGAGATAGAGCCTCAAACTGATGTTTCCTAGGACTGCAGTGTTAACACATGGTTATCACTGAGCCAGAGCACAGCTCTGGATTGCTTCTACTTGCCAATGATTGATAACACAAAAAGCTTCAAGACCAGGGACCCCTGATCTTTCCTATAACACAGTGAGACATGACCCATTCCTGAGGTTTTCTTCACATGGCAAGAAAATCTAGGTAGTAAACCACTTCTAATGTTGGAAACTCAAGACTTCTTTGACTCCAGAAATTTAGTTTATCCATTTAATAACATTTATTCAGCATGTAAGTTATTGCTCTAGGTACCAGAGATATAAAGATAGGTTAAGATACAAACTGTTCTAAAGGTGGTTTATAAATTATTTAAAGAAATAACTTTGAAAGTGACACAACTTCAAAGGAGAAATATTCAGAAAAGGCAATTTGATTAGCAAGGTAACATTCACAGTTTGTGTATGGTAAGGGAAAGAGGGAAGGAGGCATATCAAAAGATGGAGATAAACTAGGGCAGTTGGGAGCAGAAATCCATCTCAGGCATTGAGAACAGCATAAGCAAAGACTCAGAGGTGAAAAGGTGAAGGATGAGAATGGGAAGTAG
This sequence comes from Potorous gilbertii, assembly GCA_028658325.1. Classification (NCBI taxonomy): domain Eukaryota; kingdom Metazoa; phylum Chordata; class Mammalia; order Diprotodontia; family Potoroidae; genus Potorous; species Potorous gilbertii. The sequence goes on along the minus strand of CM053769.1, from coordinate 230,733,936 downwards.
AGTGGTGGTTTATTGAGTACATGAAGGGGAACAAGGGATATAAGTTAAAAATCAATCGCAGTACTCCTCTGTGGTACATCCTCTGATGTTTCAACATTGTGCTACTTTGCAACATAAATATTTTCACTCAGTTGTGGAATAAGAGACCAAAGGGTCTTAAATCCCAGGTGAACATATTTTCATTTGAACAGAAGAAAAATAGTCAATGAGTTTTTGTTTCAGGAAATGACATGATGAGATATAAACTTTAGTTAGATTATTTAGTCCAGTTTTTAAAAAAGATAGTTTGGGAGGGGAGAGTTTGCTTTCAGGAAAACCAATTATATATTTATAAATTTAGAGATGGAAGACAACCTCTAGTCCAATTCCTCCATATAATAGAAGAAAAATAAATTGATGTCCAAATGGGTTGACTTAATTGACTAAGGTTAAAAGATAAGTCTCGGAGGCAAGTTTTGAATCTAGGACTTCTGGGTCTAAAGCCACTACTCACTCTACTGTGTCATGGTGGCTCTAGGATAATAGTTAAGATAAGTGGAAGTGAGGGTTTTACTTAGAGTAGTTGACATATGAATCAAGAAAAGGAGACAGTTGCAAGAGGTATTATGAAGGTAAGATCAAGAAGGCTTGACAACTGATCAGGGGCAGGGTGGTAAGGAGAGTGAATGAAAGAAAAAAGTGCTCCAAAGCTATGAAGGTGTTAACTAGAAGGATAGGAGTTTCGTTAACAAGGTCAACAATGAACAATAAACATCAACAACAACTTCAGAGTCAAAAATAAGTTCAGTGAAGAGTTGACAGGAGCATGTTAACCTTGAAATGCTGGTGGAGACATCCAGCAGGAAGTCAAAGATGCAAGATCTGAATCAATAAGAGCAATGAGTTGAGTCTCTTGACTGAAGAGTAAACTTCTTTGAGGTGAGAATGAAACAAATGAAAAAAAAAGATAACCAACAAGAAAAGAGAGACCAAAACAGAGTCTTATGGAATATCTATGTCTTACAGGTGAGGGATGGAAGAGAGTTCATAAAAAAGACCAAGAAGAATTCATTATATAGGGAGAAAGAGCAACAAGAGAGAACTGGTACAGAAGGGAGGGTGAAGAGATTATCCAAGAAGGATAGTCAATAGTTATCAAAAAGCATAGAGGAGTAAAGATGAACCAAGACTAGGGAAAGGCCATCGTAATTAACATGAAAAAATAGCATATTTGTGAGAGTGTTGAAGTTGTCAAAAGATTACATTAGCCTTGATGTCAGAAGAAGAAAAGGTAGTGCAGTGGATAGAATGTCGGACTTGGAATTAGGAAGATCTGAGTTAAAATTCTGCCACAGACATGTGGTATCTACGTGGTCCTTCACTTTTCAAACCTCAATTTCTTCCTCTCCAAAATGTGGATAACAATAGTTCCTAACTCCCAGAGGTGTTGTGAGGATCAAGACACAACATTTGTAAAGTGCTTTCCAAACTTTAAAATGTTATGTAAATGCTAGCCATTATTATGGTATATTTCCAAACAATTAGCTGATCCTAAGTGAAATGACCTACCTTGAGACATGGTAGTTTCCCATTAGAAATTTTCAAGCAGAAGCTATGTGGCAATTTTCAAGCAGAAGCTATGTTGGAGTATGTTGAAATGAGGATCCCTTTGGAGTACAAGATGGACTAGAAGCCCCAGAATTCTCTTTCAACTCTCAAATTTGATGGTTCTGTGAACCCACTTGGAACTACAGTGTAGAAAATCCCTTGCACTGCTTCTCACTCTTAGGTTACCTCTTGGTTAAGTGAGAGAGAAAGAGAACAAGCCACTGTAATGTGCCTTTGCCTCTGAGTAGACATTAGCTTCCATCTCTCATATTGAAGAATGAGATATCAACTTCCTTCACCTTCACTGCAGTCTGCTCTGTGATCATTAAGATTGCAACAGAAAAAGCAGGGAGGTCAAAAGGGGAAAGGGGTGACTGTAATAAGTATCCCCCTTTATAGGCAGAGCACCCAGGAATGACTCAGTGCCACATCAGTTTATTCCCCAGTACCTAGGAGTTTTCCTTCACTTCTTAATGAAGATGTCAATGTGGATATTCCAAATTTTCAAGAGGGAGATATAATCACATTCCCCCATAAGGTAAGCACACATCTCTGAACTTGCTTCACACTAATTCAAAAACTCCTCTCATCAGCTTCCTATAATTATAAAGGGATGAGAAGTGTGTGTGTGTGTGTGTGTGTGTGTGTGTGTGTGTGTGTGTGTGTTCATCCTTCATTGCTGAAAAAGACCATGCTATCAGAGAAATGATGACATGACTTGCACTTGACTTTGAGTGAGGGAGGGCTGTGCAGGTTACCAGCCTCACTTATCCTCCAGAGCCATCTGAATCCAGTGACCAGATATTCATCAGAATGACAGGAGATGACTCAGGAAGAGGCAATTGAGGTTAAGTGACTTGCCCAAGATCGCACAGCTAGTGAGTGCGATCTTGTGCGGTGTCTGAGGTGAAATTTGAACTCGGGTCCTCCTGACTCCTGCACTGCACTGCACCACCTAGCTGCCCCATGATAATGAAATGGACATAACAAGTATAGATGACTTTGGAGAGTTTGGTACAGTTGAAGAGGAGAGGTTGGATCATAGTTTTAAGAGATAGTAGAAAGATATGAAATTTTTGGTTTAATTCTTTTTCTTCTCTCTCCCCTTTCTTTTCATTTATTTCTTTACTTCCTTCCTTTATTTGTTTCTTAGAACAGAGAAGATCTAAGTAAAGTTCTATGTATTTGATGAAAAGCCAGCGCTAAAGAGAAATGGAGAGAGAGACAGACAGACAGACAGAGACAGACATTGATAAGACAGTCACAGTTAAGATGGCATCAGGGATACAGTTGGAAGGGTTCACATTGACAAGGAGAAGGGCCATCATGCTCTGAGATTGAAGTCAAAGGGGATAAGGTCAGATTGACAACTAAAAGGATTATAAAGTGCTAAATAATTGAGGTGAGGAAATTGAGGGTGGTTGGCAACAATTCTGAGCCAGAGTTGTGTCTTATGGCCCAAAAAGTTTTCTTGGCATTCATAAATAGAAATTTGTTCATGTATTACCTTTCAGTATGAACCCAAGTTGTTTCTAGGTTTTGATTTCACAAAAAGTGATCCTAATAATGTTTTTGTTTACATGTGACCTTTTACTTTCCCTTTAAAACCCCTAGGGTATATGCCCAGTAAGCCAGGATCACTGAGTCAAAGGGCATGTAAATTGTAGTAATGTTTTCAATATAATTCCGAATTGTTTCCCCATGTTGTCATGATTCCAGGGTATAAAGGAGTAGGTGGATTTTGAAAGGAAACTTGGGATACTTCATGTGATACTCCCATGCCCTAGGGAATGCTAAAGTTTTGGTTGTCTTTGGGAATTGAGGTTGAGTTCAGTGTGGGCTTGATACTTATATTTTTTTTTCCTAAGTGAAAGGGTCGGCACTTAAAAAAGTGATAAGTTTAGTTCCGATAATCCCTCAAAGGTTTATGTTAGCATTTTAAAAAATTAATTTTATAAAATAAAAATTAGCACCTTCATTGTGCTTTGGACTCATTTTGAGTTTGTGGTCAACTAAACATTTTCCATCTTTTTTATGTAAATATCACCTATACTAGGTATTTTCCATCTTCTGTACAATTTACTTTTAAAAATATACGACTGAAATTATTCCCATCACCTTTCACCTTATTAGTTTAAGGTTGTAATTGTAGCCTTGTTGGGATTACACAAGTCATGATTCTACCATTGTACACATTAGATATCTCTCCCAGTTTCATCCATCTGTAGATTTGAGGAATCTGTTTCTTTCTGTCCTTAGAAATACGTTTGACTTCAGTGAAGTCGAGTTAAGTGCATAGCCCTATAATATACCACAATTGATGACTCTCCAAATTGATAACCATCCACTTATCATTACATTGTGGTATAATTATTCCATTACACATCTATCTCACTATTTTATTGTCATATCCACATCCCGTTGTTTATGCCACAAACATATAATGAAAGAATCTGTAAAATTTTTTACTAACAATCAAGGCATAGGATGTCTTTGGCCTTCCTCTGATCTTCTGTCCTAAAGATTTTATTTAAAAAATGAGGTTAATTTTTGTAACTAGTTCTTATGGAATGCATGCTACTTTTATCCAGATTGCCATTTTTCTAATTGTCTACAATTCATTTGTTTAAGATTTCATTTAAAAATTTTGCTAAGGATCAATATCAAGTTTGCTAACCTATAATTTTGGTCATATACTCCCTATCCCATCACTATCTGAATTTTTTGAAAATTGGGACAAAATCACCCTCCCCTCAAAAAATAAGTGATCAACAATGATTCCCTAATCATCTGTAAAATTTCTCAGAACTATGAGAACTAATTTATATGAGACTAGTGAATTTACTTTTTAAAAGTTATTTCTGTCACACATCACTGTACACACCCAAAAGCAAAATAACTACATTAACATGGGCATACATTTGCCCTAGCACAGTAGCTTCTAAGATTGGGCTTCATCTGATGACTTAGAAAACTGGAAAAAAAATGGAGGTGGGATAGGAGAGAGAAAATGACAACTCTGATCCAATGCACTGGATGAAAAATAAGTGTCCCCACTGGCATTTCAGTGATACACATTATTGTTCTTAGCTGCTCTTTCCCCTCCATCCTCAAGGGGAATTTTTCAGATGGACTTCTTCAATTTTACCTTTGAGTTGTTTGAAAGATTTACTGCATCTCGAATGCAGTCATTTTGCAAAGCTGATGTATGGAATTAAGTACATGAGAATATTTCCAATGATGTGCAAATAGATCAAGGAAAAAAATGAACCAATAAGGTAAGCCACTAGGAATGTAAACTGAATAAGGCTCTTTATGTAAAAGGTGAAAGGTGCCTTTTTTCTTCAGTATTTTAAGACATTGAAAAGCTTGTGTGAAAGCCTACATACTCCAACCCTTTTGATAAGCATAGCTAGGTTTTTTTTAGAACTTCCCTAACTTCTGTATGTATTACTCTACCCTTCTAAAAAAATTCTCTTAGAACCTCCAGGCTAAGTGCCTAGTTTGACATTATAACCTTATTGTTATGAACATAAATATATAAGCACAAATTTTAAATAAGATTTGGATAAAGTATATTTTTAGATTTTAGGGGATGAGTTTCAAAGCTGGTTCATGTTTGTATTTCCTGTAACCTATGTAAAACCCCTACAGGTCTCCCTTTTGGTGAAAATATCATAATACTTGTTTGAATATATACAAAGAATCTATGTCTTCTGGTTGTAATAAAATCATCTAGCAAGGGTTTTTTTTTTGCACAGTTCTTAAGGATTCATATGTTATTTATGTGTAAAAAACGAAAAAGGACTTTTCCACATGGTTCTCTGCATAAATTGCATTTGTATGTAAGTCTCTTAGCCTCCCTCCTCCACCTGAACACTTCCACCCTTTGCCCTCCATACATGTGAAGAAGGCAGTAAGCTAGGGAGAGGAGAAGAAATTATATAGGTACCTCGGGGATATTTTTTCTTTCTTTCAACATGAACAGACAAGGTACAGTATAACGATTACTTGTATGTATTCACAAAGGAAGGCAACGTGCAGAGCTGAAAAGAATCTGGGTGTGGAATACACAATACACACATATATAGAAATATTATATGTATATATTACAGTATGTATTAGACATGTGTGTTATATATGTGTATATACACATGTGTACACACACATGCCCTTTTTAGAGCTAGGAAGGTCCTTAGAAGCTTTCTAATGAAACTTGCCTTCCTCCTCATTTTATAGATCATGAAATTCAGGTCTAGAGAGGTGAGATGACTTACCTGAGATAGTAAGTGGAAGGTAAACTGAGATCATTAACTAAAATCCTAATTTAATCCTGCTCTTAATTTGATGCCTTGCTATGTTGTTGACTTTAGATTCTCAACTTTTGAATTTTATTCTAGCAGAACACAAACCCTAGAAGGTCCTACCAAGTTATGTCACCTATTAACTTGAAGACCTTGCACAGGAGTTTGTGTCCCACTCCCACCTTTATTTTTTGTCACAGAATTCAGATAGACCTACTACTAAACTATTGACAGATTGGAGTCTGAATGTTGGAAAGGAGTAAACACACTTGATGGACAGGTTAGAGCAATATTAATAACTGGAATTTGTATGGCATATTGGCAACTAGGTGATGGAGTAGATAGAACACCAACCCTGGAGTCAGGACAATCTGAGTTCAAATCCAGCCTCAGACACTTAATAGCCAATGTGATCCAGGGCAAGCCATCTAACTGTGCCTCAGTCTCCTTATTTGAAAAATGAGCTGGAGAAGGAAATACCAACCCACTTCAGTATCTTCACTAAAAACAAACAAACAAACAACTAAAAATGAGGTCATGGAGAGTCAGAAATACCTCAACAACAACATAGAGCATATTAAGGTTACAAAGGACTTGGCATGCATTGGAGTTTCACAACAAAACCTTTGAGGTGGATGCTACAGTTGTTTTTGTTACAGTCTTTCAGATGAAGTAGCTAAGGCTCAGAAAGGTTAAGTGACATATTTGTCCGTGAAATGCTAATGGAAAGATCTGAAACCTTCATGTAACATTGTCTTAATGTTAGTCTAGGTAATTATTGAAGGTTGGTTTTGAAGTCAGGAATACCTGTATCTGACATTTACATATGAATGGACTATGGTTAAACCACTTAACATTCTTGGTGTCCTAGGAAACTTTCTAGGACTGTAAGTTACAAATTAGTTGCTGGTTTGCAGTCTTTATTGTTGAATGGAATTTCTAGACTAAAAATTCCCTATACTGATAAAAGCACAGGAGAGTTCAGACCTCTGGTTTCTTCAGTTAAGAAAATACTCATTGTATTAAGTACACATGTACCACACACACAGACAAATACACACAAATACCCTCCTTTTTGGACAGAACTGTGGATTTATTGATATAGTGAATTCCTTAAGAGCAATCTCTACACCACTGAGGGTGAGCATTCACTCTGCAACTTACAGTCTTTGAGACTTGTCTGAGGAACTGAGTGGTTGAGTCACTTGCCCAAAATCAAAGGCAGGACTTGAACAGGACTTCCAGTTTCAAGCTACCTCTCTTTCCACTAAACCATGATGAGTCTCTTTTATATACCCATTCGGCTATATATATACACATACATGTATATGCATATGTGTATATATTTACATGTACACATATGTGCACAGGTACACATATGCATATATATCTACATATAAAAACATATATATGTGTGTCTCAAGACATGAGTTTTAATCTGGGCTCAAAGACTTAATAGCTGTGTCATAATAGCATGAGTCATTAACATCTTTTCTCTTGGTTTCCTCAACTGTAAAATGGGGATTATAGTAGTACCAATCTCACAGGGTTGTTGTGAGGATAAAATATGATAATATCTATAAAGTACACAGTGCCTGGTATATACACTTTGAATATACATATATACACATATGAATAAACAAACATTCATTTGTATATCCATGTATTATATAGAAACATGTTTGTGAAATTTTATATGCATATATACATATACATGTTTATATCATAAAGATATATGCATAGTATAAATGTGCATATATGTATGTACATATGTAGGCATGCATATACACACATATGTGTGTTTACAAACAGTTAAATATAAGGATTGTGGGTTCTCAAAGTCTAGACAAGCACAATCTAAGTTTTGAAAGGTCTTACCAAGGGAGTAAAGTCTCAAATATGGAGGCAGGATGGACTGTATGTCTGTCTTCTGAGGAACAGCTGAGCCAAGTTTAATCCATCAATGAATTACCATATATTATACACCTACTGTCAGCTATGCACTGTGCTTAGCACTGGGACACAAATAATGTGACAATTCTTACTCTTAAGAGTTTAAATTCAATTGGTGATATTTATATATAAAAGAATATACAGAATAAATATGACAAATACAAGCAAACATAAAATAGTTTGGGAATGAGGGCAATAGTAGTTGGTGTGTGTGTGTGTGTGTGTGTGGTGTGTGTGTGGTGTGTGTTGAAGACTGAAAAATGCTTCTTGAAAAAGGTAGAATACAAGCTGCTTCTTGAAGAAAAAAACAGACAATCTATGAGGCAGGAATGAGAGGGAGTGTATTTCTCTGCAAAGGCACAAAGATGGGAAACAAAGTTTTAAACAGTCTTATCACCAATTTGACTTGCAGATGATGAATTTTTCAGAATGTTTCTGGAAACTTTTGCAGACTATATGCTAAGTCATAGAGATATTTCAAACTGTAATTGTACTACACAGTCAATCCTAAATGGTCTTTTCTCTGTTTTTGTTTTCTTCATATACTACAATCTCATTTCCTATTTTAGTACTTTTCTACAAGTCAGTTCCCCATGCCTGGAATTCACTCTCTCCTTTTTCCTCTTGGAATATCGTTCCTTCTTCAAGTCACAGTTCAATTACCATTTTCTGCATGAAGTATTTCATGTTACATCTCACAGTCCTTTTATGCTACTCTCCTTGTTTAAGAAATCAGAATTCCCCTAGGAGAAACATAGGCAAGATTCCAGAGATATTTTCCAATGTCTTTCATAATAAGCTGTATTTAGACAATCCATGTAAACATACATAGCAATCATGGACAAGCATATCACAATGTGGTTCTCCACAATTCCCTTGTTCCAGACTTCTTAGAACCACCATAAACCTCTCCATTGCCCCATAAGTGATCATCAGAGAGAATAACTTTTTATGATTTATGGTCATACAAATATATTACATGCAATGAAATTATTACATAGGAAAATGAAGTGATATTATAAAGGTTATAAAGTAACATGACTATTAGGGCAATATCTTCTGGTAGCTAAATATGAATTTTTTTGCCCTGACTCCTCGATTTCAGCTGATTTCTAAAAGAAATGCTTTTAATTTTTTAAAATTGAAACATTTTCAGTGAGCATACTTGAGGTCATAGAAGTAAAACAAAATCAAAGAAAATTAAACATTCTCATTTTCAAGAACTAAATTTCAGCTTGCAAGTATGTCCTTCTTCTGTGCCATGTAATGGTTGTAAGATCATTGTTTTGTCTAAAGCCGAACAGTGAAGGTGCTAGTAAAAAGCCCACCTTTCAGAACTTCAACAGCATTTTTCAGAGTAGCAATCTGAACTGAATTCTGTAAGGGTTTTGACTGAGGAATAATTTACCCAGGTGTAGAGAACACAAGGCCTCCCCAACATTAGGACTCTCAATAGTCAACTGTACTCTATGGCATATAAATTGGACCTGAGGTTCAAAGACAGCTCAAGAGTTATCTCTGATCTTCCTCCTCTGACTCCCCAGTAAAGTCAAGAAAGCAGAAGGGTTATTTCCTGGCTTTTCTTGAGAAATACTTAACGTGATTAGGGAAAGGATTGGGGTAAAGTTTGGATATATTATGTTGAAGGAATGGGAATGAGTGGTAGCATTGTGTATTTGATCAAATCATTTAATCTCTCTAGGATTTAGTTTCTTTATCTGTAAAATGTAAGAATTGAATTAGATGATGTGTAAACTACCTTTAAGGTCTAAATTTCTATGATTTTATGATTTGTAGGAACTATGGGAAAGAAATTTTATTCAGATCTTTGAACAAGAGTTTTCAGTTGGGTTACAATCATAGTGAGTGAAAAATTCTAAGACACAAGACCTCTGGTTTACTTGCAGCTCAATCATTTCTCAAGGGAATCTTAAGAGGATCTATTTAGTTTTTCTCTTTAGTCCAATTATTTATGTTAGATTTGTGAGAAGAAATGAATACAAAAACACAGCATGCCCTATAGACATGAGGGAAGAATGTGTGTGTGTGTGTGTGTGTGTGTGTGTGTGTGTGTGTGTGTGTGAATTACAGATTATTATTTTTTGTTAATCTTCACTTGTAAGGACATGTATGATGTTTATATTTGGGAGTATGTGGACAAGCCCAGGGTCTTTCCTCCCCAATATGCTGTTATATATGATTAGGCAATTACTTATCCAGGTGAGAAGAGTGTAGTAAATTGTATTGCCACTAGATGGTGGTAAGAGTAGTCTCCTCCCACCCCTCCTTACCACTTGGGCTTAGTTCCCATGCCCTAGCATGGGTATGACTCAGTGAACCCCCAGGTTCAATAAAGGCCTAAAATATGATCTGAAATATGCCCATAGATTGTCCAAAATATTAAATTCTTCTAACATATGCTCTCGGAACCCTCCAAAGTCACAATCCCAGTTTATTCAAAATTCACCCACCATGTGATTTAGTAAAACAATCAAGGAGCAATCAAATTACCCCAATAGAAACTCAAAGACATAAATAGCAAGCTTCAGGATACTTGTAGATAAGGGACTGCTCCTTTACTTCTCACCTCACCTCATCAGCTGATCAGAGAAAAGGATAAAAGGGAAAGCACTGGGCAAATTTTAAAAGTCCAGGAGATTCTTTCTGCAATCCTCTGAGTAAGGGTTAGGGTGCACTGAAGTTGTATTTTGCTTAATTTTGCTGAGGTACTGCTGAAAGGTAGCAGTCTCATTTCAATCTTTCCCATAAATTTTGAGTTTCAGTTCCTGAATCCCTTGATAATGTCCTCTGGTTTCTTTGGGGATGCAACTGCTCCACCTGGCAATAGGGGAATTTTGAGGGTGGAGCATCCTAGAGATAGAGATTAACTGGCCTGTCTAGAAATATTTGCTTAGATTGGAAGATCCAAGAACATGTGAACTATACAAGTAGAGCCTAGACCACAAGCAAGTTAATCTTAGAGCCTAGATTTATATTTGTCTAATTCACAGATTCCATTATATGGAAATGCTATACTTACAGCAGTGACTAAATAATAATATGCAGAAATTAGTTATTCAAATCCCACCTAAAATCCTACCTAATAAAGGAAGCATTTTCCCATTTCCTTTTTATTCTAATGTCTTCTTTTTGTTGATTATCTTCGTTTAATCATGTATATGGCTTGTTTGCACATACTGTTATTGTTTGCATGTTTTCTTCCCCATTATACTATGAGCCCCTTAAGAGTAGGGATTTTCTTTTTGCTTTTTTTTGTATCCCCAGTATTTAGCACAGTACTTAGCACATAGGAGGCACTGAATAAATGTTTATTGACTAACTCTGACTAACAAATAAGTGAAGGAAAGAGGACAGTTTACAGAATTGTGTATCAACAAGTATGTGGAGGACAGATGTCCCAGAGATAAGGGTCTAAATTGAAAACAATATGTTTAATTACACCATATGAAAACTCTTTTTAACATTTCATTCTTACTAGAATGCTAAACTATTTTTTTGGAAATGACACATTAAGCATATCAGAGAAAATATTTTTGACAGTTATTCCCTTTCTTATATTAAATTCAATAGAGAGGTAGCATGGTGTAGTGGATAAAAGCAAGAAAACACAAAACTCACCCTGGAACTTGTAATTACAGAGATCTGGAGTTAAATTCTGCCACTAACTAGCTTAGTGACCCCTATCAAATCCCTTAACCTTACTGTTTCTTTATCTGTAAAATGAAGGAATGAGACTCAATGCCTTCTTCCTTCCCATTTACCTCCAAGTTTTTAATTCCGACTTATGTTTCCCAGATTAATCAACCTGACTAGAGTTTTGTTTGGTATTCTAAGTCTACCATCAGTTACTCACATGTGGTTTGGCAATTAGGTTACTTATAACTGTGCTGTCTTGCTTAAGATAATTATATGATGGGATTGGTCAATGGGAGTTCCATCCTCAAAACATATGTAGCTCTCTCTATCTACTGACAAACTGTGTAGAGAGGCTTAGTGAGTTTGCCACTGAAAATGTGATAATTTACATTAGAATGCTCTGCTCTCCATTTCAGAATATGTTCAGTTCTTGTGTAATTGCATGTTGTATAAATATTTCTTGTCTGCCTACTCATTGCAATGCCCTTCAAGGAGTTTGTGCTTTGTTCCAACTATTCCTGAAATCTTTGAGAAGTCCAGAACATCAATGAAGACACACTAAACCTATTCCTATTCCTATTCTTTCAGTTTAAACCATCTCTTGGGGATGTTCCATTTTATTTGTCTATGTTCATTTTATAGACATAAACTTAAATTATACTTTTGGATTGGCTGCTGAGATAGAGTTGAGAATTCATTCAAAAGTCAACCAATTTCCCTCTTCTCCCTCTGTCTCTGTCTTTCTCCTCTTTCTTGCTGAGCTGTATTTGAGTCAAAAGGCAAGGACTGCTGTAGGCCTCAGGTTGGGGAACTTATTCAGGTTAGTGACTTACTCTGGTCACCTGTGTGGGCATGAAGCCTTGAGCAGTGTTCTACTACTTTAGCCTCTGTCATTTCTGTTCATTTCTGCCTTAGGTGAAAGAGTTTTGGAGACAGAAAATTCAGAGCATCATTAATCCAAGAACTGGAATACATGCCAGGATTTTTGGAGAGCAGATCTTGGGGGCTATAAAGCCCCAAATGACGTACTTAGTCTAGTGCAGTAGCGTTTTTGAAGGGATCAGAGAGAGCAATTTGTTCATTGGCTGTATCTTTCTTGGGGAGGTTAAGTGGGAACAAAGGCTGAATACTTTGTTGCAAAGCCATTAAGTTTGAGTCCATTCTCCCAGGTACAAAAATGGGATAGGGAAGAGTGTGTCCCCAATAGGAGGGGCATGAATATTTGTTTTTTGTTAATTAATTAATAATTGATTGATTGATAGATTTTTAGTGTTCAACATTCACATCCACAAGATTTTGAGTTCCAAATTTTCTCCCCATCTCTTCCCTTAGCCCATACCAAGACAATGTTCATTCTGTTTACCCCTTCTTCCAATCTCCCTTTTTTTATCCCCTTGCCCTCTATTTTCTTTCAGGTCAACATAGATCTCTATACCCCGTTGGCTATTTGTCTTATTTCCCAGTTGCATGTAAAAACAATTTTTCACATTCATTTTTAAAACTTTGAGTTTCAAATTTTCTCCCTTTCTTCCTCTCTACCTATTCCCAATCAATTCAATATAGGTTATACATGTATAGTCATGCAAAACATTTCCATAACAGATTATGAAAGACTAACTATATTTTCCTCATCCTATCCTGCCCCCCTCCACTTATTCTGCTCTCTCTTTTGAACCTGTTCCTCCTCAAAAGTGTTTACTTCAATTACCCCCTCCTCCCATTTGCGCCCCTTTCTATCACCCCACCCCTTCTGCTTGTCCCCTTCCCTCTATTTTCCTATAGGGAAAGATAAATTTTCAAACCAAAATGAGTGTGCATGCTATTCCCTTCTTAAGCCAATATCAATGAGAGTAAAGTTCACTCTTTCCCTTTCACCTGCCCCATCTTCCCCTCATTGAAAAAGCCTTTTCTTTCTTCTTTTATGTGAGATTAGTTATGCTGTTCTATTTCTCCCTGTCTCCTTCTCCCAATATATTCCTTTTTCACCCTTAATTTTATTTTATTTTGATATCATCCCTTCATATTCAACTCACCTTGTGCCCTTTGTCTATATATACTTATATACACATGCACACACATATGTATGTATGTATATATATAGATATATCTATCTATCTATCTATCTATATATATATATATATATGTAAAATCCCTTCAACTACACTGATACTGAGAAAAGTCTCAAGAGTTACAAATATTATCTTTCCATATAAGCATGTAAACAGTTCAACTTTAATAAAACCCTCATGATTTCTCTTTTCTGTTTATCTTTTCATGCTTCTCTTGATTCTTGTATTTGAAAGTCAAATTTTCTATTCAACTCTGGTCTTTTCATTTCATTGAATAACCATTTCCCTCACTGAAGTGTTATACTCAGTTTTGCTGAGTAGGTGATTCAGAGTTTTAATCCCAGATTTTTCAACCTCTGGAATATCATACTTCAAGCCCTTTTATCCCTTAATGTAGAAGCTGCTAGACCTTGTGTCATCCTGGTTGTGTTTCCACAATACTTGTATTGTTCCTTTCTGGCTGCTTGCAATATTTTCTCCTTGACCTGGGAGCTCTGGTATTTGGCTACAATATTACTAAGGATTTTCCTTTTAGGTTCTCTTTCCAGAAGTGATCAGTAGATTCTTTCAATATCCATTTTCCTCTCTGGTTCTAGAATATCAGGGCAGTTTTCCTTGATAATTCCTTGAAAGATGTTGTCTAAGCTCTTTTTTTGATGATGATGACTATCAAGTAGTCCAATAAATTTTAAACCCATTCTCCTGGACCTGTTTTCCAGGTCAGTTGTTTTTTGGTTTTGTTTTTTTCCAATGAGATAGTTCACATTGTCTTCTTTTTTTTCATTCTTTTGGTTTTGTTATATGATTTTTTGATTTCTCATAAAGTCATTAGCTTCCATTTGCTCCATTCTCATTTTAAAGGAATTATTTCCTTCACTAAGCTTTTGGACCTCCTTTTTTATTTGGTTAATTCTTCTTTTTAAGGCATTCATCTCCTCATTTGATTTTTGGATGTATTTTACCATGTGATCTAGTCTGTTTTAAGGTATAATTTTCTTCATTATTTTCTGTAGCAAGCTGTTGACTTGTTTTTCATGATTTTCTTGCATCACTCTCATTTCTTCCCAATTTTTCCTTTACTTCTTTTACTTGATTTTTGAAATCCTTTTTGAGTTCTTCCATGACCTGAGACCAATTCATATTTTTCTTGGAGGCTTTTGTAGACAGGAGCTTTGACTTTGCTGTCTCCTTCTGGTTGTTTTCATCTTCCTTGTCACCAAATTAAGATTCTATAGTCTTATTTTTTTTCCTGTTTTTTCTCATTTCCCCAGTCAATTATTTGAGTTTTGAGCTCTTTTTTGAGGAAATTTTCTGCTTCCAGTGAGGCTGGGAGGGTGTATTGTCAGCCACACAATCCCTTCACAATCTATGGACCTAGAGGTCCAGAAATAGCAGCTACAGTTGTCACTGCCTCTGCTGCTGCAGCTTCAGCTGCAGCAGGCTCCTCTGCCCCCTCCACTACCCTAAGGCTGGGGCCAGACCACTCTAGTCTTTCACAGAGTTCTGACAGGTTTTTTCTACTGATCTTTCAATTTGTCCTTGAAGTTTTGGTGTTGAGAAATCTGGAAACTGCTACAGGTGTCAATGATTCAGTCCCCTTTGTATCTCCCCCGCCCCCTTCTCAGGTCCCATCTCTGCTGGCATGACCCATGCTGGACTGCCCGGCAGGATAGACACTTCCCATAAACCTTTTAGGCTTTCTTTGGCGATTTGCTTCATTTCATTATTCTGTGGATTCTTCAGCCCAAGAATTTGCTTAGAGTCATTAAAAATATTAATCAATTTATTTGTTTTCACCAATCACTTCCATAAGTTTTAAATTTCCCCCCCTTACCTCTCTCCCCAAGATGGCATTCAATCTTATATAGGTTCTATATATATATATATATACTTTTTAAACACATTTTCAAATTGGTCATGTTGCATAGAAGAATTAAAACAAATGGCAGAAATCATGAGAAAAACCAAACCAAACCAAAACATAACAGATAAAATAGTGTGCTTTATTCTGCATTCCAATTCCGCAGTTTTGTGTCTGGATGTGGATGGCATTTTGTCTTAAGAATATTTTGGGGTTGTTTTAGGCCCTTGCATAACTGTGAAGGGCTTAGTCTATCAGAAAAAGTCCTCACACACAGTGACTGTTACTTTGTATAATATTCTTCTGGTTCTTCTCACTTCACTCAGCTCAGCATCAGTTCACATAAGTCTATCGAGGTTTTACTGAAGTTCGACTGTTCATCATTTCTTATAGCACGATAGTATTCCATTACATTCATATACCACCACTTGTTCAGTCATTTCCCAATTGATAAGCATTCACTCAGTTGCCAGTTCTTGGCCATGACAAAAAGAATTGCTATAAATACTTTTGTACATGTGAGGACTTTTCCCATTTTTATGATCTCTTTGGGATATAGGTTTAGAAGCACGATTTCTGCCTCAAAGGGCATGCATATTTTTGTAGCCCTTTGGATATAGTTCCAAATTGCTCTCCAGAATGGTTGGATCAGTTCACAGATTCACCAACAATGAATTAGTGTTCAAACTCCCCCATGCCTTATCCAACATTTATCATCTTCCTGTTTTGTCATGTTAGCCAATTTGATAGCTGTGATGGGATATCTCGGAGTTATTTTGATTTGCATCTCTCTGATCAACAATGATTTAGAGCATTTTTTCCTATGACTATAGATAACTTTAATTTCTTCCTCTGAAAACTGCCTGTTCATATCCTTTGACCATTAATCTATTGGAGAATGACTTGTATTCTTACAAATTTGACTCACTTCTCTATATATTTTAGAAATGAGGACTCTATCACAAACACAAGTTATAAAAATTTTTCCCAGTTTTCTGCTTCCCTCCTAATCCTGGTTGCATTGAGTTTGTGCAAAAACTTTTCAATTTAATGTAATCAGGGTTATCCATTTTGTACTTCATAATGTTCTTTATCCCTTGTTTGCACATATATTTCTTCATTCACCATAAATCTGACAAATATACTCTCCCTTTCTCCCCTAACTTATTTATGGTATCAGCCTTTATGTCTATATCATATAGTCATTTAGGTTTTATTCTTGTGTAGGGTGTCAGGCATTGATCTATACCCAGTTTGTGCCATGCTATTATCCAGTTTTCCCAGCAGGTTTTGTCAAACAGTGAGTTCTTAATCCCAGAAGCTGGGGTCCTTGGGTTTATCAAACAGTAGACTACTATATTCATTGACTACTGTGCCTTGAGTACCTAATTGATCTCTTCCTCTATTTCTTAGCCAATACCAAGTAGTTTTGATGACTGCTGCTTTATAATACAATTTAAGATCTGGTATGGCTTGGTCACCTAGCAATTCTTTGCATTAATTACCTTGATATTGATTCTTCCAGATGAATTTTGATATTTTTTCTAGCTCTACAAAATAATTTTCTGGTAGTTTGATTGGTGTGGCACTGAATAAATAAATTTAGGTAGAATTGTCTTTTTATTGTATTAGCTCAGCCAACCCATGAGCAACCAATGTTTTTCCAATTATTTAAATATGACTTTATTTGTGCGAAGTGTTTTGTAATTGTGTGCATATGGCCCCTGGATTTATAGAGTCATTTTTTACAGATTTTTGACTGTGTTTGAGGGGAGAGCTTTAGTAAGTCTCTGCTTTTACTCCACCATCTTGACTCTGCCCCTGCCCCCTGTGAATAGTTTATAATTTTGGTTCTTGCTACATTTTTCCAGTTAATATCCTTGTGTTAAAGCTAAATGTTGTTTATTCATTAAATGTACCAAAGCACTAAATATTGGTGAATTTTACTGGGAAAAATGCATCAAAATTGGGGGCCAAAATTATAGCATTAGAAAGATAACCTCCAAATGAATCCTGAGTGGAAGATAATTTAACCTTGTTAATTCCCTTATGATTTCTCATTCTTTACCTTTATATTCTTCTCTTGAATATTGTATTTGAAATCCAAAATTTATTCTTCTTGAATCTTTTTTGAAGATTGATTGAAATTCCTCCAGCTCATTGAATGTCCATTTATTTCCCCTCATGAATTAAATACTCAGTTTTATAAAAGGTGATTCTTGGCTATAATACTAGCTCTTTTGCACTCCAGGATATCATATTTCAAGCCCTCTGATCTTTTAATGTAGAAGCTGCTAAATCTTGTATTATCCTGATTTTGTTTCTACAGTACTTGAATTGCTTCTTTCTGGATGCTTGCAATATTTTCTCCTTGTCCTGGAAACACTGGAATTTGGCTACAATATTCCTAGGAGTTTTCCTTTTAGGATCTCTTTCAGGACGTGATTGCTGGATTCTTTCAATTTCTATTTTCCCCTCTCGTTTTAGAACAACAGGGAAGTTTTCCATGATAATTTCTTGAAAGATGATGTCTAGGCCCTTTGTTTTATCATGACTTTCTGGTGATCCAATAATCTTTAAATTATCCCTTCTGTATCTATTTCCCAGGTCAAGTGCTTTCTTTTTTTCCAGTGAGATATTTCACATTGTCTTCTATTTTTTTCATTCTTTTGGTTTTGTTTGACTGTTTTTTGATTTCTCAGAAAGTCATATGCTTTCATTTGCTTCCATTCTAATTTTTAAGGGATTATTTTCTTCAGTGAGCTTTTGGACCTTCTTTTCCATTTGGTCAATTCTGCTTTTTAAAGCATTCTTCTTCTCATTGGCTTTTTGAACCTATTTTACCATCTGGCCTTGTTCGATTTTTAAGGTGTGATTTTCTTCATTTTTTTTCCTCCTTTAACAAGCTGTTGACTTATTTCTCATGAATTTCTTGCATCACTCTCATTTCTCTTCCCAATTTTTCCTCTACTTCTCTTACTTGATTTTCAAAACTCTTTTTGTGTTTTTCCATGACCTGAGACAAATTCATATTTTTCTTGGAGGTTTTGAATGTAGGAACTTTGACTTCGTTTTTTTCTTCTGGGTGTGTTTTGATCTTCCTTGCCACTATAGTATCTTTCTATAGTAAGAGTTCTTTTCCACTGCTTACTCATTTTCTCAGCCTATTACTTGAACTTTTAAGAAAAGGTTTTGCTTCCAGGGTAGAGAGCAAACTGTCTCAAGGTTCAGTTTTGGTGCAGTTGTTCTCAGAGATACTTCTAGAGATATGTAAGTTTTTAGGTCTTCAAAGGTGGTATGTTCTAAGGAGAGGTGTTTACTGCTCTCCTGGTCTGTGCTCTGGACTATGAGAAACCAAAAAAAATCTTTTCTGCCCTGGAACTGAGAGGAGTGTTCCCCCTCCACTGTGGCCACAAGCTCTGCTGTGATAGTGCTCCTCCTCACCTTGGGAATGCAACCCAGGACTGCCACTTGGTTGCAGGTATGGGCAAAGCAATAGAGACCTGCTCCAGTGTTATCAAAAAGACCTCTATAATCTCCTTTTTACCAATTGTTTGACCCCCTTATTGTCTGTGAACTGAGAGCTCTGGAAGCAGCTGCTGTCATTGCTGATTCAGCCACTTCCACGGCCTTCTCCTGGCTTGCTGTGGCCAGGGCTCTGCTGGCACTGCTTGTTCTGGACCGTACTCCACTTTCTTCCAGGTACAACAGGCCTTTCCTGCTGACCTCTTAAGTTGTCTTTGGTGTCTGTGGCTAAGAGGTATGGAAACCCACTACTGCTGCCACTTATTCAGTCACTCTGTGGCCTGTTCCAGGTTTGCCAGGGATCAATCTGCACTGATGTGGCCTGTGCTAGATTATGCTCCTCATTCACCCTGTTGCAACAGACCTTTCATGCTAACCTTACAAGTTGCCTTGTGCTGGAAATTTGCTTCCCTTCACCTTTTTTTGTAAATTCTGCTGCTCTAGAATTTATTTAGAGTCATTTTTAAAAAGCATTTGAAGGGGTTTAAGGGAGAGCTGAGGTGAGTCCTTGCCTATACTCCATGATCTTGGCTCCACTTCCCTCCATTATAACGTTTGAAATTTCAAATAGGAACCAACATGGTTTCTATCATTGACAATCAAATGGACCAAATAACCTTCAGAGAAAGTGAGTCTCCCTAAAGCATTGAAGATTTCAAACAAAACCTAAGATAGGTTTTAGTTTTAGTAACATTAATATTTGTAATATGAATAATTTGCAATATGACTTTTGAAATTGAGACATTTCTTAACTGATTTTGCTTGATTTCTTTTAAAAATATTTTTGAAACCTATAATAAGCCATAGGGTCATTGAGAAGTAGCACAAAAATCATTTTCCCTAGCTGAATCTATATGTTGCCATAAATTTCCATAGGTCTTTGTTTTCAGAAGTTCTTCAAACTAAATGTAGTGCTAAGAAAAAAAGATTCATCCCAGTGGTCCCGACTAGATGAACTACCTCTTTTCTAGATTTCCATATTGTGGGAAACTTACAAATACAAACCAGGAACAACAATTTTGTGGTGATCAATATCTGGTGCTCAAACATTGCTGATAATTATCTTGTGGAGTTTCTAATGGGCACATTGGGTGCCTGGCCTTCTCTTGTTCTGAAAATTTGTCATGGTTTTCTTTTCTAGAATGCACTTGCCAAGGCAATGTTTATGCCATATGTTTAGTTTTTATACATGTGCTGTCAAATTTGTCTTTCCAGCTGCACTTGGCCCAATTCCCCCCACTCCCACCCCTACCCTTTGGCTCTGATTACTTCAGAGAGTTCAGTGTTCTAGAGAAAGATTTATGAGTAGAGAGGGGGTAATCACAGAGCCAGTAAATACTAGAATGACTAATATTAAGATGATTAATTTATATATTTTAAAATCAGAAATGGAGGTATTTTTGATGTGTAATACAGACTGTAAACCATTTACCAGGCTAGATCCATAGATGCTATAGAATAATGGTTTGCCAAGAAGTTTCCAAGGCTTTTTCTATTATCAGGGAAAATAACTCGAGAGATACAGCTTTCTTTATGTTCCTCAAAGGCTTATTTATAAAATGTCCACACATTACCTTCTTTTTCCTTCTTGTATAAAGAGTCATTGCAGTCCATCAAGTAAATAATAGGAATTTAAAATTTTTTTCATGCATATTTGCACAATAGATGGTTATATGGGCTCCGTTAGAGCATTCTGTGTAACTACATAATTATAGACCTTTCAAAGTGCACATTATTAACTTGATAGTGCATGACAACTTCAAAGCTGTCACTTTGGACAAGAAAGTAAATATTCACATGATATTTTTCAGCTCCTGGTCTTGAGAAAACCAGGTAGCAAAGGAGCAGCTAATATAATCCTAGGAGTGAATATGCATGACAAAAAGTATTGACTATAAGTTGGAAAATGGAAATAATCATTTACTTATTTTTAAAATCTAAATGTGAATGAGATATAGGGGAATTATCAAATTGACTTTTTTACTTTCCATGAAATTCAACCAGGAAGAGGAAAATAATGCTAAGAATGGTAGTTAACAGTGGAGTTATACTTTGAAGAAAGAGAGGGATTCTCAGAGGAGAAATAAGAAAGAACATTACTCCAGACATGGGATATAGTCTGAGGGAAAAATTAGAGGCAGGAGATGGAATGATGAAAGATATTTTGAATAAAGACATTATATGAAACATTATGGGAGAGGAGTTAAGGAGCATAAAAAAAGCAGAATCCCTAAATCCCAGAATTTGAGAATTGAAATAGACATCAGTAGCTGTCTATCCAACATATACATGAAAGGCACCCTCATGATAACAGAAGAAGTTGTTTAGACTCTCGTTGAAGACATCCAAAATGAGAGAACTCAACTCGTCTTAAGGCAGATCATTCTACTTTGGATGATCTCTGATTGTTAGAATGTTTCCCCTAACATCATGCATAAATCTATCTCTTGCAACCTCTACACATCGCTTCTGATTCTGCCAAATTTAACATCTAATTTCTCCATTATATGAAAGTTATTCCATTAATTGAAGAAAGCTACTATCTCTCCTGTGAGTCTTCTCCTCTTCTAGGCTAAGTGGCATATACTCAAGGTCCTTCAACTCTTCTGGCTGAAGAATTTGAACTCAAAAAACCCATAAACTGGTTAGAACACTGTGATAAAATTTTTTAAATATTTAATTGTTAACTTTTGTTTTCATATCACTACATTTCCCAATATATCTCTCCATCGCCTTCCTCTCTTAATGAGCCAGTCTTGACAGTTCTCTTGACACTCTTTAGTTTAATCAATATCCTTATTAAATATGGTGATCAGAGTGAACACAATACTTCAAATATGATCTAACAAGGGAAGAGGACAGTGGATCTATTACCTCCCTCCTCCTAGTAGTTATATTTCTCACTGCAGCTTGAGTTTTCATTAGCTTAGCTTTTTTGGCTACTAATTCACACTCATATATAGCTTTTAATTCACTAAAAACCAGGATTTCTTTTTCAGAACAATTTCTAACCATGTCTCCTCTATCTTGAGTTTCTGAAATTGATTTTTGTATTGAAGTCTAAGAGTTTATATTTGCACCTTTTGAAGAATTTGGCATAGTGGATGGAATATAGGACTTGGAGTCAGGAAGAACTGAATACAAATCCTACCTCAGATATCTACTTGGCTGTGTGATCCTGAGCAAGTCACTTACCCCCTCAGCCCCAGTTTCCTTATCTGCAAAATGGGGATAAAATAGCACTTATTTTACTGGTCTGTGCTAAGATTCAAATGAGAAAACAAATGGAAAGCATCTTATTAATGTATATATGTATTATATAAATGCTAACTATTGTTAATTTTGGTTACATAAAATTAAAAATTTTCTGCAAAGAAGATTAATGCAACTAGAATGAAAAGAGAAAGGACTAATTAGGAAAATAAATTTAACAAAATCTGGGATAAATGTTTGCTATCTAATTAAGAACAAAAACCATCCCCCAATTGATAGGTGATCAAAAAAATAAACATTTTTTAAAAGAAGAATCATAATCCATTGACACATATGAAATAGTATTCTAAATCATTAACACTATGAGAAATGTAAATCAAAACAATTCTGAGGTTTCTCTCATATTCAGCAAATTGGCAAATGACAAAATAGCGGAAGAGTCAATGTGGAAAGAGAGACATGTTACTTTCCTACCAAGAAAGCTTTGAAATGGTCCAACTCTTGTAGAAAGTGATTTGGAGAAAAAATATCAAAGAAAATGACTAAAATATCCCTATCCCTTCACCTATAGATATTACTGATAATTCCATATCAAAGGTATATAAATAGTAAAAAGAAAAGACCTGCATATATCAAAATATTTAATACGTTACTTTTTTGATAGCAAAGAACAGGAAACAAAATACATGTTTATTGGTAGAGTAATGGCTAAACAAGTTGTAGCATATAAATCTAATGAAATGTTATAGTGCTATAAGATATGATAGCTATGAAGAATTTCATGAAGCATGGGAAGACACATGAACTGATAGTGAAAAAAGCAGAAGTAGAAAAACAATATAAACAATGACTACAATGATATAAATAGAAAGAACAAAAAGAAGTCAATTGAAAATGAATTCTGGAAAATTATAATAAATTGATTTTTGACTTGCTGAATAGCCATGACAGGCCCTAAAGAAAACATGTTAGAAAGGAACATTTCAGAGCCAGGGGCTACTGGATGTGACAGTGATAGGCAGGAGTCAGTTCATACCAGTTTTGTGAGAGATGATTGTTTTATATTATTATATATACATCAGGAATTGAGAAATACTAAAATCAGAACTCCATTTGTTTGGTATTTTTTTGTTTTTTTAGACTTAAGAAAGGGACAGAAAAACAATTTATGATACTAATTAAACCTTAAAGTGTGTCATGACTTTTCAGAGTACCATTTGTTAAACATTTACCAGCACACCTCTCGAAGTGGAACACTACAGATAATATCAGAGTTTTTGATGTGTTGGTTCTTTATTCATTATAATGAACACTACTTCTCTGGGGAAAAGATATATAGAGAAATGTAGATGGTATAAAAACCAAAGCTATTCATTAAATATTTTAAAATATTTATCCTAATGTTCTAACTAGTCAATATCCTTTTGGATCCAAATTCTGTCATCTTCTCTGTCATCTATGCCTCCTAGCTTTGTGTTAGTGTTGCCTCAGAGAAACTGAGACCTGGGAAAGACCTTAGTTTAAAAAGTCCAAGACCTCTCACTGCATCCAGGGCTCTCATGAGTTGTCTGTCCTAACCTAACTGATATCTTGCCACTGGACTACAATCACTGGGGGAGATAGTGAGACTGATGACTTTGCACAGCTCTGCCTCACTTAAATCCAATTCACTTGCAAGTCAAAATACCGCCTTCCTGCCATCATTGGTCCTCTTTGAGTATGAAGGACAAACAACAATGTTATTCATGAGTGTGATAATGGACACCATCAATCTATTCATCCAAGCCACTGATCAAGATTTCGCATAGCATAGATCCCTGACATATTACACTGGGGTTGACCTATTATATTAACATTGAACCATTTACACTTAACTCTTTGAATTTGTCCATTCACACTGTTCTGAATCTATCTAATTGCATTATTGTCTGCTCTATATTTATGTCTTCCCCATAAGAATAGCATAAATTGCTTTAAAATTTTTCTATAAACTAAATAAACTATATTCACCATTCATCTACTAGTTTAGTAATCCTGTTTAAAAAAATGAAATGACCTTGGTTTGACATGACCTGCTCTTAATGAAATTTTGCTGGAACTTTGTAATTACTGCCCCCATTTCTAAGAGTTCACCAAGTTTTTTTTTTAATGATCTGTTCTGGAATTCCCTAGGCATTCAAATCAGGCTCATTGGCCCATAGTTTGCAGACTCTGTTATCTTCTCTTTTCTGAACGTCAGAAATCCCAATCTCGTGGTTGTTATGAAGGAATGAAACTTCCCCTCTGACCCCATGGCTTCCATTGTTTGCATCCTAGCAACCAGTCACTTCCCCTTTAGGTTAGAATCAGCTAAGTGGTACAGCTAGGCACCAGGTAGCATAGGACCTGGTGTCAGGAAGACCTCAGTTCAAATCCAGCTTCAGGTATTTACTAGCTATGTAACCCTAATCAAGTCTCATTTTCCCCGTCTATAAAATGAGAATATCAAAAGTACCTACATTCCAGGGTTGTGAGGCTAAAATGAGAAAATATTTAGAAAATTACTTTTCAAACATTAAAATTTTCTATTAATGTTATTATCAGATTCAGATTAAAATTTACTTTTATTGCTTTCTCCACCTTTTTGATGATGAAATGAAATTATTACTAAGGCAAATCAGGAAGTTATAAGTTTATTAGTTGTTGTATTTGTGTGCGTGAGTGAGGGAGAGAGACAGAGAGACAGAGAGAGACAGAGAATGTTTCTATAAATATCTTGATAAATGAAGTACCCCATCATTACAGTCCAGGTTTATCCTTGACTCCACATCTATATCCCAAATTTCACATCTATTTATCTTGCTATTCAACAGGTGTATATTCCATCAATTTTCCATCCAAATGTTTTCCTCCATGATTTTCCTCTGCTTCTTGTGTTTTCTCAATTGAGCATACTATATTAATCTACAATCTCCACTCTCCCTGTCCACCAACTTTTGTTACCTATTTTGTTTCTTTTATAGAAGGTATGTCCATTCAGAACCATTTTCCAGTCATTGCTTCATCCCACCAAGTTTCAGAAATACCTAAAAGTTCAATTTTTCCTTCTTGACCCAGAGCTTCTGTTATATACTGCTTGAACTTTGTATTAAAGTGTCTGGGACCATGGATTTTACTTCTCACTCTTTTCTTGAATTTTTTCTCCTGTAAGATTCTGGGTATCTCAACTATTATTTCTTCTTTCTTTCTTTCATCCTTTCTTCTCTCTATTGCATCTAACTTGAGGTGCAGATATTCCTTAAGTTAGATACATATATATCTGTATGTATGTATGTAAATGCATATATGTATGTAATCATTCTTTTTAGTATAAATCCCTTTTGATTAACTTTTCAAGGCACTCAGAAAATATATTCTCAGCAGTCTTTGTTTATTTGTTAGCTGTACCCTATCTCTTCTCAGGATATTGTCATTTTTATATTTTATACTATTGTTCAGAAATCCAAATCCCATTTTCATATGAAAGCCTTTTGTCAACTGTTTCCTTCCCAAATAAAATTTTCTTTTCTAGACCCCTTGCCTTCAATGACATATCATTTGAAAAGTGCTTAGTACAATGCCTGGAACATAGTAGGCACTCAACAAATATTAATGAATAACTCTTCTCTTCCATCTTCCTTCAAAGGGCCAACAGTGAGGAAAACACAGTTTATACTTCTGTTGTCTTCAGCTTATTATTCAAGACTCAATAATTATTGACAATGCTTTTTAGATATCTTCAGACAGTGTAATTTATGCTCATGTGAATCATCAGAAGAAGATAGTGGCAATCTATTTTGAGAAATGGTGGGTGGTTATCTATGATCCTTCAGCTATTTTCTCTGAGGAGATTAAGACCATTTTATTATTATGTCAACAACAAATTGCTTTCCCAGTCACCCAAAGAGGGAATCAGTACTATTAGACTTCTCTTCTTCCTCAGATCTCTCCTGGAATATTTCCTACCTTACAGTTTCTGTGCTTCTACTATCTCCTCAGAGATTATAGCTCCAACCTCTAAGCAAAAGACAAATCTATTTTAAGCTATAATTGTACATCTGTTTTTCTTTCCTTTCTCCTCTTTATAACACTCTTCCATGTTTCTCTATCCTAACAAGTGTTAAGTCTCCCCTCCTTCATGTCAGTATCTCAGATACCTCATCCAGCCTTTTTTCCAGTGAAGTACCTCTTCTACTTTTCCATTCAAGACAGTTCTATTTGCCTAAGAATCTGGAGAATAGAGAGACTTTAGTCAAATCTTTTAGCCTTCTCATGCAAGAGGGAGAATAGCCTGTAGATGGAACATAGGAACACTTATCTGAGCAGAGCTATTACACTTTTGACTCAACTCTCCACGACATTTGAGATTTTCAGACTTTTAAAAATGTATTTGTAGATATTTGTACCTCAATCCTTAGCATCTCTTTAAAACCTTTATAGCCAATTACTACCTTCTAAGAACTTGACAACCTCACTCAATTTCCATTCCTTAATCTCAACAACAAACCCATAGTCTCACCCATTCTTTTTCAGATTTGCCTCAATATCCCATCTCTTTCACCTATTTCATCACTTAACAAAAATCTCTTTATTTTACCCTTGAATTGTCCCATTTGCCTTTCTTTAATTATTTTGCCCTGCCTTGACCAACCACTTCCTTCTCAGCATTTTGGAGGCTACTTCTGCAGTTTCTATTCCATTAAATCTTCTTTGTTCTGTGCAATGATCTTTAATTTTTTTGAATTCTCTTTCATTGTTCTCATTGATACTTTTCTTCATAAAAGTCAAAAGTAAAACGAGGTTTTTTTTCCCAAATTTTTCTCAATTTCTCTCAAATTTTATCAATGTTCTCTTCATGAAATTCATCTTCTGACCTACTTCACTAACCCAAATCCATCCAAGTCACCTAAAAATGTCCATTATATTCTTCTCAAGTCTTCTCTTCTCCTACTTTTTCTTCTATAACATCCCACAGAAACCATAAGTAGAAGGGTCTTTATTTTCAAGGACAGATTATCACCTAAGGAAAGATAAAAAATAAACCACAAAACCATATTAATGTCTATGGAAGCAGTAATGAATCCAAACTGATCCTAACTTTATGACTCTGGGCAAATAATACAACCTTGCTGTCACTCGAATTCTTTATCCATAAACATAGCAGTGATAATATTTGTATTGATGGCCTTTATGACCTTTAAATGACTGTTATGAGAAGTCTTTGAATAACTTCAAGTGTGACATAAACATTAAGTTATTGTTATTGCAATTGTTCAACCTAATAGAAAAATAAACCTATGTTGGGGAAAAATGATTAAGTGACATTAGGAAGAAGGGAGATAGTTTAGTGGGTGCAAAGAGAGAAGTTATTCAAGCAATGGAAGACAACATTGCAAAGATTCCAAGCAGAAGTCCAACTTGACTGGAAGAGATTGTAAGCCTCGTTAAGGAGATTATGTCAGATTTATTCTTTGTGACTAGCAAAGCATTTTGTATATAGCAGGCAATTAATAGATTTTAGTTGACGTTGAAGTTTTTGAAACATGAGAGAGGGATGAAGAATGACAAAAAGTTAAGACTTTATGTTCTGCTTGATATGGAAAGATATGAAGTAATAGAATCAATGCCATGTAAGAAAAGAAGGATCTTTATGGTGACATTTAGGTGTCAATGAAAAAAAGACCAGAAATGGTAGGCTAAAGGAAGGTAATATAAGAAGGAGACATTTTTTGGTAATAATTTTGGAAAGGGAAGACAGAATTGGCTAATGCAATTGCTCAAAAGTCAGTAATATTTTATTTTTGCCTCTTTCATAAGCTTAGATCCATCCTAGACTTAAGTGATTCTCACTTTAAAATTGAAATATTTCCTTGATGCTAATATTTATAGCTCTCTTTGATATTCAGAAAATGGCTTATTATTTCTTAAATGCAAATGTGGCGGATAAATCTTTCCATTCATTAAATCACCTTTCTGATTTGTACAAAATTCTTTGAATATCAGAGTAATCTCAGACAGGAAAGGACTTTTTAGCTAGTTTACCCACCATAACATAGTACCTGTTTAACAAATCATTTATTCCTTCCTTCTTTCCTTCCTTCCTTCCTTAGTTCCTTCCTCCTTCCTTCCTTATTTCCTTATTTCCTTCCTTCTACCTTTCCTTCCTTTTTATTTTTTCCTTGTGAGATTTCAAAGGTTGGAAAAGCCATCAACCACCCCCGTGAGAACTAGAATTGGTAGCAGTCCCTCTGGACTTGGTAGCACCAGCAGCAGCCAAGTCTTATGAGGAGACAACACAACTAACACAGCATCCAAGAAACCTGATTGACCCAACATAGAAGTTTATTGACCTATTCATCTGAGACACCACACCCTGCAAGAAGCCAGCCCAGCTAAACCAGGGAGTGACTAGTCAATTGCACAGGATTTGAAGTTAATTTGGTGGGAACTACATAAAGGGAGAAAAGAAATCCCAGGGTCTGGGATCTGAGGTATTCCTTGACTCCATGGTCTCCTTGCATGTGAGCTTAATTTGTACTTTAAATCTGACACCAAGAGAATTGTACATTCAAGGAGTATGTATCCCCATTTGGGAGGGTATTTTTAAAATTTTCTACAGTATCTATGTTTTTGTAATAAATACAATTTTATAAAAACTGAAATTGATCGATATTGGAGGGAACACATAGGAGGAGTGTTTATGAGGGATAGTGTCAGAAATACTCAGCTCTTGGGGCTACCTTACAATAGAACTCTGAGGGGAGGAGTATTAAGGAGAATTCTAGGGGCCCCAGTCCAGCCCTAGGAAATAGAAATGGGGAAAAGGGAGAGATGGAGATATGCTATAAGAATATACCTACCCTCCCATATCAGATTGCATTCCTACACTACCTTATCACCAAAGCAATTTTTAGTACCCTATACCAACAACATGGAGGAGGTAAAAAATGACTACACCATTTATGGAAATTAGAAATGTATGCTTTATGTCTAGGATGCAAGCATCCACTTGAAGCATTAAGTGATTAATTAGCTCATACATTATTGCAATGAGTAGATGTTAATTAAGTTCCTAGTAGCACTCTCCCACCATTGACTTATAAACACCACCCTGCCTCAAACGTCTCCTAACAAAGGACCACACATATGATCCAGTTCAGGAAATGCTATAGTAAGTTGTATTAAATTTATTTTATATTAAGTTCCCTTCTGTGCACACTCCACACCTACCTTTGCAATTTCTTTTTGACCCACAATATTAGTATGATGATTATTTTTCACTCCTGCCTAAAGAAATATTATGCATTTGAAGATTGTGACAGTCCCTATAGATGTCAGTTGGTGCTGATAATTCACTTACATGACTGTGATACTAAATGAAAAACCTTTGGGACATGTTGGATAGATAGATAGATATAGAACATATTTTAATTATTTTAAGGATCTATAGATTCATTAGTATGTGTACTCCTTCCACTGATATATATCTCAATGCCTTTATAACATAGTAGAATGTTTTCATGTGCTGCCTCTCCAAACTAAAATATGCTGGTCATCAGATTGCCAAGATACAGCTTATTACCAGACCTATGTCTGAAGCCTTTTTCACTCAATAGGACTTTCCAGAGTTTTGCTCTGCTGGCAAAATCTTAGAGAATTGAGGTCACTGACTTCTATTCCAGTGTTTTTTCCCCTCAAAATCTTGCTGCTTCATTTACACTTCTTATCCAAGTAGGGTTTTATTAGAGAGAGTGAGAGAGGATAAATTAAATATAGTGAACACACCTAAAGATCCAGCAACCATCTGTCCAGATGACTGGACACAGCTTGCACTTTTTGGAAACACTTTGTACTAGACACTCACCTGTTATTTTAGCCAATGTTATGGAGAAAACCCTGGGTGTGGAGTGGCAAAACTTGTTTCAGCAGGAAATTGTCAATTTGGCCCCACTTTGTGCTATAGCTGACTGAATAGTAATCAGAAGCAAATATTCTTTAAAAAGAGGTATCATTCCCTCATACTAGGAATAAAGTAGGGATGCCATCTTCCCCACCTTATGCAGAGCTCATTGTATGTGGTTGTAGTTTTCCTCAGGTATCTGAGAAAACAATGATCTGAATGGTTCATAAAGCCCAAGAGATAGAAGATGTCCAGTATTCTCTTTGATCATATCTTAGGAATGACATGTGAATTATATTACATTTCTTCATTTGGCCAATGGACACAGAATTTTAAAAAAAGTCTATGGATCCAGTTCAAAAGCTTCCCTTAGAGCTTTCCTTGATTTAGGGGAGATCAGCTAGTCTCATAATACACCTTTATTCATCAGTGAGGTAAGGACAATGAGGAGCTAGGTGGCACAGTGGATAGAATGTCAGGCCTAAAGTCAGGAAGACTCAACTTCCTGAGTTCAAATCTAGCTTCAGATGCTTACTAGATATATAACTCTGAGGATGTCACTTAACCTTGTTTACCTAAGTTTCCTAATTTGTAAAATGAGCTGGAGAAGGAACTGTCAAACCACTCTAGTATCTTTGCCAAGAAAACCCCAAATGGGGTCGTGAAGTTGGACATAAATGAAATGACAGAACAATGACAAAAATAAGGAAAATAATATCCCTTAAAAAAGAAAAAAATGTTTCCTAAAGGAATGAAAAATGTGCTTAGTGATTTAGAATTATAGAGATGAGAAGCATCTTAGGTATCATCCAGTGACATTTCTTCATTTTTAGGATGAGGAAACAGAGACCTAGAGACTTAAGACCTAGTCTTAAGTGATTTATTCCAGCCTACATAAGCAAGTTAATGGCAATTGAGGCTAGAACCCAGATCTCTTCATTCCTTGTCCATCGTTCTTTTCTTTTAAGATTCTGCTTCATTTACATGTCTCATCCGACATACTCCACCCTTGGTACAGTACATTCCTTGCCATGGTAATGACTAGTATAAGGTACACCCTTCTGACTCGTCTTGGTCTTCATCCAGCCCATTTGGTCTCTGCATTATTCTGGTGCCATTGCAGAGTCCTTCCCTTCCCCTGCCCCCGCCCTGCCCTTCTCTCTTTTCCTCATCGCTTTTACATTTGCCATGGATGTTAGGTAGGCTTGATTTCAGATTTGTTCAGCTTTGGCAAACTTGGAGACTTTCATTTTCATGGCAAGCCACTTGGATTGCTCCATGACAGGATTTATTTTTAAAGCTCCACATTGCACATTGTGGGCTTTCCAATATCTTCTGGCAGTAAGACGCCACAAGACAGAACACATAAAAAAGAAGAAGAAAAACACCCAACTTTTTTTTCCTTTTCCATGTTCTTCCCAAGCCAAAGTTGGAATAGCTTAAGGGAGGGGCTTTTTTTTTTTTCACTTTGCCTAGAACTTGCCAGTATGCAGCACCTTTTTGGATTGGAGTTATTTACTTGTTGGTCTGCTTTGGTAGGCGGTGGGGCAACAAAGTCTTCTAGGGTTATCTACCATTTCAAAGAAACCACCAACCTGGGATGGCCTTTGAATTAGGTACTATAGGTCCAATAGCTCGGGATCCTCTCTGTGGAAAAAGTTCAGGCACATCCCTTTTCATTGTCGAGATCCTTCTTTAACCCAATGTAACCCTGCCTAAGGCCATAGAAAGGGAAAATGTCAAATTTGGGTGTAGCAGTTTGTCATTCAGTAAGGTGAATCACCAGTGATGGACAAGTGTTCAGTCCTTAAAGATGAAGAAGAGGCCATGAACAACTCACTGATATGGTTGTGCCAAAGCTTTTGAGTAGTTGACTAAAGAACATAGTTCTCAAGAAAGTATAAATAAAAATACTGATCAGAGGAGTAGCCAAGTCATTGGAAATTATATCTTTTGTTTCTAATTTTCTTTCCTCAGTACAGGCTTCTGAAGTCACGAATGCAGATGTATCCTCATTCCAAATATTGTTAAAATGAAGCCTATGTTTCTCCTGATGGGATACCTCTAATGGTGTAAAGTCAATGGATCACATTTGCATAGTGGGTCTTACTTACAAGAGATCTCTTGAGCTTGTAGTTTTTGTCTGTTTTAGAAAGGGAAGGAATAGAGCAGTACTTACACAAATCTTTTACCTTGTATGGGAACAAAGTAAGTATTTCATGTTAGTAAAGCCCTAAAAATCCAGGAATATATATCAAAGGACTGAAATATTTATTTTAGCTGAGACCTCTGAACTCTGAGCTTATAGGTGGCCAGAGTCTTAGAAGTGAGATTTCCAGGAGCTTCTGCTTTGTGTTGAGACTATAATATCATAAGAATATTGTCTCCATCTTCAGGTGTTTCCATTTCCAAGCAATCTTGAGAAACTGAGAAACATGTGAAGGTTGAACAAACAAAGTGAAAAACTGATGTGAAGATCACCTGAGCATTTCTAAACCACTTCCCAAAAAGTTTCATTCTTGGAAGTGGAGACTTTGGGGTCGATGCTAGTTATCCCATTTAAGCCAGACTGATATAAAATGGACCAGGAGCCAACATTCACAGTGCTACACAAAGGAAAGATTTATTGGGCAGCCAAAAATCCAGACAGCTAGTAGGTTTGGCATTACTTTGTTTACCACAGTAGAAATTACCTGATTTTGTTAATGACTGTTTGGTTGCAAATGTCTCACCACTGCTAATACAGTACCCCATGGGCAATAATTCTCATTTGTGAAGAGCTGTTGGCAAAGCACTTTTTCTCTCTACAGATTAAACTATTGGACACAGAATAAACTGAGTACTAAGTAATGATACTGACAGCAAACCCAAAACAAAGACAGCATCTGATAGGTGCTTTTGTTATTTTAACAGATTCAAATGCTTTCCATAGACATTTCCACAGATAAACACATCAGGACTGTGCCACAAAGGTTATTTTAATTATTCTATTCCAGAAGGCACCAATTAGATTTTCTCTGTTCTAGGTAATGTTTCTTAGCATCCAGCTTTTACATAATAATGTATTCTGAAGGTAGAAGAATCTAGTTTTTTTTAAGGTAACAATCAGCATCTTCGTCCTATTTCATTACTTCAGTACTTCTCAACAAGTACTTTGACAAGTCTGACTTTGACAAGAATGCCTTTTTATTTAAATAGAAACAAAATTAAAAACGGGGTTGTGATCCCTGAAAGACATGAATAAGATAATCCATAAAACAAGTTCTGTTGGGGGAAAATAATAGATCATTAGTGTGATCTGTGGCATAGTGAAAGATATGCCAAACAGGACAGCTTTGGATATAATATTGTATTTATTATATTTTTAAAAGCAAGTTTTATATAATAGGACCCATATTTTTAGATATAATTTTCTTTTTCTGTTTTATTTTGTTTTTTGGAAATCTCTGTCTCTCTCTGTCTCTCTTTTTCAACCTCTCTCTTTCTCTGTCTCTCTCTCTGTCCCCATCAAATTCACTATTTTTATAAAAGTGTATTGGATTAGGAATCAGGACCTCTGTTTTCTGGAGTACCTGCTGTGACAATCTTTTAGACATGTGACCTTGGACCACTTCTTTAAGCTTCTGGTCTGATGTTTTTTTAATCTGTAAAATGAGGTGACAGATCTACTTCAATACCAAGGCCTTTTTCACTTCTAAAATGTTATAATCCTTAATATCACAGTTCTCCAGGTTCACACAAACTTAAGTTGAGTCTCAAGAATAACCATGGAGTGTTTTTATCATAAGCTTGCCTTATCCCTTATTCTTGAGTCGTCCCTGAGTTCATGCTTGGAAGGATCTTATAGAAACAAAGAACTTTTCAGAGTCCATGTAGGGATCAGACACAGAACTGAAAGATGACTACATCAAGATGACAGAGAGTGTCAGCATGGCAAATGACTAGAACTGAATTCATAGAAATTCTATATGCCATGTGGTTGTGAATTTGGTTGGCTTTGTATCTCTAGCAGTTTAGAATCCAGTCCATTCTCCTTTCTTCATAGGTAAACTGAGTGAAGGTCAACTCTAAAGTTACTTGTTTATGAATGGGATGGAGGTGGGAGGGAAACACATCAAACAGCGATAGGCAAATTCCATGCCACCTTCCTCCTCCTGGGAATGGCACTTTTGTGCATACTGGTGATGGCTTGTTAAGGTCAGGAGAGTATGTATGTTGGGGGGATGGAATTTGGCCCCTTGGCAGTGGAGAATTTGAATTAAATTTTGCTGTTGAAATTGCAGGCAGCATTTTCTTTTAATCCAACAAATCCAAAAAATTGTTTTGTGGCATTTTCCTCACGGTGTTGGGAACCCAACACATCAGCATTGTTCTGGTGCATGAGAAACAGAAATTAAAACTGACCACAGTTAATAGGAACCTGCACAGGCTCATTTTATGGGCCTCACTGAGTGAGGTGCAAAGGGAAAACAGGCTGAGCAAAGAGGGAAAAATACAATTCTACTTTTTCAGAACATTTTAATAATGTTTAAACTGCCAGGAAGAAACATGTAAAAAGAATCATAAATTCTTATTTTCTTGCCTTTGACCCATTAGGGATCTGTTAAATACCCAGGGGGATTTGGGGGCCTTTAACATGTTAATAATTCTCTAGTATGTTTGTTAGACTGTAACAGCCAAATAGGTATGCCATATCAGTAATGAATGGTATGCTCACGGGGTTGAATCTTAACCACGAGGTTGCAGCCTCATCCAAGATGACAGGAGAGGACAGGTGGCTTCTAGGGTTGTCCACGTTGATATAATGTTCATTTTCTCCCTTGGCCCTTAATGTAATAGAATGACACCTGCCAGTTAGTCACAACATTTCAGATTTATAAGGAATCAATCCCCATTTAGTCCAATCTATACCTGAAATACAATTAACTCTACAACTTTGGATAACTTGGTTATTCAAATGCTCTCTCTTGTCCTCTTGAGTGAAGACTTTTCCTTATTCAAGATTCAACCTAGAAAATTATATATCTATGTATATAGAAAGCTATACATAGATATGATATGTTATATGTGTGTATATATTATATATT
The DNA here is from genome assembly GCA_028658325.1 of Potorous gilbertii. Lineage (NCBI taxonomy): Eukaryota > Metazoa > Chordata > Mammalia > Diprotodontia > Potoroidae > Potorous > Potorous gilbertii. Next base: position 230,698,762 of record CM053769.1, on the reverse strand, counting down.
ACACATGTGTTTATGTATATATAACATTAAGTGTATATATATATATATATATATATATATGTATGTGTGCATCATTCATTATTTGTAGATTATAATATTCTTCTGAAATTCACTAACAGAAGACCCTGGAGAATTATTAACATGCTAAGGAACAACAGATTCCTTTGGGCACTGGGTGATACCTACTTATCCAAACTTTGGGCGAAGATGTCTGACGAGAGAAAACCTAGTACCTCTCAAGGGAGCCCATTTAACTTTGAAACAGCTGTAATTGCTGGAAACGTTTATTTATATCAAGCCTAAATTTACCTCTTTGACATGTCTACCCATTTTTTTTCCTTTTAATAGTCCTTAAGAACTACAGAAGGGCAAAGAGTGACTTTTCCATCTGTAACCTTTTGGGGCTCAGGAGTAATTGGGGAATGGAGAATCTTAGAAGTGATACTCTTGTATTCAGTTTCCCAATCCTGGATTCCTAGATTCCAAACTAACCTTAATGTCCAAAGTAGCAGCTGGAGAACTAAAGAAGAAGAAAAAGGAATGAGTCCTAGAAGCTCCCCAGTCCCCAGATATTATGTCTCTTTCATATAGATGTCTGTTACAGTTTGAGACCAGCCAGGGCAACTACAACTGACAGTGCTAACACTGAATGTTTAAGACAGGTATTTATTTATTTGAATGCCTCCTATGTAACTAGCAATACTGTGGAGGAAATAATAGTAATTATGATGCTTGATGACTATAAGAATGATGACAATAGATCACAGCTTTATACTATGTTACAGTTGTACAAATATGTAAAATGATACTGTGTTTCCTGCTCTCAAGAAGCTTACAATCTGGGGACTGACAGAGTAACATAAGAGACAATATACTAAAACAAAGTGGTGGATCAAAGAGCTCTCTCTATAATCAAAGCGCATTCCCTCCGTAATAAAGATCTCCGTCTCCTCTTTCCTGCTTCATCCTATGTGACTAAGAGTTCCAGCAAATGGTTATTGGCTTTCCAAACTTTTCCTTCTCATTGGGAAGTGCTAGTGCAGAATCTGGGCTATCCATCCCTCATTACAAGGAGGTATTACAATAAGACATCATGGATGACGGAAAACAAAATACACATCAAAATATGGCTAAAGACCAAAACATATTCTACAGTCTACAAATAATCACATCATTTAATGACAGAAATCAGTAGAAAATGGAGTGTTAAGAAAATCTTTGGGATTATTTGAGCGTGGCTATAGGCTATGGTTCAGTAAGGTCCTAAGAACATGGATATTGAACTGGAAATGGATGTTCCAGGATGCCTGCTGAAATGCATACACTTCACAATGCAGGTGAAGAAAGTAAGGGTCGTTGAGGTTATATGATTTTTCTAAGGTGGCACAGCTGTTGATCAGTCCAGCAGCCTTTAAACCTGAGTCTTCTAATTGCATACAGGTTAAGTTCTGTGAGAAGGGAGAGTATGGATGTTGAAATGTGTCTGGCTATTGAGGGATCATTTAGTTTTTGTTTTATAAATGGCATTTGTAAGGAAATTGTTGTCTCTGTCCCTTTCCCTGAACTATTTAGCATTGAGAGGTCAAAATGTCTAATTTCATTTTTCCCTGTGATTTAGGGCAAGACAGGAGATAATTATCTGTAATAGAAATGTCATTACGTACTTCATGTGGGTGTGGTTAACATTTAGGTCAAGGGAAAAAGCAGACTACCCTCTCTTCCCTGACAATCCTCTGCAGACATGCCGAAGAAATACCTACAAGTCACAGGCGGTCAAAGCCCCTGGCTTCCAGGCTCCTGAAGCCATCAGCTGATGTGAGCAGGGAAGAGGTAGCTAAATATATTGCAGCTGCACATTCATGTCTCAGATACTGAGAGAGCTTGGCCCATCCAGCTGAAGCACCAACTCCATGGCTGAATAATAGCAGGGATTGTTTGTCTTCAACCCCAGCAAATACTCAGAGTGAGGGTGAGGTTCTCCCCAAAGGTACAAAGTTGGTAGGACAAAGTGAGGCTTGTTTAATTCCTGCAGGTCAGGAAAATAAGAACAAATGAAAAATAAAAGTAAAATAAAACCTGGAAGTTAAGGGGAGGAGAGCTGGGATGGAAGAGCTAAAAAATGAATTTTAGGACAGATGGTTGCTCGTGATTAAGAAGTGCAAAAGGAAAGGTAAAAAGGGAGCTAAGGAAATAGAAAAATTCTGAGTGTGGATGCTCTTAAGGTTTACTAATTCTCATGTGGAGATTTATTTATTGCCTCACTGTCTACCTCCCATCCACATTATCACCTTTCTAATCTCTCCACTCTTCCCTTCAGTCACATACATACAGTTTCAGATAAGGTCATTGGACCTTTCTCATTGGAATGTTGAGATAGGAAAATGTATATATTTGGGGGATGGCTAGACTTCAAGAAAGCATATAGAGTAGTAGAAAGTAAGAATAAAGAGAGTGGTACCAGATTATGAAGGTCATTGAATACCAGGAAAAGGATCTAAGTTCATTTGACAAGAAATGTGAATCTATTAAGATTTCTTGAACAGAGAAATGGCATGACTAGAACTATAGATATGGACTATTAGACTTAGAGAGATATGAAGAATATAATGAAGGGCCAGAGAATGGTGTCAAGATGACCTTTTAGAAAATTATTTCAATTGTCAAAGTATACTGGCCATGGATCTGGTGAGGAGGGTAGGGATATTAAAAATATAATAGGAGTGAAATGCCAGGATTTGGCAACTGACCAAACATGATCACCACAGGATGTGGAACTAAAATTTTTAGAGACAGATTTAAGGATATTGTAAAGGTAAACTTCCTAAGAAGTACACCTATCCAAAAAAAAGAATTGGCTTTTTCTGGAAATAGAAATAAGAACTTCAAATCAAAGGCATTGTAGTTACTTGTTTAATATGTGAGAGAAGGCATTCTTGTCCTAGTATGGGCTGAACTTGGAATTTCAACTCTGAAATTCTATGATTTCAGTCAAGTTCCCTGCTATGTATCCTTCCTTTCCTTCACTTCAGAGATACCACATGCTCTTATATCTCTTTCTACTTCTCTAATTAATTATTTTCTGAACTTTTCATTTTCATTTTCTCAACCACTTTAGATAGCTGTTCTCCTTGGCCCTTTTTTTCTTTTGTCCCTTACCAACTTAATTCACTACCATGACTTCGAATCTATATAGATCACTTTAAAATCTCTATCTCTAATATTTCTCTCTCATGAGTTCCAGATCCACATCTTCATCTGCTTGTAGGACATCCCTATCCAGATGTCAAATTAGCACCAGAAAATAAATTTATCCAAAAATAAACTAATTATCTTTCTCTCTAAACTTGTTTCTTCTTATTATTTCTTTTTTTCTGATGACACTTTCCTGTTCCAAGATTCAAGAACTTGTTGCTATCATTCATCAGTCTCCAAGAATTCTTAGAAGTGTCCAGTTCCCCAGAGAAATGAACAAGGAAGAAGATTAACAGAACACATTGGGATTTGATATGTACGAGGTTATCAGCTATTTCTAGAAGGCAAATCCAGAACAATAATAAAGATGAAAGTCACATAGCACTGTGTAAAGGAGAGAATGGGTAATGAGGATTTGTAGGAACTTGGTTATGTATGCATATGTAGATGGGTGTGTACACAAATATACACATACTCATAGATGAACACGTTTATTTTAAAGTAATTTTATTTGTATAATTTATTTTTACATCACATAAATGCTATCTGTATATTTCCTTTTCCCTTTCCTCCCCTTCATAGAAAGCCATCAAAATTAACAAATAATACTTTTAAAGAAAAAAAGAGAAAAAAGAGACAAAGAATCAATAAAACTAATCAATAAATTATAAAAGCCTGAGGATATATGCAATGTATCAGACTTGTCGACCTCTCATCTCTGCAAAGAAGTGAGGGGAGCTGTTTTCTCATAGCTTTTTGTTCAGTCCATTTCATTTTTTTATGTTTTCGTGGTTGTGTTTTTCTACATCTTTGTAGTCATTGTCCATATTGCTTTCTTGGCTCTGCTGACTTCACTCTACATCAGATCACAGAAATCTTCCTGTGCTTCTCTGTTCATCACATTTGCCATTTCCCATAGTATGGTAATATTTGTGCACCTTTTCTTGCCATACTTTAATCATGGGCAACTTATTTGCTTCCAATTCATTGCTAATACAAAAAGTGCTGCTCTAAATATTTTGTTGTAGATAATATTTTCTTCTTATCAATGAGGTACTTTGAAAATTAGCTTAATAGTGGAATCTCAATCAAAGATCATGGATATTTTAGTCACTTTATTTGAATAATAGCAAATGATTTTTCAAAACATTTGCCCTGATTCACTTTTCCACAAAGAAATGCATTATTGTGCCTATATTCCCAGAACACCTCCAGCATTTACTCTTCTCATCTATTTTTGACAACATTTACAGGTTTTAGGGGAACTAGAAGATGGAAAGGTATTCCCTTGACTTCACATAGTAGAAGAGTTTAGATGGAGATGATGAGACCAAAGGTAACTGGTAAGAGGAAAGAGTAAGTTTCATGCTGAATAGAGAGTGGGAAAGGTAGATGCAAGTTGTCATTGGAAAGAATGACTAAATTTAGGTTTTTGCCAGTTTGTTGTTTATGAAGTGAAATCTTTGTTTTGATGTTCATTTCTCTTATTATTAGTGATCTTAGATTAGTCATTAGTGATCAGATATTAGAGCACTCTTTCATATAGTGTTTGTCTTCATTTCATAATTTATTCATTTCCTAAATAATTGCGTAATTATTGAAACATTGATTTTGCTTTTATATAGATACATACATACAGATACAAACATTCATACATATATACTTATTTATATTCTTGTTATTAGTTGTATGACTATTGAAATACCAAACCTCTATTTGAAAAATTTGATACAAAGATTTTTCTTCTCATTTAACCATTTCACTTCTTATGCTAGATTGATTTTGTGCAGAAGCTGTTCAGCTTTATAAAATCAAAATTATATATTTTTATCTTTTGCAACTGACTCTATCCCTTCTTTGGTTAGGATTTACCTAACTACTTATAGTTGAGAAAATTTTATGATCTGTTTTTCTTCTAATAGATTTATATAATCTTTACTATTAATATCATGTATACATTTAAAATTTATTGTGAAATATGATATCAGTCTTAGCCTAATTTCTGTCAGACTACTTTCCAATTTCCCAAGTAGATTTTTTAAAAATAATGTAGAGTTCTTTTCTAAGAAATTTAATTTTTTTTAGTTTATAATGGGTATATAATTTTAAAGACCCTTAGCAGTGATAGCAAGAGGATGTAGAAGAACAGCTAGATGGCCTAGCAAAGTGAAGACGATGTGTTTTTTTTATTGTTAATGATTTAGATAGGCTTGAATATATTTGTCAGCAAAAGAGAAGACAGAGAAGGAAAGACTGAAGATACATGAGAACATGTAGGGGTGATTTCCAGAATAAAGACAGGGCAGGAAAAGATGGCATCAAAAAGACAACTAAAGAGAGAAATTGTAACAAGGAATAATTTTAGACAAGAGTAAAGGAGGAAAGAGTGGGTGATGATATTAGAACACATAATGGAGGCGTTTAGGGAGCTCCAGTCAAATGATCTAAGTCTTTTCAGTGAACCGGAGTACTAAATTTTCTGTTTAAAGGAGTAGTGAGGATTTTAAGCAGAGAGTAATAGCTTGGAAACAGTTACCTCAGGAAAGGCAATGGTGAATCAGTGAATAGATTGCAAAGTTGTTGATGAGGAAAGATAAAACATCTGAGATTAAGCAACATGAATTTATGGCGGATGAAATTACCTTCTCCTATGACCTTAAGCAGCTTGTGGATAAGATCACATAAATCACTTAGCGGGGAGGAAGTTGTTACAGGATTGGGGATTAGAAAGTGGAAATGGGAGACAATTGGGGTTCATGGCTTCCTGTGGGTTCAGTTGGTCAATCACTATAATAGCAGATCATGGAGTTAAAGGGAAGACAATTGAAGACAAATTAAGTCAGAGTTGGGAATATGGACTTTGTAAAGGATGTTTTAGAACATAGACACTAAGAGAAATATATAAATTTTTTTTAAAAAAATGAGTGTGATGAAAGTTCCAGGGTGGGTGGGAAAAATATCTTCTATCATCTGCTCTGAAATTATTGATGAATCATATAATTTTATCTAGTTTTAAAAATAATATTTAATCAGATATCCTAATAGCTAATACCTAATAAGGCTTGAGTGCTATTCTATACACTGGGAATGCAAAGGCATAATTAAATGATCTTAACCCTAAAACAGCTTATATATTATCAAGGGAGACACTGTGCACTTATAGATATGTAGAAATAAAAAAGGTATTGCGGTGAAAATACTAGCGACTGGGTGGGGCAAAGGGGGATCCTCAGGAAACCCTTATGTAGAAGATGTCATTTTAGCTCAACTTTTAAGGAGAATAAGAACTTTAAAGATGCATATATGAGGAAGCAATTCTTTTAAGACACTGGTGATGTTTAGTGCAATGTCATGGATATGAGAGGAATACCTTGTATAAATAACAGAATTTTTACTAAAAAACGGTAATAAGGCCACTTTGTCTGAATTGCATGGAGCAAAAAGGGAAATGATATGTAATGCGGCTGGAAAGATTGACTGGCCAGGACTATGATGAGTTTTGAATGCTGAACAGAAGGAAGATATTTGATGCATGGTTAAAGAGAGACTATGGTTTCATATATTAGTTTTATGTTGCTTAATTTATGAATCTGGCTCTAGCAAGCTAATGTTGTCTATTTTTCTCTCAAGAAAACTCACTTTTCTTTTGGGATCACTTTTGGGACCCATCATTTACTTGTTTTGTGCATTCTTGGCAAATTGCTTCAGCTTTCTGTGTCTGTTTTCTCATATATAAAATTAGAGGGTTGGGCTAAGAAAATCTATATAATCATTTCTAATCCTATGATACAATTTCTCTTACTATATGTCGGAATTATTTTTCATCAATAGCATAGAAATAGAGAAAGCCATTTTTCTTTATAAGTTTAGCCCTCTTGGAGATGTTTAGTGAGTATTTCAACAGTGAAAACAAAGAGAAAAAGAGAGGATTAAACACTTGAGAAATTTTTAAATAAATTAATCCAAAGATTGTACATTTTGAATTGTTTGTAGGGTGAGGAAGGGAAGAAATTTTGTGGAAATTTTGAAGACTTGTTTAAGGAGATTGAAGTTTTCTTGTTCCAATGAAACCAGTGAAGCTTCTCTAGAAATTTTTCTCTAGAAAAATTTGGATACCGTATTTTAAGAAATCATGAAAGCAAACTACGTATCTCTTTTAGAATTAGAGAGCAGTGTGAAAATTGAAAACATTCAATAATCACCTTCTGAATAAACAGTGGCATACTTAACAAAGAAAGATACACTAATTGTTCCTACAGTGATATAAAAGATAGCACAGAAGCCCAACTATTGTACATAACCTCCCAGGAAATATCCAAAAAGAGAACCAGAATGACAAACAATAAAGAGAACCGAGAAATAGAAGTTCTAGTCTATAAGTGAAAAAAGGACCTATGAAGTCTGGTAGAGGGGTGGTGCCAAAGAGAATAGCAAAAGTCAACTAATACAGAAGCCAACAAAGATATAGAGAGGGGCAACATTATCTCCAGGAAATGCACTGGTGGATGTGACAGAGAAGCTGCATCAGGGAAACCAACCTGTGTTGCCATAAGCAGACCGCAAATCAGGTAGTGTTCTAAAACCATGAACAAACTCCAATAATAGGAACCTGAAGCCAGATTCCATCTCTGTCATGGAAACACAGAAGCAGGGAACAGAACCAGCTCTTTTAGGTCACTTGCCTTTCTGGGAGACAAGGCATAGCTGTGTAAAGTCTCTGAGTACTGGGAGCCACAGCAGGAAACAGGACCAGGTGAACATCTGCATGAAAAAGATTAGCTCAGGAGGACTTGGAGCAGAATGAGCCCCAGTATGTCACTGGGACCAGTCAGGATGATAGCAGGTGGTGGCGCCAACTCCCAATAAGGGATTATCCAAGGAGAAGACCTGGACTGACATAGAATAGGGTCTGCAGTGAAATACAAAGAAATTACATGAAAAGTCAGAGGGTGATCCTAATACCAGTTTCTCCATCTAAACTGGTAGTGATATTTTCATTTAGATTACATGGGGACAGAATCAAACAAGATTGATTAAATCCATCTAATATTGCCAGAGCTGGATGGCTGGCCTAAGCACAAAATCTCAATCCAATTTGGTTACAGATATGAGAAAACAGAATCAAGCACAAAATGCAATGAAGAAATAACAGGTTAAGACAAGCCCAAGAGACAAACCCAGAAGAAAGAACGATCCCCCAATGACCACAAATACAACCTCAAGGGAAAAGAAATCTTACACCCAAGAAGTATAAGTGACCATAAAAAAAGAATATAGGTAAAATAATAAATCATAAAGGAAATAACAGTTTAGAAGAAAACATGAGGTGAGCATATAGCTGAAAATTGTTGAAAAAATTTAAGCAAATAGTGAACTTCCCTCAAAATAGAATGAAGCACATAGAATTCAATGATTCCACATGATAACAGTAGTTACAAAACATTCAAAGACTGAACAATTAACAGAAAATATATTATATCTCCCATAAAAAAATTACCTCCAATATGGGCAGAGGGAAGTAATTTTAACATCTTCAGATACTTTTGAAAACTATGACCAAGAAAAAATTTGACAAATATATTTCAAGAAATCATTAAATAAAACTGCATGTATATCCTTCAGAATTAGAGAACAACATGAAAATGGAAAGTATGCAATGATCACCTACCAATAAAAGTCTCAAACTGAAAGCATCAAGGAATATATTAGCCAAAATCTAGAACTTCCTAGTGAAAAGAAATATGGCAAACAACCAGAAAAAATTCAAGTACAAAGAAACCACAGTTGTATTCATGTAACACTATACTAGAAATACTATAAAGGAATAACATACTATATAGAATATGATATTCCAACTGGCAAAAGACAAATACTTAAAACAAAAAATAACTTACCTTCCAAACTGAGTATAATTCTATAGAGAAAAAAATTTTTTTAATAGAATAAATGACTTTCAAGTATACCTGATGGAAAGAAATAGAAACTTTAAAGTATTAAAGCAAGATTGAAGAGGAAGTAAAAAGTTAACTATATTTCACCAAATGAAAGGATTAATGATGATGAAGTGCTTATGTTATAACAAGGACAGAAGAGATATGTGTTCCTTTGGAATACTGTCTTGAAGGCTCACAGAATGTATTAAATAACACTAACTTGGTGCCAGTTGTGGATTTTTTTCTGGTTGATTCTATGAGAGGCAAGAAGGTTGGGGGAGGGGGAACTGCACTAGGCAAGAAATGACAAAGAATGAGGAGGAGCTTTCCATTTTTCTCTTTTTTTTTTCATTTCACACTATTAACCTTAAAAAAAAAACCTATGCAATCAGTGCTAAACACAATTTTTAGTGCTAAAGTATTCAGTGTTTCCTTCTAAATTTTGTTTTGTTCTCTGTTGTTCAATTTTTAATTTTTAACTCCCTCCCTAGGCTACTCTAGAAAAGGCTCCCATTAGACACTAACATGTACATGTGTATATATGTACAAAATCATACTATACATACTTCTATTTATTCTCTGGATGTGACTAACATCTTCCTTAATAGCTCCTTTGTAGTTGATTTGAGTATTTATAATACTCAAAATGACTTAGTCCTTCAAAATTTTCTTAGAACAATATTGCTGTTACTATGTACAACATTCTTTTCATCTTGTTGGTTTCACTTTTTATTATGTCATTCAAGTCTTTTCATGTTTTTCTAAAATCAATCAGCTCATCATTTCTTGTAAGACAGTACTATTTCATTACAATCATATACCACAACTTGTTCAGCCATTCCTCCATTGATGGGCATCCTCTCAACTTCTAGTTGTTTGTTACCACAAAGAGAGCTACTATAAATATTTTAAAACATACAAGCTCTTTTTTTCTTTTTCCTTTATCACCTCACAAAACAGACCCAGGAGTGGGATTTCTGCATCAAAGGATATAGTTTTATAACTCTTTGTGCATAATTTCAGATTGCCCTCCAAAATGTTTGCATCAGTTTACAATTCCACCAATTTTAGTCCCAATTAATGTCCCTTCCACATTTCTTTCAATATTTGTCACTTTCCCCTGGTAACATTTTAGTAAGATGATATCTCAGTTGTCAAATTTCCATTTCTCTAATCAATTTTGATTTAGAGCATTTTTTCATATGACTAGATATATTTATTTCTTCATTGGAAAACTGCCTATTCATATTTTTGACCATTTATAAATTGGGGAAAGACTTGTATTCTTATAAATTTGATCTCATTTTTCATAAATGAGGTACATGAGAGGAGCAGGCTAACATGGAGGAAACAGCATGGAAAGCAGTCTCCTTAATCTTAAATAAACTGAATAACAGTGGGTTGAACATACAAAAATAGCACAAAGAATAGAAATACAATAATGTTAATAAGGAAAAAAGGAAAGGGGAGAGGAGAGTAAATATAAAGGGAGATACAATGTTGAGTTGATCTTAAAGGGGAGATTGAAAAAAGAGAAGGGTAAAACAAGATAGTGGTATTTTGGCTTGTGAAGAAAATTACAGAAGAGTAACAGGCACAGGTCACATCAGTTTTTTCCCCTATCCTCTGTCTTTCTTACAGTGGTGGATGAAAAAGAGAAAAAACATATAAGTAGTTCTGATGGAATAGCAGAGAAAGCAATCATGGTAAAAAGAGAAAAAGAGATAAGGTAATCACGTTATGATTAAAAACCAAATCAATACATATATATGTATGTGTATATAATATATGAATATTATATGTATTTATATGTTCATTAAAAATCATACATTGTAAGTACTTAAAGAAAAGCTGATTGAATCACAGAAATATACAATAAAATTTTAATAATTGAGCACCTCAATGTGTCCTTCTAATATCTAGATATAACTAACAAAAAAGACAAATATGAAAGAAATTAATGATTTGAACATAATTTTTAATAAGAGATATAATGGATCCCTGCTGATTATTTGATGATAATAGGGAATAATATACATATTCCTCCACTGTGAATGGTTGACAATGTTTGTAATTTTCTGGACATACACATTCTTTACTTGGAACAGTAAGAACTGTAATCAATAAAAAAGACTTTGAAGAAAGGAGCAAAATTTAAAAGCTGTCTAAATAATTTTATCATAATGAATTTATACATCCAAAAACAAATCAGAGGAAAAATGGGTAACTTTATTCAAGCAAGACAACAATGAAGCAGCATATCAAAATTTGGAGAATGTAGCCAAAGCTGTTCTTATAGGAAATGTTATATCTATAAGTATTTTTTAATCAATAAAAGAGAAAAAAGAATAAAGAAATGAATCTTAAAAAATTAGAAAAGCAACAAATCATTCACCCACAAAAAAAGAACAAATTGAAATTGGGAAAGTCTAAAAAGGATGAACAAAGTTTAAAAACGACATTAAGTTAATAAGTAAATGTAGGAGCAAAGCCTTTGGGAAAATGAAATAGATAAACCTTTCCTACTCAGATAAAAGAGAGGAAAATCAAATTTCCACCATCTGAATTGACAAAGGAGAATTCACAACCAATGGGGAACTAATAAATCAAATTACTATAAGCTATTTTATTTAGTTAAATACCCAAAATTGGAAAGCTTAAATGAAATGAATGACTATTTACAAAAATTAGGATTAGGAGAATAAGAAAGTACAAAATGTATATCACCTAATCTCAGGGGGAAAAGGAAATTAATAAAATAGTAAAAGAACTTTCAAAGACAGACAAAAGAGGAAAATATTCCAAAGAGAAAAAAATATGATGGATTTGCAAGTAAATTCAAGCAACAATTAATTCTAATGTTATGTAAATTATTTTAAAAAATAGATTAAAGTGGTCCTACCAAACTCCTTTTTTGAGACAAGTATGACACTATACCTAAACCAGGGGGAGATAAGTAAAGTATAGATAGACCAATATCTCTAATGAATATCAATGAAATAATTTTGAATATCATTTTTGTGAAGAGATTACAACATATTAAAAATGTTATACATTAGAACAAAGAATTCAGAGTTGAATCAATTATAATAAAATTATAAATGTAATAATACACCACAATAACAAGATTATCAGTTTTTGCAGGTGGTATAATTTACTTAGAAAATTCTAGAAATTTTATTAAAACTTAATTATTTATATCTTTTATTTGGTAGAAAGGAACTAGGAAAAAGTCTCATTTATCCAGATATGGGACGGATGAGTGGCCTACTACACCAAAAACATTGAAAAAAATAAGATAACGTATGACTTATTAAAATCCACAGTTAATCACTGCTTAGAACTCATCTAGATTAATGGGGCATTTTTTCCCCTCTCGTAAGAAAGCCCAGGCAGTCATATGTAATGGTAATTTAAATAGGGAGATCTTTCATGTTCATTAATAGGCCCATGTGACCTGCCTGGGTCATAGGGAAGTTTTAGTCGCATGGAGTCTGTGGTGGGAGGAGTTTGTTGAATGGGTGAAACAGGAAGAGGTGGAGCTAGAGCAGAGCTGAGAGGAATTTAGTCATGAGAGCAGTCAGAGCTAGGAAGGAAGCAGGCAAGTAGGCAGCTGGCTAGCATGAGTGAGAGAGCTTGTTTGTCATTTTATTTAAGGGAGCCAGCTTGTGATTTGTTAAAGGGAGCTGATTTTCAGAAGTCTAGTAGGGGGAAGGCTTGGGCCTCTGCATTGTTATTGTGTATAGATTTTTGTTACCATGGTGGACTTGGCTTTCTCGTATCTGAATAAATGCATTGGTTTTGTCTTCATGTAGAGTCTGTTATATTTCACGATTCAGAATTGTGTGGGATATTCATGACCACTGTAGATTCTATGAATATCACATTGGTGCTACACCATCATCTGGGAAGCTTAATCCTGTGGAGAAGTATTTAGTCATCCCACCATCTCCCAACTAAATGCCACTCACAGGGCAGACAAACCAACATTGCTCATGCAGCAAAGCACCCTGAGGGAGAAATAGGAACTAGTATGCACCAGGTAGAGCAATCCACTGCCACCATTTTGGCTATCATCAAACAATGATGAAGGCAGCAGCCCTGGACAATGAAACCAAGAGCATTTGAAACAGTCAAATTTTTAGCCCCATGTCATATGATGAAACATCGAAAAATGACAGAAATGATATTAAAGAAAAAATTTTTCTATACCTTAAGGACCATGGGACTTTTCTATCACTTTCTGCTGAAAACTTCCATATATGTTATCTCCCCCATTAGAATGTGAACACCTTGACAGTAGGGTCTTACTTTGTTATTTTTATCTAATGGTTGGAAAGGCACATAAATAAAGGCTTAATAAATTCATTCATTCATTCATTCATTTCATTATTAACAAACTCCAGTGTATAGAATTGGAAGTGATTTTAGAATCTAATGTTTTTATTTTACATGTGACAAGATATATATCTTTTTTAAATTCAGTGATTTACTCAATTTTAGCGAGTTATGTTTTGAAGATAGGATCAAAATCTTGATTTCCTTGCTTCCAATTCAGTACTATTTATGTTACACCACTTAGAGGATAACACATATGTGAATACCATGTGCCACAAATAAAATAGGATTGCTCTAGTAGGAAATATTATGTGGGGAGGGTGTACTGTCCCAAGATTCAGGGGTTTTGTGCAACTGTTTTCAGAGATACTTCTAGGAATCTGTAAAGTTTCAGTTCTATCAAGGTAGTATGATCAAATAAGAGATGTCTTGTCTTCTCCTGGAATGTGCTCTGGGCTGTGAGTGACCACAAGCACTCTTTTTCTGCTTTGGAACTGTGAGAAGGATTCTCTCTCCATCACCACCAAAAGCTTGGCCGTACCAGCACTCTTCCTCACCATAGGACTGCCACCCGGGCCTGTGACCCAGATCCAAGCGTGGGCAAAGAAAAAATTGGCCAAATGGAAAAGGAAGTCCAAGCTCACTGAAGAAAATAATTCCTTAAAAATTAGAATGCAACAAATGTAAGCTAATGATTTTATGAAAAATCAAAAAATTATAAAACAATACCAAAAGAATGAAAAAATTAGAAGAGAATGTGAAGGATCTCATTGGAAAAACAACTGAAAATCCTACCAGAAAACTTCGCATTTACTAGTCATTTAGAAAATTTTGCAGGATTGAATTGGACTGAATTATAGCAATGAGCATTGTGTCCACCATGCCCAATCCAGCATTCCACCACTGTCTAGAAATCTGCTACCCCCTACCAGAAGCAGATGACCACCCAAAAAACATTTGGGATTTTGATAACCAGATAGGATTACAGGAGAAGTGCACATATTCCTGTTAAGTATCTTTGTCAATAATTAGCTTCACTTTGGTCCAAACCTGAACCCTAAGCTAAAGTCCTATTAGATTATGTGTGAATTCTACTGGTATCCTTCCCGTGACAGATGGGAAGGAAGAAGTTCCATCATTGCCAATTTTTGGGTAGACCCCCCCACCCCCGTGAGCAAATCGAAGAGAATATGAGAAAAAGTTACACAGGTTGGCCAGGCATGGATGGGATTGTGTTCTGCCTTGCCAGGTGGAATAGCCACTCCTACAAGATCACAGATTTGTTGAGTATTTGAGAAGAGGGGATGATCAAAGAAAAGATGGGGGCTGCATCAAGGGGAACTCACTTCAAATCTCATCACAAAAATCTCTGAAGCATTGTTGCTAAAGTTCTGTATGATTTCTCCTTAACATTATTTGAAGTAGGGGCTTGGAAATACTTTGGTCCGACTAAGATTTGTACTGAAATTTTACTTGTTACAACGGTATTTATTCCCCTAAAATTCTCTGATGTGTTATTTTGGTGTGAGAATGAACCAGGACTCTTGAAAGCTATAGAAGTGGATCTTGGAAGGTCCTATCAAACTAGGGGAAATAAAACAAAACTACAAGATCATAATATATGTCTATCATGAGAAAACCAGATTTTGTCAAGTTAGTCTTATTTAAGGTTGTCTCCAGTATTGTCAATGTTTCAGTCACAACAACTCATGGAAATAATTTAACAAGGCAAATCAGAGTTAAAATATGCTTGGATGAAGGCAGTACCAACATCAGTTAAAATCACAGCTCCTTGAAATACTGAGGAAACATTGCTGGATCAACATCTATGACTCATCCCCTATCTATGCTATTTCCCTCACAATGAGTTAAAGCCTACTTCTTTCCCTAAATATTTTGCATCCATGGTCTCATCAGTTCCCATGGGTTCATCTTCATCCTAATGACTGTCACATTTATCTATATGACGTTAGACCTTCTTCTAAGCTAGAGATCTACATCATCATCTGCCTGTAGTAATTTCCAAATGGACATCCCATGGGTACTTCAAACTCATTACATCCAAAATACTGTCACCCTTGTCCCAAATCCCATTGGCATGTGACTGTCTCCTTATTAGTGGAGATGAATACCCTACTTTATATGAGAAGGAGGATGGAGTTGATGAGAAAGCTTGAGGTCTCAGTGAGTCCCTTCTGAGACTCTCCAAGTCCCACTTTGGGAATCTTTTGAACCAGTCTCCTTTGGAATTCTTGGAGTACCAGTCTTCTTCAGAAATCTTCAAGCATTGAGTTGCTTTAGGCGCTTTTTGGCTTCTGTCTTTGAGAAAGATGTTGGAAGAGGCTAATTCCACTTCAGGTTGCTGAAGGAAAAGACTTGGAAGACATGAAGTGAACTGGCATTCTTTGTCATGTTCCTATTCCCAGTTTACTAGAAACTTCAGATAATTTCCCCTTGAGTGAGATCACAGATCCTCTGTTTGGGTTGAGTTACCTTGTTTCCGCTGAGGAAGCTTTTAAGCTCTGTATTGTCTGATATGTATTCTCCTACATATTTTTCCCATGATTTCTATTTTGCTATAATTTAGATAAATGAGCTTCTTTACTATTCACTATATGTATTCATTATGGAGATGACATCAGGTGGGAAAGGGGTAAAACCTTGAGTATAGAACTTGTGGTCTCCTCTTCTCCTCTAGAAATGACAAAGATATAAAAAGTCAGCTTGCATCTGATCATATCATTCAGGTGAAAAAGGTTTAAGGGAGCAGATAATATACTTTTGCCCAGTACTCCCTCCCTCTGAAGAGACAAGAATAGTAGTTTTTGGCCCCAACCTCCTGTTCTCCCTCCAGGTAGGAATTTAGGTCTAAGTGAAGAAGAATTGGAGGGAGAAGAGTCTACAGATGTCTATTCTGCCTCACTTCAAGTCACACAACACAGCTGGACCTTACTACACATTTGGGATTTGCTACTCTCCTTATAATACCAGAATTTATCTTTTCTTCTGATACCATCCCTTCTTCCAAATTTCCCAATTTCTGTTGAGGACACCACTTTTCTAGTAAGTTTATTAGGTAATCTTTGACTCCTCTCTTTCCATCAAGCTTTAAAGTCAATTATTTGCCAAGTTTTATCAATTTCCCCTCTGCAACATCTCTTACATACAACATCCTCTCTGCTCAAAAGGACCTCATCTCAGTTCGGGCCTCCATCACTCTTATATGAACTATCAAAAGAGTTTCCTTACCCTGTCTTGTTTCTCATTCTCCAATCTAGTCGCCATATAACTTCAAAATTGATACTCTAAGTCTGATTCTTTCATTCCCTTATTTGAGAGTGTTCATTAGCCTACCATTGCTTCCAAGATGAAAATAAAATTCTTCCGTTTTGCTCTTAAAAGTGTTTATTCCCCATGCCATTACTTCCCTGTACAGATTCTATGTTCCAACTAAGCTCATGTATAGACTTCCTTCTACATGGCATTTGATCTCTCATCTCTATAAATCAATTAATCAACCAGTACTTAATTTAAACATGTTATGTACCATGCTAGGTTCTGGATATACAATGACTGTCCCCTCAAAGAACTTACTTTCTTTGAGATTGGGAGATAGAGACAAGATGGACACATATATGTAAATACAAAATATATAGAAAGATTAAAAAAGGTAATTTTGTTGTTGTTGGGAGAGGATTAGCATCTAGGACAATCAAGAAAATCTTCATTGATTCATAAGGAGCATTAGGGCTGAACTTCAAAGGAACCTAAGTGGAGCTTAAGAAGGAGTGTACTCCAGACATCAGGAAGTACCAGGGTGAAGGCAGGAGAAGGGGAGATGGAATGTTGGGATATGGCACCTAGGGAAGTTTGGTAGGTATGGCTGTGCCATAAATCTAGAAAGGTAGACTGGAGTCAGATTCTAGGCCTCATATCTGAAATGTACTCCATCCTTACTTCCTGGCTAGCTAGAATGCCTAGCTTCTCTCAAAAATTAACACATAATGAGTCTCTACTTGATCCCTCCCCAAGTTGCCTCTCCCCATTAATTGTATATTTTTGTAACTATTTGGTATTTACTTTATAGATATATATGTCTTTTCCCCCCAAAGAAGCAAGATTTTTGAGGACAAGGGTTATTTCCTTTTTGACTTTGTATTATAAGAACATGCAACATTGACTGACACAAAGTAGGTATTTATTGTTTATTGAATGATCAAATGTAGTATAATAGAATATATCCTGTAATTGGTCTTTATTGAGTTATCATTTGAATGATCTTCCCTAGAATTGCCTGAGAAGCTAGTCAGCTCTTTGCCCCCATTCTCTGAGTGACTGGTAATACCAAATTACTGGGTGGAATACTTCATTCTCAGCCCTTACCACATCACACTTCTTTGCACCACACTTGTATCAAAAATATGTTCCTTTAAACTCTCACCTCTCTTCTCCCCACAAATTCTCTGCTTTGTTTCTTGGTGGCAAAAGAGAAAGGCAGTTTTAATTTGCCAGAATTTATCGTGCCCAGATTTTATGTAGGTTTTGGGAAAGGTTCATAAATAAAATTTTAAAAAACAAAACTTTCTGCTTGTTCTTTAGCTTATCCCATATCTGGAATTGTTCCATGTTCAAAACTGAATATGAAGTGGCCTCAATATTTGTTCCCACAAATATTCAAAAAAGAAACTCACTTTCAGGCCAATTTATGGTTGTTTCTTCATACAAAGCAGAGCTCTGTTGGAAATTTCTGATCAGAACCAGCTTTGCAAGCAAAGAGAATTCATTTCATTGAAAATAATTCCATGTTGCCATGTTTGACATCCATTTGCTTAATTTCTAGTAATTAAGTTGCTCTGGAGCAACAAGAGGATTTCATGTCATCTAAAAACCCCAACTGCACCCATCACAGAGGACAAATGTTATCATTCAAATATGCTTCATCTACTGAGATTCCTGGAATATGTTCCATAGTCTAACCCTTAGAAGGCAAATGAAAAGAAGCCGTTGATTATAAGTTGCAGCCAATGCATTTACCTCTGACAAACAGGCCTTCAAGGCTTAAAAGCTTTCCTCTCCTCTTGGAGGGGCAAGCTCTCTGGCCTGAGCCTGAATGTGCTTGTAGGCTCATGATGCAAAAGAAGCATAAATTACAAACAATTACACTGAACAGAACCCAGCCCAGCGGGGCATTCCTCCCTTTAAAGTGTAATGAGAAAAGGAAAAGGCAAAAAGCTGAGGAACGTTAGCTGCCCTCTATTCTAGGCTCATCCGCCTTTCATTAGAACAGCCCATGGCTCCTCTCCCCTGAGAGAGGGTTAGGTGAGGTCCTGTTTGAAGCTGTGCCCATTGGGGGAAGGGAAAGATGACTCAATAATCTCATCTATACAACAGTAAAACTCTCCTGAGCAAGAGGAACCATGTTGGAACTTGGCAGGGCTCAGCAGTGTTGTGGCATGATTCAGGCTTAGAAAGTCAATCTGACTTTTATAGTCTGAGTAATACTACCCCATAGGGATCCACTAAGTGTGTGGGTGTCCAGAATTTTCTGCTAGAGCTGAGAAATGGTGTAGAGATAGCAAGAGCAACCATCTTGCCCTAAGGATATGTGGAAACCCTGAATCAAGACAAATAGACTGATAGAAGGCTACTGGAGGGAGTATAGAACTGGAATTAGTAATTCTGCTAGGACAAATCACTTTTCTTTACTGGATTTTCATCTGAATAGGGGGGATTTTCGTACTCTCTCCCCATACCTAATTAGCTCTCATAGTGTAAGAGAAAAAAATGAAATAGTAACCAGGAAAGTAAATTGAAAATACATGTTCACAATCATTTCAATACATGACACTTATTATTTTCATATATCAAGGGTCCATAGTTTCATCTAAGTGGTTATTTTCTCCACTTATACAGATGCCAACACTTCTATGACTTGCTGCAGCATCTAGAAGCATTGCTGTGGCCATAAGATTCCATCTCCTTGTGATCAACATGGCAATGATCTCTATAGACTTGGATGATAAATATAAATTCCATCACTAGGCTGGAGACAATGCAGCAGGAGTTCTTACTACATGTGAGCATGTGGGGGGGCATGGTGTAGGGCGGGGTGGCACTGCATGTATGATGAGACCCAGTGGCAGTCTGATGAAGCCAAGAGGGCCCTCTAAGAGTAATATTTTAAATGTATGAAATTAAATACATAGGAGAACAAAGGACACCAATTATATTCAATTATATATCAAAATTATTAAAAAATGTTCGTGTACCCCAGGTTAAGAAATCCTGTTTTAAAATTTGATAAGACATACTTTGCTTCAACAGCACAGTGTTAAGGGTTTGCTTATCTTGAGGAGAATTTTAGTGGATTATTAACATGAAAATTGATTTAGTCTATTGATAAATCACTTTAGAAATAGTCAGAAATAGGGGCAATTAAACAAACTCTTAGGATCATTATGAAATTAAATGTTATCCATCTAAATATAAATTTTATCTGCAAGAGTAAAGGCATAAAGCCAGCTGCAGCACAGAGGAAAGCACAGGATTTGGAGTCAGAAGGCCTAGGTTCAGGGTCTCTTTTGTCTCATGAACTCATTGACACTGATCACAAATGCTGGCTCTCTGTCTACACTTGTTCCTTCACTGTTTCCATATTACTCTCATAACTGATCACCATCCCCTGAGGCTACTTTAACATGAACTTAGACAGGCCTAGGCATCAAGTGCAGCGTAGGCTCACTTTGCCTCAGGTGTGCCATTTCTCCTGCTTTGACATTCACTATTATCACATCTTCAAAAGGTTTGCTCATAGGAACTTGGAACACATCTTCAGGACCCTCTCTTTTCATGAATTCAAAAAGCATTTAGGGACTTACTGGAGAGAGAACTGCAAAATCTTCATAAATAAAATAAAAGATTAGTTACAGCCTTGACAAAACCCATGAGATAATAGAAAGGAAATATCCTGATACCTTTTAAATGAGTGTATTAGAAATAGATATTATATCAGGGTTCTTTAACCTACAACACTAGTATATTAAAGGGAACAAGAAAGCTCTCTGGAAGGATTGTCAAGTATTGTCTGGCTCCGTGAGCCAGAATAACTCAAGGCATCATGTGCTAAGATATCAAGCAGATTTGAAGCATAGCTTGGCACACAAGATATCACCATAGTCAAATGTGACATACAGAAATATAATCACAGACACATAGGAAACTAGACCCCTGAGGATACACCATTTTACCATAAAATATTCCTTGCTTCCAAAACACACTACTCTGAAGCCATTATAATGAGCAAGCAGAAGTAAGAATGCATAAATGCAGAGTTTCTCAATTTCTCTGCTTTCACAAGGAAGTATCATTTTAGAAGATACACTCATGCCTTCATCAGGGCTATTGACATGATCTGCCTCCTTCCTGAATGCACAGATAAGAAAGGCCTTGAATGTCTGACTGTGGCAATACAGTGCTAGCCATTAAACTATCACTTCCTGATTGCATACCAGTCTGGTGTTTGTTAAAATGCATACACATACACACATATATACACATAGCTATATAGATACATATATATGGGAATATATGTAGAAATATTTAGATAAATAGATATAGATAGATATGAATCAATGGCAGAAAAGGTTTATGAATGTAGATATGCATATAAATATATGTGTATATGTATTTCTATCTTTTCCCAAATGTGTCCTTAGTGGCTACATTTGTACTCTGCACATAGTCAAGCTGTGAATTAATGTCTGAAACCTAAATGCTCAGACTTCCAGGCTGCACAATTAACTATGTGACCTTTACTTTTCAATTTCTAAGAAACTGCCTCAATTGAATGAATTTTGGTGCTTTCCATGTGGACCATCCTTCCTCATCAGTTTCAGTTTTTTTCCCCTTTTGTATAAAAATTCTTCTTAATTCTTCTTAATTCTGATGCCCAAATTTTAAAGACGTTACAAATGATAGCAACGAATATGGATTGAATTTATGCGATGTGTTTTATTACTTCTTATTTCTCACATATAGTAATATTATGATCAGAAACTCATCCTTTTCCTTTCAGATTCGTTTGAAAGAAATTCTTTGTTGTTATTCTAAGTCAATCTACAGAGTGCTTCTGGATTATAATTTTTCATGTAAAATGATTTGCTCAGCCTGTCTACTAGACCAGAACCTACAAAATGAACAGAAAGGAGCCTATGACAGCATGACATTTTAGTTCGTCATAGAAGAAATATTCTTGAAAGTTGTGGAAGTTGTGTCACTGAGAGTCTGCACATTATTCCTAAAAGTGTCAAGATCGTAGGATTTAGACATCAGAGAAACTAGTTCAATACCTCATTTTATACTGCAAAGTGGCTGAGTGGTCACAAACACAGTAAAGAACAGTTACGATTTGATCCCAATTCCTCTAACTCTAAATCCAAGGACTTTCCCAGTCTGCTACATACTCTCATTTGTACATCAATTTGCTAGTATTCGATTGGTTGGGAAAAAAGGAACTGATTAAAGTCATTCATCAAAGCTACCCAGTCCCACAATAATTCTACAACAGTGATATGATTCAAAGTATCTTGAATTCATTTTCCATCTTTCTTTTATAGTTCACTGGTGGTGTCACCAATCCCTAGAAAAATCCAGTGTCAGTAGGTAAACAGACACAATCCTAACTTGCATGAACCTCTCCCTAATCGCATATCTTTCTGCCCATCCTCTTTTTTCCTATAGTGAAAGAAATATTATACTTAATATAGAACACTAAGAAAACTAAATCAGTAATTCACTATGAATTTCAAATTATTGGAGAGAATGAGTTGTTCAATATAAATTAGTATTATCAAAGACAAAACTGCAAAATCATGGGGTTAGAATGGACCATAAATCCTTCTTGTCCAATTCATTTCTAAGCAATTATCTCCTATATGATATCCCCTAAAATACCCACCTGGTCTCTGCAGCTAAGGGAAGCTAGGTGGCACAGTGAATAGAGAACCAACCCTGGGGTCAGGAGGCCTTGCATTCATATCCAGCCTCAGACACTTGACACTTCTTAGCTGTGTGATCTTGGACAAGTCACTGAACCCTGATTTCCTTGCCTTCCTCACTCCCCCCAAAAAAGAAATCTTCAGTAAGGTTGGAACCCACTATTTCCCTATTCAATGTATTCCACTCTTGGAAAACTTGATTCACTTCTTCATAGTTTCTACCCACAGATTCTAGTTTTGCTCTCTGAAGCCAAGCAAGACAAGTCTTATCCTTCTCTCATAAGATAGCCTTTTAAATATTTAAAGTCATTGATCATGTTCCCCTCCACCCAAAACTCTCTCAAGTATTTTCTTCTCAGGACATAAAGAATGAATGTGGCTATACACAAAAAGTCCATAATATTTCAGAAAGTCACCTCTGTAAGACATTCAGACTCCATGCCTGAAATTCAAGGCTCTCCATAATCAGAGTGTAAACTCTCTTTCCAACTTTACCTCATATTACATTCTTCCATATGTTGCTCTGTGCTCCGGGCAACTTGGTTCCTCCACATCCATGCAAGCCAATTCAGTTCAACACCTCTCTATGTCATTGCCTCTAACCTTTGATCACTGTTTCCAATTATTGGAATGTCTTGCCATTCCATTATCACCTACTAACTTCCTACCCTTCCTTCAGTGTTCAACCCAAATGCTTTCTCAATCATAAGTCCCTTAGGTAATATCTATTAGGAGGATAATAGCATCTGTAGCAATTACTTTATTCTTTTGGGTAATTTAATCATTTATTAATAAGATCAGCCAGTTATTAATTTTTTAAAAAATGGTCATTTGTCCATCTGTCTTAGAACAAAGAGAATCATGGTGATGGGCTCACAGTGCATATACTCTTCCCATGGGAATCTGATGCCAACCTATCATTATGTCAACCTTCGACCATGAATGTTCACATGGACAACTTGTGTCTGATCTGAGGTAGAGCATTAAGACCTTGTATTGTCTGAGCAGCCATAGTCAGAAGCGCTGTAACTTGACTTTAACATAGTAATGTCATTTTGGTCATCTTTGAGAATGCAGGACAACAACCAATCATGTCACCCTTGGACAGAAAATATCTCTATACTGGCCTATTCCTAGCTATCGCAGACTACTCCCAAACTTGGGCTCTCTAGATAAAAGAATCTGTCTCCACCCAAATTTGACTAGAACACAATGGGTTTCCCCAACTTGGATTAAATTCCTTGAAAGTGTGGGTGGGGTCTGGCCAGGATCAGGACCATTAAAGCCATCTCCTTATCAGTAATATCCTTCAGACAGAACTTGTAAAGAATTTTAGAAGAAAGGGAGAGCTCTGAATCTCCCCTCCTCCAAATTATTGGTTATTAATAATTTTTCTCACATTCCCTCATTTGATTCTATTGGGAGGTGTGACTTTCTCAATGATGACAATCAGTTCATCAAGGGTTTCTGACTATGAGACATATGAGGGGAAGACAATATGAGAGCAAAAAGGGAAAGATGGATGGATGGTGCTTAAACAAAATCAAAGGGAGCAATCCCCTTTGATAAGTAGACCTCCCATATAAAAAACACAATGGGAAAAGTAAACAGCAAAATAAAATTCATAAATGTGTCTCCTGTTCCTCTGGAAAAATCAGATGCTGTCTGTGGTTCCTATGTGGTCTATGAGCAGTTCTTCTCCAGCTCAGGTCACTTACAGAAATTCTCTTCTTTGTTAAAAATTTCCTACAAAATTGATCTTAACACAAATTTAAATTTGCTTTGCCAACAACCAGGTCAGATAATGAAAGTTAGCTCAGCCCTTATGTCTATTACTAGAAATAGAATTTGGAACTTTTTAGACCAGGGAATTTACAATTTAGTTATGTCAGTTGTCATGTTGATATGTACGTATGTGTGTGTGAACAACATACAGATGGACATATGAAACTCAGATATAAATAGAGAATCAGAATCCAGTTTTTATATTTGGTATTATTCATTCCCCCATTAGGAGGATGAAATTCTGTTAAGGAATTAATAACAGAACACCAAGAATAGAACAGACCCTAATACAAAAATGAATTTTTTCAAAAGTTGCCTGATTAGCTTTAATTATAACAAAAATATTTTGAGTAATCAATTTTAAAATGGTGTATATCAAATAAGTTATTTATTTAAAACATTTTCAATTACTAGCCATGTTCAAATGAATAACCCATAACAAAACTGGATGTCTCTTTAAAGCATTTACAAGACAAACCAAAAGTCATTCTTCTTCTAGGATAACTAATTGTACTGACATTCCTTTCCTTAACACAGAACCAGGACAGTTATATTTACTAAATAGAATCATATCCTGGTTTCACAGATCTTTGCCAAATTATCCCCATACCATTATGAGAAATTAAAGGACTTTAGCTTACACAGGAATATATATAGCTAATGACAGATGTCAAGGCTAAATATTTAATTAGTAGTTTGCAATATAGAAAGGACTAACATTCTAGGTCAAATAGCTCAAATCACATACCTGAATCTTATTGTAGTAATTCAGATGTGCGCCACGATTAGGTTGTAAGACAGATATTTAATATTGTGTTCATACTGATCATCTAACATGATTATAGAAATTGCCAATTAGATTTTAATCCAGCAAGGCTCTTAGAGTCAATTTATAGCCTATGCATAGACTTGTATGCCCCTATACCAAGCAATTTTAAAGAGGGATGTTGATGTTTTCTGGCACCTTTTGTCTGCCTGTATATGTGCATATCTCACTCTGTGTGTGATATATTATTATGTACATATATATGTTATATATTATACATATATAACATATATATGTATAATATATTCACACATTTATATTACATAAATAATACACAAAATATATTTGTCTCTTGCTTAGGTATAAGCATTTCAGTTTCACCTTCTTGCTATTCAGTGTTTCTGCCTTATACAGCCCCCATGCATATTCTTCAAATTTCTCTCTTTAAGTTACTGTGGCAAGGAACAAGAAACTCAGAGAAGGCCTTTCAAGGTTTTCCTAAGAGTGAAGGGTGTAGACTTCAATGTATGGACTTCATGATATCTATTTTGGCATTAAGGAGACCTTTTTTATTTGCTTCTTGGTCTCAGCTTCTAGACCAGATAACCTGAGAGTGATGGTCACCACTGTATTATAACATTACAGACAAAATAAAGCATCAGCTGCTCCATTAGATTGTAAACTCCTTGAGGTAAGGTATTTTCTTTTGCCTTTCTTTGCATCCTCAGTACTGAGCACAGTATCTGGCACATAATAGCACTTAAAAAATGGTATTTAATGATAAAATGGCACTTAATAAATACTTGTTGATTGCTGCCAGTAGTCCTGGTGAGGGTGAAATCATTTCTCTTATTTGAACATTGACTGTAGAACAGCATACAAAGCAGAAAAAATCAGAAGTTTTGGCCTGGGTAAGATATATTTATATCACATGTATATACTACAGTCTACCTCCACTAATTTTCTACTTGATGGCTCCTAGATATTTGGAGCTGACCATGGTTTCATGAAGGCTATGCTAATATAGTTTAGCTTCTGTCAAAGCTTATCAAAGTAGATTGATTTACAAATGGAATAAATATTTGTTGACTGACTGATCTGGTGAAGTATTTCATGTTGATTGCCTGGTGACTAACCTAGTTATTCTTGGAGGGTCTTCAAAATTTTGGTTACAATGTTAGGTCCCTGAGGGCAGGGAATCTTTTTGCATTTCTTTGTATTCTCAGCACCTAGCACAGTGCCTGGAAGATAGTAGGATGAATACATATTGTCAGATTAAATGACTGATTTGAGGCTAGTACATAATGAATATTTTGGTTGCAGCATCTCTCAGAGACAAACTTCCAAGTCGCAGAGAACTGTGATCTGCATCAATATGCACACCAATCAAATCATTAATCCTTTAAGGATCAAGGAAGATGATGCATCTTTAAAATTAACAAAGGGACCATTTTGTTTCCAAAGTATCTATAGTTTCAGCAAAGTATGAATGCTTAGATAAATATGTCCTTTCATCAGATGAATATTCATAGAATTAGTGAAGAGAATTTGGGGTTTTCACATGGAGCTGGAAATAACCTTAGAGATTATTTTAGCCCCTCATTTTATGGCAATCAAGACTCAAAGATGAAAATTAATGTTTTTTTTTTTAAAGAATTTAATGCGCTCCTACTTTGCACCAGACTCGATGCTAAATACTTTACAAAGACTGTGTCGTTGGTCCTCATAATAACCCTATGAAATAGGTGCTTTTGTGTTTCTCATTTTTACAGTTGAGGAAACTGAGGCAGATAGCAGTTAAGTGTGTTACCCATGGTCACAGAGCTAGTAAATTCCTGAGGCATAATTTGAATTTAGGTTTCCTGACTCTAGGTCCAATGGTCTATGTACCACACCAAAGATGACATGATAAATAGCATGGTAAGAAACTGGAGCCCAAAACCTGTGAATATAAATCTAAAGTTCTTTGATTAGCAACCAAATAAATCTCAAATCTATGTTTCTTTGGGGGTTTGACTTTCTCTATCAAAGTTATTCTATTATATACCTATTGGAGAAAAGTTTTCTTGCTTATCTCTATTAATAATACAGGTAGGTCTAGATTAGTGTGAAAAATGAATGCTCTGAAGAGGTTGCATAGATACTTTTTTTAAAACTATAATTATGTAAAATGTGATCATTTGTTCTAGCCTTGTAGTTGTGTGCTCCATGAATTCAAATAATATGACCACTGTAGAGGATTCGTTATTCACATTAATCTAGATCAAGCTGTAAGTCACTTTCAGGTTTGGAAAGCACTTTCTTCAAAATAGCCCTATGAAGAAGGTGCTGAAAGTATTATTGTTTCTTTGACAAAGAAGGATGAACACAACAATATGCATACTTACATATGCGTATATACACACATTTATAAAACATTTTCCTCAATTACATTTTAAAACAATTTTTAACATTTGGTTTTATTAAAGATTATAATTCCAAATTCTATCCTTCCCTCCTCTCCTCTCCTCTCCCTGAGACAGATCAGATACAGGTTAACATTTGCAATCAGGCAAAACATTTTGTACAAGAAGACTCACATAAAAGAAAAATGAATGAAAGAAAGAAAGTGAAAAATAGCATGCTTCAGTTTGTATTGAAACAATATCAGTTCTTTCTCTGGACGCAGATTGCATGCTTCATCATTAGTCTTTTGGTATTGTCTTGGATTATGTGTTGCTGAAAATAGCTAAGATATTCACAGTACTTCATCATACAATATTGCTCTTATTGTGTACAATGGTCTCGTGTTTCTGCTAATTTCACTTTGCATCATTTCATGTAAACAGTCCTTCCAGGTTTTCTGAAATCATCTTGTACCTGTTTTTCACGTTTCTGTTGTTGTTCAGTCATTTTTCAGGCATGTCTGATTCTGTGTTACCCAATTTGGGGTTTTCTTGGCAAAGACACTAGAGTAGTTTGCCATTTCCTTCTCCAGTGCATTTTACAGATGAAGTAACTGAAGCAAACAGGGTTAAGGGACTTCCCCAGGGTCTCATGTCTGAGGCCAGATGTTAACTCTGGTCCTCCTGACCTCAGATCCAGTACTTTATGCATTGAATCACCTAGTTGTCCATACACATATATGTGCATTCAGACACACACACACACATACCATTTATCTGCCCTTTTATGTACCTAAACATTTATAAATGTTAATGATTCCCCTTCCTAAAAATTCATGATATTTTTCCTATCATTAACAAGCATTAACATAGAATGCTAAGACAATAAAAGACTTGATCAGAATGACACATTCAGGGTATGTTTGAGACAGATCTTGAATTCAGTTTTCCTGATTTTTAAGTCATCTTTTTAGCTAGGAACCCATGCTGCCTCTCTTATGGATACAAAGAAAACAATCAAACCTAAGCCAATCACAACAAAAAATGATTCTTGTCTTCAAGAAGTTTACAAACTATGAGGAAGTATATAATATGGAAAGACAAAGATAAATACATAAAATAAATAAAAATGATTTGAGTGTGGGGTGAGAGGGAATTAATAATGGTATAGGCATTAGGAAAAGTCTCTTGTAGGAGGAGAAACTTGAACCTGCATGAAGAAAATTAGTGTTCTTTTAAGCTGTGAATATAAATCTAAAGTTCTTTGATTAGCAACCAAATAAATCTCAAGTCTATGTTTCTTTGGGGGTTTGACTTTCTCTAT
Source organism: Potorous gilbertii (assembly GCA_028658325.1). NCBI lineage: Eukaryota > Metazoa > Chordata > Mammalia > Diprotodontia > Potoroidae > Potorous > Potorous gilbertii. The sequence continues at coordinate 230,670,044 of CM053769.1, read as the reverse complement.
CAAAGTTATTCTATTATATACCTATTGGAGAAAAGTTTTCTTGCTTATCTCTATTAATAATACAGATAGGTCTAGATTAGTGTGAAAAATGAATGCTCTGAAGAGGTTGCATAGATACTTTTTTTAAAACTATAATTATGTAAAATGTGATCATTTGTTCTAGCCTTGTAGTTGTGTGCTCCATGAATTCAAATAATGTGACCACTTTAGAGGATTCGTTATTCACATTAATCTAGATCAAGCTGTAAGTCACTTTCAGGTTTGGAAAGCACTTTCTTCAAAATAGCTCTATGAAGAAGGCGCTGAAAGTATTATTGAGAGATCATCATCCTTTCCTCAGAAATTCCCTTTAGGATTCCTATAAACACTTGCCTATATAAGTTTTCCAATCTACCCTGGAATTTAAGAAATGGTTGCAACATCAGATGTAGCCATAAAAGAAAAAATTCACTTTGAGAAAGTCCTATGCCCTAGCTCAAAGCAAATAAAAGAAATGTACACTTATAATTAGGGACAATGATTGGGTCTAATTATTGATGCTATTGTCATTATTGCTAATTATTTTATTAATATTAAGAACTCTCAGGTATGGAAACTCCTCCACCAACATAGGTTGAAATGTTTTCTGCAACCTATTGTCTCAGGAAGTTTTATAGAACATTGAGACTTTAAGAGATTTGTCCAGTCAAGTAGCCATTAAAAGTTGGAGCTGGGACTTGAACCCAGATATTTCTGGGTCCAAGCATTGACTTCCCTTGGTGATCATGGGACAAGGTTTTGAGCTGGTGGGCTGGTGATAGCTATATATTTTGTAAAAATAACATTTAATTGATATAAATATATAATTGATATACAATATTTTTAATTGAATCTAATGTAATTTAATTGTTTTCTGTAAATTATTTGTCCCTTCCACTGAGATTCTTTTTTTATCTCATATCTGCTATATCATATGGCTTGATAGGCATATATGGAGTTTTCTTCCGATCTTCATAATTCTGAATTGAGTTGAATACCAATAATAATAATTATAGATAGTATCTGGACCGTTCCTACTATATGCCAGACACTGCATTAAGGGTTTTTCAAGTTCTAGCTCATCTGATCTTCTCAGAAGTCCTGGCAAGTAAGTGCTATTATTACCCACATTTTATGGTGGAGGAAACTGATGTAAACAGGTGACTTTCCCATGATCACATAGCTAGTAAGCATCTCGGGTCACTTTTGAACGTTGGTCTTCCTTACTCTAGGTCCAGCATCTTAGCCACTGTACCACCAACCAGCCTATAGAACTTAGAGTGCTCTTGGCAGAATTCACAAGTATATAGAGAGACAGATAAAAAAGAGAGATTCCATATTCATCAACATATGGATAACAGCAGTTGGCTTATGTGTGTATATGTTTGTGTGTGTGTGTGTATGTGTGTGTGTGCATGGTATGTGTAGTACCAAAGAATTGGAAACCAAGTAGATATTTGTTTATTGACTGAGGAATAACTAAAAAAAAAAGGTCAGTACATCAAGATAAAGGAATATTACTGTGCAATGAGAAACAACAAATATGAGACAAACTCTTGCATGAACTGATTTGTAGCGAAGTGAGCTGAACCAAGAAAGCAATACATACACTGGTTGCAACAATGTAAACACAAAGAAAAACTAAAAAAAACCCTGAATATTAATGTTGCAAAATTACAAAAAAAAATCATGAATTCAAAGAAGTCATGATGTGTATACTCTATTACAGAGATCCTTATACTCTGTCATTGATCTGTATACTCCATTATTGAGGTGAAAGATTCATGAGTGTAAATAATAGCATATATTTTCAATTTTTTAATTCAATATATTGGTCAATTTTATATTCCTTTTTTTAAAATATTGTCTATTCTATGAGAGTTAAACCTCAAAGATGATGTAGACGATACAAAAGCAAAGCATGTCAATAATACTATTTTTTATTTTTTATTAATAAATTTACTTAAGTTTTCAATATTCACTTCCACAAAATTTTGAATTTCAAATTTTCTCCCCATCATCCCCCCACCCCAGAATAGTGTGTATTCTAACTACCCTTTCCTCTAATCTACCCTCTGCCCCATTTCCTTCCCTTCTGTTTTCCTATAGAGTAGGATAGATTTCTATACCTCACAGCCTATATATCTTATTTCCTAATTGCATGTAAAAACAATTTTTAACATTCATTTTTAAAGCTTTGACTTCCACATTCTCTCCCTTTCCCCCATCACTCATTGACAATGCAAGCAATTCAGTATGGGTTATGCATGTGTGGTCATGTAAAAGATTTCCATAACAGTCATGTTGTGAAAGACTAACCATTTTTCCTTCTATCCTGTCCTGTCCTCCATTTGTTCAATTCTCTCCTTTGACCTGTCCCTCTGCAAAAGTATTTGCTTCTTATTACCCCTTCCCTCAATCTGCTGTCCCTTCTATTATACCTCTTCTTTTCCCCTCTTCCTCTCGGCTTTCCTGTAGGGAAAGATAAACTCCCATATCCAATTGAGTGTGTATATTATTCCCTCCTGAAGCCAAATTCAATGAAAAGAAGGCTCACTTATTCCCTCTCACCTTCTTCTTCTACTCCTCCATTTTAAAAGCACTTTCTTGCCTCTTTTATGTAAGATGATTAACTACGTTCTACCTCTCCCTTTCTCATTTTCCTAGTACATTCCTCTCAAACCCTTTATTTTATTTTTAGATATCATCCCTTCATATTCAGCTCACCCTGTGCTCTCTGTTTCTCTCTATCTCTTTGTGTCTCTCTCTATATATATATACAATCACTGCCTTTTTCTTTCTTCTATTATCTCCATTTTCACTGATTTAATGAAAAAAATGAAAATAAAATTCCAAAAGTCAGGTAATTTTATATATATATATATATATATATATATATATATATATATAGAGAGAGAGAGAGAGAGAGAGAGAGAGAGAGAGAGAGGAGAGAGGAGAGAGAGGAGAGAGAGGAGAGATAGAGACAGAGACACAAAGAGAGAGACACAGAGAACGACAGAGACAGAGAGAGAAAGGTCTCATGAGTTATAAGTATCATCTTTCCGTGCAGGAATGTAAACAGTTCAACTTTAATAAGGACCTTATGGTTTTTCTTTCTTGTTTACCTTTTCATGCTTCTCTTCACTCTTGTATTTGAAAGTCAAATTTTCTATTTTGCTCTGGTCTTTTCAACAACAATGCTCGGAAGTCCTCTATTTCATTGAAATTCTATTTTTTCCCCTGAAGTATTAAATTCCATTTTGCTGAGTAGGTGATTCTGGGTTCTAATCCTATCTGCTTTCACCTCTAGAAATTGATCCTTTAGTGTAGAAGCTGCTCAATCCTTATTGTGTTTCCATAATAGTGAATAATTTTTGGATACTTGTAGTATTTTCTCCTTGATCTGGGAACTCTGGAATTTGGCCACAATATTCCTAGGGGTTTTCCTCTTAAGATCTCTTTCAGAAAGTGACTGGTGAATTCTTTTCTTGTCCATTCTTTCCATTTATATTTCACCCTCTGGTTCTAGAATATCAAAGTAGTTTTTCTTGATAATTTCTTGAAAGATGATGTCTAGGTTCTATTTTGGTCATGACTTTCATGTAGTCCAATAATTTTTAAATTCTCTCTCCTGGATCCATTTTCCAGGTCAGTTGTTTTTCCAGTGAGATACTTGACACTGTATTCTATTTTTTCATTCTTTTGCTTTTGTTTTATAATTTCTTGATTTCTCATAAAGTCATTAGTTTCCATTTGTTCCATTCCAATTTTTAAAGAATTATTTTCTTCAGTGAGCTTTTGGACCATTTTTTTCATTCTGCTTTTTAAGGCATTCTTCTCCTCATTGATTTTTTTGGACCTCTTTTGCCATTTGGGTTAATCTAATTTTAAAGGTGTTATTTTCTTCAGTATTTTGGGGGGTTTCCTTTAGCAAGCTGTTAATTTATTTTTCATGATTTTCTTGCATCACTCTCATTTCTCATCTCAATTTTTCCTCTGCTTCTCTTACTTGATTTTCAAAATCTTTTTTGAGCTATTCCATGGCCTGAGACAAATTCATATTTTTCTTATAGATTTTGGGTGCAGAAGCTTTGACTTTGTTGACTTCTTCTGGCTATATATTTTGATCTTCTCCATCACTGGTGACATAAGAAAATACCTATTCACCAAGAAAGTAAGAGTAGATAGTCTGTTTCTTTTTCCCTGTTTGCTCATTTTCCCAGTCAGTTATTTGACTTTTGAGTTTTGTTAAGTGAAGGTCTCCAGAAGCAGCCTCCATTTCAGCAGTGGTTGTAGCTACCTGGGACTGAGTTGCAACTGGGACCTGACCACACACCCCTCCCAGTCAGGTAAAAGACCCTCCCCACTGACCTTTGAAGCTGTGTTTAGCATTTGTGAGTTGATAATCAGAGCAACCACTCATGATTCAGTCCCCTAAGACCTGTTCTTGCTCTGTCTGTGCTGGCATAACCCATGCCACACTGAACTCTGTTCCCAAACTGGTGCAATAGACCTTTCCCACCAACCTTCCAGATTGTAGTGGACTGGAAATTAGCTTCAGTCTGTCATTTCATGGCTTCTTCTGCTCTAGAATTTTAGATTCATTTTTACAGGTTTTTTGCAGTGTTTGGGATGAGAGCTCCAGCTGGTCCCTGCTTCTACTCCATCATCTTGGCGTATATATATATATATATATATATATACACATATATGATATAAACCTAAAATGAAATACTCCCTATCCTCAAAAACACTGCTTTCTATCTCTGACTTCATTTTCTTAACCAGTTATTTATTTCCCAAATAGATCTTTCATTTTTGAAGAACTGCCTTCAATTTGCAACATGATACAATACTAACTGTATCACTGCGACTTCCCATTCTTGATAAGAATTCATAATCTCTAAAAATCTTTTCAGGTTCCTTTTGGTGGTATTGTCTGTCCCCAGGTGTATCACCTGAAGCGGGTTGTGGTGATCAAACTAAAGATGTCTCAAAAGGTTCTCTGCCATAACTTCAATGCAGGATGTGGGAGAATAGCATATCTCTTTAATATTTAGGTGAGTTCAACATATGGCCCCTCGGCAGAAAGACACCAGTTACCATTGATTTTCTTTTATTCTGCTAAGCTGTACTAAATGTTTCCTTTTTGTTATGTCTGAAGCTCAAAAATATTTTATAGAGTCTCAATTTTGTCTATAAAAGGAAGGTTACATTTTCTCAGAAAGACCTTTATCATCACTAATTTTACTGTGCTAGTAGACTGAACTCTAGTTATTGAAACAATATTCAGCATAAATAGTACACAAGAGACCCTGGGGGCAAAGTAGAAGGAAAGGGCAAAACATCACTTAGCTTCCCTGTCGGCCTTCCCATTGGTCACTATTGAGAGAGACCTAAAAATATGTCCAGTTTAGAGAAGTCTCCTGGGCATCCAAAACAATGGAGCCATGTCAACTATTCTTTTGAACCCCCAGACATTTAGATGATTTTGAATCTTTATTTATCAGCAATCAACTCTGCCAAAAGTCTCCACAATTATGGCCAATCAGAAATTACTTTCCCTCATCTTCAAATCTCCTAGCTATATACTACCTCTAGATACCCATAATGGTAACATTACACCTTCCAGTTATGACCAAGTTTCCTATTTTTTAGAGCTGACCAAGCTAGAAGCTACTAGCTTTATTGTTACCTTTGAATGTTGTGTAAATGAAGAGAATGATGAAATTAAACAATCCATTGCCCTACCTCATTTAGCTCTGACATCTTAATGGGTGAGAAAATAACACAATTGAATCAATCAATGGCATAAACTATGTGTGGACAAGTCCTAGGAATCACATCAAATCAATCAAATGCATACATTAAACTAAATGTGGGAGGGGGTGGGTAAAGTCCCAATGGATCTTGAACTTCTGATCATCACCCTAGCAGTGTCTCTATATAATTGTTTTTGCGTCAGAAGCCAAGGACAGGTTAGAGTAGACATAATGAAGGCAGATTCAAGACTCTACAGGTGTCTGGCAGAAAAGCTACTCCTTAAGGAAAACAACTTGAGTCCAGCAAAAAGACTTCTAGGAGATACAAATTACCACTTTTGTCCCATGTACTCCTTAACTTTGGGCAACCTCTTCCCCGGATCCTGTATGTACTTCTCTTGGAATGTTTCATAGATTTGTGGGGATATTTTGTACCAATTGTCTTTCTTACACCGCCTTAATAGATACCCCTTTTTAAAAGCAAAAAGAGTCTATCTGAGTGCTATCACCAGATAGTCATGGGAGAAGGACACCAGTGGGAATTCATGAATTAAAGACTTGAAAACACTTTTTAGATCCCATGAAGTTTACAGAATAAAACTCTGAGGAGAGAAGTAGATATATTCTTGGAACCTCACCTACCAGTTTGAGGGGAGGTTGAGGCAAATACATTTATAGCCTGTATATGCTACTATACTTTCAAAACTTTTGTTGTGTCACCTGTGGACCCTCCCTATCATTCCTTGAAAAATGAGAAATAACTTTCTCAATTCCACTGCATTTAGAATGAGCCTCATAATTATTATATAGCTCCAAAGGGTTTTCATATTTTCCTAGTCTGCGTCACAGTTGTCTACCCTCTAATTTCCCCAAACAGATCAGGATTCCTCTTTGTATCATCAGATTCTTTTTGTTCTTTCAAACTTTTGTTTTTTTGCATTATTTCAATATCTCTTCTATCCTTTCAGGTGACAGAGTAAGGATGTGAACTCATTTTTTTTTAAACTTCAAATTCAATGCTCTTTCTACAACTAGAATTAGAGGATCATAGATTTCAAGATGGAAGGAACCATGGAGGCTTTTAAATTCAAGCCCTTCAGTTTGCATATGAAGAAACTGACACAGAGAATTTAAGGGAATTGCCAAGTATCATATCTAGAAGGCAAAAAAGGCAGAATTCGAACCCAGGTCTTCCTGACTCCAAGTACATTGTATCATCCACTATACCACACTTTCTCACAAAAATTATTGTCAGCAAATCAATACTGTGAACAAGTATAAAATTTCTGTTCTCATGTGGCTTATGGTATAGTTAGAAAAGATAGATCACATGACCTAACTGAAGAACAAATTTATAAATAGGTAAGATGAAATAATATTTGTAAAAGTGCTTAGCACAGTGCCTGGCACATAGTAGGTACCATTTAAGTCTTGGATAGTACTGTTATTATCATACTACAAGTGTGAAGAACTACACTATTAGTGAGGAGAGGTTGATGAGAAGTGAAATGAATGGATTCAGCTAATTATAACAAAATTAAAGGAAGAGATCCGTGATCTGGGTTTTGAAGTAAATTAAGTGGCTTAGCTTGATGTAGGAATGACTACCTTTCTCTGATTTTTCATTAAAGAATGGAAATGACTCAGGGTTCCTAAAGGCTATGCCACCACCACACATATCCTACCATGTCCTTAAAGGGGGGAAAGAATTCAAATGTAGACCCAGTGACATTATATTTGTTCTCTGAGGACAAATCTAGATAAAGTCAGTGAGTCTCATCACCAGATTGGTGATGAAAGGATGAAATATTTACCTCAGAACAGCTCACAAGGTGCAACCTTTCGAAGTACTAACTTATAAGGGAGCTGGAATGTGTCACCATTTATAGAAGTATATATGCTGTTAGAGTTACAAATGGAAGTACTGAAGAAGACTGGATAAAAAAATAGACCTGGAATGGCAGAGATAAAGGTAGCATGGTAAGGATGACAAGGTGTGTAGGGAACAAGTAGGTTAGTGACCATATTTTAGAGGTTTCCTTAAGAAGAGTAGAGAGAAATTGGGTTAGTGAAATAAAAGAAGGAAGCAGGGGAGCTTGACTGGGGTGTTAAAGTGGTGATTCCTTCATGTAAGTGTTGGACTAGATGACCTGGAGACACTCTTTTCAACTCTCAAATCCTCTGATTTTGCGAGATGGGTTATGAGCGTACAAATACATAGGGGCGTGAGAAGCATACTTACCTTCATGATTAGAAGACATTCGGTGGGAAAGCAAGAATAATGAATATCGCCATCAGTAAAAACATTTATCAAACTGAACGTCTTAGTATTTTCCCTTCCTTCCATATCAGTTGGATCAGACTGCTCAACACCATTTCTCCTGACCTCATCCTCCTCAATGAGCTGAGACTGCCTTGCTCACTGAAAGCATCTACAAGGCTATCAGATGAAGCTGAGAGATTCAACTATTGTGGACTTTGGAAAGAATATACTATAGACAACAGGTTCTCTAACATGGTGCATGATATGATGAAAGTAGTGTTTGAATTAAATACATAAAGAAATCTGTGTCATTATACCTTCATTAAGACCATTATCAGTCTGGAAATTAGGTACAGTATCAGCACTTCAATACATTTTTTTAAGTGTTTACTGTAGATTGATTAAAAAAGAAATTCAAAAGACTCTTTTTCTACCCTGAGGATGATTGGTTTGTTTTCTTCCTCCTATCAGTCTACCATCAAGGTTATAATTAAGTCATTGGCTTATGTGGCCTGTATTTATAATTACAATATATGATCAAGGATTGTAAACAACAGGATAACTGTATTATCACACTGTCTAATTATCATGTTAACTGACTGACAGCAGGCTAACTGTTTCATCCCTTACTAGAAAGAAGAAATCTGACAGATCCTAGAATTTCACTTTGATGTCAGATTTGTATATGAAAGTAACAAAGATTGGACTCCTTTGAAACAAGCTTCGAATGTGGTTTTATTCAGTCAGTCAGTTTTCAACTTCATAACTATACTTTGCTTTGAAGTGCCATGTAGCCTAGAGTTTGTTATTATTACATATTTATTGCGGGCACAGCAATGATTTTTAGGAGGGTGAAAGAGGAAGACAGAAGAAAACAAGCTCCTGGAAATGACCTGAGATGCCTATAGTTGCTTCTTCAGGGTTTGGATAGAGGCATTAATGTATATTGCCCACTAGAGGACTTTATCAGGGATGACTCAGTCTTCTATGACAAGTCCAATCCCATCTTTCTTCCAAGGATCAGCTGAAGGCCCACTAACATGATATTTTTTCTTTTCTACTCTCATACACACTAGTCACATACTTGTTAGAACACAATTTAACACTCAATTACATTGTTTCATAATCTTTATATTTTTCATGTATGTCCTTCCAATTATGCACTAGAGGCATGGATTGTGACATATACGACTATATTTTACACAATTATATAGAATGCTAGAGATCAAAGAGATTTCAGAGATCATCTAGTGCTACTCATACTTGGAAAGACTTCCTTTTCAAACATAATCAAAAAGTTGTCTACCATGTTCCTAGGAATAGGGAATATATTCAACAAGTACTTTTTTGTTGGTTGGTTGTTGCCTTTCACTCTCCAAGAGGACCAAAATGACATTACCATGATAAAGTCAAGCTTCAGTGTGTCAGACTGTGGCTGATCAGACCAATATGAACTCAGAATGCTCTTCCACAGGTTGGGCACAGTTAGTACATGTGAACATTTGAGGTGGATACTCCAAATTTGTGCATCCTACATTTACTTTGTGCTGTCTCTATTCTGCTTTGCTCCAAGAGCATAGCATCATTTCTGATGTGGGCATGCCATGCTGAGCAGTCCTGTACTAGTGTCTCCCATGTTGCACAATTAAATCCAAAGTTCTTGAGAGAGACTTTGGGAGTGTCCTTGTATCACTTCTTCTGTCCCATGCAAGTTCTCTGTAAAATAGTGCTTTTGCCAAGCATACACTTTGCATTCAAACTACACGACCAGCCCATTGGAGTTGTGCTCTCTGAAGCATAGTTTGAATGCTTAGCAGTTTAATTCCAGCAAGGACCATAGTGTCTGGTACCTTAGCCTGCCAGGTGATCTTCAGAATCTTCCTAAGACAGTTCAAAGGGAAGTGATTAAGTTTCCTGGCATGGTGCTGGTCGACTGTCCATATTTCATAGGCATACAACAATGAGGTTAGCACAACAACTCCATAAGACCTTCAGTTTTGTAGTTAGTCTAATACCTCTTTTCTCCCATTCTTTCTTATAGTGTGACGGTAGAGTAACAGAACGAGTATGTTTGAGTGTACAGTATATAGAGTATTGGAACTGCCTATAGTCAGGAACACCCAAATTCAAATCACACCTCAAATACTTAATAGCTATGTAACCCTGGATAAATCATGTAACTTCAGTTTCTTCATACATAAAAACATGGAAAATAATCATACCTACCTTCACAAAGTTAATTCTATTGGCAGGATCAAATGAGTTAACATAAGAAAAATACTTTGCAAAACCTTAAAGTGTTATTATAAATATATCTGTAGAAAGGATCCAATAAGGGATAGTAAATGGTGAAAAGGTAACTGTGGAATAGTAACTAAGTTACTGTTTTCAGAAATACTGCTTCTATCATACCATGCACTATTTTAAAGAACCTGTTGTCTAGTATATTTGATTCAAAGTTTTCAACATTTAAACTTTCAGCTTCATCTAACTTAATGGCATAGTGAATGTTTTCATTATGCAGGGCAGTCTTGACTCTTCTTGGAGAGAGAGTCAGGAGAGATGGTACTGGGCAGTCTAATCCAGCCGATGGAAAAGGAAAGGAAGATACTGAGATGCTCATTTTGAGAAATGTTTTTTTCTATTGATCTTAGTATTCATTGTTCTTACTTTTCTATAAAATGCCTTCTGATTATGAAAGTAGGCATGCTTCTCATGCCTCCAAATATTTTTATATTCATAATCCATCTTCAGTCTTGATCTCTCTGTTCAGTTTCATTATCAATAAAAATTAATCAAGGACTAATGCAAATGTGACTCCCTAACATAATTTTATGGGATAAAAATATTTGATTTGTGTTTTTAGAGAGCTTTCAAGTAGGTATCTGATAGCTAAAACCATTAAGGCAAATTTTCCTGTACCTAAGTCACTCCTTAGTAATCAATCGGTAATATACAGTCTTTGATTGTCACATAAGTGAATTAGCTTGAGTGTCCGATTTAGCCTAGAATATCCCTGTCACTGTCAACTTGTGGCTCCCATTCTAAGAGGTAGAATGGAGTAGTGGATAGAGTGTTTGGACGTGGAGTTAGGAAGGTGGCATCAACATTTACTAGCTGTGTTACCCTGGGCAAATAATTTAACTTCCCTTAACCTCCGTTTTCTCATATGTAACAAGGGTGTAACTCCTACTCCACAGCATCATGGTCAAAATACTTTATAAATCTCAGTAATTACAATCACCATTACCAGTGTCATTATCTTGCAAATGTACAACGAATGCCAAGAGGGCAATATTGGTTGTTTTGTGTAGCTTTCATTCTGTCATTCAATCAGTCAATAAACATATAGTAAATAATAACTACGGGCCAAAAACTGTGATGAAGCTCTTTTCTAAAGACAAAAATAGCTCTTTTTCTTCAAGGTAGAGATGGCACTCAAATAGTTAATTATATACAAGATATTTACAGACGAGAGAGAAGGAAATCTCAGAAGGGAGGGAACTAGCTGCTGGAGTGACTGGATAAGGCTTCATGAAAAAATAGAGGTGTGAGTTGATTCTCTAATAAAATCAGGGAAATTAAGTGGCAAAAGAGGTAGAGATGAGGGGCCAGACCATTCTAGGCCTTAGGGGCAGAGGTATAAATGCATGTCCTCAGGAAGATTGTCATATTGACAAAAAGTAATCTTTGCAAAATTATGGGGAGATGCAGACAGATTCAGAGAGATCCCTACATTTGGAGTCTGAGAATTCGGAATTTGAATATTGGCTCTTCTACTTCCTACCTATGTGACCCTGAGCAAGGCACTTAATCATTCTGGGACTTACCTTCCTCATCTGTAGAACAAGGGGTTGGACTAAATATCCAATAAGTTCCCTCCCAGACATAAGTCTATGGTGCCACAAAATTTTTAATTTTCAGTTCTGGGGAGATAAGAATTCAATAAATTATTCAATATGCATTTATTAAGCGCCTGTGATGTGGCAGTCACTGTGCTAAGCACTGGAGATATAATTAACAAAACGACAATTCTTGAACTCAAGGAACTCACAATCTAAATTGAAAGACAACACACAAAAGGAGGCAATAAAGGGAGAAAAGTAATAGGGATGAGACCCAGAGGAATACAGTCCTGGACTTGCTTGGAGCCAGGCACAACAGCAGAGGCAAAGCAGAGTGATCTGATGGTACAGTTTCTGCCCTCTATAAAGGAAGGCATTGGGAGGAGCTTGCAACCCTGTCCTCCAGTCAGAGGGTAGAGGAGGCTGAGGAAGGTGGTGTCCCTCAGGACCTGAGTTCAGATAAATGGTGAGGGGATTAGAAGTGATGAGATCATCCTGGGAGAGTTATCTTATTTCAAGAGATGAAATCAGGGAGGGCAATAGATGCAAAACCTTATCCAGAAAATAATAGCATATCATGTCAAAGCTGGATGAGACTCAAGGTCACACAGTGAAACCTTCTCATTTTAGAGATGAGAAAACCAAGACTGACAATTTAAATTACTTACCTGAGGTTACACATAATTTGAGCCCAGATTTTCTAATTACAAATTCCATACAATTTCCACCAGACTATATTATCTTCTGTTTCCATATACCTATCATATTGTTGCTGTTGAATCATTTCAGTCACGTCCAACTCTTCATGACCACAACTGGAGTTTTCTTTGCAAAGATACTGAAGTGGTTTGCCACTTCCTTCTCCAGTTCATTTTATAGATAAGGAAACTGAGCCAAATAGCGTGAAGTGACTTGCCCAGGGTCATACAGCTAGTAAGCATCCAAGGCCAGATTTGAACTCATGGAGAAGATTCAAAGGGCAGGGATCTATCCATTGCACCACCTACATATAATGGATGGCAGGGGTATGCTGGAGTCAGCTCATACCTGCCCATGAGAGTTACTTGTTTGTTAAATTTTTAGTGTGAGCATTTATACATTTGACATTGATAAATGCTATAAATAGTTGCTTGATATATTATTTAGTTGATTGTTTAGATTTAAGAAAATGAGGGAGAAAATGTTAATAATGCAGATTTAACTTAAAAGTATTTCTCCCATTTATTTTTTGGAAAGGAAAGCTGGTTGTTGATCATTTATCAGCACACTACTGACTTTGTATATACATGAATATAATGAAGAGATAAAAATTTGCAGAGGCACAATTAAGGTAGGTGAATTCTTGGGTTAGAGGAAGTCTTATTAGAGTATTCTTTCAAGAGATTTGGAAAAGAAAGTATTTTAAACCAGAATATAGTGCAATGATAAAAATTCAAGCAGGCCTTTAAAATTTAAACTTGAATGAATATCAAGGAAACAAAAAAGTAGATATCTATATATAAGCATATATATATATATATATATATATATGTATGTGTATATATATATATATATGTACATATACACATGTATTTATATGCATACATATGTGTTTATAATAAAACAAATTATTTTTAAAATTATTTTAATTTTTAAAATTATAGTAATGTTAAACAGTGCTATAATAGATCCATAGATAAGTAGAAATTGTTATAAATTGATGTTGTACTCCTAACTTCTGGGTGAATGAGCCTAAGTTACTCCTGGTAATGATAAGTTCATAGAATCTCAGAGTGGGAAGGGAGTTCAGAGGCCCTCAACACCAATGGATACCCGAAAAAAAAGGCATCTCTGTAAGGTACCTGAGAAGTAGTTACCCAGTCTTTGCTTGAAGATGTCTAGGGATTAGGATCTCTTTGTCTCCAGAGAAAGGTCTTCAAATTTTTCCTAGCTACATTTTATTTTCCTTACATCAAGCCTAAATCCGTCTGCCCTTTTTGTCACTTCTTTCCATTGCTCTAATTTCAGCCCTGCAGCCAGATAGAACAATCTAATTCCTTTTTCACATTACAGATATCCAGTTACTACTTGAGGATTTTTATCATATGCTCACATACTCATCCTCCACATCTCATAACCTTCTCTTTTCCAGGCTAAATATTGCTAAGGTCCACCCCACCCTCTAAAGAGTTCTTTTATGTCAAGTCTTAAAGACTTTCAACAAGCTGGCTGCCCACCAATAGATGATCAGTTTTAAGCTTCTACTCTAATAAAAGCAGGGGTTTCCTGGAGCCAGCTCAAACCAGCTCACTGGATCCCATTTAAAAATTTTCATTGTTAGCATTTACACTTCAGAAATCATCAAATGTTACAAATCAAGGCTTGATTCATTATTTTGTTGATTGTCCAGATTTAAGAAACTAATTGGGAAAAATCTTAGTATGTCAGATTAAACTTAAAAATGTGTCCCCTGTACATTTTGTTCCCACAGAGAGCTGCTTGTTAGGCATTTATCAGCGAATCCCTATGTGTAAGACAATTTAGCTATACTCTGCTACACAGTCATGAATTGTACTCCCTACTAGGGCCAGGCATTATGATCACCTTGGGTAAGTTATTTAATTTCTCTGGGATTCAGTTCCCTTATTTTTAAAATGATGGTTTGGGACAAGGTAATATTCTAAGACACTTTTGCATTCAAAGTCTATGATCCCATGACCCTGTAGCATTGGTATATGGCCTTAAGGAATGAATGAAAGTTTTGTTAAGGGTTCAGAAAGAAAACATGGGATACTCCACTGACACAGAGATCTGGTTAAGGAACCACAGTGGAAGACACTGAGAAAGCCAAGTATCCCTGGGTCGTTTAGGAGTTGGGGGAAAGATTAAGAGTACAGAAAGATAAGTGAATGTTTACGTCCAACAACCTCTTGTTATTTTTTTTTAATTAACTGAAATGGTGCTTTGAGGAGAAAATATCAAAGAGAAATGTGAAAAAAAAATTTAAAGGATGAAAAAATCAGAAAGGGAGAAGCATGAATAGCATGAGGAAGGATAAGGAAGAATCTGATAAGTCATCCAAAACATGGCTCTCATTATTTTCCAAAAAAGCTAAAGCATCTACGGTTTCCCATTTGCAGATAAATTTCAAGGGATCCTTGACCTTATATGGAAAAAAAAAAGGACATCTTTATTTTCATTCTAACTGAAATTTAGGACTTCCTATAATTAGATTTTTAAAAATGTATTATTCTGCAGAGTGTTTAGGTTTCATCAGTCAACATGATCCAAAATAAAAGTTAAGAGTGACTCCTCCAGCATTTCTGGAAAAATCCAAATGTCCTTTTCCTAAACACAAGTTTCCATCTTTTAAAGGTGGGGCCTAATGCAGAGCCAGCTTCTTCCACTACAGATAAAAATGCCAAACCACTTCAGTATCTTCACCAAGAAAATCCTATGGACAGTATGGTCTATGGGGTCACGCTAAAGGAATCTTTAGTGTGGAATAACTGAGGGTGAGGGCTGTTGAGCCCTTTTCAGGGCTGCTCATCCACATTAAGTGTCCACCTGATTTTCCCAACTCTCACCTGTGGCTCCAACCTTCGAGTGGCCACATCTTGGTAGACCATCCGGGCAAACAGCCTAAAGCCAGATTGAGGGTAACTGTGAGGCCTCAAATCATTAGGTAAGTTGGGGGAGTGGTATTGATTTTGAGCATGTGAATAAGCAGAAGAGAACAATTTGTTCCAATGGCCATGAAGGCCACAGAAGCAGATGGTGTGGAGCTCCTAGAGCCTGATCTGACATCAAAGATGCCAAGGTTTTCCAGTGCAACCCAAGCCATTGCCAGTCTTCTTGACTTTTGTCTTGCCACCAGACCTTGATGACTTTGGCAGAGAGAGTGATATTAACAATTGTACAGCTCCTCCTTAGTTAAATCCAATTCACTCACAAGTCAAGACATTGCCTATGAGGCTACTGATCCTCTTCAAAAACATAGGATGAGAAACAACCACAATGCGGAGGCAACTTTTTCTCTATCACGTGGGTAGCTATAGCTTCCCTGGTTGTCTGTCTGCATCTTTACAAACGGATCTATGTGACTGTTTGCTCACACCTTTCCTGCTGTACTTCCAGCTGATGTATACGTTGTAGGTGCCATGAATTGAATGAGTTTGAAGGCCTTTGGCCTGGTCTCTCTCTTTTACTCAGTTCTAAGAAATGGAACTAGGGGGTTGGGTTTTTTGTTTGTGTGTTTATTCCTGTTCTGTGTTGTTTGTCTTCCATTTTAGGTATCAGAGGAGGTCCTGATGATCTGAGCGCTTGGAGTCGTAGTGTCCTTGGAGCCAGGATGGCAAGCAGGATGATGCAGTGGCCAACCTAGCTGACAAGGAAGCCCTAAGAAGCCAGGATGCTTGGGAACCTGAGGGAGATTTTGGACTTGGAACTGGCACTATGTTCTATGGGAAATGGGCCCCTTCCCCTCCCCAGAGACTGAGTAGCACATGTATGTATATGGGGGGAAGCATTATGCCTCCTATGTGTTGAAATGTGTGTGTGTGTTGGGAGAATGTGCCTGTACATTTGTAATTATCTTTGGATTAAATACTCTTCTTGGGAGGAAGTTCACTGTGTAACACATGGGGCCTTGTATAAAATAAAATATGGCCCTTTGCTTTTGGGAGGAGTCCTAGAGAAAGATTCTTTGCCCAGGATTTCTGATTTTTTAAATACTTTGAACAATGAGATCCTGGAGAAATGTGGGGTTTTTTTTTCTTTAATTCTATATAAGGATTGATATGCTACGTTCATTAAATTTGTGAAAGATTTGGAATCACTAGAGTGGAACTGGTCAGAAGAAATGTCCCAATTATTCTTCTTGCATGTAAATAAACCTAAATTGCTTGCCTTTCGTGAAAGCAAAATGTCCTACAACTTTTATTCCTGCGCCCTAATCTACAAGTTAGCTATGCCTGTGCCACTTTTAACTGAGTCTGTTTTTCTTCTTGTCTTGTTGGATGAGTTTGAAATTCCATTTTGCCTTTGCAAGGTTCGAGGGAGGAAAGGGGATTATACCTCCTACTCTTTTTTTATTTTTTATTTTTTAATATAATATAAATTTATTTATTTAACTTTTTACATTCATTTTCACAAAATTTTGGGTTCCAAATTTCTCCCCATTTGTCCCCTACCCCTACCCCAATACATACAGCATTCTAATTTCCCCTATCACCAATCTGCCCTCTCTTCTATCAACCTTCCCTTCTCTTTTCCCTATCTTCTCTTTTGTCCTGTAGGGCCAGATAACTTTCTATTACCCATTACCTGTATTTCTTATTTCCTAGTAGTAAGAACAATACTCAACAGTTATTCCTAAAACTTTGAGTTCCAACTTCTCCCCATCCCTCCCTCCCCACCCATTCCCTTTGGGAAGGCAGGCAATTCAAAATAGGCCATATCTGTGTAGTTTTGCAAATGACTTCT
>CM053769.1:230641411-230652193 GCA_028658325.1 Potorous gilbertii | reverse complement strand
AAAATAAATAAATAAATGAGACAGTTAACAGAGAGAAAGTGATTCCTATGTTGTAAGTACGACCCAGCTGTATTCCTTGTAATATAGAGAACCTGATCTCTAGGCAGGTTGAAATGATGCTCCGAATGAAGACATCACATCCTTTCTCTCTACATCTCATCCTCTAGCTCCCTCTCTAACCTTCCTTTCTTCTTCTCTGCTACAAACCAACATGATGTATAGCAGATAGAATACTGAGCTTGGTGTCAGAAACATTTGGGTTCAAATCCTGTCTTCAACATTCACAAGCTGTGTGACTAGAGGAAATGTCTGGGATCCTCAGTTTCCTCATCTACAAAATGGGTATGATAATACATGTAGCATCTACTTTATAGGTTTGTTCTGAGGCTTAGATAAGATACATATAAAGAGCTCCCAAAAAAGTTGAGCTCTTGAAAATACTATGCAAATATAAATTATTATGACTATATTCAGGCTGACACCAGTGTTAGAAAGTAAGTAAAGTATAATTCATTGTTATCCTTATGTGTTATGCTTGTATAGAAAGATTTACAGAGTTGGAGGGGGGAAAAGTCTATTTCCTATATATAAAAGCTATTTTTAGCATGAATGAATTAAACTAAAATTCCCTACAAATAGTCCCTACACACGTTAGTCCTGGGTAATCTATAATTAGAGTCTTGACTTTTAAATAGATTTGTATGTCTATATGCATAATTGTACATGTCATACTGTAGATCTGACAAACAAAAATGCTTTATTGTCTGATAGTAAAGATTTTTTGGATTTTCAGGACCTGGCTGGCAAGGAATTGTTGAGGGATATTTCCACCGTGAGTAGCACTGATAGTAAAGTGTTTCATGTTTCAAAATGGCCTTCCCATTCCTCATCTCAACTCATGGAAAGTCTCATTCATTCCTGTAAAAGAGTTGAACTCATCTCAGTATAGGGAGCATTTCGATTAAATTACTACTTCACATCAATGCATGAATAACAATAGCAATAGCTGATATTTCTATAAAGTTACAAGGTTTGCAAAGCACTTTACCATATTATCTCATTTTATCCTCACAACAACTCTGGGAGGGAAGTGCCTTCAACAATAATTAATTTTTTAAAAAAAGATAATCTCTGAGGCTAAGAATTCTAATTGAAATTAAAATTTGTGAGAACATAAGAGAGTGAAAAAAACAGTTTAAAATAATATGAAATAAAAATTGGGGAGGGGGGGAAGGAAAAGGAGCACCAACGCCTCCTAGTAATGGTCTTCCAACCAGGTGGCTCTCCATAGGCTTAATTTCCTTAAAATGTTTCTGTTCCTCATAGTCTTTTCTTCCTATTCACTGGAGCCTATGAATTTTCTAGAAGACTTGTGTTTTTCACTAATCCAATAGATTTAGAACAGCTGAGAAGGCACAACAACAGGGTCAAACAAATGGGAAGTGGAAGCTGCGGCTGGTGAACCTGAAGAGTTGGTGAACCTCTCGCTCCTGCTACAGTTATCTTCATTTGGTATACTTAAGTAGGGAGAGACACAGCTTCCATTTTAGAGTTTAGAGTTTAGAAATTATATTATAAAGTACTGGACTCACTAAGCTATATATTGTTTTTCTCTGCTCCCACTGTCTGGGGCTAGATCTGTTACATTTTAATTTCTCCCTCTCCTCTCAGTATTCTGGTACACTAAAAGAGTTTAGGGAATCCTCTGTTTTGTCATTGGCCAGAGTCCCCATTCACTGTGTTTCCTTTCTTAGGGGTTGATAACTAACTCCCCAGTTATATTCTACTATTTAAAATCAGAATAGATTTTATAAAATTTATCACAAATATATAGTAAGAAGAAATATATAGATATTTCTACCATCTCTTCAACATTTCAGGAGTATAATCCTTTCTATATGACCTCAGTCTCTGAGGAGGAAGAAGATTAAACCCATAGCTTTGTATGTTCAGATCCAAAGCCCCACTGGACCAGCATCCTGAGTCCATACTTCTTAAGGATTTCCTGATGGGCTGATTAAAAAATTTCTCCTGAATTCATGGACTTCATGATCCCCATGGCTCAAGCTCCTGCATTGGAGATTCTCTTTACTGTACCTAGAACTGAAATGAACAAATGAAATAGACCAAAAACTTAGTCCCATTTGTTAGGGTGACATGGTCTCAAAGGGGAGAGGTGAGCTGTTAGGCTTTTCATGCTTATTGCATTATGTCAATGGCTGTAAACAAAAAAGACCTTCACTCTTAGACACGAATGCAGGAAAGAAGGTAAACTGTGTCTCCAATCAGGTCATTTTAAAGATGCCAAGAGTTCTGGCTACATAGTCAATAGAAAAAGGCTATTCCCAACATAGTGATAAGCATCCACTTCCCCTTGTCTGCCATATGTTGACCCAATTTTAGGTGATTTGGTTATATGTTAAACTACCAACACAGAAGAAAAAAGGAAAGAGACAGGTTAGATCTTGTCAAAGTGGGGCAACACACATATTAATGATTATAAGAATGATAAAAAATAGCTATCATTTACATAGGACTTACACTGTGCCAGGCATTGTGCTAAATGCTTTACAAGTTTTGCTCATTTGATGCCCACAATAAACCTGGAAAGTAGATGCTAGTACTATTACCATTTTATAGTTGAGTAAACACAGGCAAATAAAGGTTAAGGGACTTGCTGGGGTCAGGATCATACATATAATAGATGTCTGAGACCAGGTACGAACTCAGGTCTTCCTTAGTCTAGGCCAAGTTTTCTATCCACTCCACCTATCTTGTGATTTCTTTAATTTTTACCTCTATGCTATCAAGGTTTTCTTTGTCAAATGGGAGTTGGGGGAGTGGAAAGGGTATAGAGTTGTGCTATTGAGCTACTGTATGTTTGATAATAAATATATTGCTGGCATTGCAAGAGTGATAATTACTCAGGAGTTTATATTATAGAATGTATTCCAAATTTATACCTTCTGCGGACACTTGTCTTTCTTACTTTTCAATATTGTTGATAGATTGTGAATGAGATAAATCTGAATCGTTGTTCGTCCTTTCTTCTGGAAGGGGATCCAGATAATCAAGTGGTAAGGATGGGGGTTGAGAAAGATTTTAACTGCCATGACACAAGGGTTCTGTCAATGCTGAGGGAAATGAGATGTTGTTTGGTACAATGTGACATACAAGACAGTGGGTATTCTTTATACATATGGGTCATCTGTAAGTCAGATGTTTGGAAATAAGGGATTATGCATATTTAACATGACAGGTTCTAGGCACATGTGAACTATTTCTTAGAAAAATCAAGGCAGTAATTCATTCAGTAATAACAACTGGAGACCAATATTCAACACTAGTGGCATAGCCACTATTTTGCATCCTGTCTTCGACACTAGGTATCTATGTTACCCTGGCAAGTTATTTAAACACTTTTCAGCTTGTTTTCTCATCTGAAAAACTGAGTTAATAATAGCAGCTACTTTAAAGGGTTGTTTTGAGTATCAGATAGTATTCTCATCCTTGCCATAGGTGTCAGTATGTTCCATATCCCTTTTCAATAATAGTTTTATTAATTTAATTATTAATTTTAAAAAGAAAATATGGTGTACTACAATAGACTGTTGGGTTTTTCCCCCATTCTGGAAAGTCTCTTACCTGATGAATATGGTGAGGGAATGGATACTGGTTAAGGAAGAGACAATGAAAATACTGATTAGACTGTGACCTGAAAATATCTCACCCGTACATATAAATCACAGGAAGGTGTATGCCTGACATTGTCCTAGTTTTCTTCAGCCAAAATTAAAATTAAAAGCACACACCCTTGAAAAGTCTAAGTCACTTGTCTTTAGCAAGACTGATGAACAACCCAAGGAAAATCAGTAGCCAGTGATAGAAAACAGGAGGGGCCTTTTTTGGAGAAACCTAGCTATGCACAGCATGACTTTTGTGGCAGACACTGGGTGGGGGAAGGTGGTGTAGGTGAATGACTGTATTCATCATTGAGTAAGAGAAAAGGTGCTTACTACATCCATGAGTTGCTCATGATATCACAAATGTCTTGACTCTGCAAGTGTGTATGTGTGTGATACTGTGAAGCCAAAGGCATTTTATTGTATTTCATAAGCTCCCTCAACAGGAAGAGCAAGTCTTAGGAGCATGAGCAACCAACAGGACTGGGTCTTACTAATGTGTAGAAGTGTTACTTTGCCTAATGCGTTTTAGACACATAATCATAGAACTGAAAAAGTGAAAACACAGCAATAACCAAAGGAAAAAAAACTAAGTCCTGTTGATTCTTTATCTAAAGGGTACTCATACAACTCTTCCACTCCACTTTCACTACCATCACACTATTGTAGTTTCCTGTTCCCTCTCACCTGGACCAGCCTCTTAATTAATCTCCCTGCCTCTAGATTTCTCTCTTTTTAAATTGATTGTGCATAGCAATGAATCTCCCCAAAACAAATTCCTAACTGTGTCATCCTCACACCCAATTTTTTTTAAATGTTATTTATTTGTTTTGACTTTTCAACATTCACTTTTATAAGATATTGAGTTTAACTGCCCTTCCCCAAAATGGCATGCTATCTGATATTGGCTATACACATACATAGCATAATAATCATATTAAATATATTTATGCTTTAGTCATGTCGTAAAGAAGAATTGAAACTAAAGGAAAAAATCATGAGAAAGAAGAAACAAAAAAAGAGAAAAAGAAAATAGTTCTTTCTCTGGATGTGGATAGCATTTTCAGTCTTTCTACAAAAACCTTTGATAGATCCCCACAACCTAATAAATAATATTGGAATTCATTTTCTTGATAACTCAAGCTTAAGACTCTTAATAATTTGTCCCCAATCTAACTTTCCAAACAGATTCCAAAATATTATTCTTTATACTCCGTGTAGTCCAGCTGAAGTGAACTTCCTGTTTCTTTAACATCTCAACACTTTCTCACCTTTCTGACAATTTAGGCTGCTTCTGACACCATAATGTTCTTTCTCCCTTAATTCTTCCTACCCAGTTCCTTTCAGGTATAAAAGGATGGACAGGCCAATGATATTCAATTTTTTGTTTCATGGACAGTATACTCTGCCTGACACATATGCACATGGAGGCTTAATGAGCCTACTTTAAGAAGTATGTGATTGAGGAGTCATTCCTCTCCAAGTTCAGAAGGTACACAGATGTCCTATGGCTATGTCCTATCACCTTATTGTGACTTTTAATTGGCTGTGAAGTCAGAATTCAGGGTGTTCACAAAAGACTTGAATGGATGGGAAAGGCTGCAAGATTCTGGGTTAGGGAGGAGGCAGTAACAGTCATGGCAATAACCTGCTGTTGCCATCTGCCCATCCAGTCACCGTGCAGGCATAAATTCGCAATGCTTCTCTGCTGTATTTTATCCTTTTCTGATATTAGGCAAAGGGATATCAGAGATGGAATACACCAGATTGAGACCTGGTGATCTTCAAAAGGGTTGGAGGAGGCACTAGAGACTTGGCTTAAGCTTTCCCTGATCTGTTCCCTCCTCCACTTCTCCCCATCAAAAGAAAAAAGAATCTTTTTGCCTCTTACATGAGTTTAACAAAATTTAAAACCAGAAGAACCCTCAGAGGTGATCTAGTATAATCCATGTCATGCATTATGTCTAAAACATTCCAAAAAAGTGGCTTTCCAACCTCTATTTAAAAGCATTCTGTGAAAGGGAGCCCACAACCCATTGAGACAGCTCATTCTACTATCAGATAGCTTTAATTGTTCCTTAAATCAAACCTAAAGTTCCCTTGCTGCCCCCTTCATCCACTGATCCTGGTTCTGCCCTCTGAACTCAAGCAGAACAAGCCTATCTTCCTCCCATAACTACTTACCATATCCACTTGAAAACTTCTGTGTTCTGCTTCTAGAGTTTTCTCTTCAAGTGTTCTTTTCAGAACATTTTTAAATCCCATTTTTTGTCTACATTTTGCAATGAAGCCTTTTTTAGAGGAGAAGCCTTAGCCAACAAACAGAAAATGTAATTCAGGGGTACAGCACATATACGTAGGGAGTAATTGGAGTGAATTAAGGTTAGAAAATCGTTATGCCCATAAAGAATTATTGCCTTTAGGTCCTAGTAAACCTTAGTCTAAGCACCTTGGGGCAGATATGCAGGCTGAGAACCAGGCTGAGAACTCTGCCTGACACATACACGCATGGAGGCTTCCTTACTTTAAAGCATCAGCAACAGGGCACAGGTCCTCAGGGCGGTTATGGATGCTTCTGGGAAAACAATGAGGGTCAAGTTGTGTTTATCATAAGAGGAGTGAGATAACGTAATCCACGTTTAGGTTTTATGTAAACCAGAATATGGGAGCAAAAAAAAAGAACACACCACCTACATCTACATCAATGCAGGTAGATGAGATCTGTTATCATTACAGAGCAGGTTGGTAGATAAGTATAAAAACATCAGGCAACTAGGTATGGCTTTTTCCAAAGTTTGATTTTCTAGAAAGAAAAGTAGTAGAGAAAAGAATACATATACAGTTATGAGGAATGAGATAAAGTCATGTTTTAACCCTTAATGAACTTAACTAAGAAAAGAGAAAAGCCCAGGACAAAATAATTATAATACAAGATAGAATGTGCTTAAAGCATAGGAGATAGACCACAAGCTTAGAGAAACTGGAGAAGAGGGAGAAAATTTCCTTATAAGCACACTGTATCTTGCAGGATTCAAAGTTCACTATTTGCACCCCAAGAAGGAGGACTCTGTTTCTTGTTTACAGATTTTGTTTTTCATTTTGTTTTAGTTTTGTTTTCTGAAGTGAAGTTGCCTATTAATGACCTTAAATGGCATTGATCACTACTAGATTTCAGTTTTATCCCTAAACTTGGAAGCCAGAAAGTCATAGAAGCATGTGTTTCAAACTCTACAAAACATATTATTTAATCTTTTTTTTTAATTGGTGTTTCACAGTACTTGGAGTCAGGTATTTAAAATACATCCCAGCAAATTCATATCCTTATGTAACCAGTCCGGGAAAACACCAACAGGAAATGAACTATTATGTTTCACATTTTAATGAGCCACCAGGAATGTGTCCAAATGGCACCATTTCTCAGAAACTCTTCCAGGTGACATTCCCCCAGCTGCTCCCACCAGACCTGCCTCCCTCCACATATTCACCCCATCACAATTTGCTAATCAATTAGCGCTGCTAGTTGGCAGAAGGCCCTTGCATCCTTATATCTCATGATTGGATCGCTAGCTTCTAGTCTCTCCATTTAATCCATCATCCATATATAGCCCATAAAATGATCTTTTTGAAGTATTCTGCTGCTTCTCTAATTAAGAGCTTTCAATGACACCCTATCGCCTCTCAGACAAAATGCATGGCTGGCATTTAAAGCTCTTCATAGGCTGCCTCTAGCTACCTTTCCAGGTTTCTTTCATCTTACCATCCTCTCTCATGCATTCTATGGTCCAACTAAATTGACCTTGCCACTTTCCACTGAATTCAGCACTCTGTTCCCCAGCCCCACCTCCATGCCTATCAGTAGTCTCTTCAACCTGCTTGAAATGAACTCTATCTCGACCAATGCCTCTTAATAACCGTTAACTTCATGTGCAACTTCAAGGAAGCGTAACTTATTAGTGTTCTCTCTCCTCCAGTAGCCACTTGCTACAGGGATTTGTATTGCTAAGGCAATATTCACAGCACCTACGGTGACTGTGAATACACCGATGTAGGTCTAAATTGCAAAAACAATTGCAAAGACTCTCCATATAGAAAGCAGAAGAAAAACATTTATTCAGACATCAGAAAACCAAATCCTTCACAGTAATCATGAAGTTGATACACATTAGCACTGTAGGAGACAAAGGCATTTCCAAGCCTTGTCCCCTCCCCCTTCACACAAACAAACGCTCACTAGCCTAACTCTGCCTGCATGCCTGTGCCTTTTCCAGCTCAGACTAGCCTCACCAACTTCCTTCCTCACCCTTCCTGTTCCACCCATTCACCAAACTCCTCCCGCCATCTGTAACTTGGCTTCCATATGATTTAATCAGGTCACATGGGTCTATTAGTGAATAGGAAAGATCTTCCCATTTAAATTACCATTACAGGATTACATATTTACAATTGTTTCTCCAGTGGAATATAAGCTCTTCGAGGACAAGATTTTTGTATCTTCAATTCTTCGCACAGGCACTTACTAAGGTTTTTTGTTTGTTTGTTTTTAATGAATCAGATTGGATTAATTTTTTTATCTTCCCTTCAAGTACGCAACTATTATTTAGAAATTAGCTCATCATAAAGTGAGGACTTCTTGATCTTACACTTTCCACTCAGACTGAACCCTATTCTCTCCCCAGCCTCCTCAATTATCTTTTATCTGGTCCATGATACTCAGATAATGAATGAGCAATAAAGGTTCATTAAATTCACTATCTTTATAACAACAATGTAAAAGAAATAGTTAGCAAACGTATCACCAGCTCCAATTTATGAAGAAAAAGAAACTATGGTTTAGAGAGACTTAGGAACTTATCCACTGTCACCCAACCAGAAAGTGTCAGAGCCAGAATTTAAACTCGGATCTCCTGCCAGCCAGTGTTCTCTGTTATATCATTCTGTCTCCTACTATGTTGTGCCTTGCGTTGTGATATCAACCTATAATATTCATGGCAGATATAGATACATGGCGCGTGTGTGTGTGTGTGTGTGTGTGTGTGTGTGTGTGTGTGTGAGAGAGAGAGAGAGAGAGAGAGAGAGAGAGAGAGAGAGAGAGAGAGAGAGATTCAGCATGGCAGAGAAAGAAAAAACTCAGAACAAAGTATATTGTAACCAATTTTTAAAAAACTTTTCAGTTCCACATTCTCTCCTTCCCTTTACCCTTTCTTTCAGACATTGAGGAGGCAAGAAATACAATACCTCTCATACTGATTTCAAGGGAATTCTCATTTTAAGTCCTTCCTCTGATACATACTGACTATGTGATCCTGGGCAAGTCATTTGACCTCTTGGGTACACAAGGTGGGGGCAGAGAGTTGGGGGTTGGGGGCAAATTTCCAAGTTTTGAATTGTAGCACAACACTAAGAGAGTAAGTCCTTGTTCTCTAAAACAATAAAATCACAGGTACAGACTATAACAGAACAATCTGTTTCCAAAGTACCAATGAGTGAGGGTTTATGTATATGAACTGTTCTCTGCCCCCACTTACTCCCTAGATGAACAGCTAAACACATGAAATGTCATTCTTGCTCCCAACCTACCCTACCCCTCCAATCTTTCAAAGGTATCATGATGACAATCTGACATTTTTTACTCCCCATCCTTCCTCACAGTTATGGACAATAGGAATTAAGGAATCCTTGGTAGGGGCCCTGTCTGCATACTCCTTAGCAGGTCACTGGAAGTTCTTGCTTTTAGTTTTTCTCCTTCAGGGTAGCTTTAGGAGCATAACTGGCTATCATTTTTCCTCACTGTATTTCCATGTGATAGAACTTTGGAAATTGTGCAACTTCATTGGGTAGTACTAGTAACCTCATTATTTCTGTGGGAAGGACTGCCTGCGTATGGTTGGTTTTATCTTCTTTGCTGTGGGTTAAAAACATTCCTGGGAACCAAAATTGGACAGCCTTAAGTTCCATGTAAGTATTTAACGTTTTCTTGAAATACACACAAAAAGAAAAAGTACAGAACAGGACTTACGCAGTACATTTACGTAAGGTGATCTAGCTCACTGATGAGACACTTTTAAAAAATTCTTAAGGAGAAAGTCATACTTAAAAAAAAAAAAGAAAAACAGAACACATTACTTCCATGGACTGAAGAATTCATGTTTGAGCTGCTATCCACTAAGTATATATTTGGTTTTTCAAGTAAACATGGTAATGTTCTCTAGAATAATATACTACATAGGTATAGAAGTGACTACTATCAGAGAAGCAAAGAGGAGAAAAATGAAGACATGGGCAAGTATCCCTTTGCCACATTTTCTACCTAAATATGTGCCTCAATACATTTATACTTTAGTTCACTAAGTGGGGAAGGTGAATGGTACTTAACTGTTCTTCCTACATCACTTCAATCAATACCCTTTTCTAAAAAGTAATTCTGTGTGTCTGATAGTCAATAGAGAGCATACAGCATAGGGGCTTGTAAGCAACATGACGAGAAATTTTAGTCCCTTAGGGTTAACCCTAGAACCCTAAGGGGAGAAGTCATCAACTGCTTCCTGAGGATCTAGTCTAGCATTGAGATATTAGGAGATATTAGCACAGAGGGTGTCTTGCTATGGAAATCCCAGAAGGCAGTTGTGAGAAAAAAATACTTTGTAAATTTTTAAACATATAAATGTGAGCCATTTTTAAAAATTGAGAAAGGTACTTCAGCATCTTATGGTGCTTCTTAGTCACCATTAAATATTATTGTACTGCAGATGCCTCAAAGTTCCAATTAACAGAATAACAGGTACATGCCCCACCTCCTTGATCCCCAACCTCCACCAAAAAAAATTCTTGGTGGCCAAACTATTGGGGAACTTTTTAAAATTTAGCTTACACAATGAATATAATACATTGTCATTTCCTATATTCAAAAGTTTTCCTTGTTGGAAAGACCTGGGTTATTCTTTACTCTACTAACATAACCTTCAAGATCCCAGGCTCCTCATCATGTCCCACTAGACATTACAGGAGATCGCTATTGGATTTTTTTTTATAAATTTATTTATTTAACTTTTTACATTCATTTTCACAAGATTTTGGGTTCCAAAATTTTCTCTCCATTTGT
>CM053769.1:230609182-230640911 GCA_028658325.1 Potorous gilbertii | reverse complement strand
GATCTATTTTCCAGGTCAGTTGTTTTTCCAATGAGGTACTTCACATTCTCTTCCATTTTTTCAATCTTTTGGTTTTGTTTTGTGATTTCTTGGTTTCTCAGAAAGTCATTGGCCTCCATCTGTTCCATTCTAATTTTGAGAGAACTATTTTCTTCAGTGAGCTTTTGCACCTCTTTTTCTACTTGGCTAATTCTGCTTTTGAAAGCGTTCTTCTCCTCATTGGCTTTTTGAACCTCTTTTGCCAATTGAGTTAGCCTATTTTTCAAGGTGTTATTTTCTTCAGCATTTTTGTGGGTCTCCTTAAGCAAGCTATTGACCCATTTTTCATGCTTTTCTTGCATCTCTCTCTCATCTCTCTTCCCAGTTTTTCCTCCACCTGTCTAACTTGATTTTCAAAATCCTTTTTGAGCTCTTCCATGACCTGAGCCCATTGGATATTTATTTCAGATGTTTGGTATAGAGAGGCCTTGACTCCTATGTCTTTCCTTGATGGTAAGCATTGTTCTTCCTCATCAGAAAGGAAGGGCGGAAACGTCTATTCACCAAGAAAGTAACCTTCTATGATCTTATTTTTCTTCCCTTTTCTGGGCATTTTCCCAGTCAGTTACTTGACTTCTGAGATTCCTCTCCACTCCCGCCCAGATCTACCCAGCTAGTGCTTGGGGTCTGAATTTCAAATGCTGCTCCCTAGCTTCAGGGTTTTCAGTGGTAGGCCTGGCTGCTATTCAATGTGAGCTTAACTTCTGGTACTAAGGTCGGGGCAGGCCCACCTCCCAGGCTCAGTTCCCTCAGGGGATTTTTGCAGAGACCTTCTGTAATGGACCCCAGCTCCTGCCTGCTCCGGGAGTCTCTGGCCTCCTGCTGCCTCTGCCACAGCCTCCCAAGGGGGTCTGAATTATGGAGACACCTCACACCCCTCTCAGCCAGTCCAGAATTCTCTCTCACTGACCTGTAGCACCTGTGGGTGGAGGGACCTTCACGGCTGCCAGAGATTCTGTCCCTGAAGCCTGTTGGCATCTGTTCCTCTCTGTGCCATGCAACCAGGGAGGGGCTGTGCTCTGCTCCTGTCTGGTGCACAATGGACCTTTGGGATCAGTTTTACAGGGCTCTCTGGGACAGAAATCTCCTTCACTCCATTGCTTCACAGCTTCCACTGTTTCAGAATTTGTTGGGAGTACTTTTTACAGGAAATTCATGGGCTGTGGGTTTGGAGCTAGCATATGTGAATTTTTCTACTCCGCCATCCCCCCCACCCCCCACACTTCTTGTGACAAGTATGTATTACCTGACTTTGAGCATGCACTTTGCCTGACATAGAACCTGCTGATTCCCCCTACTATACCAGTCGGCCTGGATTACTGGCTCCAAGGTTTCCATGGCTCCATTTCCTAGACTACTGAAACTGAGGACAAATAACTCAAAACAGAGCCAAGCAAGCCCAGCTTCATTTCTTCTCACTTATTTGTCTAGGTTGGGAGCAGCAACTAGCCTCACAGCAGAAAAAATGGCAGAAAGAGAGTGAAAGCCTTATTTGTATTACTTTAAAATATATATTCAGTCAATCAAAAAGGCTATCCCCACTCATGTAGTAGAAGTAAGTTCCACAGTAGGCAAACTGACATACTAAAGGTTGCATTACATGTGCACATGCTTGTTTATGAGCAAATGACTATGTAAGGGAGTCAGGGCCACAGTTACTGAATTATCTTCCAATTCTATCCTCAGAGGTGGAGCAACACAGAATGGCAATATAGGACCAATCTCAGGGTGAACCAGCTCATAAAGGCTTTAAAATGGAGCAACTGAATTGTCAGCCCTGTCCCTTTCATTGTAGGAAAGGGTTTGAGGGCTAAAATCTTCATGAAAAAATATATTTTTTCTGACCTAAAATTAATTTCTCCACAGTGCCTCCCTGCATGGAAATCCCTTCACCTTTGATGGGAGCAAATTCTGCTTGATGTGCCATTATAGAATGGTCAATAGACCCCTGCACTCCCTAGGAAGAAATCTATAGAGCAGATCTGGGGAGACTTCTCTGTGAGGTCTGGAGAACTATTGTTCTGTATCAGCTTGGGGGTTGGAGGGAGGGGGTGGGGAGACACCCTGTTGTTTTTAAGACATTGTGTTCCGTAGTTGTATATTTCAATCAAACCCTATCATCCTGCTTTCATTTGCGAGTCTCCACCCTTTCGGAAGACAGAGTGATGCCCAGACAATTCGGAAGAGCCACATCAAAGGAGATGTTGATCAAACCCAGGAGAGGTTTTTGATTATGTGAATGAATAAAAAGCTACATTTTCAGAAGCAAATGTTTCCTTCATGGCTGTACTACTATATGTCGTCAATGGTGGTAGGACTGGGTTGGGGGCTGGGGAGGGCCAGGAAGCCCTGGGCACCCTCTTCAGGAAGCTGCTGGGTTTCAACTAGAGGGCTTGCATTCCCCACAATGTGAGGATGAAGTGTTTGTAAGTTCTGAATCTGCAGCCCTGCTAAGAGTATCCTGTACCCTAAATTCTGTGACCAGACTACCCAACCCCAAACTAATTGAATTCATCAAAGAATTCAGGGCCTTGGTAGAAGGAGTATATGTGGGTGGTCTGAGAGTGTGGGGTATGATGGTGGCAGTGAGAACAAGCTTGGGGCTACAGAGTTGGAGTCTGGGATGGTGTTTATCACACAAAGCAGATGGCTTCTGCTTTGCCCAGTGAGAGAGAAGAGAGACAGAGACACAGAGACAAAGACAGAGAGAGAGATAGAGAGAGCAGAGAGAGGGAGAGAGATAGAGAGAGGAGAGAGAGGGAGAGAAAGACAGAGAGACAGAAAGAGAGAGACAGAGAGAAAAGAGAGAAACAGAGAGAGAGAGACTAAGGGGTGGGAGAGAGAGAGAGACAGCGAGAGAGAGACAGAGAGAGAGAGAGAAAGAGAGAGAGAGAAGGAGAGAGAAGGAAGAAGAGGAGGAGGAGGAAGGGAACTTAGTGCTTTATTAATATCACTTCACAAAAACGAGTGTATTGGGCTACGGGAGAAGCAGGTTGGTAAGGAAAACACAAGAACTGGGGATGTCTGTGACATCACTTTTCTTTCCCTAGAAACTTTTTCTTCATCTAGCAGGCTTTGTCGAAGTAGCTAGGTTTCAGTAAGAGTACTGTACTTGAACGCAGACTTCAAATCCCACCTTAGATGTTTAACTCTGCAGCCCTGGGTAAGTCGCCTCACCTCTCTTGGTCTTAATTTCCTCTTCTGTAAAAGGGGAATAATATCAGAACCTATCTCACAGCGTTGTTATGAGGATCAAATTAGATAATATGTAAGCTCTTTGTCAACCTTAAAGTAATATATAAAGACTTGCTATTATTATTAATATTGGACATGAATCTAATTGCCAAAAACAAAATAGAGTTAGAATAGGGAAAGGCATTAGAACTCATCCAGCCTAACCTCCTCATTTTACACATGAGAAATCAAAGGCTCGGAAAAGTTCAGCAACTTACTAAAGGTAACACAGGTATTGGTGACAGAGGTGGAATTTGAACAGACATCTTCTGTCTCCAAATAGAATTCTCTTTTCACGGTACTACACTGTCTCCCTGGAATCTCATTAAAGAATGGTTTTGCCTATGAAACAATCTCTAAGTGAGGACGTAGCAGGATTGCAGATCAAAAGTCAAATAGTCACTAAAGAGTTGACCCAAAATGCTATTTTTATTTCCAGTTCCTTTGTTTGAGGCCTCTGTCTCTCTCTAAAATTCATGTGGAAAAGTAAAGGAATATATTGAATATTTTGGGCTCTTGTTAGGAAAGGAGAACAGAAGAGAAGCTCCTAATGAACACTTGCAAACAAGTAAACACTCTGGGAAATTTCCAGCTCATTATAAATATTTGAATTCGTTCAGAAATGACTTTTACAAAATGAGAATATAATTCTTATTAATAATACTAGAGACATAGATATAGAAAATTTGCTGTAAAAAATAAAATTAGATTATACATCAGTACCTTACTGGTTGGATCCCAGGAAGTATGTTTGCTTAATAATAAATCAATTAACACATATTTATGAAGTCCCTACTAAGTGCCAGATATTGCGCTAAAAAACAGAGATAGAAAGGCAACAAATAAAATAATCCCTGTCCTCAGATTGCATAAACTGTATCGGGGGAGGGGTTTTGAGGCATACTAGTTCCAAACTTACAGGAGACAGACAACTAGGTCTCTCCGATGCTTGATCATGAAAGAGAGAAACAAGGAGAAAGAACCGTGTGTGTGTGCCTTCCCTCTTGTTCTTTCTACTGTTCCAAATCTAGGTGCCTCTTGGAAAGATTCCTACAGCTTGCTCTTCAGCACCCCTGAGGGTTAAAGACAAAAATCATACTGCTTACCAAGTCTCCAAATTCTACCAATTGAAATCCTTCCCCTCCATCAAGGGCTACCTCAAATACCATTTCCTTCATGCAACTTTCCTTGAAAGTTATCTCTCCTGACTCAAATTTCTCAGAACATTTTGCCTGGAATTTTCGTTTTAAATTATAATGGTTTGCCTTCTATGCTAGCTATTTGTGTGAATGATTTACTGAGAGCAGGAACTGTTTTATTTTATCTTTTTACTACCCCATATCCATAGTAAGCTTATTGAAGTATGTTAGACCATGATGTAGTTAAATAAAATTCAAATCCTATCTGAA
Source organism: Potorous gilbertii (assembly GCA_028658325.1). Taxonomy (NCBI): domain Eukaryota; kingdom Metazoa; phylum Chordata; class Mammalia; order Diprotodontia; family Potoroidae; genus Potorous; species Potorous gilbertii. The sequence goes on along the minus strand of CM053769.1, from coordinate 230,636,229 downwards.
CAGTGTGACTATTGCAATTTGCTTAACATATCTTGGTCTCATTTTTTTTAATCTATAAAGTATCTACCTTATAAGTACTTTCCAATCTACTAGCTAGTCCTTGAGTTTGACATTCAATTTGCTACCTTCATATCTAGGGAAGAGTCTATCTCCAGTGCCCGGAATGCAGTCCTACCTCACTTCTACCTGTTGAGGTCCTCTGCTTCCTTCAAGGCTGTAGGTGCCACCACCTACACAAGGTCATTACTGAGCCTCTTAGTTATTGCTCTTTCCCTCCTCCATATCATGTATTTACTTATCTGTTGGCATATTGTATCCTTTCACTTGAAGATAAACTCCTTGAGAGCAAGGCCTAGTTTATTTTTGGCTTTGTAACATTATCTTAAAAATTGAGTTGAAATATATGAATATCTATGATGTTCAGGAAAGACAGTTACCTTTGATGTAAGGTCTACCAAACTATTTCTCAAGGCTGCTTTCCACCTTTGGTGTCCATCTGCCACCCAACTTTCACCTGTGACTCTCAGAAGCTGTAATATGTGTCTCAGTTATATCTCAGTAAACCATTTCAGCAAGTGGGCTAAATCAGGTTGAGGGTAATTGAGGGGCCTCAAATCTATCAGTGAGTAAAGAGGGGGTATCTACATCAAAAATGTGAAAACTTCCCTCAGAAGAATAGGGAGATTTGAAAAATTTGTTCCAATGGGTCATGAAGAAGCCAGAAGCAGGTACTGTGAAACACTTAGAGCTTGGTTAGACACTGAAAATATCAAGGTCACACCCTACATCCCAAACTATTGCCAGTCATTTTGACTTTTGTCTTGCCACTGGACTCCAATGCCTCTGGAAGAGAGACTGAGGCCAATGACTTCAATGACTGTATTATTTAAATTCAATTTATTGATGAGTTAAAAGACATCATCCCGCCATTTTACCATTTTTACCAGTCTCAAAGTGGCTGTGGGTTAGTGATGAAACTGCAGGTGTGGATACTTTGGCAGCTGTGAGTCACAACCCTGCACACAGGTGTCCAAGGCCATAGAGTCCTCTCACTGCTCTGAAGCAGCAGTGTGATTTGGAAGCCCTTGGGTGTCTGAATGGTCATTCTGAATGACCTCATTGCTCACCTTCTAGTGTGAGAAGGGACCTTAAAAAATGCCCTAAAAGTGTCTATCACCTAACCTAACCCAGGCCTGTGTACTGTGGCAGACTGGGATCCTACCCTGTGGTTGAAACACACACAAAACACACAAAATGTACAACTTATGTAGTATGCCTTCCAAAAGGAGTGAATATAAGGTTCATGACATTATGATTGCCATTTGCAAGGAAGTGCCATGACAATATCATCAATGTGTATGCTCCCACCTGACAAACCCTGAAAAAGTAATGAAGAATAGTTGACATGATATTTGCTGCTTAATAACTCCAGGAGAAATTCTTGGATCAGAACAGAGCTTAGACATAAAGTTCATTTATCTGGCCAAAGCTTTTGTAACCGTCAATGCCAAGGGCTTATGGAAGACTGCAGCAGAATTTGGTTGCCCAGAGAAGTTCATCAATATTGTATGGCAGGTTCCTGATGGCATGCTTGCACAGGTGCTGGTTAGATTTCCTAGTCATCATTGGAGTGAAGCCAGACTACATGCTTGTCCTCAATGCTTTTTGGCATGATGTTTTCAGTGTTGTTGTCAGATATCTTCAATGAGGATGAAAATTGAATTATTTAACTTGATGGTTCTTTAATTTGAAAAGGCTACAAGCCAAGACTAAAGTGGAGGGAGAGCTGGTGTGTGAATTTTTAATCATGAATGATTTTACAGTCAATGGAACCTCTGAGGATGTGATACAATGGAGAATGGATTGATTCTCTGCCTCTTATGGTAATTTTGGCCTGACCAACCAACCAACAAATACCCTATTCTTACCAGAATCTTATGACTTGTCATCATCAGATGATCAAATAGAGAATAAGATAACAATTAATAATAATAATAGAAGAAGACATGCTATCATTTGAATGGGAAACTCCCAGATTAAGAAATTCCCTTTACCCTTAGTGGATAACTTCCTTGCAGCTTATGCTCTCAGAGAGTTGTCTAGAGCGCATTTATATTAAATGACTTGATTTGAGCCATGTAACCAGTATATGTTAGTGAAAGGAATTGAATTTAGATCTTCCTGGCTTCAAAATTGGCTCACCACCAACTCCCTTACACCATTTTCTATAATAATACCTCATCTTTATAGTTAAGGTTTACAAAGCGTTTTCCTAACAACCCTATAAGGTATGAGGCCCAAGTATTATTAACACTTTTACACAGGTAGGAAAATTATAGCTCACAAAAATTAAGTGATGTGCCCAAAGTCATACAACTCACGTCAGAGCTGAGATTTGTACTTATGTCTCTTGATTCCAAGTCAAATATTCTTTGTACTACTGAGAGCTATTAAATAACTCTTCCATGACAACACAGTTCATTAAGTGGCAAAATAAAACTCAAGTCCTCTGACTATGAATTTGGTGCTTTGGCAATTAATTATTTCTTCCTACTTACCAATAGTAAGTTCCTAGAGTAGTCCCTAGAGAAAGGAAGGTACAAGATGAAAGCAGCATTTTAGAAATATATGCTGTAGTAATGTACAGAATAGATTGTTAGGCAGAAAGAAAGAACCAAAGAGACCAGTCACAGTCAGCTACAAGAATTCAAGACCAAGGCAATGACAGTGATAAAGGAGAGAAAACAAATATCTAAGTTTGGATGAAATAACAGAGCCAAGTAGCAGCAGACAGAAGAGCAGAAGGTTTCTAGCTTCAGAGGAAGGAAGAGTTGACAGAAATTCGAAGGCTAAGAAATGAAACCAGTTAGCAGTTTTCGGAGTATTTTTTTTGGTAGAGGAGGAAAAAGCAGTTAATTCTTTTTGGGTAGGTTGGTGCCTTAATACATTATGGCATAATAGACTAAGTGAGTGTTGGAATCAGGAATACCTAAGTTCATAAAACTACTTCTATGATCTGGGGAAATTCACATACCCACTGTGAATGAATTTTTGCATCTGTAAGTTAGGTTAATAATACTTGAACTTGGAGGGTTGTTAGGAGGAAAGAGTTCTATAAAACTCAACTACAAATGAGGACTGTCATGATAATTGTTATCTCAACCTCAATTTCTTCATCTAAAAAATTCCCTGGCAACTCAAAGCATCACAGATTTAAAAAAAAAAAGGAACTGGGAAGCCACGAATATATCTCCCTTATTTGACAGATGAAGAAACTGAGCATAAAAAGGTGACTTATCCAAGGTGATACAGGTAATAAGCCTAAGGTGTGGGAATTGAACCCAATACTTCCTGATTCTGGATCTTATGCCCCCAGTCACTGTACTATGCTTCCTCCATCTTCGTCCCTACAACTCAGCTACTATGTCATTGGGGAGTGTGATTTGTGTCTGTGGAGAGATGTCACACATAGAAGGTTATCCCACCTTGACAAAATCACAGCTATTTAATGTATCTAGAGTTCTGAAGACAAAGATCTAATCTATGGCATGCGAGAAAACGGGTAAGTTCTATAACCAGATTGGTGTGGATTGATCAATACTTCCCACCTTCCATTAATCACTCCCTAATATTGCATTTTCAAGCACAAACATAATGTAATTCACACAATTATTTGTGTTTGGCTCCTCTAGTGTTCAGTGGTGCCCACAAAGATATACAGGTCACAGCTACTAAGGAACCCACACAAGTCTTTGGTAGCCTACCATTTGCCTGTTTGGTTCCCTAAGGGGCAATCTCCCTGCTGTGTGTAGCTGCGTATGGAATATAACACAGTGGTGAGCATAAAGCATGGAGACTGACTTGGTCTTTGCTATTTTAGACTTGCTTCCAAGGAACTATCTTTACCCTCTTCCATTCTACCTCAAGATTTGTCTCAGAACCTTTGAAAACCCCTATTGGCCAAGACAGTGAAAGGCAACTGGCTTGACCCATGATTTATCTTACAGTTGATCACACAAAATACACATTGGCAGACTGATTTATATGGACTTTGGGGGATCTCGTATTTTATTCTCATGTATCATTCTACAGGATGATCTTCCTTATACAATTTAGTTGGCAAAAGTGACAAAATAGATTCATCTTAATTTGTAAGTGTATTTATCTCATCTTAATTTGTAAGTGTTTTTATCTCTTACAGAGTGTTGTTTTACAATTATGTTTCCTAGATCATCATAATTCAAAGTTTATTTAACAGTCAAGTGCCAAGCCATATTTTTGCCCCGTTCCTCATTACAGTAGATGTCAGGTCACATAAGAAGCTATGGCCTGTGAAGGTGGTAGAATTTTGCTTAGCATCCAAAGCATTCCATAACCTGGTGCCACCCTGCCTTTCCCGTCTTATCTCATACTACTCCCTTCCATGTACTCCATGTCTCAGTCAAACTAGACAGCTTGTAAACCTTTAGATACACCCCAATATTTTTTGTCTTTGTGGAGTGCTATTTCCTATGCCTGGAATGTCTTCCTCCCTTCTTCTCCATCACCCACACTGCCTGTAGACAGATTAGACCCCACTTAAAGGTTACCTCCTCTCTAAAGGTTTTCTTTATTCCTTGCTTGACAATATTTCACTTCTATAACCTCCTACAGCTCTTTGAAACTTTTTTCATGTACTTAGCACTTTTGTATCACAGTCTTTTTCATGGTACATATCTTTCCTAAACTATAAACCCCAGGAGGACTGGACCTATGCCTTATTTAATTTTTATATCTTCCCCTAGTACATAGAAGTATCCTCTGTACTTTGTGCTGAATAATTTTTAAAAATTAGAATGAGAGGGGACACTAGATGTCACTTCATTTGATCCCCTCTCCTTAGAGATGAGGGTTTTGAAGCTGAGAAAGACTGTGTAGCTTGAATAATGTCCTGCATATAGGTTTTAACAGAAGCTGGATGAGAAACTGGAACCTCTGACTTAGTGTCCTTTCCATGACACTATAAGCCTGTAGGGTTAGAATTAGAGAACAGGTGACAGATCACATCTGGAAGTGTAGGTTTAAGAGATTTCCAAAAGTGGGAGGTTACTGAATCCTGGAGAATGGATGAGATCATCAAGAGAATGAACAGATTCTAAAGACAGGGTCTGGGGAAGAAACCAAGGGAGGGAAAATCAAGAGAGGTCAGAAAAGAAGTCAAAAACAGAGTGGTAAGTATGTAAGAAAAAAACTGGGAAAATGTTTTAGGAGCCATTGAGGCAGGGAGAAGATAAAAGCTATTTGATGACAGAGACTTTATAATATTTGACTTAGCAGGAGTAAAGGAGACTTAGGGAGCGGAACAGGCTGGTGATGCTAGAGAAGGGGCCCATAATTCCTTGCTTTATTCTACAATTTAAAGATAAAATAAAAATTAAAAAATAATAAATCCTACATTATTGCAAAGAAAAGAATAACTTTAGGTTCCCTTTCTTTTTTCCATCTTTGATTACAAACCTGAAGCCATGGAAAAGCTCTGTGTGTGTGTGTGTGTGTGTGTGTGTGTGTGTATGTGTGTGTTTTCTCAAGGTCTTGCTATATAAAGTCATTTCCAAGTATATTTCTATTAGTTACGGGAGAGACAGTTACAGAGTTTGAAGAGGTCAAGAGAAAACTCAAACAGACAAGAAAACTCGTAAAAGTATTATTACCAATGGAGAAGAAAACATCTAGTCTGTCAACTCCATCACATTAAGTTAAAGTTTATACCTCTAATTTATTTTCTCTTCTTTCTAGTTCTTCCTTTTTCTTATCTTCAAAGTTATCTGAATCGTAGTCACCTTATTACTCTTTTTACCTCAGAATAATTTGTTCCTATATTAAGTATTTTTTAAGAGCCTACTTCAGGAGCAAGAGTGCTTAACTCCGAGAATAAAAAGATAAATAATAAAACTCTCACAGCCCTCAAGCAACTTACATTCTCTTTGGGGATGGGAGAATTGGGAGGGATAACATGTAAACAGATGAAATCAACACCAAGGATATAGAAAGTAATTTTAATAGGGGGTATACATCAGGTAAGGTACTATTCTCCCTTGAAGTTTTCCAACTATACCTTAGTTCTCATTATATGTATGTGTATGTGTGTGTATGTGTGTGTGTGTGTGTGTGTGTGTGTGTGTGTGTGTGTGAGAGAGAGAGAGAGAGAGAGAGAGAGAGAGATGGTCAATTTTTTTGTAATCCTGGGAAAATCATCTCACCTTTCTGCACCTCTACTTCTGCGTCTTTAAAGTGAGGTCAGACTAGATGTTCAGGAAGGATCTCCTTTAGCATCAACAATCTATGATTCTTGAACATTTCTAAACCTTTTCAACTAGAGTTTGTGCACCCATGCTTGTTTTTTTTTCTTCTTATCACTAGTATTCTCATTTTTCACTCCCCAAATTCACTTTAAATAAATTTACAAGTTGTCAGGGTTAATAAAAAAGAGTTTCCCAGCATTTCTTAAAAAAAAAAAAATCTTTCCCTCCCGCCATGTTTCATGGTCTCCATATTCATGGGGAAGAGGGTAAAGAATGTCTAGTCTAGTGAACTTTTAATTTCAGTTTTTCAGTCTTAACTCTCCCTCTTGAGCCTGCTGTGGTAATACTCAGACTACAGTCCTTCCTCAGCCAGAGGATTTATAGCTTGTCCCTGGGCTCAGCACACCAAATCACTTCCAAGATTGTTTTCATCAAATGATTAACTGCACAGTTGCCGATAAGATGATGAAGTCGATTTGATATTATTTCCAGCTTGTTTTCATAAATAGAAACCATAACAGGAGCAGGGAAGTATTTTACCATCTTTATATTGTACAGGAAAAAAAAGATGATCTATTTGGCTCCTTGTGTGGAGGTCTCTTGTCACCCATGTTTGAACTTGAAAGTCTGTCTTCTCCTCCTTTCCCCCAACCCCCGCCCTGTCCCACTAATACACTGCTGGACTGTTCACTCAGTGTTTTTAGAAGGAAAAAAGTCCCTGTCATAAACTTACTCCTATTTGGATTCTGTTTTATAATCCAGTTCTCTGCTTTGTTATTCACCCTTAGAAGGAAACCATAGAGATACAGTAAGTTTAACAATTCACCTTCAGAAGTGTAATTTTCCTACTTCCATTTCCACTTCCTAATGCTCCACCTTTCTCATGAGCCAAATGTTATTCTGTCCACTCCATTCCCCTCTACTCCTACCCTGGATCTTTCTTGAACATTATCCCTTAGACCTGGAACAGTCTTTTTTCCATTTAACGCCCCCATTATTCAGCCCTCAATTTCAGTCCTTCCTCTTCTGGGAGTCAGTTACAAAGAGACTTACCTATCATGAAAATACGACGGAGAATGGTTTTCTTCCTAACATATTGTGCCTTCTTTCCATTCATTTTTATATTTATTTTTGGGGTAAGAAATATAGAAAAAAAATGTGAGTCTGTTATAGTAAAAAGACAGCTGGCCTTGGAGTCAGGAAAGCTTGAGTACTGACTGACTGAAGACCTATTGACCTCAAATAAATGTGTGACTTTGAAAAATGCATTTGACTTCTGATGACTTCTGATGATTCTCTGTCTCTGTCTCTGTCTCTCTGTCCCTGTCTCTCTGTCTCTCTCTGTTTCTCTCCCTCTCCCTTTTGCAAGAATCCTATCCAATATGCCTTGCTGTCTCTGTCTTTTATATCTGTTATTGTTGTTTTTGTTAGTTGCATAAGCATAATTTTTGGACTATGGGAAAACAGACGTGTCTTACTATAAGCTGGAGAAGGATTGCTGATTGGCTTTGGTAGAGGGAGTTTTCACACTACAAAATAAAATTAAAACAGAGTTCCCTGTATAAAATAAATCCCAGAAATCTCTGAAAGAAAAAAAAATAGAAGACAGAAATTTCATGTTTCCTGACTTTTTATTTCAAGTAGCTAAAAACATTCAGGGTCAAATTCTTGCAGAATCTCAGTTACTCTGTGGTTATAGGCATGGTTCTTTAAAATGGCAAAAAAAACTTTCAGATAGACAATACACCAGGGCTTGCTCATATTTGTGGCACTATCTGAACTCCCAAGTCAACTCTACCTGTTTAAAAACTTCTTTGCCATATCTGTTCAAAATTTTTGTCTCTGATTTTTCAAGATGAGTTTTTTAGACACAAGTTTCTTGATCTGAGAAACTGAAGTTGACTCAAGGTTCTATTATTAGTATATTTTCCATGGCTGCAAAAGAGATCTTATTTTTGTCTGTTTTGTTTTTTTGTTTGTTACCTTGATTGTTTTGTCCAGGCTGTGCACTTACTGTTCATTTTGTGTCTAGAGGCAAATCATCTAACTCTTCTGGGGTTCACTTTCCTTATATTTAAAATAAAAAGGTTGAGTTAAAAGTTTAGATGATTTCATTCATGTAAGGAGTTCCAAGTGAGGAATTTGCTCAACCAACACCTATCAGTTCCTTCTCTTAGAGAGTTAGTTGCATGGGGGCACTGAGAAGACAATCACATTTCCCATGCTTCCCCAGCCAGCATATGTTAGAGGCAGAAACTGAACCATGCTGCTCTAATATTAAGGCTAGTTCTCCATTCGTTGTCAGATAAGAAATAATTTCTATAATTCTTTTATAGTTTTTGATCAGGCAAGTATTAGCCCCTTGGAATATTGTTTTAGTTCTTTCAGGTAGTCATTTTTTTGTATATTACATTAGTGGTTTAAGGAGTTAACTCAGAGAACAGATACCTAAATTGATCATTAAGTGTTTGAACTATCTTTGTAAGTTCAAATCCAGCCTTAGACACTTACTGTCTGTGCTACCTTAGGCAAGTATGTCATTTTAACCCAGCTTGCCTCAGTTTCCTCATCTTTAGAATAAGTTATAAAAGGAAATGGAAAACTGCTTCAGAATCTTTGCCCAGAGGACCTCAAATGGGGTCACAGAGTCAGATGTGAAGGAAAATGACTGAACAACAACATTAAAATATATAAAAACTGAAACTAATCAAGAAACATGACTATTTTCCCATAGTCCAAAATGCTATTTAAACAATGAATAATCACAATAAAATGTATAGACAGCAAGGCATATTGGACTGAGAATATGCCTTAGAATCAAGGTTTCAGATCAAGTTTGCCTTCTGACATCTAGTAGCTATGTGACCTTGGGCAAGACAGTCAATCTCCCAGTGCCTTAAAAAACAGCTCTCTAATAATACAAATTACTTAGGAGTGTTCGGTCTGTGTTGATAGAGGGATGAATTCATTCATGGTTAAATTTATACGTTCCAATAACAAATAGTCAAATTAATAATGACGGTAATTGATGATGATGATGATGATGATGATGGTAATGGAAGTTTACATTTCTATAGTAATTTATGTTTATATCAGACTTGTGGTAGAGCATTTCAAGCTTGTATTGGTCTGATAAGCCACAGTTGGACACACTGCACCTTGACTACAACATGGCGATATCACTTTGGTCATCTTAGAGAATAAAGGACAACAACCAACCAATCAATACCTGTGAAGGTACTTGGAGAATTCTTATCTAATTTGCTCTTCCAAACAATCTTTTGCGGTAGAAATGGCAGATACAATGTTATATGTGTCTGGCATTTCACAGTTACTTGGTAAATATTTGTTGAAAAAATTTCTTAAGAAACCAAAGTCTAGAAAAGTTATATGACTCACCCACAGGCTGTATGGTAAGTTATTGATTGAGCCTGAAATATAACAATATAACCTAGTTTTCTTTTTCTTCTTCTTCTTCTTCTTCTTCTTCTTTTCTCTCTCTCTCTCTCTCTCTCTCTCTCTCTCTCTCTCTCTCTCTCTCTCTCTGTATTTATTCTTTTCATTGTACCATGCTTTCTCCCATATGTTCCCTGTATAAGAATACAGACTTGGCCCTCTTGAACTGCTTTATTTATATAACACAACCTTTTTAGTTTCCATAGATTACATGAGGAAGGTTCCATTTCATATTGGCTTTCTTAGTGAATTTTCCATCTTCCTGAGTTTCCACCTTATGTTTAGTAAATCAGACATCACATCCACACCCCTTACACAAATCTAAAACTGCAATTTTACTACTTACTTCTCATCAAATAAGATTCTCACAGAAACAGATTTTTCTTTCCTGTGGTTATATTTCTGAAAAACAAAGTTTTAAATAAGTTTGGTAATTTCCCCTTAAGCCAAGAGTACAATGTAGCTCGGTAATGCCGAGAATTATAGAATTACAGGTTTAGAGCTAGAAGAGGCTTCAGATGCCATTGAACTCAATCCACTTATTTTATGGTTCAGAAAACTGATACTTGATTAAATGACTTGATTAAACTCAAACAATGAGATAGTAGAAGGAATCAATTTTGACTTGGTCCTTTGACTTTCAGATACATTGTTCTTTCTCTTAAACTGGGCTAACATTAAAAGGCAAGGTAAACAGACATTTAAAAAAAAGTAAACCTTAAGGTGAATGTAATTTCAGAAACAATTCCACTTACACGTAGGGCTTGAGTCTTTTTGTAATTATGTATTTCATACTGCTACCATTACTGTAATTCTATTTTGAAGATACAAGAGTAAATTCCAATTGGTTCCATAGTAGTTACACTGTAATTAATGGACTTTATGAAGTATATTTTGAGCATGGTAGGTAGGATATTGAGGTAGTATTACCGTTATGCTTAATGAGGGTAGCATATTAAGGTGCCATGATTGGTTTGGCTTCTTTTTGTGTGAAACATGCAATAACAGCCTCTAGTGTATTCATATCCACCCTATATGCATACAGACTCCAATGAGTGCTTCAAAGATCTTCAGTTTGAATCTGTTTGGATATTCCTTTCACAAGTGAAATTTGTAAACAGTCAGTCAGACAATCAGCATTTATTGAAAGCCCAGTAGGCACGAGGCACTGTGCTAACTGCACCTTAGTAGATAATCTCAGTGAACTACTGTGACCAAAATATTTGATCAGCCTGTGGTAAGTTTCTCTTCACTTTGAACTGAGGCATTCTTGAAACAAAAACTCACACATATATACATATATCCATTATTTGTGTAAGCATATTCAGTGCTTGTTTCAATGCACTCCATTATCTCCCTCGATATGTTTATGATACGTATATGTAATCAACTGAAATTTCTTATAGCACAGAGATGACTCAATTTTTTTTTTATCTTTGCAAAAGAGAGACAAAGAGAGAGGCTCATTGTATATGCATAGAATATACTGAAAAGTTGTTTTGTTTTGCTTTTTCCCCTGTTGGTGACTCTCCACTTGTTGAGGTATCCACATAAAGAGCCAAGTAGTAATGTAGAGCTATTATTGTAAATGTGATGAGAAGGAAGACATGAGGCAAGAGACCACTATGATGAACTGTTAGAAGTATAATCTGAGGTAAGGCAGGCCAGGGACTTCCCTGGGAAACAACGAGTAACAAACAACAGACTTAAAATGCTTTGAGTAGAAGAGCAATTTTCATGAAGCTATGGCCTGCGCCGAAAGATTTGGTCCTCTGTGTTAGAGCCGTAGAGAGAGACGCAGACTGAGAATCCTATTGGACATGGAGACCAAATATGGGTAGATTTCCAACCCCTCATCTGTCTACAGAAAGCTCTTACCAAGGCATTTGTATGAGAGCTCTGAGTTTCTTGGAGAATGAGCCCCTGATTTGGAAGAAAATTAAATTAAACTGCACTTATTTGGGAATGTGTACTGATCTGATTTATTATTGATTTATTATTGTAGACTTAGAGATAGAAAGAATGTTAAAAGTAATCTGGCTAAGATTTTTTTCATTTCACAGATTAGGAAACTGAGGGACAGGAATGTGAAGAAACTTTCCAAAAATTAGGCAAGTATTAAGTGGCAGAGCTGGATTTTGATCCTAGGTTCTCTGAATCCACATTGTGCAGATTGAAGGGTTTAATAATTCAGTGATGTTCCTTGTTTACATTTTTTTAGCATGGTGAGCAATTGAATCCGTGGGCCTGAATTAATCTCAGAAATTTCTAGTTTTTATTTGGATGGAGACAAACAAGTCAATAGAGGTAAAGCCTCAACAAAAATCCCCATAATTTCAACCTGCATTTGAAAGAGTCCATGAGGTATCAGACCCACAGTGCTATGTGTGTGCATACATACACAAATAAGCATACAAACATATACGTGTGTGTATATATATATATATATATATATATATGTAGTACGTGTGTGCTTGTTGTGATATGCCACTTATAGATTTGATTTCATTTATCTACAGCAATCCTTAATAAATATTTGTGGAATTTATTTAAACTAAATTTATAGTCCTACCTCCTAAAACTTCAATTGGTAACCATTAAATGAAAAAACTTGACTAAAGAAACAAGAATAAGAGAAAAATTGATTCTTGCTAGGATATGATGTCATAGTCTAGCAGACTGCAAACTATTTTTAACACTTGACTTTTGGCTATAGAAGATGTAAAAAAAATAGAGCTCAGGAGGACCCCACAAAAGTAATATCAAGGCACAAAGTAATCTGGTGAGTAAACAAAATGCAGTCTATCTGTAACTTTCATTGGGTATTGTTCCTAGAAAATGGCTTGAAAGTAAAAAAAAAAATGCTATTATTGATACATCACCTATGGGAAATAGGGGATTTAGGTTTCTAAGACCACCAAAAACTGTAATCTTTCCCTAAATATTGCTGAAAATACACTTTGCTGCATAAAATGCTTAATAACAAAACATTCATTCTGATAATGTACACTTTTCCTAACACAATAACTGTGAAGTAACCCATAAAATGGAAGGGAGAAAAGAGCCAATTCCAGGCTTGACAGGGAAGGGCAAGGGCAGTCATATCAGAAGAACTCTGAGGTAGAAAAGGGAATGGGGGAACCTGCCTCTAATCTCCCTTTCAACTGCATGATTGAACTGAGCCCCAATGAAAAGCATATGCCTTGGGGTGAATTCTCAGCCCCTTGTCTGAACTCAGAAGTCTCCCTCACCCCTCACCCCCCATCAAACACACACACACACACACACACACACACACACACACACACACACACACTTCCTCTATTAGAAACAAGAAGAGGAAGATTATCTTGTTGTACATTATGAAAATCTTAAAGCCTAATGTTGCCTGATTCTTAATCTAGTAACACGTTCTACCTTCATTTCACTACTAAAATTCTCAATGTAATGAGAGGCTGGGATTGCCAAACCATCTTTCTTAGAATTGCTACAGTTTTTCCAAATTAGGAATACAAATCCACCTTCAAACATGTAATACTGTGTAACAGTGTAAACAAGTCACTTAATCTCTCTTTTCCTCAGTTTTCTCATCTATAAAATGGGGATAGTAACAGCACCTCCCTCCCAGGAGTGTTGTAACAAATGAGATGTTATTCAATAAAGCATGTTGCAAAGCTGAAAGCACTACACAAATACTAGTTATTATTGTTAATAACATTTAATAATTATATTACAGTTCCATTTATAATACATGATTATTTTTATTAAGTATAAATAGTGATAGAGTATACCTCTTCAGCCAATGTTTTGTTGGTTTTTTTTTTGTCTCGATGTCTTAAAATATCTAATCTGAATGTTAGAGTAATACTCCGAGGCTTCTCTCATTTCTACCCATTTATTTCACCTCTAGCATGTATTTATTTTTTAAACATATTTATTTTAGATCTTATTTTTCCCCAGTTACATGTAGAAACTATTTAAATTTTTTTTAATTTTGAGTTTCAAATTTTCTCCCTCCCTTTTCTTCTCCCTTCCCTCCCCTCCCCCATATAAAAGGCAAGCAATTTGCTATAGATTATACATGTACAGTCATGCAGACATATGCCCATATTAGTTATGTTGTGGAAGAAAACAGGCCAAAAACAATAGCAACCACAAGAAGAAAAATAAAGTTTTAGAAAAGTGTGTGTACATCTGCATTCAAACTTCATCACTTCTTTCTCTGGAGATGGATAGCAGTTTTCATCATAAGTCCTTCGGATTTGTCCAGGATGATTGTATTGCTAAGAATAGCTAGTCATTCACAGATGATCATTGGAAAATATTGCTGTTGCTGTGTACAATGTTCTCCTGGTTCTGTTCATTTCACTTTGCATCAGTTCATGTCAGTCTTTCCAGATTTCTCTGAGAACATCCTACCTGACATTTCTTATAGTACAATAGTATTCCATCACAATCATATTACCACAACTTGCTTAGCCAGTTTCAGTTCCCAATTGATGCGTATCCTCTCAATTTCTAATTTTTTACCACCATAGAAAGAACTACTATAAATATTTTTGTACATATAGGTCCTTTTCCTTTTTTTTATACTTTTGGTATATGGACCTAGTAGTTTCTGGGTTAAAAGGTATGTTATAGCCCTTTGGTCATGAACTATATACTTATTAAGAGAAAAGCAAACACAGCTTTGACCCTCATGATTCCAAATCATTTACCGTCATTTGCATCACTCCTTGCAAAGACAGGATGTTTTTCTTCTCTCTTCCTTGTATCTAATCTATCTTATGTGATAAGGAAATGCTAGTGTGGAGCACATCTCTGAGTGATCTGGCAGCTGGAAACACTGTCTGTTGATTTTGATTTCTCTGTATTTTCTGTGAAGTTCAAGGTACTGACTTTACCCCTGAACTAAGTGAGTAACACATGTGCTTGGTTAAAGTGATTGTTGACCCCTCAAAAGTTGCCTTTCCTTTCAGAAAAGCAAATTAAAGAGCCTGTGATAGCAGGTCCCCCCTGTGTATGCCAGGGCACTTGTTTTTACAACTATTAAGCTCAAAACATCTAAAACTAAATTTATTAGATATGTGGTACTATGGATAGAGCACAAACCTGGAGTAGGGGGGAAGGAAAAGAGATTAAAAAAACTTCATATAAAAGATTATATCTGAATTAAATTTTAAGGAATCTAGATAATCTGAGATGCAGAGGTGAAGACAGGGCATTTCAGACATGGATGCCAGCCTGTGTAAAGTGACTTAGTTGGGAAATGGAAATTGGTGTGTGAGGAAACTCGTGATAGCCAGTTTGACTGGATTATTGAAGGTGAAAAATATATAAGATTGGAAGTACAAATAGTAATCAGCCCATAAACATATCTGAATATCAAACAGAGAATTTTATATTTGATCCTAGAGGTAATATGTAATCCCTGGAGTTTATTGAGTAGGGGAATGACATAATTAGATATGTGCTTCAGCAATTTCACTTTGGAAGTTCAAAAGTCAAATGATAAGTACAGTAGGATCCTTTATTCCTTCCATTTTTTCAATCAGTTGTGTGATCTTAAAGGTGTAATCCCTGTGGAATAAACAATTTAAAAGCTTATTTATTCTTAATATGTTATATTAATTATATCATGTTGTATAAAATTATTCTTAATACGTTCATTAAGATGACTTCAATGTTTTTGTAAACAATTCTCATAAATTCGTATGTGAATGGGAAAATAGACATAGGTTAGTAGCTGTTATGTTTGTTGCTTTGTATTACTAACATTAAGGCTTTTGTCTTGCTTTGTTTTTACCCCCATACCTTTAGTTTCTTTTTCTCCTTCAAAGGCTTTGATAAATGTATCTTTTAATATTCACATAAAAATGTTACCTTCAGTATTGATATCTGCTGTATACATTCAGTTTAATCTGATTGCTTTCCCTTCTTTTTTTTCTCTTTAGTTTTACCCTTACCTCCTTTTGGAGAATGTCCAGGACTGTGGTGTTAACATGCAAATGTGGTAGTTTCATTTTCCATAAGAGTGAAAAAAGTTTGTCATAAAAAAAATCTTTGCAGAATTTTACCATCTTCCAACTCTTTTTTTCTGTCCTTTCTTCTTCTGTAAATGCTCTCAGGATGACAATTGTTTAATTGGACTTAACTGCATACTCTTTAAGTTAATTTTAAAGTTCTCTTATCTGTTTTATGAGATAACATTATTTATATTATTCAATCATCTTTATAATAATTTTGAGGGTTTATGTATTTATTTAGTATTTTATTTTTTTCCCAGTTACATGTAAACAAGAACTTTTAGTACTTGTTTTTAAAACTTTGAGTTCCAAATTTTTTCCCTTCTTCCTTCCCCACTCCCTCAGTGACAAAGTAAGTCATTCCATATAGGTTATACAAGTGTAGTTATGAAAAGCATATCCATAATAGTCATGTTGTGAAGGAAAACATAGATAAAAAATTCAAGAAAAATAAAGAAAATTAAAACAAGTTGCTTCTCTCTGAATTCAGATACCATCAGCTTTTTCTCTGGGGGTTGTTTCATCCTAAGTCCTTCAGAGTTGTCATGGATTAGTGTATTGCTAAGCAACTCTGACAACATTTATGTCTCATTTTCCCCAGACCACCTCATTTGTCATTTACTTTTTCTTTTCTATTATCTAACCTCTATAGTGATTTACAAATTTAAATTCCAAATCAGTTTAGCCATCAAATTCCATGTCTCTCTACACAGTAAGTAACTGAAGTATTTACTTGCTGACTAAGGTGTGTTTGGGGGAAGCTAAGTAGTATAGTGGATAGAGTGCTGGACCTGAAGCCAGGAAGACTCATCTTCCAGAGTTCAAATATGATCTCAGACACTTACTAGCTGCATGGCCCTAGATAAGTCACTTAACCCTGTTTATATCCATTCCTCATCTGTAAAAATGACCTGGAGGAAGAAATGACAAATCACTCCAGTATCTTTGCCAAGAAAACCCCAAATGGGATCATAAAGAGTCAGACAATACTGAAAGGACTGAACCACAACAGGGTGTATTTTAGGCTTCTGTGATCTTGTGGTCATTGATTTAGTGGATGTCAAAGACCTTATTAAGTGTGACTGTGTGCAGTGCTTGGAAACTGCAAAGTTGTTTCTTCCCTTGAGGAGTTTATATTCTAAAAGGGGAGATGATTCAGGGTTGAATATCAGAAGGGAAGCTTTGGTCCAGAGAATTACAGGAATGAAGCAAGAGGGGAATAAATTGACACACCACATCCAAGAATAGGAAGAGTTGATTTTATAGTGGTTCATGGTTCCAGAGTTTGGAGGTGGAGTGTGGAGAAGATCATGGAATAGCACAAGTAGGGTGGTGAGGCTATTTGTTAGTCTGAGGAGGAGATGGTTGGAGAGTAGGAAATGAAATAAAACATGGTAATTAGGCGTTACATTCATTTAACAGATTTATACCTGTTAAAATTCTTCATATTTTTATTTTATTATCTATGTTCTTTCTTCCATCTATATCCAATTTTTCATTGTGAAAAAAGTGGTTGTTTTAATTGTATGTCATATATTTTTCTGGTGTTTATTCTTTCTTCTAGCTTTCTATCAATTATCTTATTTGCCCTAACAAGTAGGTGGTCTGACAGTACACACACACAGCTGGTTTGGGAGTGACTCATATCAGTAATGAAGCACATTGGGTCAGTTAAAATAGAATCTTTTTTCAGTTTTGAATGAATCCTCCTTTGATCTTTTATTATGGTATGAAGGCGGATGGATTTTTTGAAGGCTATGCTAGGGGAGCAAAATGCTTTGGTAGATTCTATTACTCTAAAGAAATATGCTTGCTGTGCTCTTGGCAACAAACCCTGTGTCTCCTTTCTAGAAGACCATCTTAGCCAGATTAGTATCCAAAGGGTGATCATCAATAAGCAGGCCCTTTGGTGAAATTCTTTGGGCACAGCAACCCATGAATCCAAGATAAAATAAATAATAAATCATACCGCAGTCCTGTATAGTCCCATCCATGGAATCGGTGGTAGTGGCAGAGTGGTGGGAATGGAGGCAGAGATTACTATGTGTCATACAGTTATTGGTTCATCTACAAAATTTACATTAACTCTGGCTGCTCTTCATGCTAGCTTTTTCAGTGCCAAGGAATGGGCGTGAAACTAAAGAAACTAAGTCATATTAGTCTTGATATTCTAATATATAGTCTTGATATTCTTAATATATATGTATATGAAGCAGTAAGAAAGAAGAAAATTGTGAAAAAGTGGGGAAAACCTAATAAATGGAAGAGCCCATGAAAAAGAAATATTATTTAGTAGCCATTCCAGTGCATTATGTAACCTCCAACATATGTGAGGCTTAGATATGTAATTTATATAAGTACATGCATCATCAATACACTTTGGGTTTATAACATCAGACATAACCTAATCACCCAAAACTGTTTAGTTGTTCTAATATCAAGTTTGTCATTGGTCTCAATGACTAAATTGAAGACTCCACGGGAAATAACAGTTAAAAATAATCAATTTTTGGATTTTCTTTAGACTGCTCCCTAGACAATGTCTCTGATGATTTAGTTTTTACTATATTTACTCACAAGCACCTCCAATTCTTTCCCAATAACTTATGGACAGAATTAATAGAATAGGCCAGCAATGAAAATGAGAATGTATTCTCACCTACACTGAAATTAATTGATTGGGCCTGTTACTGGTGTTTTGGATAAAGCTTTGTATACCATTGCTTCTACAAAGGAAAAGACTTGTCCACATCAGTGAATGACTCATTTCCTCCCTTATTGGAAACAAAGACATTTTACTTGAAATGGCTACCAATTTTTAAACCTGAAAAAGATTTGAACAATAAGATTTTTGATCCTTTGGACTATGGGTTTATATGTTTATGTAGATCTATCGTTGTATAGATAGATGTACATATGTGTCACATATATGTCTATCCATCTATGTGTACATACATATATATGTCCGTGCATGTATGTATGTGTGTGCATATCTGAATTGAAAAAAACACACACATTGTCAGACAAAGCCCTTTAGGAAGATTTTTGTGAGCTTTTATGTATGCTCTCATCTCACAATAACATTTTTTTTTCATTACAAATAAAAATCTGGGCTGTCTTTGAAGTTTTAACAGCATCAAAGAGTGGCTCCCATTACTTATAAATTGCTCTCATAAAAGCTTGTCTACACTTAGCAATTCATGTAAAGGTTGCAAGTGTTTTGCCATCCCCTGATTTTCTTGTAACAGAACATCTTAATTAAACTGTCTGTCCTATTTTTGCATCAATAATATTGAGAATAAAGATTTCCCTTAAACCTGTAAAGAGACTACTTCTGATTGAGACTGCTAAGGTGGAGAGGGGTGACATTCACCTGCATTCGTTATAGTTAATAATGCCAGACTTAGAAAACAACAGGAACATTTGGAGCCAAAATTTGGCTTCCGGCTCTCAAGAAAAACTTTAAAATCTTTTCCATGTTCTGTGGCAATAGGATGGATAGCACAAGTATTTCTTCATGACCAATTGTTTTAAGTAATTTATTTCATTGAAGGAATTGGGGGTATTTAACTTCGAGAAAAGACTCAGGAGAGGTTGTTATCAAGTGTTCAAAAAGCTACCAAATGAAAGAGGTCTATTTGGCCTCTTTGTCTGTTTGGCCCTGATGACAGAACTACAAACAACATGCAGATATTTCAGAGAGACATATTTAGATTTAATGTAGGAAAAGATTTCTGGAAAAATTAGAGATATCGAAAAGTAGAATGAAATGCCTTGAGAGGTAGCACTTCACCAGCAGTTTTACACAAAGGCTAGATGACAATTTGTGGAACAGATTCTTATTTAAGTATGTATATTTAAGTAGTTTAAGACTTGTGTCATTTCTTTCAATCTCTTCTGTGATTTTATGATTGATTAAAATGAAAATATTTAAAAATAAGATGCATGCTAATTTGTATTCAATGAATTAAGACATCAAATGGTCTAGTACTCTATTTTCTGTTTAACCTACATTAATTGCTATCAATCTAATTTGAAAAGTTCTCCAAAAATAGATCCTATAATCTCTTTGTTCCACTGATTGATTATCCCTATGTTCTATCATTGTCTTATCTCTTACTGCCCGTTTTCTCTTCTTAAGATGAAGAGTAATTGACCAGCGTTTTCTTTATAGCAGTTAATCATATATTTGAAGACCAGTATGAAGAAATCTTGTGGTCTTCTGCAAGGAAAGTGATAGAAATTATTTATTTTTTCCTTATGAGTTTGGTTTCTTTGCAGAAAAAAGTATTTTGATAGGGAAAGAAAATCAAGCATATCAAAATGGTTGTATTCAAATAAATAAGGTTATTTTGAAAACAATCAATGGTGACTAACTAACCAACAACTGATTGCTTGGTTAAATTTAATTAAATTTAATTAAATGTAACTGACTGTATTGATGTGTTGTTCTTTTTCAAACTAACTTGTTGGTATTCATATAGTCTAAGTAGTCCCAACTACCTTTCTATTTGCTAAAGTTGACAAGTGTTTTTTAAAGAACTTTAGAAGTTCTCTGAAGCCGCACAAGGAGCAGCTTCTTTCACACACAATGGAGTATTTACATTAAACCAAGCAATGCCATATAACAAGAAAGGAAACTTGTGGGAGTCATTTGCTTTCACTTTGTTTTTGTGGAGCAATATGCATCCTCATAGTCAGCAAGTCTTGTAGGACCTGAACTTAGAATGCTATCTGGGATGAAACGCTGGAAACAGGTAATAACCCTAACATGAGCAACATCAGTTTCCTTCTGCCCCACAAAGCATTCTGGCCACTGTCAAGCACAGACTAACCACTTAATGCATTTAAATGAGGATTATAAAAGAAAATTATACCTAGTACAGGGTAGGCATGTTACATTCCTGCCAGGAACTGTCAAGAAAATAGTTACCCCAATGACTAAATGGATGTATTATTCTATAACAGGGTCCCCTCCCCCTTATGTAGAGCATGAGCCAATTCTAAAGGATACTGGGCTATAATAAGTCACTGGGATAATAAGTCCTTATTAACTAACTATATTAATACTACCACAATCTATAAGGTCACATTGTCAATTCTGGAAGGAGAATCAAAGAATTTTAATACCTGGAAGAGATCCTACAAATGAATTAGTCTAGATCCTTCATTTTACAGATAAGACCATTGAGCCCAAGAAAAGTTGAGTGACTTGTTCAAAACCTCACCAATAAGGAATGGATAAGACTTCAGAGGCCATCTAGTCTGACACTTCTAACTGTGAATTCCTTTCCAATATATAAAGCAAGCAGCTATCCAGACACTCCCAGCAGCATCACAAGTTTCCAGTCCTTCAGTCACATGGTTCTAAAACTTAGGAACTATCTTTGATGTTCCCTCTTCTTCGTATCTCAATACAAAGTTGTACTGACTTTACCTTGTAACATCTATAACATAAGGACCTTCCTCTCTGCTTACACTGCTACCACCCTACTTCAGACTTTCATTATACAGGACAATTATACTGAACTACTAATTCATCTTCTTATATCTAGTCATTAACCCTCTCAAACCTATTCACACAACTGCACAATTATCTTCCTAATACACAGTTCTCTCATTATGTCACTTGCTTAATCAAAAAAGTTTAATATCTTCTTATGGCCTATTGAAAAACAATATACAAACTCCTTATGCTGATGTTAGAGAATCTCCATAACCTGGTTTCATCCTGACTTCCAACCTTTACTTTATATTGATTCTTATTGTGTATGTACTTTATATATGCCACCCAAATTAGAATAATAGCTGCTAGCTAATTTTTTAATAATATACTTAAATCTGTCCTGGCCTTTCATTTTACCAGCATATTGTGGCAACTCCAATACTAATAGATGTCAGCAATTCATAGTGTTAGAGAATTGTTTGAGACACAGAGAAGCAAAATAATTTCTCCATGTTTTTTTGGCATATGTCTCAGGCAGGATTTGAGACCAAATCTTCCTCATTTTTATTGATTAGATGCCTGGAGACCAGAGCAAAGAACAACTCCCCAAACCTCCATTTAAAGAGGGATCCTGGTTCAACCATCTCTTTGTTTCCTACCTGTCTGCACTCCTTGCATGTGTGTGTGTGTGTGTGTGTGTGTGTGTGTGTGTGTGTGTATGTGTATGTGTGTTGTCTTATACTGTTGGATTACAAGCTCCTTGAAGGCTGGAAGTGTCTTTATTTTTGTATTTGTATCCCCAGCACTACTTAGTACAGTGCCTGGTACAAAGTAAGAATTTAATGAATTTTTAAACATTATTTATTAGTTAGTTGACAGATTCCAGAGATAGCTTTTCAATCAGTACATTGTTCTTAATCTCTCACCTTACATATTAAGGTCCAAAATATATTTCTCATTCCTGAAATATACTTGCTCTTCATATCCTTACTTGTTGATGATATGATGACTTATTTAGAAAATCCTAGAGAATCAGTAAGGAATCTAATTGAAACCATTATGTATCAGGATATAAAAGTATCCTTACTTGTTGATGATATGATGACTTATTTAGAAAATCCTAGAGAATCAGTAAGGAATCTAATTGAAACCATTATGTATCAGGATATAAAAGTATCAGGATATAAAAGAAACCCATAAAAATCAATAGCAAATCTACATTGTTTCTTTATAACATCCAAGAGGAAATAACAGAAAAGGAAGTCTCATTCAAAATAACTACAAAATGTTTAAAATATCTGGGAGTCAATCTATCAAAGCACATTTAAGAGCTGTATATAGAGAGTCACAAAAAATCCCAACTGCAAATAAAGCAGATGTCCTTCTTTTAGGAAACTGACAATCAATATGAGTTATTCATGAAATACAACAGTACTCAAATAAATGATGAATATGTTGAATACAAAAAAGGAAGACTTATCTGAAAAAACATGAAATAAGTAGAGACAGGAATACAATCTAGACAATGATCACAACAATATAAATTGAAAGAATATCAAAGCACTTGAAGAAGAACATGACATTATATTGACCAAGCTTGCCCTCAAAGTGTTGACCAATCAAGCATTTAATAAATGGAAAATTAACTAGAAAGTGAGGATCCACAGATTAAAATGAATCATTTCATTTCCTCAAGGAGCTTACATTCTATCCAGGAGATAGCACAAAGTAAAGACAGGTAATTTTTTGTAGGGGAGAAATAGGGAGGTTCAGCAATGGATTTGTTTGTAGGATGGTGCTTTAACAGTTGTACAGTTAATAGGGGATTATTAGAAGCAAAATTGAGGAGGGAATAAATTATAGGGATCAGGGGCAACTAGTGCAAAGGTATAGAAATAAGAGGAGTTTTAGGTTAGGATCACTAGGAAAGCAAGTTGGATTGGAGTGTGGAGAGGAAGAAAGGAAGGAAGGAGGGAGGGAGGGAAAAGGAAGAGAAAAAGAAACGAAGGGAGAGAGGTGAGAGGAATCAAGCATTTCTTAAGCATTTACTATTTTCCAGGCACTATGTTATGTGTTTTAAAAAGATTATCTCATTTGATCCTGATAACCATGGGAGGCAGGTGTTATTAGCTCCCTTTTACAGTTGAGAAAATTGAAACAGAACAGGTATAAAATGACTTGCCCAAGGTCACAGAATTAGTAAATATCTGAAGTCAAATTTGAACTGAAGTCTTCCTGAGTCTAGAAACATAGAATAATAAGATTGAAAAAAAATAAGTTTGTGTCAGATGTTGAATGATTTCTAAAGGCACAGAAGAGTTTATATATGGTTCTACAGGTAACAGGTAGCTTATGAAGATTATTGATTAGAAGAATGGTATGGTGAAATCTTCACTTCAGGAAAATCACTTTGGCTATGGTGTAGAGAACAAATGGGAGAGGGGAGAAAGTTGAAGTAGGGAGACTAAATAGGAAACTACTGTGTTAATCTCATCAAGAGAATAAGACACTGATCTAGCACAGTGAGTATGTGAAAATAGAGCAGGATATGGGCAAAAGATACATTATAGAAGTAGACACAACAAAATTTGACAACTTCTTGGATATTTGGGGCAAAAGAGTGAGGAGATACCAATAATGGTGTGGTGGGGATCGATGATTTTTTTTACTAGGTAAAAAAAAAGGCCATTCTCTGCCTCATGTCTTACCTACCCTTAATCATTGAAAAGCCATTGCCTTAGTCAAACTGAGATGTGTTAAAGACCTTAGCTTAAAAATTGCAAGATCTCCCACTGCATCCTGGGCCATCTCTGATAGTCCTGATCTATACCTCACCATGGGGCCCAGATGGCTCTGGAGAACAAGGTGAGACTGGTGACTTTGCATAGCTCTCCCTCACTTAAATCCAATTCACTGAAATGTCATGGTGTTACCTCCCTGATGTCATGGTCCTCTTTGAGAACAAAGGACAAACAATAAGAACATTATAAAATCTAGGGAACACATTCAGTACACAATGAACTAATGTATGACTTCCATTTAGGAGCTACTCAATAAATATTTGTTCATAAGTAGATTTCAGTTTCAGATCATGCCCCACTTTCTCCAGGTAGCCCTTTCTAACTATTCCAGCCATAATGGACCTTTCCCACTTCTCACTACTCACCAATAGTATTTATTCACTTTGCATCTATCATCTATCACATAACACTGTGCATTGTTCTTCCCTTCTTTCCTTCTTTCTCTTTTCTTTCCTTCCTTCCTTCTTTCCTTCCTTCCATCATTCCCTACTCCTTTCTTTCCTTCTTTCCACAAGCATTTAATAAATACCTACTATGTGTTAGTATCTACTACATTAGTGTCTGGGGCTGGGCATATATAAAGATCACACTTGCACATAGCGAATTACAATAAACAGTTAGATATGGTATGCAAGAATAAGGTATATCAAGCACCATTACATTTCATGAGTAAAAGATTACTTTGAGGAACTTGAATTAGAGAAAGCTTTTGGGACTAGGAAAATAAGTAGAAATATCAATACTCTTCTTAAAAATAATAGTTTATATTTAAATAGCACTTTAAGGCTTTGTAATTTTCCACATAACATCTGTGTGGGGTACGTTATGTTACTTCTATTTGACACTTTTTATGAGTGATGAAATGAACATCCAGAGACCTTAGCTGAGTTTGCCAGAGTCACACCGCTAGCAAGAGTCAGAGGCAAGACCGAAACTCAGGTCCTTTGTCTCCAAGACCAACGTGCTATTTTCCCTATTCTGTGTATCAGGAATAAAAGTAAATTTGTATTTTACTTTAACATTTACAGAATATATTCTTCAAACAACCTTATGAGATTGATATTTCAAATGTTAGTATTATTGCCATATTTTAAAAATAAGGAAACTGACACTTTAGGAAGGATAAAGGACTTGCCAGAGTTCACTCTGGTTATCTCTTGAAAGCAGAGAGGTTATCTTCTATTTACTTTTGTCTTCTGTTTTTTGCTTCCCTAGACAGTGTTATTCAAATAGTTAAGAAGGTCTCTGCAATTTGATAAAAAACAATATTGGATTAGGAAACCAGGGTTCAATTCATTAAATTCAACCAACATTTATTAAATTTTTTCCTATATACTTAACATGATGCTATAAACTGGAGCTTAAAGGACAAAAATGAAACGGAACTTTCCCTTTCACAGATCATCAGGCATAGTAGATTGAGCACCAATAGATAATCCAATAAGATCAAGGATCAAGTCTCATTTAACCATCTATTATTCTAGGCACTATTTCTTTGAACCATACTTCAGCTGGCTTCTTACTCTGCTGCTACAGGACACTTATCTCCTTGGTGTGTTCTTCCCAGGCTATAGGACACTCATCTCCTTGGTGTGTTCTTCCCAGGCTCTCTATTCTGGGGTAAGAGTCATAGCAGCCAACCCATTTCTGGCTACAGTTTCCACCATTAGGTGTCTCCCAATCTCATATCCTCCATTTCAGATAAGTGCTTGTTGACTGAATGACTGACTGATTGACCAAGCAACTCTCTCAGTGTTTCAGAGAAGGAATTGGCCAGTATTTGTAGAGAGACTTTCCTTACCTAATAGTTCCTGATATCAGTGAAATCACTGATCCACTCTAGTCCCTGTTATTCACCCCTACAAATTTATATTCTACTGAGAAATATAGCACCTATGCAGATTAGTAAATACAAGGTAAGTTGAGGAGGATGAGAACAATATTTATTAAGGTAGGCGTCCTGAAGTTTTCATGGAGAAAGAAGGTCCAGAATTAGGTTCTGAAAATCAATGTAGTTGAGAGCTGGAAACGAAGACAAGAGTATATTTTGGCAATGGGAGAAAGGGTGGGAGGAGATAGAATGCTGAGCTTGAGAAATAGCAAATAAGTTATTTTTGCTATTATTAGTGGGAGTGGATAAGGGGGGTATAATGCAAAATAAATCTGAAAATGTAGATTGAAGCCAAATTGTATGCAATTTCTTGTTTAGAGTCTGATACTAATTAGTTGGATGACTAACTGGATAAGCCATCTAACTGGAAAAATTAGAAGGCTCCATTTCTTCATCTGCAAAGTAAAGAAGACAGACTAGCTAATTTCTGAGGTCCTTTTCACGGCTAATATTGAAGGAGAAATCAAAAGCAATCAGAAAGTAAAAAAAAACTCAAATGATATGTTTATGATAATTGTCCAAATCTATGAAATCAATATGATCTAATGGAAATATGTAGAGGGCCTGTGGAATCAGAGGTCCTGGCCTCAAATCCAGCTTTATTCCTTACTAGTAGGAGGGAGACAAGTGGCAAAACACTTTATCTTTCTGTTCCTCAGTTTCCTCACCTATAAAATCATAGGATTGTACTAAAGGACCTCTAAGGTCTTTTCTAGTTCTCAGTCTATGCCTCTGATTCATGGATGATGGAAACCTTTATCTTTAAAAATGCTCAGTAAATGGTAATTTTTAAAACTGCTATAAAATTTATTTAGGATCATTAGCTGAATGCATTTTTTCCCTTTGTAAGTTTTATTTCATATGCTTCTTGAAAGTTAAGAATTACGTCCTAATTTTTGAATCATCTTTATCCTCCTGTACAACTCTCTTTTTTAATAGTAGCCACTTAACGTTTATTGAATTGAAGCAGAAAATATAAATAATTGCAGGGTGTGGTACCTGGTACAACTTCACCTGACTGTCAAAATTGTATCTGAAATATACATTCCTGACTTCCCTGACAATTAGCAGTCAGGAAATAAATAGCAAATTGTTTTTCTGTAATTACAAGTGACAGCTCATTTAATGAATGTTTCAAAGCTTTAG
>CM053769.1:230597382-230608682 GCA_028658325.1 Potorous gilbertii | reverse complement strand
CAAGATCTAGCAGCTTCTACATTAAGGGATCAAAGGGCGTGGGATAAGATATTCCAGAAATCAAAGGAACTAGGTCTAAAACCAAAAATCACCTACCCAGCAAAACTAAGTATAATACTTCAGGGGAAAATATGGTCTTTCAATGAAACTGAGGACTTCCAAGCTAAAGTTCAGGCCCAATCATGTCACCTCTACCCCTACCCAGGTTCCACTCAGTAAACTTCAGAGACTTCCAATTGCCTCCAAGAAAAAATGCAAAATAATTTGGCATTCAAAGCTTTTCATAGCCTAGCCTTATTTCATTGGTTTGTTAAAAAAATGTCTTCCCCAAGCACATGATGACATCCTTTGGTGTAATGGACCAATGAAAGCAATTCTTTCCAATAACCACATGAGCAGCTGAAGCAGGTCCTGTGGTATGATTAAAGCTTGGTCAGACATTGGAAATGCCAATGTCATTCACTCCATCCCAGTCCATTGCCAGCCTTCTTGACTTTTTGACTTGCTACTGGACTTGGATAACTTTGGAAAAGAGAATGAGACTGAGGACTCCAAGAAACTCTGCGTCACTTAAATCCATAAATCCAACTTATACAAAAGTCAAAGTATCTCCCTGTGATGTCATTGGTCCTCTTCAAAAAGAAAGTACAAACGATATAAAGAGGAAAAGGTGGTATAAATTGTCAGATGTTACAGAAGGATCAAGAATCAAGACTGAGGAAAAGTAACTAGATTTAGTAATTTCTTAAGTAGTTAACACTGAATAGTATTGCTCTTCCTCCTTTGTTCTCCAGGAGGACTGTGACATCATGAGGGTGATGTCTTGACTTGCAAATGAATTGGATTTAAGTGAGGCAGGGCTGTGCAAAGTCACTAGGCTCACTCTTTCCTCCAGTCATCAGGGTTCAGTGGTAAGAATAGATCAGGATGACTGGTGATGGCTCAGGAAGCAGTGGGAGACCTTGGCCTTTTTAAGGGAAGGCCTTTCCTAGATCTCAGTTTGTCTGAGGTAACACCCATTCAATGATTAAAGGTTAGGTAAGAATTGAGGTAAAAGATGGGCTACTTTCTCTTCACAAAAGAATTAATTTAGGAGGGGAAGACTGAGAGCTTCTGGCTGGAATAGAAGCAATTGCTATTTGTACTTAATCTGAGCCATCAAAACCCAAACAATGATCAAGTGAAGAGGCAGAGCAATTTGGGTTTAGAGGTATAGTCAAGTAGTTCTATTTGACTTCCATTGGGCTTTATAGTTCAAGAAATATAAATGAAAACTACGTGAGATAAAAGAGTTAATTGTCCCAGCTCAAAAAAATTGAATAAATAAGTAAGGAAAAAAAAAATCTAGGTCCCAAAGCCCTAGATATCTTGAAAAGTATAAGTGATCAAAATTTACATTCCTTTGGACAGAGCACCCACCTGTAAGGGTATAACTCCCCATATGGACAGAGGGAGAAGAGGAAAAGAAGGAAGATGAGGAGGAAGAGGTAGGAAGGAGGGAAAGAAGGAAGAAAGCAAGGAAAGAAGGAAGGAAAGAAGGAAAATAATAGTAATTGAGTAGTATAGTTTCAGTTGAAGGATAAGGTTGGAAGCCAGAAAGTAGAAGGTTAAGAAGCTAAAAAGATGGAAGGAAATGGATGCATCAATTGTAGATGATTTTCTCAAAGAGGTTAGTTGTGAAAGGAAAGGGAAATATAGGCTGATAGCTTATAGGGATGATTGCAGCTATCAGGTAAGGTTTTATTTGTTTGTTTGTTTTAGGGTGGGAGAAACATAGGCATGTTTGTAGGCAGTAAGAAAGAAGCCAGCAAATTGGGAAATATTGGAAGAAAAGAGTTTGGATGAGGCAAGGTCTGTAGCTAATTGAGTGAGGGAAGTGTGTTGTAGGAGGCTTAAGGAGAGATGAAACATTTTCTGTCTTGAATGAGGGATTAGGGGAAGTGTTTGTAGCTCCTTATGATCAAAAAAGACCCATAGACATTTGAAAAACGCCACTTCTAGGTAGTTCTCCAGGGCTTGTGGCAGGAAGAGGGGAAGCAAGATGAAGAAGAGGAGCTCATTCTAATCCATCCTCTAATAGCTTGCTGTCATAATCAATTATTCTTGCTATCTTTGTGCTGAGATATTATTTATATATTGCTAAAGGCCTCCAAGTATAATCAAAATACTCCAAATGTGATGTCATCTAATAGTAATACTTCAAGCTATTGCTCTGATTCATTCAAGTTATGACTCTTCACTTAGCCATTGTACATGTCAGAAATTACACATACAATTGAATTGTCCTAGTTTTTTGTATTTTAAAAATCCTTACATATTATTGGTTTTCCATGATGAGAGCTACACATTCCTTTATACAATGAAGTCTTGGCTACATTAGTATTTTACAGAAAAATTAGCAAAGTGCTTTTTGAGAGAATGTCTCGTATTCATTTGAAACTTTTTGTTGGGTTCAATTCTCATCCACCAGATGAGGAATATCAGCTAAGCTTCATAATTGTGTAAGGCAAAGGAACCTCCGCTTAAACATAATGTTAACAAGAACAGCAAAAATGCTGATCCTGAGTCCTTAATTTGATTCTAGTAATACTATAAAAATGAATTTCTATGTTCTTCTTATATGGAAAAATAAAGCTTAAGTTGTGTGGATTTAAAAAAAAGTTTTCATTTTACATGTCCTAAAGTTGTGTTAAAAGGTTCAATTAATCCTGTCTGCACTTTTACTTTTTTCATGATCTTCTTGAACTACTATATTATTTTTAAAAACAGGGCTCAAATCATGCAGGACCTCACAAAGAGCTGAAGAGCAGCTCTTTATTTTTAGATTTGGTATGGTGTGTTTTTATTTTCCCCTGGATATGGGTAGAAAGGGACAGAGAAATGTGCCTTTGGCTAGTGTCAAGGGCCATGGGGTCCACTGACTTTATTTTCATGTTAAAACCCTGCATAAAAATAACGTTATTATGATACAGTGAAATCCCCTACAACGTGTACAGATGGCTAAAAAAAATACAAGTGGGAAAACTCTAAGTGGGTTTGATTTTGAAAGCCAAATATTTTCGGAAAATGTAATGAAACCTGCTTATAACTTTCTCACTTTCAACATTTCCCTACCTCTAATGTTTACCTTTTCAAGGCCTGGCCTAGAGCACACACATGCATGGTGTTTCTCCACTTACAGCATTTCACGCTTTTAACATTTCCTTTTCCTGGTCTTGTGGAAAACATTATAAGGGGTAGGAGCTGACATTAAAACAAACAAATAAACTAGCAATGGGGGAAAATAGCATGGCTTCCCCCCTCCCCTTCCTCCTTCTCCTCCTCCTCTTTAAAGAACCTAGCCAGATCTAAAAATGATCTTGTTCACTTTGGTGGGCCCTGGTCCCCCCAGTGAGGCATCTCATCCCTAGAAATGCACATACTAAGACTTCACAATGTTATAGGAGTCGCAGGGTTGACTGCTGCTGTTGGACCTCAAAGGAAATAAACTATGATGGAATAAAATTTCTGCTCTCCCTCTTAGTCCAACTTCTCTTGGAACAGTCTTCTCTTTTTCAGGAAGTCACTGAGGCAGGCAGAGGTGAGCTGTTTGGGTTGCCCTCATATTTGTTGTGTTTGAGTCCTGAGATTGTACACATAATGAATAAGTCATAGTCTCTAGAGGCAGAGGTGTCCACCCAGTGAAAAGGAAAATATGGAAATACAAATTGAGGAGAGCCACGGCACCCAAAGAAAGGTGTTCACCCTTAAGTAACAAACACACCCATCAATTAAAAGTACCTCAAAGAGCCAGACCTTCCTTGACTCAAAATAAGCCAGAACATAATACTAGCAATTGCAAGAACGCCAGAAACATCTAATTTGCATCTGCCACTCAAGATAAAGCATCACCTGGCTACGTTGAGAGAATCAGCAGGTGGCACTGTTCTCTGAGGCTCAGAGCAGCCTGTTTCACAGGATTAGGAGAAGAGTGGGAGTGGTGGGCGTGGGGATCAGTTTTTATAGAAGCTGGCAACCGTACAACCTATGGTCTTTAACAAACCCAGGACACTTAGGGTAAGGTTAAATGAAGGAGAAGCCTAGAGGTGGTTATCCCAAAATACTAAATTGGATTCTAAATTAGAATTTGCCCTTCTGGTTGACACATATTCTTAATATGGTTTTCAAATGGAAATGTTATTCTTTAGTCAGGTTTTCCTACTGGGCTTCCCAGGTTTATTTCTGTATCATGATATGCCTCTTGCTGCACTTCTTGGCTTTTAGATGGTACACAAAAGGCAGTCCCTCCTAGGAATTTTAAGATTTAGTAAAGTCCCTGATCTTAATCCTAAATTCAACATCTTCTAAAACATAGCTTGAGAAAAGATTTAATTAATAGGTATCTAGTGAGCTAGGCATTAGTGAACTTGTCCATCAAAAAGAAAAACAAAAAACCTGACATGGGCTTTTAACATGAGCAGCTAAAAGTTAAAATGGTACAGTAGATAGAATGTTGGCTGTGAATGAAGGGAGATCTGGGTTTTAATTCTGCCTAGGACACTCACTGCCTGTGTGACCCTGGGCGAGTCACTTAACTTCTATCTGCCTCAGCTTCTGTTTGTTTCTTCAAGATGAAAATAATATAGTATCTACCTCTCCAGGGTTGTTGTGAGGATCAAATGAAATAATATTTGGGAAGTGATTAGCATAGTGCCTAACGTATAGTAGGTACTTAAGAATACTCGTTTCTTTCCTTCTGTCCTATTCCAACATTGATGTGTTTTGAAAGGGACACTCTGGTGTAGCATAAAGACAACTAGACTTTGATTCAGAAGGCATGGGTTGGAATCTTATCTTGCTCCTGACTACCTGTGGGATGACTGGAAAGTTATTTAACTTCTCTGAGCCTAAGTTTTCTTTAAAGTGAAATAGAAATAATGTAGATGTAGCACATACATCTCAAAGTTGTCTGCAAACACTCAAATGATATCACTTATATAAAGCATATTATATATATGTACATATATCACTTATATAAAGCATATTATATAGATGTACATATATGTATATACATATACACACATATATATGTACAAACATATATATGTACACACATATGCTCATATAAGTTAGTTATTATTTATTATGCACTGGTGTATTATTATTAGGACAAAAAGAGTGGTAACAACTAACATGGAGAAAGGAGTTTTGCCTTCTAGGAACAAAACAATGAAGGATATCATTCCTCCATCTAAACTTTTCTGTTATAAATTTGGCATCACCTTCTTATCTAGAATGTATCTAAGAATGTATCTAAATATATTCAAAGAAGTTGTTAGATATTTAGAACACAGATTTGAGGATCAAAAGCCATGAGTTATCATGTATTAGAGTCATAACTTTATTTAAATGGAAGTTCAAACAGAAACCTAATACAATTGAGGAGGTAGACAAACAGATCTTTGTAGAAAGGCCCTTACTGAACATATCCAAAAGGTAGAGAGTTGTTCAAAGCCTTATTGAAGTTGCTAAGTTCACCAGTAGTTTTCACTAGCTATAAGTTTATAATATCAATGCTGGTTTAAAAAGTTCTTACCAAATTACAGACCAGCATCCAATATCACTACAATATGGAGTAACTGCTCACACATGTGCTCCAAGGGAGACAAAGGAAAATACTTTCTAAATGATCCTCAGGAATCTGAGATTGAATTTATACCAAATATAGTGGTTATAGGATTCCTTGATTATAGTGAAAATAATAAATAAATAAATGAACATTTAATATCATTTTGTGAAATAATGCATCATTTGGTCAGGTCAGTAATTGTGTCCTAATTTATAGCCATTCACATGGAGAATACTCAATAAGTATCTGTGGGCTTTGATTTAGTAAGCCAGTATATCCATATTTTGGATTGTTTTTTTTTTACATTGAATTGCACCTATACTACTGATCTAAATTCATGTTCTGCCCAGGCATGGAGTATACCTACAACACCCAGTAAGTAGGTATCGTCTTGGGTCTCACCAGTCAATTCCAAATGGAATTAAACAGAAAGGAAGGGAGAGGAAGAAAACTTTTTGTAGATCTCAAAGTCAAAGAGTAGTTGAAAATCCAGTTCTCTAGTTGGAGACTCCAAGTAGAAGGGAAAAGTGTGGTCAAAAACTAACAACAATGAAATAACTGCTCCCCAAACGAAAACAACAACCAAATAAAAAAACCAAACACCAGTAACTGACAAACTATGCATCAAGTAAAGCTGACTAATCCTTATAAAATATGCAAAGATACTCTGAGAGTACTGGCAGTTGGAAGAAATTTTATTGATCCTTTTACAGTCAAAGTTGTGGAAGGACAGTGAGAAGAAAAGTGAAAACAATAGCTGCTAATCATGATTTTGAAGATGATTTTTTTCCCTGAGAGCAAGAAAATAGAAGGACTGTGGCAATAAAAGCCAGGACTTCAAAAGTTTACCCAAAGCGTAAAAACAATGAGTACCATGGAAGGTGAACTATTGCTCATAATGCAAAAGGTAAATTTGATCTAGTAAGTGTCACTAAAATTGGGTGGGAATAGGACCTGACTCCAGTCTGATATTGAAATTATCACTGATCTGAAAGTTACAAGACAAGTATGTGTAGGTGAGGATGGAAGAGAGGATGTGTGAGTGACACTGTATTTTAAAAACATTATTTTACACTGTATTTTAAAACATTATTGTTCTATGAAGAGACCCAAAAATCGTAGGGGAAAAAGTATTATAGACAACTTGCAAATATCAAAGTACACACAAGATACTTATAATAGAAAGGATTAGCTCTCAGAAAAGGAAGGCATTAAAAGCTAAAGGAATAGAAAAGGAACTCTTGCAGAAGGTAAGGTTTGAATTAAGCCTTGGAGGAAGCTAGGGAAACTAATAGACAGAGATAGAGGGTAGAGTATTATAGGCAAAGGCATAACCAGTGGAAGAGATAAGAGTACATTAACTGTTTTGTTCTATGTGTACATTTTATTGGAATATGTCTCCTAAGAGTACTTTGACTAGAGAAACACACTTATTTTTCAGATTTGGCTTACCTCTCATATTTCTAGTGTCTAATGGGAGATCTTTTATTAAAATGGTTTTTACAACTTTTTGTGTCTTTCCCCCTTCTTGTGACTCTTCTAGGAGACCACAGGAATACTGACTGTTATGTTTTCAATAACCTATAGCTAGAATCTCTCAGAGAACTGGTTCCTCTGGCTTTAAGGAGGTTATGAAATACTCAATATTAACTTTTATTCTGTGTTACCAGTCTAACACAAAAAAAAATCAAAACCTTTGCAATGTCAATGAGGGATTTCTTAATGTAGTAGTCCTTTTATTAATGAGGCTTAGGTTTTGGACCAAAGCCAGGCACCAATATTATCCTTTTTCACCTCAAATGGACTAGATTCCACCAGTCAAACCTCCTCAAATGCCACTTCTAGGGGTGATAGAAATCTGTTTCTGATATAGTGGCAGTGGCTCTTTATCAGAGAACTGGAGGTGAATTGTAGAAACTTCTTCCACCAATGCAGAACAAGACCTGACAATAAAACTTGTAGTATTGGAGACTCACCTGAAGCTCGGGAAAGTGTGACTTGCCTGTGGTCAGATAGCTAAGTGTCGAAAGTGAAATTCTGGACTCTAGGACCAGCACTCTAACTTCATGTATCACTGTGGCTCAGTATAAATTTCAGAAAATCATCTTTTCCCCTTGAAGTATCTAAAATATTTATTCTTGATTTTAACCATCATTTCACCCATACCACATCAAACATGACTTCTACTTTTTTTCCTCTGCATTTTTGCTCAGGCAGCTTTTTCTTTATCTTTATTATTTTATAATTTATATTTTCTTTATCTTTATTTTTTCTTTTCTTTCCTTTATTTCTCTATACACTATAATTTTAAACTTGTCTCATTGCCTTCCTCAAGTCCTATTTCATCCCCACTACTCGACTACTTGACTGTCAGATGATCCCTTTTTCTAAGCTGCCAAGTGTTAAGCTAGCACTTTTCTCATGTGCCTTTTAAAATTATATGTATATATTGTGTGTGTGTATATATTTACATATACACACACAACACTTACATATGTATATTTTCATTTCCTCGTACCTTTAACCAGAATGTAAAGATCTTGAAGATAGGGTTCATGCATTACATTTAACAATGATTTGCATTTTTAATAGTATTATATGGCTTGTAACTTCTTTTATACATGTTGTCTCATTTTTATACAATTTTAAGAGGTAGATAATTTAATTATTGATGTCTCTATTTTGCATGTCTTGCCCTGGTTCATATGTAGAGTAAATGGCAGAACCAAATTTCCACTTAGGTCTTCTAACTTCAAATACTATCCACTATCTCATGTTGCCCCATTTTTCTGCATATTGCATACTGTAGGCACTCAAAAATATTTATGTTTATATTGACAAAATACGTAGTTGCATACATTTAGGACAGTGTTTTTGATTTAATGCACACTTAATGTACCTCCTTCCCGCTTTCAGATGTTTTAAGAAATCATTCTCTCAATGTTTTCAAAATTAGATTGTCTCTAGCAAAGATTTCCTCTGGGTGTGCTTGATCTTCTGGACCTGTTCTTCCTATCATCACCTTCTTGTGTGTTATTTCTATTTCCTCACATGGCATATCAGGGACTTAAGTATTAGACCCCAATGTAATGATAGGTACACTGTCAAATTATTAAAATAATAATAGAAATACTGGTAGATCTTTTACTTATTTCTCTTCTGCTTGTTCTACTAGTTTCATTTATACATATTCTTGGGATTATCTGGTTCCTTAATATATCAATCACTGGAACAAATTTGCACTTTCAACATAAACATTATAGGAGACTTGACTGTACTTTCTTTTATTTGTTGAAAAAACTACTTTAAGCTACAAGGCAGGAAGGGTGAGTTATGGTATTTTAGGATTATGTCAGGAAATTGATATTGACTCCAGGTTTTGTTTTTGTTTTTTCTCTTTTTCATTTCTTTTTGTTGTTATTGTTCAACTTCAACTATAGTCCCTTTAATGAGCCTTTGTCTTTTCATGATGAAGCCATTTGTGTGACCACAATGAGTGCCCTAAGGAAAAGTGTTAGCTCTCTTATACTTCTAGATACCATGTACAGAGCAGCTTAAATCTCCAATGATAAAAGCATTCAAAACCATTTTTATTTCCACTCAACTAAGGGAATGATGCAGTGTACCATGTGAGTCTGAACCAGCTCTGATGACTCTTATAAATATTAAGTAATGTTAAATACCACTTACAAGCACATATTGGAGCCACCTCATCTTGTCTTGCATGGTTCACCCTCGTTTTGTATATAACCTTTCCCCTCTTCAGTTACATAAATAATTATTAACATTTGCCTTTTTCTTTTGGAATAATCTTTCTATAAGAGTTTCATCCACTTTTTCACTCCTTACTATATAGAGCAGTCCTATCTTCCTTTATCTGGGACTCTTTCCCCCAGATTATACTGATAGAATTTTAGTTTCTCATTTGATATCCTTTGTATCCAACTTCCTCATTTTATAAACAAGGAAGGCAAAAATCAGTCAAGTTAAATTTAATCAGAAAGTAAGTAGTAGAACCAAGATTTACACCCGGGTCCTCTGCCTCTAAATTCAGTGTCATTTACTAGACATGTGGTCTCACTTGATATCAGTGTTTCCTTAAAGCATCTGAGATGATTAGGGTTTACTACTTTTCTACTATTGGATATGTTTCTTATTGAAAACCTTCTTTGTATCTGTCAAGTCTTTTACCTAACCTGACTTTTAAGCACTGATGTTTATAATATTTGACATTCTATCTAGAACTTCATGGTTTTCAAAATGCCCTACATATTTCATTTCATCTTCACAACTAGATTCATCAGGTATTATTAACTTCACTTTAAAGAAGAGTAATCAGAGCTTCACAGACTTAAGTAATTTGCCCAGGGTCAAAAATGTAGCAAGTACAAAAGGCTTCTGCCTTTATTTATTTATTTGCTTATTTATTAAAAACCAATCCTAGAAATGGTAAGGAGCTTTGAATAAAAAAAAGAATATTTGATATATAAAATATTGGAGGTAGTGGGCTCCTCATTGTTGAGTGTCATGTAGCATGACCAGTTGTTGGGAAAAGTATAGTAGGAATTCTTGGTCAGGTATTTGTAGACTAGATGAATTCCATGGTTCCTTAAAACTTTGGGATTTTGTGATAATGTGAATTTCCCTCCTGTTCCTAGTAGTGAAAGTAGCTTGAAATATTTTTTAGAGAGAAAAGAAATGTTTAGCTTTGTTTTGTTGTTGTTTTTTGCAATATGTATCATGCTTTACAAAACAAAGAATTGCCACTGATTATTGTGGGATAAACAAAATGAGGTTTCAGTTGGAGAATTATGTTAGATGCAGGCTAAGGGACATTTGTGAGCAACTATTTCACCTTATTCTCTTCTTTCTTTAATGGTAAGAGCATATTTTGGTTCCAGAAATGTAGATGGGAGTCAAGATTAGAGATGAATGACTAAGAACAGAAGTGCAACAATAATCAGAATTCTTGTGAAGATAGAGGGCACAGCAAAAGTAGCAGGAACTTCATAAATAAATATTTGTTGAATGAAGTACTATCTTGATACTTGTCAAACAATTTGCTTCAAGCAGGAAACCATTAACTCTAAAAAGGATTCTAGGTGTTACAGTACTAGCATAGGAG
Organism: Potorous gilbertii; assembly: GCA_028658325.1. Classification (NCBI taxonomy): domain Eukaryota; kingdom Metazoa; phylum Chordata; class Mammalia; order Diprotodontia; family Potoroidae; genus Potorous; species Potorous gilbertii. Next base: position 230,597,949 of record CM053769.1, on the reverse strand, counting down.
TTAAAAAGACCTGAGTTCAAATATGGCAAAAGACCAGCTACATGAACCTAAACAAGTCACTTGTCTTCTGTTTGCCTCAGTTTCTTTTACTGTGAAATAGAGATAATACCAGCACCTGTCTTGCGGTGTTGTGAGTATCAAATGAGTCAATATTTGTAAAGTGCTTCCCAGAGTTCCTGGTATATGATAGATGCTGTATGAATGTATATTCCTTTCCTCTTAATCTGTTAAGTAGGGCTATTTTGAGAGTTGAAGGTGAAGTTAAGACTGAACCCTTATCTGGAATGGAGAGTGAAATGGTGAAGAGAAAGGTAACTGCTAAAGGCCAACTCCTTGTATGTAGTTCACCCCTGGACTACCACATGAAAACCACCTTCTCTCTTTGTTTCATACATTTTCTTCTCCTTATTAAGTTTGAGTCAATCTTGTCTAGGCTCTTTTTTTGATCATGGCTTTCAGGTAGTCCCATAATTTTTAAATTGTCTCTCCTGGATCTATTTTCCAGGTCAGTTGTTTTTCCCATGAGATATTTCACATTCTCTTCCATTTTGTCATTCTTTTGGTTTT
>CM053769.1:230561963-230597282 GCA_028658325.1 Potorous gilbertii | reverse complement strand
GTCTCCTTTATCAAGGTATTGACCCGTTTTTCATGCTTTTCTTGCATCTCTCTCATTTCTCTTCCCAGTTTTTCCTCCACCTGTCTAACTTGATTTTCAAAATCCTTTTTGAGCTCTTCCATGCCCTGAGCCCATTGGATATCTATTTCAGATGTTTGGGATAAAGAGGCCTTGACTCCTATATCTTTACCTGATGGTAAGCATTAGTCTTCTTCGTCAGAGAGGAAGGATGAAATCATTTTTTCAGCAAGAAAATAACCTTCTATGGTCTTATTTTTTTTCCCTTTTCTGGGCATTTTCCCAGCCAGTTACTTGACTTCTGGCAGTCCTCTCCACACCTGCCTAGGTCCACCCAGCTAGTGCTTGGGGTCTGAGATTCAAATGCTGCTCCCCAGCCTCAAGGCTTTCAGCAGCAGGCCTGGCTGCTATTCAGGGTAAGATTAAATCAAGTTCTCAGGTTGGGGCAGGGCTGCCTCCCAGGCTCAGTTCCCTCAGGGGATTTATGCAGAGACCTTCTCTAGTGGAGCTGCTGCTGAGCTCCTGCCTGCTCTGGGAGCCTCTGGCTGCCTGCTGCATCTGCTGCTGCATCTGCTGCTGCCTCTGCTGTTGCCTCTGCCTCTGCCTCCGGAGGGGTCCCGAGTCATGGAGACACCCCACTCCCCTCTCAGCCCATCCAGATGTCTCTTTCACTGACCTGTGCATCTGTGAGTGTAGGAACCTTCGTGGCCACTGGAGATTCCATCCCTGAAACCTGCTCGGATCTGCTCGCTCTTCTCTGTGCCATGCAGCCAGGGCAGAGCAGGGCTCCACTCCTGCCCGGTGTGCCATGGACCTTCGGGGTTGGTTTTTCAGGACTCTCTGGAACAGAAATCTCCTTCACTGTGTTGCTGTGTGGCTCCACTCTAACAGAATTTGTTGGGAGTTCTTTTTATAGATAATTATGGGCTGTGGTTTGGGAGCTAGCATATGTGAGTTTTCTACTCTGCCATCTTGACTCCGCCCCCCCCCCCAGTTTGAGTCAATCTTAAAAGAATTATTTCCCTGACATTGGTGCTTCCACACCCACTAACAATTTAATTTCCTAAGAAGCTGAGCACAGGGAGAGGAAAAGTGGGAATGTACCTTTCCATTCCATCATTCTCAAGCAACTCCTTGCCCTCAGAGTCTTAGTTATCTTTATCAATGAGGTTTAGTTGTGGGTTTTTGTTTGTTTAAAAGCCTTATGTAAAGTATTCTTATATAATAGCTCACACTTTTTTGAAAGGGAAGGGGAAGGTGTGGAGCCAAGATGGAAGAGAAAAAGCAAGAACTCATCTGAACTCTCCCAAATTCCCACTTCAAAATGAATTCTGGAGTGGAAGCCTCAAAGACAGATGTAAATTAATTTGGGGCCCAAAATATTCCTGGAAGAGTTCAAAAAGGATTTTAAAAATCAAATAATAGATGTAGAAGAAAAATTGGAAAAAGAAATTGGAATGATTTAAGAAAATCATGAAAAAGTCAACACTTTTGGTAATGGAAGCACAAAAGAAATACTGAAGAAAACAACAGCTTAAAAAATAGAATAGACCAAATATTAAAAGAGGCACAAAAATCCATTGAGGAGAGTTCCTTAAAAAAAATAGAACTGGCCAAATGGAAAAGGAGGTACAAAAATTACTAAAGAAAATAATTTCTTAGAATTAGAATTAGGCAACTGGAAGCTAATGATTCCATGAGACATCAACAAACAAACAAATAAAAAAGTGAAAATCAAAACAATGAAAATCAAAGAAGAAAATGTGTAATAATTCATTGGAAAAACAACTGACTTGGGAAACAGTTCCAAGAGAAATAATTTTAGAATTGTTGGACTACCTGAAAACCATGATCAAAAAAAGAGCTTAGAGTTCATTTCTTAAAAAAATTATCAAAGAAAATGCCTTGATATTCTAGAAGCAGAAGATAAAATAGAAATTGGAAAAAAAATCCAATTATCTCCTGAAAATAGTCCTAAAATTAAAGCTCCCAGAAATATTATGGCCAAATTCTAGAGTACCCAGGCCAAGGAGAATATATTGCAAGCGGCCAAAAAAAAAGATTCAAATATCATGAAGTCATAATCAGAATAACACAAGATTTAGGAGCTTCTACCTTAAAAGATTATATGACTTGGAATATGATATTCCAGAGGGCAAAGGAGCTAGAATAAGAATCACCTACCCAGAAAAACTGAATATAATCCTTCAGCAGAAAAATTGGGTATTTAATGAAATAGAGAGGACTTACAAGCATTCCTGATGACAATACCAGAACTGAATATGAAATCTGACTTTAAATACAAGACTCAAGAGATGGACAAAAAGGTAAACAGAAAAGAGAAAGCATAAGGGATTAAATAAAATTAAACTATTTAAATTCTTACATGGGAAGATGATACTTGTAATCCTAAGAACTTTATCATTCCTAGGATAGATAGAAGGTGTATACAGACAGAACACAAAGTATGATTTGAATATGATAGTATGATATCTAAAAGAATAAAATTAAAAGGTGAGAAAGAATAATGTAGTGGGAGAAGATGGAAGGGAGAGGTAGAATGGGGTAAATTATCTCACATAACAGAGGCATGAAAGAACTTTTATAGTTAGGGGAAAATGGAGGCTGTGGGAAGTGGGGGAGTTTTAACTTCACTTCCATCAGAATTGGCTCAAAAAGAGAATAACATACACACTCAGTTGGATATAAAAATATATCTTACCCAACAGGAAAGTAAGAGAGAAAGGGAATAAGAGAGGAGTGGGCTGATAGAAGGGATGGCAGATTGGGGGATGTGATGTGAAACACCTTTGAAGATGGGCTGGGTGAAAGGAGAGAGAGAAGGATAAATAGGGAAAAATAGGATGGAGGGAAATATACAGTAATCATAACTGTGAGGGGGAAATTACATCAAGTTTCTCTGATAAAGGCTTCATTTCTCAAGTATATAGAGAATGGAGTCATTCCCTAATTGATAAATGGTTGAAAGATATGAACAAGCAGCTTTCAGACAAGTGATTAAAGCTATCTAGAGTCATACAAAAATGTTCTAAATCACTACTGATTAGAGAAATTCAAATTTAAACAACTCTGAGATACCGACCCAACCCTGTCAAATTGGCTAATATGACAGAAAAAAATAACAAATATTGAAGGGGATGTGGGGGTTTTGAGATACCAATGAACTGTTGATGAAGTTGTGAATTGATATAACCATTTTGGAGAGAAATTTATTTGTAATTATTGTTGATCCTTCATTCCCATTGGGATCTATGCCCAAAGGGCTACAAAACCGTCAATAATCTTTGACCCAGCAATACCATCTATGTCCCAAAGAGGCAAAAAGCCACAAAGGAAAAGGAGCTATACATGCAAAACCATTTATAGCCTCTCTTTTTGTTGTGGCAAAGAACTGAAAAATGATGGTATGGTCAATAACTAGGGAATGTACTATAAGAAATGATGAGCAGAATACTCTCAGCAAAACCTGGAAGGATTGACATGAACTGATGCAAAGTGAGATGAGCAGAACCAAGACAACATTGTACATGGTTACAGCAATATTTTATGATGAAAAATGTTATCCATCTCTAAGGAAAGAATTGGTGGAGTGTGAATGAAGATTTAAGCATAATATTTAAAAGTTTATTTTTTCTTGTGTGTGGGTGGAGAGAGGGTCTTTATTTTCTTTCACAGCATGATTAAAATGGAATTATGTTTTGCATAACTGCACATACATAGCCTATAGATTTGTTAATCACTTGCCTTTTCATTGACAGGGCAGGAGAAGTAGGGAAGGAGAGAATTTGGAACTCAAAATTGAAGAAAAAATGAATGTAAAAATTATTTTTATAAGCAATTGGGAAAAATCAAATATTAAATAATAGCAGCACATTTCTGAAGAGGGATTTTATAACTTTCAAGGTATTTTGCTCACAACAGCTCTTACTATAAAGTTTTCAGGTCTTTATTTTATTTCATTTTATCCTAACAACAACACTGGAAGGAAGGTCCAGTTAAAGATAGAGGTTAATCAACTTGCTCAGATTCACATAGCTATTATCAGTGGTTGGATTTGGACTCAGGTCTTCCTAATTCAGAGTCTAGTGCTCTATTCATTGTACAAGCTGGTTGCCCCAACATGTAGCCATTCGAGTCTTATTTTCCCTATTTTATATATGAAGAAACTGAAGCCTCAATAGAAAGTTTGTCTATTATTAAACAATAAGTAATCAGTGTTAAAGTTGGCCCTCTCACTCATGGCCTAAGGCCCCTTTCCACCAAAGCAAAACTTAGCTTTTATTAAGCACATATTACATACTAGGCACTAGTCAATGAAGATAAAAAAATCTGCCTTAATAAATGGGCCCACGAGAGAAAATAATGTTCTCTCTCTCTCTCTCTCTCTCTCTCTCAGCAGAGATGCAAAACTTCATTACGGAATCAACTGAGCTAAAGATAACTCCTGTGTAAACTCTGTTTAAGTTTTATCAGAATAACTGTTCTCAAACAATCAACCCTCTAGGCTGTACATGGGAGTAAAGGTGGTACAGTAGATAAAAAGTTATTTCTATAGTCAGGAAAATCTGAATTCAAATCTAGTCTCAGACACTTAATGAATTGTGTGACTCTGGATCAGTCACTTAATGTCTATTTCAGTTTCCTTAACTGTAAAACCAGAATGACAATGATGCTAACCTCTCAGGGTTGCAGTGAGAATGAAATGAAATAATATTTATACAGTGCTTAGCACCATGCACATAGTCAGCGCATGATAAATGGTTGCTTCCTTTCCTCCTTGTAGACAGAAGTCTGAAGGTGATGCTATATAGTAAAGGCAAGTACTGAAGTACTGGGAGTATTTCCTAGAATTTTAGGGTTCAAAAATCCTTAGAGGTCATCCAGTCCGATTCATTTTATAGATGAGAGAACTGACTCTCAGATAGGGAAATGAGAAGTTCATAGTCACAGAGTGGGCACTAAAATGCTGGTATCTGGACTCCTGTTCCATTGCTTCTCATGCTGCTGCCTCCAAATGACCCCAGACTTCGGAGTACATCCTGTGGACTTTCCTCCCTTTTCAACCAAGCGAATTAGCTCTTCTTGAAAGCACATATGCATGCCCTTTTACTGATTCATGTAAATGATGTTTTCTGCCCTCTAGGATCTTAGTTCCCCCGAAAACAAAACTGCTGCTATGTTTTGCTTGGATTGCTAAAATCAGGCTGAACTGAACTCCTAACCTCTCCAATCAGGACATTGGACTGCAAGTCTCACATGATCCCTATTGCCTCACAAGGACTTGCGAGTTTCAACCCCGCTGGAAATATTGAGACAAGAGCCTCTCTCAGAGTGTAACATTTGATCACTTTCACTTTTTGAGTTGACGGGAAGGAAAGCTTCTAAAAGCAAACAAACAACAGTTAATCAAGCTTTTGATCCTCCTCAAAGTTTGAACTCAGTTCCAGTTTGAGCGAAGATGTGGGTCATCGCTCATTTTATTTATTTGTTCCGAATTTTTGAAGGGAGCCCTTCACCTAAGACGCCTCAGGGCACAAGTACAATAAAACACACATACACACACACACACACACACACACACACACACACACACAATTTACATGTTTTTTAAATCACCCACATTGCCTTCAAAACACAGCAGTTTCCAAACAGCTAAAATAAATCTCAGCCATATTTGATCTACCCATCATTCTGCTAGCCTGAAATAGTCATTGCTGAGGGCAGCTGGCATCAGACAGAAAACAGAGGGGGATAGGTCGTTTTTTGTTGGATAGTCTGAAGAATATTTCTGAAAGCCTCCCTGCTATCTTCCCAACACAACTCCCTCAAAAATACCTCGCCATTATCCTGTCATAATGTCCAAAATTGCAGCTATTAGAAATTCAAACATTTGACTTAAAAAATGACATTCAGCAAGGGTCTTCTAAAACAGGTAAGCCATTAGCAACTTTTAATGAATTAATTCATCAGAGATTAACAAGTCATTAATAGCTTCCCTCTTTTTCTCTACTTATCTGAGCTATCTAACCTCTTTCCTTGACTATTGTGACAGCCATCACACTCCCAACTTTCACCTTTTCCCTCTCACATTCATCATCAATTCAATTCAATAATCTTAAACACCTACTGTGTGCCTGGTCCTGAACTAGTCAAGTCAATAAGCATTTATTAAGTCTATATGATTCACCAGGTGCCATGCTTAGTTCTGGGAATACTGAAGATAATCACTACCTTCAAGAAATTATATTCTAATGAAGGAAGACATATAATAGAAAGTTGAAAACAGGAAGAGAGGTGGTCAAGACAGTCAGTAAAGTTAGATGTGGAGCATGGAGAGGAATGAAGTTATGATTGGTCTGAATTCTTTACAAAAGTTCTGGGAGGAACCAGCAAATCAGAGGAAAGGGTATGAGGGTGTTTCAGGAGATAAAACTTTCAGCTGAGTTATGAGGATGCAAGTTAGAATCTAGAGGGAAAGAAAGAAAAGAAGAAAGAAAGAAAAGAAGAAAGAAAGAAAGAGATAAAGAAAAAGAAAGGAAAAAAGAAAGAAAAGGAGGGAAGGAGGAAACTTTTAGAAAGGATGAAAGAAAAAGGAAGAGAGAGCGAGAGAGAGGGAGAGAGAGAGAATCATGGCATGCTTCAAGTGTGAGAAATCTAGGGATGGGAAAATTTCTAGGGTAAGGAAACTTTTGTGTCATGGCAGAAAGAGTATATAAAGTCGAGACTACTACCTGCAGAGTACCTGTACTAGGGATACAAAAATAAAATGAAACATTTTCTGCCCCCAAATTCTTTTGGAAGGAAACAACATAAATAAAGAAAATAAAATACAAATGGGTTTCCAAGCAACTATAGCAACTATGGGGATCAAAAGAAGGCTTCGCATATGAAATGGCGTTTGATCTAAGTTCCAATGGAAGCTAAGTATGCTGTGAGGTATGAATGACTGTCAAAATAATATTCCTAATTCATATCTGACACTGCTATTCTCCTGTGTCAAGAATCCTCAATGGCTCCCTCCTTCCTCTAGGACAAATTACAAACTCATCTGTTTGGCATTTAAAACCTTTCATAATTTGGCTCAATCTTACCTTTCCGGGTTTATTTCACATTACTTCCCTTCATCCAGTCTTTGCATCAGCCAAAATCGCCTGCATACCATTCCTGAATTTGGCATTCTATCTTTCACCTTTATGCTTGAACAGAGATGCCCCCCATTCCTGGACTGTACTCCCTTCTGACCTCTATCCCTCAGAATCTCTGGTTCTTTGCAAGCCTCAGTTCATGAGTCATATCCTGCAGTCAAGTTTCCTTGACTCCCTCCATTATCCAAGGGGTTTGTTTTCTCCATCTCCTATGTACTTATCAGTTTATATGTATCTCCCACAGAATTTCAGCATCTCAAACAGTTTTTACATTTTGTCTTTGTACCTCTAAGACTTAAGACAGTTCTTTGCTTATTGAGGTTGATTAGATTCATGGCCCAGCTGAAGTATGACTTCTGAGAAACCTTCAATGACTAGTCCATCCCAAAGAAACTTCCCCTTCCTCTGATCTTCCATAGTACTTACTGGATCCCTCGTGTGCCAGGGGTATTGCAATGACTTATTTATTTATGTTCTGTCACCCAAAGACAACATTCCTTAGATCAAATTACATTTTTCTGATACATACTTTTCATGGTATAAAATGTGTCTATAACACTTCTTAGGCCTGATTTCCAACATCAGTTATTTAATGGGGATACAATGGTTTTGCCAGGTTATATTAACCTAACTTTTCACAGTGATCCTCAATCTCAATCAAGCAAAATACATTTATTAATCACTTAGTATATTCTTTGTACTTTGTAAATGCTGAGGATACAAAGATAAAAATGAAACCTTCTTTGCTCTCAAAAAGCTAACATTCAAACAGAGCAGATGGCATCATTTTTGTTGCTTCTGTTCAGTTATTCAGTTGAGTCTCACTCTAGAGGACCCCAAAGATTTTTGTGTATGAGTTTTTCTTGGCGAAGATACTGAAGTGGCTTGGAATTTCCTTCTCCAGTGTGTCCTCATTTTACAGATGAGGAGCTTATTCAAATAGGGGTTAAATGACTTGCCCAGAACCACACAGCTAGTAAGTCTCTGAGGCTCGATTCGAACTTGGATCTTCCTGACTCCAGGCCCAGTGCCATTTGACTTCACTAGTATTACACATATATGTGTATTTATGCATGCATGTATACATATACACATATAGACAGATATACATATAGGTATATATTAGCTAGAAAATAAGCTTGGAGGTGATATGAAGAAAAACTTAGAGGTATGATGACCTAATGCACAAAATATTGGGTTTGGAGTCAAGAAGACCTGAGTTCAATTCCAGCCTCAGAAACTTAGCTATATGTACAAACTACAGCAGCTGTCTGCCTCAGTTTCTTTATCTGTAAAATGAGGATAACAAAGCACCTACTTCACAGGGTTGTTGTGAGGATTTAATGAGTTCACATTTATAAAAGTGCCCATCATGGTGCCTAGTACATAGCCTCATTCAGAGGAAGAAAGGAGAAAATAGTAGAATATTGAGGATGGACCAGAGAGAAGGCACCAAGAATGGTTTCATACATAACATGGTATTTAACTTGAATCATGAAGGAAACCAAGATTCAAAGAAAGAAAATTCCTGGATATGTGGGATGAAGGATGGCATTGAGGCTGCAAACCTAGGAGACTAGAAGCATGGTGGTACCAATGACAGAAATAGGGAAGTTCAGAAGAGGTTTGAGTTTTTTGGGGGAAAGGAAATGAGTTCAGTTTAGGACACATTTAGTTTGAGATCCCTGGGGGCATGTGACTCAATATATTGTTTGGCAATTGATAATATAAACTAGAACTCAAGAAAGATACTATATTATATACCATATACGCTATATTATATGCATGATACATTATATACAACGTACACCCATATGTACATGTATGTATGTATCACATGTAATACATACTACACACATATATGAATAGATTATATACCACATACATGCATATGTATACACACAAACCACTGAATAATAAATAATATTAAATTTATGTATATTATAACATTAAAGTTATATAATGATATGACATTTTATATGTTTACATACACACATATAATCAGCATACAATGAGGAAAGTCAACGAGAAAGAGTATAGAATGAAAGGAGAGGAAGTTACAGGATAGACCTTTTGGATATGCCTGCAGATAAGGAATGAGTGGATCCAGCAAGGAAGACTGAGAGAGCACAATTAGAGAGCTGGGAAGAGAATAAGGAGAGAAGTGTCACAAAAATCAGAAAGAAGAGTATATTTCATGAAAAAGGAAGTAAATAGCATCCATTGTAGCACATAGTTTGAAAAGTTTAAGGTTTGAGCAAAAGAAACCCATTTAATTTAGCTTTTAAGAGATCATTGATAACTTAGGGATAAGTAGTTCCAGTTGAGTGATGAGGTTGGAAACAGGATTGTAGAAGCTTCAGAAGGAAGTAAGAAGAGAGAAAGTAGAGGTAATGAGTATAGACTCTTCTTAGGAATTGGCCAAGAAAGGCAGGAGATGTATAGGATGAGGACTAGTAAGGTTGGTAAGATCTAGGGAAAGATGTTTTTTGGTTTTTTTTCCTTCGTGAATGAGGGGAAGGAAGGACTTGGGCATTTGGACAGCAGCAGAGAAGAAACAAGTCAGTAGACAGGGAAAAGCAAAGTTTGGGAAGCACAGGGAAGAAAGCAGGGGCAATTTGTTGGGAGAAATTGGATAGGGTAGGATGAGAGGAAATTCATAGAGAATGGTCTCCTTTTCATAAGCCAGGATGTAAAGATAAAGGATGGTGTGAGAGACTTGAGGAAAGAAGATTTGGATTAGTTGCTGTGGTGAGTGGATATAGACTCAGTTAGGAAAGGATATAGACTCAAAGAGTAGAAAGATTGCCTTGCTGCATGAGGACCCAGATGAGAGTAAAAAAAATGGACCCAGGCTGTATGAATACGTAATTTCATCTGTTGTATAGTTAGGCTCTGTTCAGTAATATTATTCTAATTCTATTCAGTTGTAGGGGAAGAGACAGATCAAGGAAGTAATAAAAGGCTGTTTTGGAAAAGCACATCCAGCTTAAGGACAAAGGAGCAAGGGATTTGAGAGCTGTGTAGAACTGAGCTGGTCAGCAAAGGTATTTAGATCAATAAGGGAAACTATAACTAGAAAAGGGCTAATAACCTAGTAAAGTACTAAAAAGGTGGAGAAATATGAAGTCAGGGCAAAAATGAAGAATAAGTTTAAGACTAAGGCATAGAGTGAAATGGAATTATAGGAGACTGTGATTGGATAATTTTTGATCATAGAATTGGCATACTTCCAGAATTTGCAATGATCCTTCCACATTTTGTCATTTCCCTACCTCACCTGAAAGCACAGAAAGCTGCCAAATAAAATGTAAGGAGAATAGTAGAATTTCTCTCCCTGCCTAGGAGGAGTCATTAGAGCAAAGACAGCAAGGAAGAAGGTTCATTACAAGAGATATTAGGGTTTGTTAATGTGTGTCTTCACTCATCTAAAAGTGTCATCTGGAATACTAATTATGGCAGTCACATAATTTCTGTCCCTTCCTTTCTATCTCCTTGACTCCACAGACTAAATCTTTGGAGACATGGATTTAGAGTCCTAACTTGTGCTCCAAAGCTAAGGCTTTCCCATGAAAACCTCACAACATGTCATATTCTCCATGGATAATTCCAAGATATTGGATTTCAAGCAATTAGAATAAATTGCTGCTGTGTGATCCTGAAGATTATAGAAATAAAGATGAGTGACTTTTAGGAAGTACTAATGTTGATTCCAAATCCAAATGAACCTGGGGAAGCAAAGAACATTGAGTGAGAGTCAAGTCTTGAATCATAATCCTAGACATTCCATTAACTAGTCATGTGCCCCTCATTGTGTCACTTTGGCTTCAGTTTCCTCATCTCCAAATAGGACTACACTGGATCACAGAATCTCAGAGATGGGACTTCAGAGTTGCAATCCTTGCCTGAAGAGGAAGGTCTAAGTTAAACTGCATGTCATGTGGAATCTCTTCTAACTGATATTTTGTAATTATGTCACTCATTCTACTAATGATCAGGGAAGTAAAGGTATCTCAGAACCAGCAACTTGATAGAAGATGAAACAAGGTACATATATTTTAAACCAAGAAAAGAAAACCAATGAGTACTGAGCACTAGAAAGGAAGAAAAGTTAGATCAAGTTAGACTAGAAATAAAAATGTGCAATCTATTCCAATCTATCTGGGTCTATATTATATTTATTTTAGGACCACATTTCTGTACTTTATACATAATTCTCTGCTTTTCATCACTTTATAATATTTTCACATTAACTGCCTAATAAATCTGCTTTTATAAATCTTGAACAATTTTTGGTTGATTGAGGAAAAGCAAAGCATTTGTCCACACCTAGGCCATGGATTAAAATAGGGTAGCCAACCCAGATAGAAGATAAAAGAATCATAGAGTCATAAAATGATGTGAAATCTCAGATTATCTCATCCTAAGTAGATATCTCTTTATGGCATTCCTGCAAGATGATTCTCCCAGTTATCTTTGAAAGGGGGGCTTCAAGTGATGGAAAATTCACAAGCAAGAGAAGCAGTCCATGCTTCTTTTGGACAGCTCAAATTGTTAGGACTTTGTGCTGTTTGTTTGGTTTTGTTGTTTTTTTGGGGGGTGGTTTTTCTCTAAATTTCTCAAATCTAACTCCCTGTAGCATTCTCCTGTTGCTCCTCACTTAGTAAGGCCTTAGTAAAACAAATCTAGTCTTTATTCCAGAAGATAGCCCTTTAAAAACTTGAAGACAGGTATTATGCACTCATTAAATGTTTTCATCTCCAGCTTCAAAATCTTCACTTCCGTTAGGCAGTTTCTATGATATGGTTTTAGATATAATTACCATCCTGAACATCCTTCCTTGAGATGTTGCAATTTGTTGATGTTTCCCTAAAGTCTGCTACGTCTTCCACATATAGACTATTAAGGACAGAAGGATGTAGGGTATGTTCCTGGACGTACCTCTAATGTGAAGGCTGCCAAGCCTTTTTAAGGGTTTCTTTCCACCTTTGGTGTCCACCTGTTTCACCTAACTCTCATCTCTGACTCCAAGAAGTTGTCACATGCATAGTGGCCCCATCCCATTAAACGATTTTGGCAGATGGGCTAAATAAGGTTGAGGGTAACTGAGGGGTCTCAAACCCATTGGTGAGTTAAGGAGTGTCTACTCCAAACATGTGACGACTTCCCCAGACAGAATGGGTGGATGAGAACAATCTGTTCCAAAGTTCATGAAAGCAGCTGAAGCAGATACTTTGGAGCTTAGAGCTTGGTTAGACATCCAAGATGCCAAGGTTATCCACTGGATCTTGAACCATCATCAGTCATCTTGATTCTTTCCTGCCATTGGACTGTGATGTCTCTGGAGGACAGAGTGAGACCAATGACTTCCTGCAACTCTACCTTACTTAAATACAATTTATTCATGAATCAAAAGATGTCACTCATACCACTTTATCACTTTACATATCTCAAAGTCCTGTGGTGACAGGCAAGTGACAAAGCAGCAGATGCTGATACACTGGGAACTGTAGTCACAATCCTGAACACAAGCAGTCCAGACCATACAGCTGTCAGCACATGATCCTCCCACAGTCTGTGGGTCTAGAGCTCCTACGGCTCATGGCTCCTCCACCCCCTCCACCACACTGCAGCTGAGGCCTCACCACTCTATTTTCTCACACAGGTCCCACAGGTATTTTCCACTGCACTTCCAATTTGTTCTTGGCGTTTTGGGATTGTGAAGTCTGGAAATTGCCACAGGTGCCAGACATTCAGTCCTATGGAGGCCTGCTCAGGTCCACTCTGTGTCAGAGTATCCTGCGCTGTACTGTGCTCTGCTCTGACTGTGTCATGTTAGATGCTTCCCACCAAACTTCTAAGGTGTTTTGGGCTGGAGATTTGCCTCACTCTATCGTTTTGTAGTTTCTGCAGCTCCAGAATTTGTTGAGTCATTTTTTTACAGGGCTTGGGAAAAAAGTGCTAGCAAGTCTGCTTCTATTCCATCATCTTGGCTCCGCCCCCATGGTCACCCACATTTCTTCTCTTTAATCACCTTCTTTATAAAGTGGGGAAAAAGAGAGAAAAGATTATAAATAGCTATTGTGGAGGGAAATACACAATTAGGCGTTATAACTTTGAATGCTAGATGGACTCACCGTAAGCATAGGAGGAAATCATCATGCAATATATTGCTTATAAGAAACTTACCCTAAGCATAAAGGCTTATATAGAGTTAAAATGAGAGGATAAAGCAGAATTTGTTATCCCTTAGATGAATTTTAAAAATAATTATCTCAGAAAAGATAAATTAAAATAGACATGGGTAAATGAAATAATAAGGTAAAACATTTTGCTTATAAGCACTAAAGATAAATCATATCACTACACATTTCTATTTAATTCCATAAAACTAATATATTTAAGTGGAAAAGGTAATTTAACTACTTGGAGGAATAGATGACAAAATCAAAATAGAAATTTCTGTACGTATCCCCTTCAGATAAATTTATCAAAAAGATGAAAAAGAAAGGAGTTAAAAATTAGAATTAAGAATAGAATAGAATAGAATTAAGAAAATTTATGAATGATAGATATCTGACAACCAGTGATAGAAAGCAAAAGGCACATACTTGTTGTTTTACCATGTGTCAAATCATGACAAATGAAAGTCACATGCTAGATAGGGCATAAGACCTTATAAACAAATAAAGAAATACAAAAATATTAGATACAACCTGTACTGACTAAAATGGAATAAAAAATTATCATCTATAAAGTATATTTCTATAAAAGATTCAAACTTGAGTAGAGACAGAAAAAATAATCTGAAAGTATATGGGCCACAGAAAAAAATTATAGAAAGAATAGATAATTTCATCCAAGAAAATGACAACACTGAGACCATAAAACTTTTGGGATGTAGTCAAATCAGTCTTAAGGGGAAATTTCATATCTTTAAACACATTCATAAACAAAATTGAGGCGGAACACATCGATGAAGTAGGCATGGGACTGAAAAAACAACTTTTAAAAGCAAAAAATCAGAAATCCACAACTACAAAATTAGAAATCCTAAAAATCAAAGAGAAAATGGAAATTATTTTAAAATTTATTTGTAAATGAATTTTAGTTTTTTTAACTAATAAAATTAGTAAACAGCTAATTTGGTCAAAAAACAAAAGAAAAAAATTCCATATTAAATTTTTAAAAAAGAAGAATTCCTGACAGAAGTAGAAATAAAGGTGATTTTCAAATTCCTTAAGAATTATCTAAATGTTTTAAAAACAAAATTATTCTCTTTTTACAAAGATATGAAATGTTTATATCAACAGAAGAAATGGATCATTCAAATAACTCAATTTTAGAAAATGAACGAGCAAGATATAACAGCCCCTGGTGGGCAAAAATTGAGACATGTTGGATTTACTAGTGAATTCTGTGAAATATTCAAATAAAATTCGATTATAATATTACATAAATTGTCTTAAAATATAGGGAAAGAAACCATTTTACAAAATGTCTGTAAGGTAAATATAATCCTGATACCTAAACCAGGTGAGACAAGGAATGGGAGGCAGCCTCAGTTTTAGCAGTTTTCATCTCAAGGACAACGTGAGGGGGTCTGACAGCTAAATAGAAGATTGAAGGACTGTTCACTGTTGAGGGATGCCAAGTACAGCTGTGCTGACCAAACACATCCTGAGCTGGGCTGCCCCAAGAACGAGGGGGAGGAGCTAGCACACACCTGGTGAGTGCAGTAGCTGAGGGGCAGGTTGGGAATCCTGCTGTCTATGACCTGGTTTCAGTTCCAGGACAGAGAAGAAAGCTGTAGTTTGCAGCCACCAGAGGATCTCAGGGAGCAAGATCATTTGTAAGACAGTGTGGCTAGAAGCCATTAGCCATGGCTTCAGAGTAGAGAGGCGAGCCCAAGGCTGAGCCCTGGGACAGACCTAACAGTAAGAAGGACTAGAGGCTTGTGACATCATTCCCCATACCTCAGGACTAGAACTTCATTACGCTAATATCTTCTAAGAATAAAACAAAACAAAAAAAAGAAAAATGAGTAAACAAAGGAGAAAGAAACTGACTATAGATGGCTACTTTGGGTATAGAGAAAATATAGGTTTATAATTAGGGAAAGATAATGGAGCTTTAAAAAAGCCACTGCTTTTTCAATAAGAAACATCAAATGGTCCCAAGCACAAAAAGAATTCTTAGAAGAACTTAAAAAGAATTTTAAAAATAAAATAAGAGAGATTTAGGAAAAATTAAGGGAAAAATAAGAACAATCAAGAAGAAAGTCAATCAAATTGAAATGGAGAACCAAAACCTTAAGGAAGAAAATAATTCCTAGAGAACTAGAACTGGGCAAAGAGAAACTCATGACTTTTTCAGACATCAAGAAATAATAAAGCAAAATCAAAAGAATGAAAAAGTAGAAGAGAATATGAAACACCTCATCAGAAAACTGATCTGGAGAATATAGGAGAAATAACGTAAGAACAGTCAGACTGTCTGAAAATTATGCTTAAAAAAAAAGAATCTTAATACAATATTACAAGAAATTATCAAGGAAAATTGCACTGAAGTTCTAGAACAAGACAGCAAAGCAGAAATAGAAAAAAAAATCCACCAATCACCACTTGAAAGATATTTCCAGAAGGAAAACTAACAGAAATATCATAGCCAAGTTTCAATATTTCCAGGTTAAGGAGAAAATATTGGAAGCAACAAGAAAAAACAATTTAAATATCATGGAGACACAATAAAGATTACACAAGACCTTGCAGCTACTACATTGCAGTTCCATAGATCTTGGAATACTATATTTCATAGAGCAAAAGAGCTGTGCCCAAGGGTAATTTAGCCTGCAAAGGTAAGTATAATCCTGAATGGGAAAAAAGGACATTTAACAGACTGAAAATCTTTTAATTATTTGTGACAAAAACAGTAGAACTATGCATGTTTGTCCTTCATTGCTGAAGAAGACTATGCCGTTACAGAAATGATGACATGGCTTGCACTTGACTGTTTTTTTTTGAGTGAGGGAAGGCTGTGTAGGTCACAGAGAATCACTTCTCCTCCAGAGCCATCTGAATTCAGTGACCAGATATTCATCAGGATGACTGGAGATGACCCAGGATGAGGCAATTGGGCTTAAGTGACTTGCCCAAGGTCACACAGCTAGTGAGTGTTAAGTGTCTTAGGTGAGATTTGAACTCAGATCCTCCTGACTCCTGCACTGGTGCTCTATCCACTGCACCACCTAGCTGCCCAAGAATTTAAAATAGAAATTAAAAGACTACTGATCACCTCCTGAAAGAGAGCCACAAATGAAAATTCCCGGGAATATTATAGCCAATTTCCAGAACTCTAAGGTCATAGAAAAAAAAAAACACAAGTAGCCAGAAAGAGATCATTCAGGTACAGAGAACTGAAAGGAAAATTCAACATATAACATCCAGGATAAATATTAAAGTAAACATTAAGGACTAATTATAAGGAATTCAATAAAGTCAAATAATTTACTTCTTTATACACACACATATGTATGTGCATACATATACATACATGCACATATAAAAACACGTATATGTATGTGTATACATATATACATATATATATGTATATATATGTACATATATATGTACATATATATATGTATATATATATATACATATATATATATATATATATATATACGTGTATACACACATATATCACATGTAGCCTGATGGAGGCCTAGGAGTTGCCTAGAACTGTGAGTAATTAAGTTATTTACCCAAAGTTATAAAAACAGTATGTTTTAGAGCTATGGCTGTACCTCAGTTTTTCAAAGCTCAGAAACAAGCTCAGTATTCACTATGCCATGTTGCTTCTCATGATATCAGGGATAATTCAAGGATGTTCATTCTCACCATTATTA
This sequence comes from Potorous gilbertii, assembly GCA_028658325.1. NCBI lineage: Eukaryota > Metazoa > Chordata > Mammalia > Diprotodontia > Potoroidae > Potorous > Potorous gilbertii. The sequence goes on along the minus strand of CM053769.1, from coordinate 230,580,191 downwards.
TTTATATAATTGTAGAAATGCCAGCTATACTAACACGAGAAGTAAAAGAACTTGAGGGAATCTGCATAACAAGGAGGAAGCAAAATTATTGTTTTTTGCATGTAATTACTTTTTACATATAATTAATGAATCCTAAAGATTTAAGTGAAAATCAATTGAACAATATCATTGGTATAATATCAGAATACAAAATATGACCATTCATCAAGCTTTCTATGTATTGCCAACAAAACTCAGCAGGGAAGGACAGGAAAGGATACTTCATTTAAAATACCTTCACAAGGTTCACTTACTAAGAGTTCACTTACCAAGAAATATACACTAATTATATAAATGCAACTGCAAGACATTCTATACTGAAATAAAGACAGGCATAAATAATGGAAATAATTGGAGAGATTATTTGGTAATGGCTGTATCCTGCCAATATGCTAAATATAACAACAGGAATTAATTAATCTGCAGTTATTTAGAGCTATGTGGATCAAAACATTAATTGGATAGTCTATCAAACTAAAAAGAAATCATGATTATAATATTCATCTGCGGGATCAAAAAATAAAGAATCTAATTAAAAGAATGACTGCGTTATAATTCAGTAATCATTAAAAAATAAAAATATCAAAAAAAGGAAAAGTTGTTAGTTTTTTTAAGAACTGGTGCTCAAGTTCCAAAAATAATTGAACATAATCACATAGCATTCAGTAAAGCCAAGGAATCCAACTATAAAGTCAGGGATTCACTGTTGGACAAAAACAACTGGAAAAACTGGAAAACAAAGTAGCTAGAATTAGGTTTATACTAACATCTTGAATTATGTAAAATAAGCTCTAAAAATATACATGATCTATGTAAGAGTGAGTTTGGTTGAATTACTTGATCAAGCCACCCTACCCTGCTTATCCTGAGTTATAAGATGCCCAATTATTACTCAACTAGAGTTTTTAGACTAAGTGTTAAATGTACTTAAAACTCAAGTGATATATAGGATGGATTCTGGATAGGCCTAACCATCTTGGTTAGACCCCAGGAAAGGTTTATAAATTACCAAACTAGTTTAGAATCAGGATCATTTGAGAGATTGGAGCAATCTTGAATTCCTAGTAAAATCTCTCAGAAATAATTGCCTAGGGCCAGTGGAGGCTGCCTCAGATTCCACCTTGGCTAGGTCTTTTTCTCCACCTTTCCCCTTTGGTTGGAGGAATGCTTTGTAAGTTTCAGAGATGTCTTACTGATATATTCGGATCACTTACTGGTTGTGTAACCAGGAAATGTGAGCCTTGTTTTGATATGATGAGCATAGGTGTTATGATGAGGATCTTCTAAATTTCTTTGGACTACATTTGGATGTGAAATATTGTAGATATAGGGACGAGGCACTTGTTATTTCTCTGGAAGAGGAAACTACAGGATAAGGAATCTCTCTATGAAGTTGGGTCCTCATGTCCTCTGCAGATCATTCTTACAAAGTAGCCTAGGACACTGAGAGTCAGGTGATTCACTCATAGTCACATAGCCATTATTTGTCAGAGGCAGGAGTAAATCCAAATCTTCTTAAAAGGCCACATTATAAACAAGTCAGAGGAGAATAAAATGTGATACCATTTACAACCATGATTGGGGAAAAGTTCTTGGTCAAAAAGCTGATAGATTAGATCGCAAAAGATAAATTTGAAATCATATATTATAGTCTTTGCACAACTAAAATTTACGCAATGAAATTAAAAAGAAAGTTAACCAGTAAATGTCAATACAGCAAATAATTTGGATAAAGTATTACTCTTCTTCTAGACTTCTGTAGCCTTGGGATAGTTAACATTCCTCTCTGCCTTGGAACTATGGTTATAAGCAGTAGAATTGCCAAACAGCACTATGTCTTGCTCCCAGTGCTAGCATGGGGTTCCTCTGTCGTCTCTTTCTGAACATTTCTTTATCCCCTTACTATGTCCAGCTTGAGAGCCCCCAAACCGGTTGCCACTGCTGTTGCCAAACGCCATGGTGTTGCCATCATGTGGACCCCGAGGCAGCCCCCAGCCCAGTGTCACTGAATTCTCCTTCTGACATTCTAACTTGTGTTGGGCTAGAAAAAATGTCTCGTTTCAACCTTTCCTTGGCTCTGATGCTCTAGAATTTGATTTGAAGCATTATTTTAAAGTTTTTGGAGGGAAATATTGAGCGAGTTTGGCTGCTTCCTCTCCTCCACCATATTGTCTCTGTTCCCAGAAATCTTGATAGCATACTGCTATATAAGATACCCAAGGAATTGATATAGATACAAACCATGCATGTAGTTAGACCTGGTATTACCACTACTGGGCTACCATTACCAGTACCATAAAGAGATGAGATCAAAGACAGAGAGAAAAGGTTCATAGGTTGAAAACTATTTGTAGCAATATGTGCATATGTAACATATATATAATATATGTTACATGTATATGTAATATATATGTTACATATATACACACATATATGGATGTATTTAATTTTTGTAAAGAACTTGAAGTGAAGTAGTAGTTACCTATCAGTTGGGGAACAGTGAAAATTATTGGTATATGAAAACTGAAAATTACATTGTGAAACATGATGAAAAGGATGAATTAAAAAAAGAGAAGAGGAAGAGCTTTTCTATACATGCCACCTAACATGGAGGCACCTTGCTTCTGGGAGAAAACACCTGCATTTCTCTTCTATGTGGGTGGCAACAGTCACTTTTGATTGCATGTATATAGGCAGAACAGGATGAATCTTTACAAAATGACCAACTGGGACACATTGTCTTTCCCATAGCATCTAAAAAGGGTGAGGATCTTGTTCACCTACAACAGAAGCACCATGAACTGAATGGTTGATGAGAAAAAAATTCCCTTTCCCCTCCTCTCCCTTTTTATCCTGTGGCCCCATGCAGTTAGCTTGGGCGAGTGGAGATGCTGGTTTGGTTTTCTTCTATTCCTTTTGGCTTTTTCAATTTTAAGTGCAAGTGGCAAAATCCTTAGACTCAGAACTGAGCCCTAGAGTACCTGGAGGCAGGGTCCCAGGCTACGTCTTGTTACCAGAATAGCAAAGAAGTCCTGAAAAGGCAGGGACTTGACCTTCAGGGGAGCTTTGGATTTGGGCCTTGGTGTGACAGTGCTATATAAAAATGGAACCAAAATATGAATCTAAAACCCTCTCCACCCCAGAGATTGAAGAAGTATAGAAGGATCATGACCTCTGGTTGTTGAGAGAAGATAGGGAATTTGTCCAGGTTTTTCTTATCATACCTGTCAAGCAGATATCCTCTGTAAAAACTAAATTCAACCTGTTAAGTGGTTAAGTAGAACTAGATCCAGGGGATGACTGGGAACATTATCAGAAACATCATCAGTCAATGGCAGACCTTTTCTAAATTCTCTTAAGGTCTAGAGAATCCTAAGAAAAGGGGTAAACTATGATACACCTGTCTGCAGGAAGTGGGGAATTGGACAGAATAATCACTGTTATATGTGGAAGAAGACGGGATATTTTCTCTTACGATCAGATAAACATGGCCAATATATGGATTTATTTTGCTTAACATTTATTTAATTTTAAATTATTTAAATTAATTTAATTTATATAATTTTTAATTAGTTTTAATTATTTAATTATTAATAAATAACATTTATTTGATATAAGGGAGGGCTTTCATTTTTTTGATGGAGGGAAGGAGGTAGTGATAGATTTTTTAAATTTCTCAATGAAACATTTTAAAAGTACACAGAAGAAAGCAGAAGGAAATTTCATAAAGGTACACAGATAAACACAGTTATGTTGACACTACTGTACTAAATTTTAAATAATTTACAAAAGAAAATCTGTAAGCAATGGATTAACATGTATTATCTCTCCTACTTTCAGCCCCCTCCTCCCTGTTCTTCAGTAATGGAAAATGTTCATGTATTTCAAAAGTATAATTTTTTAAAAAGTTTTAAAATATAGAAATCTGAGCAGAGGAATTTAAAGTTGATGTAATAGGAAATTAGAAGTCCTTGGAGGTTTTTTGAAGGGAAGGTAGGATGATACACACTTAATATAAAATTGTGAGTTTCAAGTGGTAAAAGACACTAATGACAGTTAAGACATATAGAACTATAAATATTAATCATTCTGTCCTCATAACCAACTTGGGAGGTAAGTGCTATTTTCATCCCCATTTTATAAATGAAGAAACTGAGGCAAGAGGTGGTTAAATGACTCCCACAGCACCACACAACCAATAAGTGTCAGAGACCAAAATTGATCTCAGGTCTTCCTGACTCCAGGTCCATTATATCACCTCTGCCATGAAATGAAAGAGTGCCTATCTTCCCATTTACCTTTCTTCACATGATTAATTTTTCTCCTTTTACCTTTTTGAATTTTCCCTGAAGTTCTACTTCAAGTAGGGCTTCTGTTCAGTAAAAGGCAAACTCTTCAAGGATACAAGAACAATAACTTTTAATTTCTGGTTTTGTATTCTCAACCCCTAGCCCAAGGCTTTGCACAAGCAGGTGCTTAATACACATCTGTTGAATTGAATGTCATTGAATTCTTCTTGTTAAAGAGTTTTCTGCAGGCTCCTTCCTGATTGTCATATTTGGCTTGATATAATTATTAGATAATAGCCCTTTCAGTATTTCATTGATCTGTAATTGTATTATCTAATATTAGGCAATAAATTCAATGTGGCTGTAATAAGTAAGCAAAACTCACACAATACACATAAAAAACCTGAATCATTCAGGCCCTCAAAATTTCTATATTCTTGGGAAATCATTTCACTCTTCCAAATCCTTTATTGTTTTATTACTTCCAAGCTTAAAATGCCCTGGAAGAATTTCATAGGCCTCAAGCTATACCACCCTGTACTGAGTCCTCATTACATTTCACAATCCCAGTGGGATTAGGCTCAGGCAGAACTGGGAGGAGAGACTTTTAAGGAACACCTGCAGCAGGACCCAAATTAGGGAGTGGTACCAGTGACTCAGGGAGGATCAGGCTTTTGGATGAAGCACATTTTGTGGCCTGCTCCTTTCTTGCTCATTAAAAACGGGGGCGAGGGGGGAAAGTCCCTTGGCATTTTTCATAACAGAATGGATGTTAATCCTAGTGTCTGGACTAAATTACATCTCTGATCATTCTACTTAGCCTGCCCAGATTCACCTGCAGATTTAGCTGAATTTGGGATTCTCCTTCATTTCCTCTTCCGAGTCCCACTATGATGTACAGTTTTTCAGGTGCAGCTATATATCGTCACAGAGGTGAAGCGACCCTTGTCTGTTTCTCCCTTGCCTAGATTGGTCATCATGAGTCATAATTAGCTAAGCCTGTCGCATAAATGGAAATATTTGCTCAAGTTGTTTTATATGTGTAAAGGATGTGGAACATGTTCTATAGTTTTTCATAGTGCTATGTATTAGATGTGATTTCTGTAGTGTACAGAAGTTACTGAATCTCCAGGAAGATCCGTAAGGCAAATCCAAAATAACAAATATTTACTTGATAGAATACGACTCTTGCCTTCAAGTAACTTACAGTCTAGTAGGGGGAGGACACTCAAACACAGATAGTGAAAATGCTTAATATATATTATTATATGTACATTTAGAAAGCTGCCAACATTCTACAGGAGATATGAAAGGGAAGGCTGCTACCAAAATGGGTAGATTGGATGGAATCAAGGAAGGTCTCCTGAAGAAGGAAATGGCATCTAAATTGGATTTTAAGAGTGGGTAGCAATTTAATAGATAAATATGGAAATAACCATGATAGTAAAAGCAACAGGCATTTATATCGCCTTTTAAGGTTTGTAAAGTTCTTTAGAGCAATATATGCATATTTTATGCTTACTACATATATGAGATAAGGCTAAAATGTTAGAGTGACAGCACATGGTGAGATTTTTAATTCTAGGACAAGGTATTTGAATTATGATTCAAAGGCCCCTGAGGAATTTTAAGTACAAGTGAAAGAATTACTTATCAAAAAAAAGAAAGATTATTGTGGTGGGGCATGAAAAATGTATTGAAGAAGGGAGAGAGTGGAGGAACAAGGGCTTATAAGGAAACTATTATAGAGGGAGGTAATAATGTGGGTCTAAACTAGGATACTAGAAAGCAGAAGTAAAAAAGGAAGAAACATGAGCTGTTATAGGAGAGGAGAGGAGAGCTGTTATAATGGAGAGGAGAACACCAGTGATAAATTACACAGTGGTGAATATAGTTCACCTATCTAGTTAATATCAATATCAATTCAAATATCTAGTTAATAGGGGTGGCACAGAGGGAAGATAGGAAGTCAGAAGAAGGAAAATGTTGGAGAAATATATAATTAATTTTGTTTTTGAAATGCTGAATTTGGTTTGGTATTGGGATATTTGCATGGAGGTGAACTATAGGCAGTTGGGATGTGGGGCTGGAGCTAAGAGGTCAACACTGGCTATAGAAAGTTTTAATTATGTATACATCAATGATAGTTGAAGTTCTGGGAGTGAACTGATGTTCAAAGGAAAGAATACTGAGAGAACCAAAGTCAGGATCTTGGGGAAACACTAACATAAGGCTATAGGGAGGCTAAGTAGTCAGAAAACAAGAGGAACAACAGTTTGAAAGAGAGGAAGAGAAGAAGGAAAATATAGTCTTTGAAGCTGATGTAGAAAAGAGCATTCTGTAGGAGGGTGTGGTTAAAAATGTCAAAACTATGGGAGTATGATGACTGAATACAGGGCATTGTATTTTGTGATTTTAAGTTCACTGGTGACTTCACAGTGAGACATTTCAGTAGAGTATTTGGGATAGACTTCTACTTGTGAGGGCTGCTGCTGTTCAGTCACATCTGACTCTTCATGATCCAATTTCTTGTCAGAGATACTGGAGTAGTTTGTCATTTCCTTCTGCTCATTTGACAGATGAGGACCAGATGAGGAGGCAAATAGTGACTTCCCAGGGTCACACAGCTAGTGAGTGTCTGAGACCTGATTTGAACTCAGGAAAATGAGTCTTCCTGACTTCAGACCCCACAATGTCCCCTGCTCACTTGTAAGAGGCTGCAGTATAATACACTTAGGAAGTAGAAGTATCAGGTGTAGACAATAGTTTCAAGAAGTTAAGCTAGGAAATGGGGATGAGAGAGATGATGCTACAGTTGGATTTGAGGTAGGAGGGTCATGAGAAATGCTTTGGGGACTGAGGATATCTAAGGCAGAGGGGAAGGACACATATGAAAAAATGTATGAGAAAGAGGGAATGGCTATTAAGGGATAGTCCTGGAGGAGGTTGGAAGATGCGCTTCATGGACACAGTTAGAGGGATGGGTTTTAGTTATTAGTAGGGACAACTCTTTCCATGACAAGAAGGAGGGATGGGAAAGTGATGATGATTAGAAAGTTTGAGAACTGGAATGAAAGAAGAGGAGAACACAGCTCTTCTCTGAGATGACTGTGAGATGGCTTCACTTTTCAAGGGTAAAAGGTATCATTTATTTCATGTAAGAAGAAAATTATGGTTTTAAGTTAATGTGATTGCTATAGTGATGCTGGCCAACCTGGAAAGGGGAGAAGAGCAACATATATGAACCAGAAGCATTAAGGAATAGTTTTCATATCTCCCTTGCCTCTCACCCTAAAGATAAGGTGGCCTATATCAGAAATATCTGGGAGACTTGCCACATGACAGGAATAAGAGAACCAGGACTTGTTGAACTAATATGGACATAACCATGTGTTTATTATGTGCCTTATACTTCAGACTCACACAGAGGATATTCTAGCCCTTCTGTAATACTGATGTGCTCAGGCATGCTGCTATGGTATCACTGTAGCCTGTGGCTACGGTGTCAGCCCATGGCAGGTGGTTGGGCCTCATGCATTTGTTCAGGGGGAAGGTGGGGAATGAAGATTGTCTGTTACTAAGGTCACTGATTCTTTCCAGCTGCCTTACTGCAAATATTTTGAGTTGAATAGAAGTAAGTTGGATCAATTTCATCTTAATTTTATGGAAAGAATCCAAATTTCTCTAGTTGGGACAGAAGACAGAGTACTAGAGTGGAAAAAGCCCTCAACTGATCAGAAGATCTAGGTTCTAACCCCAGGTGTGCCTAACAAGTTTGTGACATTAGGTCAATTATTTCATCTCTCAGGGCTCCAGCTTCTTCATTTCTAAAATGAGGAAGTTACACTAGATGTTCTCTCATTTTCCTTTTAGTACTGAAATAATAAGATTTGATAGAGCAATTTCACTCCCCAATATAAAAGAAAAATGTATATTTCTTTTACATATTCACTTGTTACATTTTTCATCTTTTTTTATATCAAATGTGATATCATATATAATATGTTTCCTAAATTCTGAAGTGTTATGTAACACAGCTAGCTGATGCTGTGGACAGAGCACTAGACTTGGATTTGGGAAGACCTGAGTTTAAATTAGGCCTCAGACACTTATTAGCTGTGTAGACCTGAACAAATCACTTAACCTCTGTCTGTCTCAATTTCCTCTTTTGTGACATAGTGATTATAACAGCTCCTGCCTCCCAGGATTGCTGCAAGGATCAAATGAGATAATATTTTGTAAATATTTAGCACAGTGGCGCATAGTAGGTATTTAATACATGTTCATTTTCTACCTGTACATTAAGTGGTAGCAATTATTATTAGTAGTTCAGGCTAATAAATAATCACCTCTAACTTTATTCTGTCATTCCCTACTAGTGGAATTAATACATCTGATTCCAACTTCTATATACTTTTATAAAGGCCACGTTTTATCCAGACCAGTCAGATCAATAGCTAGACTTTTTTCTAGTCTTAAGAAAGTCATGCTCATCTGAAGAAATAGTAGCGATACACTCAGAAGAAGGAAACAAAAAAGCTTCTACCGAATGGTTAAAGACTTTTGGAATATAAGACACTAAATTAGCATAATGTATTATAGTTTGTTTTAAAAATTCTTCTTGCCAATCCCCTTTAACTATGAACTTCCTCTAACTCCAGGAATGGAATGCTATAGGACAAAGTTAAAGACCACAGAGCCTCATTAGAGAAAGACTGAAGAGGATTTTCCTAGCACCTTAATTTAAATATATTCCATGAAAAGTCAGACTAGGCAAATTCCTTCTCCTTTCTCCTCCCCATTTTATTTTTAAAAATAACTGTTTACCTTGCCCTTCATTAGAGAAACAGGATATCCTAAGACGAGTGGAAATACATACAGGACTCATCTAGGTATTTTAAGAAGCGAGTATCTAAGGAAACTATGTGTTTTTTAATTAGGACTGATTCAGATGCTTTGACAAGCCTTGAAAGAATAACATATGAGGCATTTCAGGTTTACCCTGAAGTCAAGCTCAATGTTTCCATGCTTTGAAGCTGCTGATTTACTCCCATCTGTGATCGACTGGGCTGTGTCCACCTCTTTCTGGGGATGTCAGAGTCATAGCATTCCAGGTCCATTTTATTTAAAGGGACAGGTTTTGGCTTCTATGAATGAACAGTAGTCACAGGCAGGTCTCCAGAGGCTTACCAGTTCTTTTCGGCTGGGATAAAGATTGCCATGTTTAAATTATTGGCCTAAATTGGGTAAAAAGTTGTAGGAAAATGAGTCTACAAAATTCAAGAATAAATAGGTTCTCTGGAAGATTGGACTTTCTACTTCTGAGTAAGGGCCAATATTTGTCCTTGTTAACTCAGGATTATGTAATGGAATGATATAATGGAACAAACCTTAGACTTAGAAACAGGGGACTTGAAGAGGTAAAGGAAAGAGAATATATATATATATATATATATATATATATATACATATATGTATATATACATATATGTATATATATACATACACATATATATGTACATATGCATATAGTTTTTTATATATAGTTATATAGATGTAGTTATATATATGTATGACATATATGTCATTATAGTTATATCATACCTACTATGTGCCAGGCACTGTGCTACGTACAGAACTTGATCTGCCACTAATAACATCACTTTGTCATCCTTTCTTGCTTCTAGTTCATCAATGCATAAAATGAAAGGAGTTGAACTAAAGTTGACCTCCAGGTTCCCTTTCAGTTTAGGAATAACATGATTCAGAGTAGTGATTGGAGCACTGAACTTGGAGTCAGGGAGACCTGTGTTTAAATTCACACCCAGATATTTATTAGCTGAGTGATCCAGGGCAAGTCACTTAAACTTTACCTCAATTTGTTGTAAGAATTCAACAGAATAATATTTATAAATTGCTTGGCAGAGTATCTGGCATATAGTGAGCACTTGATAAATGCTTGTTTCCTTCCTGTCTTCCTTCCTTCCTTTTTTCTGGTGTAGATCAGAAAATACAGAGTTGTCACATAGATCTGAAATGAACTTAGCTGATTTTAGTCTAAATTAAAATTTTGGCAAATTTGAAGGCATTGGTTGGGTGAGATCGTTATTCTAATCCTAAGCTAAAGTTGATTTTATTTGCTGCTTACGTTTTGGTTTTGAGATACAGGTATCTGCTCACAGTCAGATTTTTTTTGTTTGTTTTTTGTTCTGTTTTTTGTTGGTCTGCCCATGTGTGCTCTATGCCCCACAGCAGGCACTGCTTTGCTTTTGACCCAGAGTTTGTCCTCAGAGTGCAGGGATCTAGATCAGCTTCAGCAGGTTGTCAGCTCCCTAAGGATGGTGACTCAGTTCTAATCCATTATTTAAAACACATTGATGGTAGGTGGGGTGCAGAAAAGGTGAAAACTTGCATGATCCTTCCCCAAAACCCTTCTGAGCTCCCTTAAATAATGCCATAAAGTATTTCCTGGAGCAGCAGAATTCACAAAAAAACAGGGTGAAATAACATTCCAGCCAAAGTCAGCTTAGAAGTTCAGCAGGAAAGGCCTGTGACACTTGGGTAAGAGTGGAGAACAGTCCAACACAGGCCCCAGCAAAGAAGAGACAGGTTTAGGAGCCACTGAATCAGCAGTGGCAGCAGCTGCTTCCAAAGTTCTCAGACCACAGATAGTAAAGGTGTCTAACAATTGGTCAGAAGGAGATTACAGCAGTATCTTTGCCAGCACTGAGGCAGGACTCTGTTGCTTTGCCCATACTTTGATTCTGGGTTGCAATAATGGGTGGTATTTCTAGGGTGAGGAGGAGCACTAGCACCTCAGATATTGCTGCCACAATGGAGGAGGGCCTTCCTCATAATTCAGGGCAGAAAGTGATTGTGATCATTCACAGACCAAAGCACAAGCCAGGAGAGGAGTAAATGCACCTCTCCTTAGATCATACCACCTTGGAAGAACTGAAAACTTACAGGACCCTAGAATTATCTTTGAAAGTAGCTGCATAAAACCCTTAAAGCTTGGGACAATGAGCCCTCCACCCTGGAAGCAGATCTATACTTTAACAAAGAGTTAAAAGTCAAGAAATAACCTCAGAAAATGATCAAACAACAGGAAAAATTCTCACCATAGAAAGTCACTATGGTGATAAGGAAGATCAAAACACACTCAGAAAAAGATAACAAAGTCAAAGCTCCTACGTCCAAAGCCTGCAAGAAAAGTATGAATTTGTTTCAGGCTATGGTAGAGCTCAAAAAAGATTGTAAAAATAAAATAAGATAGCTAGAGAGAAAACTGGGAAGAGAAATGAGAACGATGCAAGAAAATAATTAAAAACAAGTAAGAAATTTTGTAAAGGAAACACACACACACACACACACACACAACTGAATAAAATAACAAGTTAAAAATAGACTAGGCCAGATGTTAAAAGAGACACAAAAGCTTACTGAAGAAAATAATTCCTTTATAGTTAGACTTGGCCACTGGAAGCTAATGACAATAGAGAAATCAAGAAACAATAAAACAAAATCAAATTAATAAAAAAAGAACAATGTGAAATATTTTGTTGGAAAAAAAGGTGACCTGGAAAATAGGTCCAGGAAAGATACTTTTAAAATTGTTAAATTGTCTGAAAGAGTCTAGACATCATCTTTTAAAAAATTGTCAAGGAAAATACCCGGATATTCTAGAATTAGAAGTTCAAATAGAAATTGAAAGAATCCACTGATCACCTCCTGAAAGAGATCCCAAAAAGAAAATTTCCAGGAATATTATAGCCAAATTTCAGAGTTTCCAGGTTGAGGAGAAAATATTGCAAGTAACCAGAAAGAAACAATATGAGTATTATGGAAACAAAATTAGAATAACACAAGATTTGCAACTTCTACATTAAAAGATCAGAGGGCTTGGATATGATATTCTGGAGGGCAAAGAATCTAGGATTACAAGCAAAATTACCCAGCAAAACTGAGTATAATCCTTAAGGGGAAAGGGGGGGAAAATGGACATTCAATGAAACAGAGGACTTTCAAGCATTCTTCATGAAAAGACCAGAGGTGAATAGAAAATATGATTTTCAAATATAAGATTAGAGAAGTAATAAAAAGGTTAACAGGAAATGGAAATCACAAGGGACCTAATAAGGTAAAAATTTTTACATTTCTATGTGGGAAGATAACTGCAACTTATGAGAACTTTCTCATTATTAGTGCAGTAAGGAGTATATACAGATAGAGGGAAGTGTGAGTTCAACTTGAAGGGAAGATATCTAAAAAATAAAACTAAGGAGTGAGAGAAGAATATACTGGGAAAAAAGGGAAAGGGAAAGGTAAAATGGGGTAAATTATCTTACATAAAAGAGGCAAGAAAAAGTGAGTGAACCTTATCCTCATAAGAATTGGATCAAAGAGGGAATAACATACATGGTCAATTAGAATAGAAACCTATCTTACCCTATAGGAAAGTAGGAGGCAAAGTGGATAAGAGAAGGGAGGGGAGATGATTGAAGGGAGGGCAGTTTAGGGGAGGGAGTAGCCAGAATAAAAACACTTTTGAGGCAGGATAGGGTGAAAAGAGTAAATGGAATGAATAGCAGGGAAATAGGATGGAGGGAAATATAGTTAGCATAAAATCTGAGGCAAGTTTCCCTGATAAAGGCTTATTTCCCAAACTTAGAGAGAATTGAATCAAATTTATAGAAATAAGAGCCATTCCGATATAAAATACAATCCATCACTAAAGAAAGAACTGATGTCTGAATACAAATTGGAACATACTTTTTACTTTATCTTTCTTAAGTATTTTTGGTATATATCTTTTTTCACAACATGACTAGTATAGAAATCTTTTGTATGACTACACATATATCAAATTGTTTGCCTTCTCAATGAGGGCAATTGAGGAGGGAGGAAGGGAGAAAATTGGAAACTCAAAGTTTTAGAAATGAATGTTAAAATTGTTTTTACATGGAAAAGCAAAATACTAAATACATTTTTAAAAATGAATAAACAGATGTGCAGTCCCCAAAAATACATTAACGCCTAAATTGGGGAATGATCCTCCACAACTCACTCACTAGCCTTCTAATCAAGCTGAGGCCTTCTTGTTATTCCAAAAGAAGTAGAACCTTTTTTCCCCAATATAATCCTTCCAAATTTTATGTGTATGAAGTCTTCATTGTTAGATAAGTTTGCGCTGGTTTTTTAAACACTATTAGCCATCCAATCCAATATGTTTCACACAGGAAATAAAAATAGAAATGATGCACAATGAAGTGCTTAAACTTCATTGATCATTAATGGGCTAACTTGTTGGCAATTTTATTTTGCCTAAATGTCTCAGGATCCTTTACCAACATTGAACATTTTGATAAAGACCCAAAAAAAGACGTAATTTCTTTTTTTCTCCATAAATTGAGAAGCCCAACCAACATACATTTATTAAACATCTACTATATGTAAGAATTGTTCTAGGAACTGGAATTAGAAAGGTCAATATAGAACAGGAGTCTTCCTGAGGAGCTTATATTCTACTGGGCACACAAAACTTATTTACTCATAAGTTTGTACATGACAATTTGAGGAAAGAGTGGACCAACAACTATGGGTCTCACCACTATACCACTCTGCCTCAGTTGTCAAGACAGAAATACCATATTTAATTCCTGTCCTTAATCCATTTAGTTACTTTTAGATTAAAACATAGTATACCAACAGATTTGTGTAGACAAATCTTCACAAGAACAAGATATAGCATAGTCACAGTAGCTGCATTAGCATGTATGTTTGTCCTTCATTGTCGAAGAAGACCATGCTATCAGAGAAATGATGACATGACTTGCACTTGACTTTGAGTGAGGAAAGGCTGTGCAGGTCACCAGCCTCACTTCTCCTCCAGAGCTATCTGCATCCAGTGACCAGATATTCATCAGGATGACTGGAGATGACCCAGGATGAGGTAATTGGGAGTAAGTGACTTGCCCAAGGTCACACAGCTAGTGAATGTCAAGTGTCTGAGGTGAGATTTGAACTCAGGTCCTCCTGACTCCTGCACTGGTGCTCTATCCACTGCACCACCAATAGGAACTGCATTAGCACTTAGAAATTGAAGCACTAACCTGTCTACCACTTACCTCAAGTTACTGTGACTTGCCTTTATTTTCTTTTGTAATTAAGTGATATTGACAATGAGCTAAATTCTTCCTTCAGGGTCATCCCTGGCTACTCAGTATCCTGATAGATGTTGGTTGACTCCACTTTATTTTCCTTTTATGACTACTGAGTAATCTCTTCAGGTCATGGGCACTGAGACCCATTCAGGGAACTAAGAGATGTTCCCTCATAGCTTAAGACCAAGTCTCCCTTGTGGCATCACTGTTACAGATGGTCATCATCTAGCTCAACCCCTTACAGGGACTAGGGATGATAGAACTGAATCATTAATTACTTACGTCAGTGTCTGTAGTTAATGAAGTAATAGATCCCAAGACAAATGAAATGATTTCTTAGGCTTTGTCTACAAAGCCCAAAAAAGACAGCTTCAAAACTATATAAATAATCAAACCAACTAATTATGAGGTAAATAAATAGATGAGCAAACATACAAATAAGTAAGTAAATAGATGAATGAATAAACAGATGAATGAATGAATGGATGAATAAATAATGCTACAGTGGTGATTAGAAACAACTCATTTTAGTTAATCCAGCCATTAAAAGGAATTCAAGCAAACCAGTAAATATGCATAAATAGAGCCATAAAATGTTTGCTCAGTGCAGTAGCCTATGGAATGTAAGTCTCTTGAGAGTAAGAACTGCTTGATATTTATGTGTGTGTATACACACATACATATACATACATGCATATGCATACATATGTATATATGCATACATGTATGTGTGTATATAAACATATGTACATATGTATATACATATTTTATTTATATATAAAATTTGTCCAGCACCTATTATGATACCTGGAACATAATAAATACCTGCTAAACAGATGATTGTGGATTTGAATTAAATATTAAATTTGAATTAAATATATATATATATATATATATATATATATATATAAATATATACTCTTAGTGAAATATTCATTTTTTTAGAAGTAGAGTTACTTGGACCCTATATAGGGGCAGAGTAGGGCAGGGGAGATAGAAAATAGTCAATATTTTTCACCATAAAGTTCAGTAAAATAGAAAAGGGAATAAACATTTGTATAGAGCCCATGTAATGTGCTAAGTGCTTTGTACAAATATCTCATTGGATCCTCACAACAGCCTTACAAGATAGATACTACTATTAGCTGCATTGTATAGTTGAGGAAATTGAGGTAAACAAAGGTTAGGTGGCTTACCCAAAGCCCAATATGTAGTAAGTGTATGTGGCCAAATTTGAACTCAGAACTGCCTGATTCCATGTCTAGTAGTCTAGAAAATATTCTAGCGGTGGCTGGTGGAACTTTGTAAGGTATCAGTAGCATCCCCTTATCTAGGTGGATGCTGATGTGTATCACATACATGCACACATACACACACATGCACACACACACGCGCACACACTGACTTTACACTCTCATCCCCCCTCTTAAGCCTCCTTCAGAGATGAAAAACAGGGATGTGCTGGTGAATGTTTAATATAATAGGTCTTTGGGAAAAATATGTTTGACAAACTTTTTAAATTTAATCTGTATTATTAGAAATTTCTCCATCACTTTCTTAAGTCTTAGACCATTAATAAAACAATAAATCAAGCCCTGATTTATGTCATTTGTCTATATCCAACATATAACTACTCATGTTGAAAATTGAATAATGAGCTCTTGAGAATTCATTTAAATTGTCTCCAGCACACCCCTACATGAAAGAATATGACTATGCTTCTGGTTACCCTAGGAAACCATAAGAAAAAAAGACTATCCTAGTCACAGGGGCAGCTCGGCCCTATAATACAACTCTGAAAAAGAGTGATATAACTGAATGGTGAACAAAATAGATTTAAATGGAGAGAGATTCTAAGGATTAAAAGTGCAACACAATCCACATAAAATGTATTATATATCATGCATAATCCAGATTGTATTTAGAATCTAAGTTAATAGAATACAAGGGAAAAGACCCTACCTACTTTTTTTTTTTTGCAACAGATGAGAAACAGCCATATAGTGTACTTCTAAGTTATGCATTATAATTAAATTGGGAACTTTATATACTCTCTCTGGTTCTATCTTTCTGTCTGTTTCTCCTCCTCCCTTTCCTCTTTTTAAAAATTCTTATGAATTTTAATCAGAGATTAACCTTTGACATGCCTTTAACCCAGGCCAACAGTTATGGTAGAACAGAAACAGTTGTATGAGTCGTACAACTGAAGAGAAAACCAATCAAAAAATAATACAACAGAAATACATACCTTGATTATCTCCCTTTTTGAGGGCTATTGAGGGTCAGATGCCTATCCATTGGAACTAGTCAATTGCGATTAAACACTCTTCCAGCACCCCTGTTAAGTTAATGGAGGGAGGGAAAATGGGGAAGAGAGATGAGGAGATCCAGGGGGAGAAGGGGGTCAATGGAAAACTCTTGAGAGAGAAGGAAATGCCAGTTAGTACTCAACAGTCCAGAGATGTCTCTAAAATCTGCTATGATTTCCAGAACAAAGCTCAGGATAGAATAAGCCTCAGACACCTCCACAATCCATGAGTGAGCAATTATAAGGTGACTGCAATTTTTAGCCTTATGATATTACCTAGTTGACACAGGTGTAGAGTAAATGTGAATTAATTAATGATTTTCAACATAGTAAATACTCATTTAAATCGAGGGTAAAAGAAAAAAGGAGAGAGAATGATACCACACTCTTGAATTAGCAGGGCAGAATTTCTTTCATTCAATAAGTCTTAAAGATTTTTTTTATTTTTCATTTTTAACACAGTTCACATCACATAAAACGATTCCAACTTTTGGTCAGATTATACTTCTTTTAAAGCATTTACAATATAGACCACAAATGATTTTTTTTAACATTAACTGAGACACAAATAATAACTATATATGCTAACTTCACAAGCCCTTGACCTAATTGTCTCCACACTATTACTAAGAATTAAAGGACTGCAACTTATTGTTGTTGGTCTAAAGTCCTATGCCTAATAGTTTAATTTTAGACTTAACCTCTGATGTTCCCCTACCAACAATCTATAATTTAATAGATCTGGTATTAAACTTACAAACCTTTTGACTATAGGAAATTGCCACTAAGAGTAGGGACATTTCAGGGAAACAATATCTCCCCAGCTTCATTTCAGTTCCAGACAGGAGTATATTATCAACTTGCATTCAGTCAGACTTAAAGTCTTCCAGGTGTCAGTGGGGAAATTGAGTCAGGAAAATCCTACATCAGCCCAGGCTGAATAGACGCTCTCCCACCCTTTGATAATAGTACCATAGAATCTTAAAATAGCAAGTTCCAATACCAGGTTTCATATATGACTATAATTTCACATTGGCCAAGGAATATCTTTTGAGGCAAGTCTTAAGTGGCTTACATGCCTTTCTATACATGTTCTAGTACTTTATTTTTTTTATAAATTTATTTATTTAAAGTTTTACATTCATTTTCACAAGATTTTGGGTTCCAAAATTTTCTCCCCATTTGTCCCCTCCCCCCTCCCCAATACACTGAGCATTCTAATTACCCATATCACCAATCTGCCCTCTCTTCTTTCATCCCTCCCTTCCCTTACCCCATCTTCTCTTTTGTCCGTTAGGGCCAGATAACTTTCTATTCCCCATTACTGGTATTTCTTATTTCCTAGTAGCAAGAACAATACTCCACAGTTGGTCCTAAAACTTTAAGTTCCAGTTTCTCCCCATCCCTCCCTCCCCACCCATTCCCTTTG
>CM053769.1:230538834-230561463 GCA_028658325.1 Potorous gilbertii | reverse complement strand
AAAAAAAAAATATTCTGGAGAAATAACAGAAAGAAAGAAGGAAAAGGAAGGAGAATGTATCCAAAGGTACAAGCGCCTTTGGCTGATCCGTGAACGTGTCCAGGATAAGAGCATTTCTTTACTTATTAAATTGCTTGATTCTGCATTGGTAAAGTCTAAGGATTCGGGGTAGGATTTCACTTCTTGTTTTATATGTTTATTTGGTTATTTGTTTTTTCTTTGCAGTTATTAGATTGGTAATAAAACTACAATAAACATATTTCAGGGAAAAAATAAGAAAATGCATGGTTTTAATCTAGTCTTCAAATCTTTGTTTAGCAAAAGGTTTTAGGAACACTATAACAAGCTACTAAATCTTCATCGAGAATTTGATGTGATCTCTCCAAAGTTGGAGTGGCAGAGGAGGGGGTCACTGAGTGCAAAGGAATACATGCCGACATGCTGAAGGTGAAAATCAGTCCTTATCAAAAACATTAGTTAGGCTTGAGAAATCCTCAATATTACTATTCACAGCCCTTATACTGAACATTTTTGTCAGTCAATTGATCAATCAATTAACAGGCTCTATTAAGCACTTACAAAGTGAAACCCATTTTGCCCAGTACTGGGAACAAGTGGGGAAAGAACAAAATAGCTTGGTCCTAAAGAAGCTTACATCCTAAATGGAGAAAAAACTGATCTTTTTCTTCCTTCCTTCCTTCCTTTGTTCCTTCCTTCCTTCCCTCCTTCTGTCTTTTCACTCCTCCCTCCTTTCCCTCTCTCCCTTCCTTTCTCCTTCCCTCCCTCCTTCCTTTATCTTTCTTTCCTATTTCTCTTTTTTCTTTATTCCTCTCTTTTTCTTTCCTGTCTTTTTCTCTTTTTCATCTATTGATCTATGTATCTTTTATTGTCTCTCTATAAATAGATATCTATATCTTGACATAGATGACTATAATTGCCTATTCTAATTGAGGAGAGAAGAGAAATCTAGTGTATTAGAGATAAGGTGGGAAATAGTTAAGGATAATTACTAGGTTGTTAGCCTAAGGGACTTGGAGGATGATCTTGCCCTCCATCTACAACTAAAAAAAAAAGATAAGGGACAGGGGTGGTTTTAAGGAGGAAAACAAATGTATAAAACAACCTATCTGCCAGCACATTATCTAAATTAACATTATTTGAGGTAAACTGTAAACATGACAAAGGATAGATTTATACAGTATTTCAAAAATAAATTTGAGGACAGAGAAACTATTTTCAACCAGAATTATCAATCAAATCATGGCATCTGAGCTTGGTCTTGAAGAAGTGTCCATGGTGAGAATAAAATCCCTCATCCTAATTAACCCAGGAAGTGATGTCCTTTGGAATATTAGCTACTAATATTAGAAATACAAAGAACATTATCCTAGACCAAAGCTTCTTAACCTGAGGTCTGCAGATCCCTAAGAGTTCCACAAATAGATTTCCACGAACTTAGATAGGAAAATTACATTTTTTTCAATTCAACTTTAATTGAAACTTAGAAATTTTTGTATTTTGATATGGGAACAAACCATCATTCTGCGAAAAGGTCCATAGGCTTCTCCAGATAATCATGGAGATTATTGCTCATGGGGAGGCCTATGGACCTTTTCTCAGAATGATGGTTTGCTCCTACATCAAGATCCAAAGAAATTTTAAAGTACCATTTATAAGCTTATCATTCTTGATTAATAGAGAGGATAATTGAACTAATTAATTGTAATTATAATTCATTGAATTCATTGGAAAACAAATAACATATAACTTTAAGAAATAAACATTTCTGTATTTTTAACATGAGAGTTTATTTGATTTTTTGTTTTGATAATCATACATGTAATATATGCATCACATGTATATAAATATATTTGAACAGTTTTAACAGCTTAAAACTTCACTAAATCTTTTGGGATACCACATATGAATGCATGTGTGTATTTGGTATATACCTGTGGTAGAACCTCCCAAGCTCATATTGGTCTAATCAGCCATACCTGGACACACTTTGCCTTGACTTCAGCATAGCGATGTCATTTTTGTTCTCTTTGAGGAATAAGGACAGCCACCAAATTCTTTTTCTAGGCTATTACTGTCTACACTTTCCCCCCTTACCTAATTCCCCCTCATGGTGATCTAATTCGATTCAGTCCTATGATCTACTCTTGACTCCCTTGAGCCTTGTCTTATTCCTGATCACACCTTGCCATATCCCTTGTCTGGGCTATTCTTCCTCCTTTCTGTTTATACCATGCTATGCTCTATCTCCCATCTCTAGGTCTTTGCACAGGTTGTCCTTCTATGCCTACTAATGACCTTTCCCGGAACCTCCACTTCCTTAGTATCCTTGACTTTCATTAAGACTGAGATTAAGCTTACTTCCTCCAAGAGGTATTTATCAGTTCCATCCACATTATATATGTGTGTATATTTATCAGCACATATGAGATACATATAGAGTGGGTGCAATAGTGGTCTTAGAAGAGAAGGCACTAGTAGCTGACAGATCTTAGCCTCTGTTTGCCTTAATTTTCTCCTCTGTAAAATGCTTCTCATAGTTGCTATGAGGATCAGACGAGATACTATTTGTACAGTGTTCAGCATAGTACCTGGAATATAGTAGGTAATATATAAATGCTTTTATTTTCACTTTTTATTATTTTTATATACTATTATTATTTTTCTTATTATTTAATTTTGGTCATCTTTCACAGACTTTTGAAAAAATTGTATTTTCTTTATAAATTGTTTCCTTTGTCCCTGACTGCACTAGGGAGCATGTATTATTAATCTTATAGATAGGCATCAATGTATATACTCTTTTAGCAAGGCTGAAATTAGTATGTGTTTTATTTACTTATTTATGGTGAATTTAGAGCAAAAAAAGATCTGGCTCATTTACCCTAACACAATACAAAATAAAAATTCATGCTGAAAAAATTTAAGGCATATATTGTTTTCAGCTACTACAAGGTTACTGGTGAGGGTAGGGTCTGAGTTCCTTTATTTCTTTTTAATGCACTTTGGATTCAGTGTTGACTAAATCTGTAGAAAGGCTCTTAGACCATCTACTCCATTTCTAATATTTTTCCCTACCTCTATTCCCCACTCCCACCTCTACATCTCTCTTTTTTCCTCTAGCAAACAAGCTTCCTTGTTTTCATTTCTATTTAACTGTCAGATAGGTAGATATAAAATATAAATATATAAAAAATAAAAACTGGATATGCTTGAAGGCATCTCAAACTCAATATGATCAATTTCCCCCTAAAATTTTTGCCTCTTCCAAACTTCTTAATTGCCATTAAGAGCAACTATCATTCTCCCTGTCAACCAGGCCCTCAATATTGTGATATTCTTGAATTTATACTTACATTCAACTCATACATCCAACCTTTCGTCAAGTCTTATCATTTCTGCCTTTCATACATTTCCACTCTATATTTCCTTCTTTCTACTCCTATAGTGCCACTATGGTGCAGGCCTTCATTGCCTAAAGATCAGCCTATTACAATAGCCTGAGGAATGATCTTCCTACTCACTCCAGTCCATCCTCCAATTAGCTGCCAAAGGAATTCTACACCACAGGTTGGGCCAAGGCGATACCTACTCCAATGGTTCCGTATTCCCTCTAGGAACAGATAAAAATGCTCTTTTAGGTACTAAAATCCTTCACAGACAGACACCGTTCTAGCTTTCTTACGTTTTTCTCCCCTCCACAAACCTGATAGTCTCATTATAATCATCTCCTTCGGGTTCCTTTTACATAAACAGTTCATATTCTGATGCCATTACTTCTCTCTATCTTCTATGCTTGGAATGTTCTACTTCTTTACTCTGCCTTAGGATTCCTTGACATTCTTCAAGATTCAACTCAAATCCTACCTACTTTGAGAAGTCTTTCCAGTTCTCCCCATGGCTGGGTCTTCCCAATGAGAATATCTCTTTTACTAATGTTTGTATATACACATATATATCTCCATATGCATATATATATGCACGCACACACACACACACACACAGACACACACACACACATATATATATATATATATATATATATACATACATATATTATATAGATATAGATCACATATACCAATCAGCAAACTACTGTTATCTCCACCAGTATAACGTCAGCTCATTGAGTTCAGGAATGATATTTTTGTCTTTCTTCATGTCTTCAGTGCCTAGCACAGGGCCTGGCATGTACTGAGTACGTAATAATTAGAGGCAGAGGCGACTGGTAGATAGAGCACTGGGCCTGGAATCAGAAGCACCTCAGCTTACATCTCACCTCAGGCACTAGTTTTGTGGTCTTGGGCAAGTCACTCAGTCTCTTTGTTTACCTCAGTTTCTTCAGCCACAAAATGGGGACAACAATACTTCCAAAGACTGTTGTGAGGACCAAAAGAGGTATTGGTAAAATACTTAGCACAGCTGGCGCATAGTAGGTGTTTTGTCAGCAGAATGAATAATAATGCTGAATTACTGACATTATTTTTTAAAATGATGATGATCAGGATACTATTATTTGAGCTATGTCTATATCCTTTAACTGGATAATTCTTCTTTTTTATCTTAAACTAAGGCAAGAACAGAACTGCCTGATTTTATGCCAATCCCTACAGTTAGATAGCATGCATACTCTCCAAGAATTCACTATTTACTGGGTTTCACACTAGTCAGAGTTTCCTTGTTGCTACTTCTTTATGCCTGCTTTCCTTTCATCTGTCCTTATCTTTCTGGATAATCCAATTACAGGTTCACTCCTGACACAAACCTTCTCTGGTTAATCTCACAGATCTCTGATCATTTCCATTAATCTAGTAAATCTTCAGCATTCAACTTAGAGTAATTCTTCTAGAACCTGACGAGGCCTATTTTTGAAGTATAAAAATGTATGTGTGTTTTGAACACATTCATTTATACTTGTCCCGTCTCCCCAATTTAGATTATAAACTTCTTGAGGAAAGAGATTGTGGTTCCTCTACCTTAGTAACTAGTCCACAGCATGTAGTTAATCAACTTGGTTAACTGAGGAAGCCAGATATAATTATCTCCTACTTTTAGGCTTCTACCTGAACCTCTGCTTTGCCTCAAATCACCTAAATAATTAGGACAAAAGTGGACTTTCTCCATTTATTTCACCTCTTCATTCATCATTTTCATTCATTCATCCCTGTCTCTGCTTCATCTTTTACAGTGCATATCTGAGACCCTAGCAAGTTTGGTGAACTTGGGCATCCATAGTGCCCTCCTCTGAAGGAACTGGCTGCTTTGACATGTGATAGTGAGGATCCATTGTTGTCTTGGTGCCTGATTTATACTAAGCTTTCTGAATAGCCAGTTCCCGGTAAGTCCAACTTCGAGGCACTCCTTGATACTGTCAATGATATATTCCCTTCTGGTGTCCCAGAGTAGTTTTAATGGAAGCTATTGCATGTGGCCCTTTTAAATTCCCCATGGCTTGCTGAGGTGGATTCAAAGATGCAAATGCACTGTAATATGCCAAGGAATATAATGGTCCCTACAGAAGATTTGGCTGTGTCAGTCAGCAAAAGCTTCCAGCTGTGGCAGCCGTATGGAACAAAGGAAGATTTTGGCTTAATGTTGAGTACATGCTTCTGAAGTCCCAGTTCAGGCAAGAAATAAATAAAGCTATTACAAAGACTTTGACCAGATGTGTCTGACACAGACCAAAAACGTGCTTCCCCAGAAACTTCCCTATCAACGTGGACAGTTCTTATAGTAACAGACATCTGTTCCTGATGCCTAATAGAAGGAGTGTAGTCCATAATCACAGACAAGCCCTGAGTTGACTTATTTCTTTGAACTGACTTTTCCCTAGCCGCTTGTGTTCACATTAATCTGAATACTTTCAACCATGTGTGGGTCAATGATTTATTTAACACAGGATCAGAATGCTTCTGTATCATGGAACTGAAATTCACCCTAAAGCCAATGACTTGAAAATTTCCATTGGTTTTCCAGCAAGCAGTTGTGTGCATTCCCTTTAGATAACTTGATGATGTTATACCCTGTCACAATTTACATCTGTCCTTGACTTACATTGTTCATGAATTTGGCCATTTATCATTGCTCTCATCTGAGTCCTTCATTACTCTAATTTGAACCATTTATAAACACATTCTTGGACAGATGACAAAAGGATTCATGATGGACAACTCCTTACTCAGAACAGCTGGTTCAATATGTAAATCAAAAGCTGTTAAAAATTGCATTGAGCTGAGAACAATTATACTAAGTTCTAGCCTGTTGTGAATTAAAATGACGGCATTTGAACTCAATAGATTTGTAATGGGAGCCATTCTTTTCAAGGATGTTGGTTCAGATGCAACCCAGGTCACTGATGAACAGCAACGGCAGAGATACAGTTAATTATGTAAAACATTAATGCTTTCAGTGATCTGATTAATAGAAGGATAACAACATCAAAAGGCAAAACTGACCACAACTGATACCAAGGTTAACTCTTATCAGAGGGGCCAAGGACTAGGAGAATTTAGGTAAATAAATGATTACCTTAGAACTAGATTTAAATTTTTTGAGAACTTTGTATAACTAGTAAGGGATAGCTATTTCAATATATAAATTCAGCACTGCATATGATTTTCACCTTTGTGTTTACAAATAGAAAATGAATTAGAATAAAAATTAACCTAGAAAATTATATATCTATATGTGTGTGTATACCATCATTGACAACTGAACATTTACCAGTCATCACCCCTCTAATGGTAAATAATAGTGCATCTTGAAAAGGGACCCTCAAGAGTATTCATCCTTACTGGTTGGGTGTGGGTCAAGTCAGCCTAGAGTAATCTGTGTCTTGATGAGACTATTCTGTGAAGTCCAATCTTGAGAGACAGATAAAAATCAGTATATGGAAATTGCACAATGGTGGACAACCCCAAAGCCATTGAAATTGGATTGGGGAATATGTTTTCCAATTTATACAAGAATGTGTTCACAGAAGACATTCTGGGAACTAATAATACTTCAGACAACATAAAATAACTGATACTGCCAAAATGCTACTCATATAATTTAATTTTAATTGTTAATGGATAGGTTGGTGGGAACTTTACTTTTTCTCTCACCTCTGAGTACTGGTTACATTAGAGCAAATTCAGCTTCTGTAAATGAAAGACAAAACATGGCTGCCTGAGAGACATTTTTCAAAGTTAATAACCTGTTTATTTAAAAGTTAATCCCCTGATAAGATTTCTATACTAGTAGTTATATATCAAATCAAATTATGGACATGGAAAACTTTGTGAAATTAATATTGAACTTCATAGTGAACTTATTAACATTCTAAGGACTGGGAAGGAGAGAGAGACAGAAGCAGAGAGAGACATAGAGACAAAGGGACAGAGTCAAACTGAGACGGATACACAGACAGAAGGGACAAAGAAACAAATCTTTATTCTCCAGGTTTAGTATTCAATACTTATTTTCAAAACATTGTGCTGGGCATAGAGAAAGATACCAAATTCAGATAAGCTATGGTCCATGTCCTCAGGAAACTTATAGGTTAGTATAACCATACTTGGATAGTGCATCTTAGACAAAACTACTCAGTTACAATGGCTTGGACATGGCTAGCCAAGTATTCTTTTAAATAACTAAATTTCTGTTTCCCTCCACGCTTCCAGGATGAATTCTTGAGATTTCTCCATTTCTTTGCCTTACTGCCAGTAACAATACCAAGTCTCAGAAAGTATATCTTGTAGACCACTCATTGCCAAAGCGCTTGTGGTCAGCTTATTGAAACACCACACTGAAAAATATTAATAGGAACTCCATTTGTGGTGACAATGAATTGGAAACTGAAGGGATATCTATCAACTGGAAAATGATTGAACAAGGTATGGTATAAAAATTTGATGGAATATTATTATACTGTAAGAAATGATGAAGGGGATAGTTTCAGAAAAATATGGTATCTATATAAGCTGATACAAAGTGAAGTGAGCAGAACCAGGAGAACAACCCACAGAGTAATATCAATATTATAATGAAGATCAGCTGGGAAAGACTTAGTAACTTATCAATTCAATATTCCACCACAACTCTAAGGAATTCACATGATATAAAATGCTATATGCCTCCACATAGAGAATTGATGGAATCAGAGTTCAGATTGAAATATTTTTTTCTTTTCTTTATTTTCCTTGCTTTTATTAATATGGCTAACATAGACTTTATCATGACTCCCTCTCCATACACATACACACACACACACACACACACACACACACACACACACACACCAAAATTCCGAGGTTCTACTGTATATACGTACAGTAGAACCTCGGAACCTTGGTTTATGAGTAACCTGGTTTATATATACTGTGCTGGAGAAGGAAAAATTTTTTGCAAAATATCTTGCAGGATGACCAAAAATTTGCAGTGCAAGCATGATGTTTGAACTTCAATAGCTTGTGAAGTGGTGACGCTAGACTAGGGCAATGAATATTTTTTTAACCCATGTAAGTTTTGCACACTGGTTTGGGGGAAAGGAGAAAAGGAGGGGGAGAAAATTTAAAACTGATAGAAGTAATTGTTGAAAACTGAAAACAAATAAATTAATTTTAAAAAATGTGAAAAACAAGTGTCTTTAGATTCCTAGTCAGAAGCAAACAACGTAAAGGAAAAAAAAATCAGTGAGTCTTAACAAGAAAGTGCTTCTAAAAAATTAAAAAATAAGTGAAGGCAGTACTGTCAGTCTTACTTCTAGTGAAAGTGTGTGTGTGCGTTTGTCCTTCATTGCCGGGGAAGACCATGCCATCTGGGAAATAATGACATGACTTGCACTTGACTTTGTTTTTTGAGTGAGGGCTATGCAGATCACCAGCCTCATTTCTCCTCCAGAGCCATCTGAATCCAGTGACCAGTTATTCATCAGGATGACTGGGGATGACCCAGAATGAGACAATTGGGGTTAAGTGACTTGTCCAAGGTCACATAAGCTAATGAGAGTCAAGTGTCTGAGGTGAGATTTGAACTCAAGTCCTCCTGACTCTTGTACTGGTGCTCTATCCACTGCACCACCTAAAGCTGTCTCTTTAGTGAAAGTAGCATAAGAGAGAATACTCCCAGTGTTGAAATTCCTGATATTCGCATAGGAGATTCTCCTTCCAAGCAATAACCCTTCCTCCTCCTCCTCCTCATCTCCCTCATGCCAGCCACAACTTTCTCAAAGGTAAAGTGCAGGTTAATTTATTTTATTTTCAGTTTATATTGTGTACTCATAATTGCTATTGTATTTCAGGAGCATTAGGGACAAAAACTTACAATTTTAAATAACTGTTTTATATTAATATTTTTGGGGATGTGATACTGATCATCCAACTTTACATTATTTTCTTTGGGAAAATTTGCCTTGCAATATGAATAAATTGCATGATGAACAGAATATCGGAATGAATTAAATTCATAAACTGAGGTTCTACCGTATATATAATGCATGTATGTATGTATACATATAAACATATAATGGGTACCATGTTCTTTGCCTCAGTTGGTGGAAGAGGAGGTTGAGGGAGGGAAAAAAATGAGTAATTGAAAATGAAAGTAAAATGTAAATTAAATAAAAAATAAAAGAATTAACAGAGAGAAGTCACTAGCATTAAGGGTTTGAGGAAAATAACATCTTTAAATTCATATCTAGTGGGTATCTGGACTAAACATGGATGCCATCAGCTTGCTATTAGAAGAATCATGATGACATGTAAGGAAAGTACCTTGAAAAGACTATGGAACATGTGTGTACATTCTGTAACTGGTTCTAGTTTGCTAAATATTTGTTTGGGAGAAGCCTTTGGTTGTATAGATAGAATTTCTGGCGTCAAACTTTTTGCTTCTTTCTCCTATTTCCCTCACAGAGATTTGAAGATATCATGTGGTAGGAGGGTACAGCTTTAGGGCTTTCTTCCTCTCTGAGGTCATATGGAACCCTAGGTCTTTGATTATTTTCATTTCTTCTTTTTTGATTCTTGGTGAAGGGAGTTGGGTCTATAACGAGTCAGGAATAAGAGCCATAGGAATCTGGAAGTTAGCCTCTAGAACAAATGTGGCGGTCAGAGCATTGTCAAATGCACTAAAGAACAAGGAGTAACCTTAAGGACTTTAGTTTAGCTAGGAGGATTCACCTGGTAGTACACCATTTATAAATGTTAACAAGGTGGGACCAGCTTTTCATGGAAACTGAGTTAAGACTGAAACTGAGTTAAGACTGGAGCCTACTCTTCCAGAGACCAAAGTAAGAAATAACAGATGAAATGCTTATACTTTCATTCTTTAAAGTAAATATTCCTCTCTATGCATTGATTGATGGGAAGTGGTAAATGTAACTGGGGTGTTAATAATTGGTACTCTGGAAAAGGGAGATCAAGCTTATGAAGATGGAAGATGAATTCTACCAACCTTCTTGCTGAGGGGAGATGTAGCCTGTCTGCCCTGGGAGAGGGGGACAATGCAAACATGTTACACAACTCACAAATAACGAGAGATGCAAATTAAAATTACTCTGAGTTTTTCATCTCTTATTCAACAAATTGTTAAAGATGACCAAAAATGGGAATAATCAATGTTGGATGGGTAGTACAAAGATAGACAAACTTGTGCATTGTTGGTAGAACTATGAATCTTCTTGGAAAACAGTTTGGAATTAAGCAAATAAGCTGACTAAAATTTCCATACTCACTGACCCAGATATTCCACTAATAAGCTTATACCCAAAGGAAGTTCATTGATAAGAAGAAAGCCCAGCAACACTTTTTATGGTAGCAAAGAATTGGAAGTGGAGTAGATAGATGCTCATAGAGTGAGAAGTGTCTAAACAAATGAATGTAATGGAATGAATGGAATGGAATATTACCATTTTGTAAGAAATGACAAATACAACGAATATAGAGAATCATGGAAAGACTTTCATGAGCTAATGTAGAGGAAAATAAGCAGAGTGAAAAAGTAATACACAGAATGACTACAGTAGTGTATATAGAAAGAATGATTATGAACAACCAAAAATGGATATCACCAAGTTCCAAAAGGAAGCATAACTCCAAAGAAGAGATCTGAGAAGATACTCTCACCTTATACCTTCTCAAAACAAAGAGGTACATGAGTATGGTGTGGTATTTTTCTTTAAAAGAAAAAAAATGTGTATTTATTATATGGGATAACTCTAGGAAGGGGAGGAGGAGAGATAATAGGAAAAATTCTGGTGACATAAAAGGTAAAATATATCAATAATTGTTTTTAAATAATAATATAATAATAGCTAGTTTTCATCTAATGTTTTGAAGTTTGCTAAGTAGTTTACATGATTTTTCTCAGTTCTGTCACATAACAACTTTGCAAACTGGGAACTACCAGTATTCTATCCCCATTTAACAGGTAAGAAAACTGAGGCTCAGAAAGGTTGAGTGATTCATTTCTGGTCATAGAGCTAGTATGTGTCAGAGATGGTACTTAAACCCAGGTCGTTTTGGCTTATAGTGAATCACTCCGTCCATTATACAATGATGCCTAAAAAAAATCCCATGGCAAATATACTAGATAATTACAAAATAAAGTCATATGTGAGATACATATATGAGAAGTTCATTACATATTGGGAGTAAGAACAAATTTGAACTGATTTTCCCTTTTACACCAAGT
Organism: Potorous gilbertii; assembly: GCA_028658325.1. Lineage (NCBI taxonomy): Eukaryota > Metazoa > Chordata > Mammalia > Diprotodontia > Potoroidae > Potorous > Potorous gilbertii. Next base: position 230,549,769 of record CM053769.1, on the reverse strand, counting down.
CTTACAGGTACTAGAGTGGTCTGTAGTAGTGATAGAGCAGAGAATTAAATGGCTCACACAGGGATGAAATGCCTGAACTTGGCCACAGTCACTTTCTGCACAACCAAGCTAAGCAGCAGAAGTCTCATTATCAGTAGAATAGATTAGAGAAGAGAGAGTCTGGGTCTACTTTACTCTACAGTTGACTACCCAGGGAAGGGCATAGATAAGGGACTAGGCAGTGGGGGATAATAGGTGGAGATTTGGAGTTGGGAAGAACTGGGTTCAGATCCTGCCTCAGACACTTACTATTGGTGTGATCCTGGACAAGTAGCTTCATCTGTTACTCATTTGCAAAGTGAGTGGTCTCTATAGTCTCTAAAGTCCATTAATATTCTAAATCTATGTTCCTCTGACCCTTGGAAGGCAGCCATTTTCAAGTTGAGGACTTCTTGGGTTTTATTTTCTTAAATGACTATTCTCCAAAATATGCAGACCAAAGAATGTGCCTGAGAAAACTTTCTTTTACTACCAGAAAAAAAGTGTGCTAATCTTTTTACTTGTGTGACATATCCTGCCTGAAAATTCTAAAATTACTGAGCAATGGGAAATCAATGGTTATGTTCCCAGCGAAAACTCATCAGAACATTTTGCCTCATCTGAATTTGGGGCAGGAGGTATAATATGAGTTGGCATATCATCCTCAACTGGATTTCCCAATAGTGTATTGAATTGTATAGCCATTATTGCACCCATGTTTCCAATCAGCTTATCCCACCTCCACCTATGTTAAGTACCTACTATGTGCATAACACATTCCTGTAGGTGCTTCCACAATACCCCAAGTTGATTCTGGAGCCACTCTGTGGTTTGGGAGCCAATGTAATAAGGCCTAAAGGTGATCATCACAGATCACTGCATTAGGCTCACAGGATCTCTGTGTCTTACGCTGAGGGGAAAATAGTAGATCTTCTCCACAAAAAAGCACATTCCAAAGATGTTCTGAGAGATACCCAATTCGTCTGGGCAGAGAAACATAGAATCAAATGATTGCTCAGCTGCAGTTAATGGTCTGAACGCCTACACTCAGATGGAGAGCCAGCTCTGTGCTCCTTCCCCAGCTTCCTTTCATAACTACAATAGAGTTTTAGCTTCTCCATATTGACAGCAGTTCACAGGCCAGTTCCAACCCTTTATATGTCTGCTTTTCCCTTGTCCTCTGAAATGCCTTCAAGAAGGAGGTAAAAAGGACTGCAGGAGTGTCTCTCTCAGCACTGAGGTTGCATTACAGCACAGATACAGGCCATTGACTGTCACCTTTCCCCTTTGCACCTGCAGGCGTGCTGGGAAGCAGACTTGGACTGAATATCTATCATTGGCTGTATTACCGTGAACTGCTCGGACAAGTGTTGTATTTCTCCTCTAATTACCATCACAGGAGTCCCCAATGTTGGTCTGGCCCTGGCCATTTAGTTATATTTATGCTGCTGCCGCATACAAATAGATAATAACGAAGACTGATGCAACCCAAGGTCAGCTGTAGACTGTAATTAGGGCAAGTCTAATGTAGTTACCAGAATCAGCAGTATGTAAAAAGCATACTCAGATTAGACACACATAAAAAAAAAGAAAGAATCCCTGAACTTTTCATATTCCCAAAGCTCTGTCTTATATGCGGAAATGACTGGAATGACTTTACTGGACATGTGCTGTTTGCATTCCCTTTGCTGCCACCCCCTCCATCAATTTATTTTATTTTATTTTGTTTTGTTTTTCAGTCTCTGCTTTATTGGTGAGTGGCACGGCTTACCAAACTTGCCTATTTTGTTTCACAGGTGGTGAGGTAGTAAGTAATGAAGTGGATGACAGAGTAAATCTGAAAAAGGCAGACCCGCTTGTCTCTATTTTTTCTAGTGAGTCAGCCAGTACAAATATACATGGCCCATTCAGTATCTATGGCCTTAGGCCCCAGATCCAGGATTTATAGGCCCCAGACCATCCTTTGCAACCGCCATCACTCTGGTTGTTTCATTGCTATTAGTTCTATCAATACAAACTTACTCCACCCTACCCTATATTCCTTTGCCCTGGGAAGAATAGTCAAATTGATACTTCATTAATCCTTTAAAAAGTGTGTTAATTAATTCCCTTCTGGCTCCCCTAATTATTCCTGTAACTTCCCATGCTGAAATATCTTTTCTTGGCCACCATTCCCTAATATGTTTTGTGATATGAGTGAAGATGCGAGTAATTCTCTTGCTTTTGTAACTGTATCCCAAGGGCTTAGCTTACTGACTTGCATATAGTAAGTACTTAATATTTTTTGTTTAGTAATTTATTCAAGGAGTTAATTTCATATTCAGCTTTCTTCTGAACAAAATTCTTCTACCCTAAGTTGAAAGAATGGGTTTAATGAACTGTCCCTTAATTGTAACTAATAGAGGAAATTAGCCTTCCTCCATATAACAATGTCTAAAAAAGGAAGTTCTGATTAAAATCAAAATTCCCTCTAGTGAAATTGAAGGAAAATTAGAAACTATTTTCCTCTGTGTTGATGCTGGAAAAGTAGACTATTTTGGAGAAAGATGAGAAAGTTAGCTCTCTCCTATATAAAATGCTGAATGTTAGACTAGGCTCAAAAAACTATAATTGGTTAATTAATGAATACACTATCTCCATTTTAAATAATTATTAAATAAAGCAATTATCAAGTAAGCAATAATAATTAATTATAATAATTTATTAATGATAAATGCAAGAATTACATAACAGAAACGGTTTTCAGTGTCACATTTATAAAATGTCATTAGAGATTTTGTACTGGTTTCAGTACAGTATATTCATTAAGCAGAAAATAAGATAGAGAGGAGAATGGTTTCTTAGAACTCACATAGCAATTCTGTGTAGATTTGTAAGTGGCACAATGGATGGAGTGCTCAACTTGGAGTCAGGAAGACCTGAGCTCTAATCTGGCCTCAGACACTTATTAGTTTTATCTGTCTCAGTTTCATCTTCAGCAAAATGAATATGGTAACATCTACCTTTCAGGGTTGTTGTGAAGATCGATAAGGTAGTATTTGTAAAAGGCTTTGCAGACCTTAAAAGTGCTAGCTCTTGATATTCTAACTATTGTGTTAGAACAGCTTCAGATTCCTATTGCCTTATACCTCAGTTTTTCTTTCCTTTCCTGGTAGGTAGCATGAGCAATGATTTTTCTTTTTAAAAAAAGGAGAAGAAAATAATACATACAACAAAAGTTCAAATCTTTATTGGTTACAAAAGTAGAAGGAAAAGGAACCAGAGAAAGGGAATTCAAATATTTTTCAAGACTAGAAAAGCACCAATGAGTCTGTCTCAAAAAAAATCTTCCTATAAGATAGGGAAAACCATTTATTTCATCCATGCTATTCATAAGGCATTAGACGATATTCCAAAAGGGAGCTCTAGACAGCATCGTGTAGTGGAAAGCAAGGTAGGCTTGTGATCAGGAGACCCTGGGGTTTGAATCTAGAAGCCTAGGGTCTGACAGGAAAAGTCATTTACCTTTCCTGCATCTTAATTCTTTCATCTATAAAATGGGTGTAATATGTATAGAACTTTGTGAGGCTCAAGGAATTATGGAAATTTGAATTATTTTTTATTCTATTTTTAGATAGGCTTATCCTTCAATTCCCAATGATTTAATGCTCCCAAAAAACTGCATTCTTATTTCTAAAACTGTATCTAGATTGTCATTTGCAAAAGAAAAGGAGGTAGACTCAAAGGTTCCAAGTTCCAAGAGCTAGATTTTTCCGTCTGGCATTTTATTATGCCTGGCTGTCAGTTCCTGACTACAAGGAATTCCTAGCCAGTTCTGATATCTTTTACACTCCAATGCTCCATAACCTCTTTTCTACCTTCATGATCCTCTACTATGCATAAAGTTTATTTTGTCCATCAACTGCCATTGCTCCATATCCTAGGTGAGCTTGACTGTGAGCAGTGGAGGCAGCCAATGGCCATCTGGGAGCCATTCAAATATCTAGTATTAAGAGGTTAAGCTGCCACATTTTACTCAAGCTGTTAAACTTCCATCTACCATTTTAATTAGATTTCCTGATGAGAGTCCACCAGCACAAGGGACAGATGGTCTTAAAATAAAAGGAATTTAGGACAAAAAAAAATTGGAGAGAGCATAAACATGGAGGTAATTTGCACTGTTAAAAATGAAGTTTGTGTGTTTTGGACTATTTCCTTCTTTTCCATTAAAATAAACTAAGATGAACCTTTGACTCCAACAGAGCTGCACTCTCCTGCAGAGAGAAGAGAGAACCCAGAGAGTATCATTTTCAGGATTGTACACAATGACACTGAAAGTGAGAGACAAAACAAAAGGGCATGTCCTGTTAAACTTGAGGGTTATTCTCCAGAACTTGCTCCAAGAATATCCATGACACTTCAGGAGAACTCTTGGGTTCTATGAGGAAACTGTGACAGGAAGAACTGTGTTGGAGAAGGAAAATGGAAATATAGGCTCATTATGAAGGGTGGGGTCAGTCACTAGTCCTGTAAGAAGGGAAACTTCATTTCCAATCCACTGGCCCAAGACAAAATTGGACCATCTTATACATAAACCCTTCTTATTATATAAAAAAAGACAAAATTATCTTATTATACAAAAATAAGACAAAAAAAGAAAAAACATAAAAATCCCTCTATGAACTCTAAGACACAAGATAAATGTCTAAAGAATTAATCTTGCTCATCTTGCCACAATGGTCCCATCCATCAGTTCTATCATGATGTTGGCTTTAACACTGAGGATACATCTTGTCTTTCACTACACATGATGAATCCCAGATGTTCAGATTAAATAATGGTGCTACCCGGAAGACTTAGCCGCCCATTGCAGCAAAGTAAATAGGCAAGATGAGCATCCCAAGGCCTGCAAGTGCTCTTGGTTGTTATGACTGTGAAGGATATTCTATAGTAGTACAAAGTGCAACCCATTGGGAAGAGGAAAATAAGACAGTATGACTTTTCATTCTAGTAAAACACACCTATTCCAAGATAGAATGTGGATGGAAAAATTCTAGAAGGCTTCTAGCATTATTCCATTATTCAGAATTTAAATTTTACCCTGGTCTTAGGAAAGCAACAATGATCGGACTATAGTGTTAAAGTTTATAGGAATGGAAGATATTCTTGGCAATTGAGGCTGTATTACATAGTGAATATGACAATGAGTATAGACTTGGGAAGACTTGGGAAAATACTTACTAGCTATGTGACCTGGGGCAGGTCAGTTAACTTTTTATTTATTAGACAAATCCCTAGGATTTCAACAATTAGCAGTAATCTGCATTGGTAGAAGGAGTTATTATGCCAATTGAATTATAGATTCTTCAAGGATAAAATGGAGAATTAAACTAATTTATCATTTTTTGGTTTAAAGATTAATTACATGTTATTTCATCTAGCATGTGGGATTCCCTGTTGTAATTAACAATGGAAAGGAAACTTCATATTTTATAGTTTGGTCACACAAGCGTGTGGGTATATATGTGTGTGTGTGTGTGTGTGTGTGTGTGTGTGTGTGCGTGTTCAATTGTTTCTATTGTGTTCGACTCTTTGTGACCTCATATGGTGTTTTCTTGGCAAAGATACTGGGGTGATTTGCCATTTCCTTCTCCAGCTCATTTCACAGATAAGGAAGCTGATGCAAGAAAGATTAGGTGATTTGCTCAGGGTTCCACAGCTAGTAAGTGTGTCTGAAATTTGAACTGAGATTTGAACTCATGAAGAGGAGTCTTCAAGCTCAGCACTCTATCCACTGTACTACTTGGCTGTCCATTTACTCCCAAAAATCTATTTGCTTATGACTTTCTTGAAAAGACCAAGATTAAATGAAATCATAATTAATATTCTGCTTGCTATAGTATGACCCAGAAATGAGGTCTTACTGACCAAAGTAAATGGAACAAAATTTAAACACATACCAGTAGGATACCACTATACCCTTTCATGATTCTCCACTAAAGTCACAAATTAATTTTCCATCAACCTGGCTTGCCTCCTTGAAAACAACCTGCAAACACAGGTGGAAGGCCCCTTTCATACATGCCAAAGAAAGAGATAAAAATAGCATGCACTGCCACCAAAAACATGTTAAAATAATATTTTTCCCATATGCTAAGGCAGGTCCATACTGTAAGTATATTAACAGGTTTCAACATTTTTGCTTGATGAACTAGACACCACAAGCAATTAATAAACTTGAACATGACAGAAGTCAATTGGGTGTCTCTCTGCTACGCATTAATCAAAGCCAAGAGCTGAGTGTGCACCTTGTATATCATTCAGATTTGTGGGTCATCAGATGTTGTTGGCACAGGGCCTATTTTCTACCTAAATGTCTACAGCAGGTTTGACTTGATGAACAGTTCTATCAAAGGGGACTCTATCACCCAGCTTCTATTCCAATACAGCTAATGTCAGTGGACACCATGTGCACTCCATTTGTTGCCTCTGTATCTTGCATTGTATTTTATCCTTTAAAGACACCTTATGAACAAGGGCAATTCAGATTGAAATGCCAGTTTCCCCTGAAGTCATATGGTCAAAAAGGGTAGAGAAACTATCTTTTTAGTTCAGGTGAACTAGTCATAAAAATTGTTTCTCTTAAAAAAATGTGTTCTTGGAAAGATACAATGGGGCTAATAAGAACTACAAAGAAATAGGACACTTGGAATTGACTAGTCATTAATTGATAGTGAGTTTCCTATGGTTTTAATCATGCTTTTCAATCATAATAAATACTATTAAAGTATAAACTTTGTCATAAAATTTGTTGTTATTTTTAAAAAGAATCAATGGAAATTAGTTTATTTCCTTAAAATCAGATTGTATAATGAAGAAATAAAAAGTTTCCAACTACAGCTAAAGTGTTTCTTTGCATCTTTGTGGTCCCAATTTTCATCACAGCTCTTCTTTGTTGCAGACTCTCCTTTCCTCACCCAAACTCTCCCTTTGGGTGATAGCAAAAAAATAGAGAAAAAAGTTCAAGCTTGACCCATTTTGAGAACATACTAGTTACTAAAAACCAGGACATTTTTTGATTGCTTGGATTTGTTGTTGTTTTGCTTTATTTTATCATAGTCTGGCCTGAGGTTCCTGTTGTATTCTAGCTCACTTCTACTTCAAATATATATGAAATTGAATAGAGTCCCTCCTTGCCCCCAACACATACAAACAAGAACAAATCTCCTGTTATTTGAATCCTACGAGAAAAAATCCTGAAGTGTTTCAATGTCACGTGCAAAGGTTGTAGAGTTGAAATCTTAAAGCTATTTACTGATCAAAAGTCCACCGGCATCAGACCCTGTTCCTAATAGGTAATGTTGGGTTGTAATTAGAAACAACTATCCTTATTGCTTTTAGGATGTCTTGGAATCTCAGTGCTTCCAGCCTGTATCAAAACTTCCCGTATATTGGCTTGCATTAGGGGGGTATTGCACTTTTTCATTAGGTGGCAATACACTACTGTGGGAAATGTCTGTCTCTTTGGTGCCAATATTCTGTCCTCTACCCTTTCCACTGCTGTTGAAGTTACAGTTGGAAATAACTTGCTCTTCTTTGTATTTGTGATGTCCCTTTTCTTCCTCCTCTCTTTAATTATCTCCCCTCATTAACATAATAAACTTAAGACCTTCAGGCTTCTCTCTGCTATAATAATAATATATAGCAATAATAATTGCATTTTGGTATTTTATACTGATTATCTAAAGTAACAAAAATGATTGAATGGTGAGAAGTTTGCATTTCAGTCCCTATTCTTCAATAGTTGAACTATTGTTTTTTGAAAATTCCTACCAATTTGTCGCATTTCCAAAGTGAAAAAAATGCTGAAATATTCTGTGAAATAAATATTCTAAGTAAGACACCTAATGCCACATCTCCATCAAAAGTAGATTGAACTTTCTTACAGAAAAATATAGCAATATGAAGTCAAATAAAGAGTTTCTATGGGGATAACTGAGTCATTGGATTCCATTAGGAAATGTACAGGGAAACATTGAAAGGGCTTTTGAGTGATAATTCTCTCTGTCAAACTGTAGAATGCTCTTGAAGGGGAGATCAACACTTGAGTGTCTTTTTTGCGTGATAAAATATTTTGCCACTAAGATGTCCTTAACTTTTTAACAATTTAAACTATACCTAGAAAACTTTCATTTTTAATAAATTTTGGAGATATAAAAATGGAAAATTTAGTCACCCATTCAGATGTCTTATCTACTTGTGTGACACCAAATTCTTATATATTTGGGAATACCCAAATTGAAAATTATCATAGCAATAATTGCTAATATATGAATAGTCTGAAGAATGAGATATTGTTAGATTTGTAAATTACAAAACCAAAAAGTCAGCTGATTTCTGTTGCTTTCAATCTGCTGCTTTAAAAAATTAACATGTGATAAATATCAGCATCACCTGGTATACAGTTGTGTCTAATTCAAGAAATACATGTACGTACATCCTAACTTGAATGATTACATGAAGACAGATTCAAAGAGGGCCACTGTTTATATCTGAGTGAATGAAAGGTTTTTCTTCTTATCCCCATAGGTCTGTGAAGATATATACAAGGGTTTACTGGCGCCAGCTTGACCCAGTTTGCCAGATTCAAATGTTAAATTTTCATTGTGGACAATTACAACTCAGAAGTTTGAAATGGTACAAACCAGAGCCTGATTTATTTTTTTGTTGTTGATTGTTTAGACTTAAGAAAGCTATAGAGAAAATGTTAATAATGTAGGTTAAACTTTAAAATGTGTCATGTTTTCAGCGAACCAGGCTTTTAAACATTTACCCCTTGCACTTATCTAAATCTAGATAATCTACATCTATATACCATCTATATTGACACACACACACACACACACACACACATACATACACACACAAATCCACGGAAGGAGCTCCCAAACTGATGAAATCATGAATCAATTTATCAGTGAACAAGAATTTTTAGGTACCTCCTATATATCACTGTGTGACTCACTGTGGAACATCATGAAACAGACTGCCCGTAAGGGCATTACATACAATAGGAAGAGGTACATCTGCATCAGATGTATGTTCATCCTTCATTGTCGAAGAAGACCATGCATGCCATCAGAGAAATGATGACATGACTTGCACTTGACTTTCTTTTCAGTAAGGGAGGGCTGTGCAGGTCACCAACTTCACTTCTCCTCCACAGCCATCTGAATCCAGTGAACAGATATTCATCAGGATGACTGGAGATGACCCAGGATGAGGTAATTGGGGTTAAGTGACTTGCCCAATGTCACACAGCTAGTGAGCATCAAGTGTCTGAGGTGAGATTTGAACTCAGGTCCTCCTGACTCCTGCACTGGTGCTCTATCCACTGCACTACCTAGCTGCCCCAAGGCCATTGTAGATATGTATGTATCTGTATATACACATACACACGTAAATATATGTCACTAATAAACTAAAACTAGCAACTTACATATAATCAACATGGAAGGCTTATAATAGCAAAAATATGTTAACATTATTATTAATAGTTTTCTGGATATCTTTTAAGCTCAGATTAAAAGGATTCACCTATATAAAAACATTTCTGATTCTCCCAGGTACTAGTTCTTCTCCAAAAAATTATCATATTTAAATAAATATATGTTTATTAAAACATATAACATTATACATATATGTATATACAATTTATATGGCTATGGATATGTAATCTCTCCCCCCACATAGTATGTAAGGCTCTTGGGGTCAGAGAGGGTTTCATGTTGTTCCATAGTGAGTAACACAGGGACTTATGTACACTAACGACCTAAAAATTCTTATTGATTGGTGAATTGATCTACGAGGTCATCAGTTTGGGAGATTCTTCCTAGGATACAGATCATGAGTTTACAACATTCTAATAGTATCCATGAATCTCCAGGGATGGAGATGATGGTGATGATGATGATGATAAAATATGATACAATAGAAAGGCTAAAAGATTTGAAGATAAAGAAACTGAGCTTGAATCCTGGTTTTGTCACTTACTAAGGTGATTTTGAACAAGTTGATGTGGGTCCTTGGCAACTTCCTCCATGAAATAAGGAAGATGGACTAGACAACGTCTAGGATTACTATTGAATTCTAAATGAAGGATCACCCCTCATTAAATGAACCTTGTCAGACTTAACTGAGCCAGGTATCAGATAAAAAACCATTCAATTCATCATCAAAGATATGCTTCAGGGATTCTGAACTTTGTGTGTGTGCGTGCGTGTGTGTGTGTGTGTGTGTGTCACAGACCCCCTTAACATTTCTGGTAAAGCCTTCATTTAAATGTATAAAATGAAATACATAGGATTACAAAAGAAACCAATGATATTGAAATATATATGTATGTGTATGTACATACATGTGTCTTTATGTGTACACATGTATATGCATGTAGATAAATATCAAAAGTGACTTACCAAAGGTGAACTGTTTACATTCCTACATGGAAAGACAATATTTGTAACTTTTGAAACTTTTCAGTATCTGGGTAGTTGGTGGGATTACACACACACATACACACATGCACACACACATGTACATGCATGCACGCACACACATATGCACACACAGAGAGACAGAGAGCACAGAGTGAATTGAATAGGATCGGATCATATCTTAAAAGAAATCAAGGTAAATGGTGAGAGAGAAATGTAGTGGGAGGAGAGAGGGTGAAATGGAATGGGGTAAATTGTCTCTCATGGAAGAGGCAAGGAGGAGACTTTTTAGTGGAGGGAAAAAGAGGAGAGCTGAGAAAAAAAACCATGAAGTTTACTCTCATCACATTTGACTAAAGGAAGGAATAAAATGCACACTCATTTTGGTTTGAAAACCTATCTTACAATACAGGAAAGTGGGGGAGAAGGAGATAAGCAGGGTGGG
>CM053769.1:230509971-230538334 GCA_028658325.1 Potorous gilbertii | reverse complement strand
CTTTGTCCTGGAATTCTTTTTCTTCTCTCTATATAACCTTGGTCAGTGATTTAATCAAGCCCCATGGATTCAATGACCATCTCTATGAAGAAGATTCTCAAATTCTTTATAGCCAAATCTCATCTTTCAGAGCTTCCATTCTGCATCACCACTTGGAACTAGAGGCATCCTAACATATAGCCATTGATATCACATGTTCAGAGGAATATTTATAATTGCTATCCATTGAATAACATAAAGATTTTTGAGAATTATAATTCATTTCTCAAATGATACTTAGAAAGAGAAGGAATATTGGACTCTGGTAGCAAATATTCTTGAAGAATTATAAAGGTTGGAAATATGTAAATATATGGTTAATCCATCATGTGAAGAGGGAGTAAATAGTAAAAATTATAGTATCATAGCATTTTATAATCCGAAAGTCCTGTATGAGTAATCTAATTCAATCACCACAGTTTAGGGAAAATGCTGACAAGACCCTGAAAGAATAAATGATTCATTTATAACCTAACATCTAGTTCATAATACGACCTTAACTAGATTTCTTGTCTCTTGACTTCCAGGTTAGGGCTTTTGCCATTAACTCTCAAATTTTCCAAGAGAAAGAATTCAGATAATGCACCAATTATGTCTAACTCTTTGGAGATTCATCCACCTAAGATTTCTTCAAAAAGAAAAGACAATTAGCTTCAAAAGCTGGTTGGATTTTTTTGGTTGCCTCTCCGAAAACAATGCCATCAGCATGTCTTCAGGTATTTGGCATCGTTGACTTGCCTTAGTTCCTGAGCTAAGATTGTTGGCATATTTTCCCAGCTCAGTGCAGGATGTATAGGCATTTTCATATTTTCTATTGCAGGCCTCCTCATGCTACCATAAAACCATAGTCTATAATCCCTTATTAACTGTATTTAGCAAACCTCAAGTGTTTCCTCCAACAGCAATCTGGCTGGGCTTCAGCCCCAAGCAAATTTCAGGTGGCTGTGGTCTAAACATTAACTCTGGTCTGGAGCGATTTGAGTTACAAACCAAACAGACTGTAAATGGAATCTTAACAGTGCAGTCAGAACACAGTCTGGGAAACCAGCTTTGTTCTCTTGGGCCTGCAAAAGGACTCCTGAACTGCTCCTCAGGCATTAAAAAAAAGGGGGGGGTGGGAATCGTTATTCACCAAGAGGAAGCACAGGTGTTACATTAAAGGGTTGCAGTGGGAGCCATTTGGTACCAACAATATGGATTTATTACTTATAAATTTTTTAAAATGTCCTTGTGTTTTGTGATTAAAAACACATCCTACTTTGATTTGCTAACCACCTCCTGTGTTTTGCTTCCAGGATTTTGACAGCTAGTTAATTATGAAGTTTTGAATGCATTTCCCTGCTTCTGTTGCATATGCATTTTCTGTGCATCAATTAAGCATTCGGCCTAGCATCATGGGTATATTTATGAAATCTGGGGAGCAAGACAAAATGTGCACTTTAATTAATCATGCTGTAGGATCATAGAGGGTCCTCGTCTGCTGCAAATGAAGCACCAACACATGTTCCTCCTTTAAACCAAAAAACTCAGCCGGTGGCTGTCCAGTGACTTAATACTCAGGGAGGAAAAGAGGTGGCATTTTATGTGGGTTGATGGTATTAATGCAGAATGATTTTTTGAAGGCAATGAGGGATCAGGTCTCTGTTAAAATTATCATCCCAAACAGATGATCTCAAGGGGGAGGGAAGGGAAGAAAACTTCAGAGGCAGGATTTTTTTCCCCTCTTAAAGAATCATTAGCAGATGCCTATAGAAATGTGGATGGTACTTCCAGGAGTGAATGCAGCACAGCATGATATTTTGCACAAAGACTTACTTCTGATTTATTTAGCAGAAAACATCTAAGCTAACTTTTCTCACTTTGACTTTTGATGTAAGTACAGTATATGTCATTGGCCTATTGGCATATGTTTCCTCTAAGAATAATACTCCTTCCACATTTTAGGTAGACTGGTTGGGTCAGGTCCCTCACCCAGAAGAAGAGGAAGAGACAGACAATCTGAGAGACTGATGAATCTCTGTGAGTATAGACCCCCAACTCCAAAGGAATTCTACCAACCCCTGTGTTTAGGCTGATTTGATTTACTCATGAATGGAGGATTCAGAAGCAGCTGGACTTTGCTTGCCCTAGAGTGGAGCCTCCAAATCCCTTTATCTACCTTAGCATAAAATCTCATGGCCCCCTAACATCTGCAGCCATCCAGAACACAGTCAGATGGGTAGACCCAGCTGGTTTCCTGGGATTCAGCTACCTATGTGTTCAGCTTCCCTTCCTCACACCAGGCCAAAGTGGGGAAGTGGGGCTGGCAATGAAGTGGAAAGAGTACACAGGCTTAACCTCTTCTGTATGTGTGCCCACTGAATTTATTTTGTGTTCTATCAATAAAGTCTGTCCTTACATTAAATTAGGAAGAGGCTTTTGCCAATATTCTTTGAAATCTCTGAATTTGACTAACATACACATTTGTAAACTGCTGCTAATTCAATTCTCTAGATGCCCTCATATGAAAGTTGTTTGGGATGTGAATTATCTGCATAGTTGCCTCACTTGCCCACTTTGTGCTAACAGGGTTTAAGAAAGTAGTCATTTCTACTATAGTGGTTTTGCTTGTTGGAGAATTACTGACATTTTTTCCTATTTTTTCAATGAAAAATTAAGAGAAATAATCTCACAAAGATTTTTGTCTGATTTGTCTCTCCAGTTGGGATAATTGCACAGGCTCTTATATTATTAATCCAAGAAACCAGAAGTTCAAGGACTTTATAACTCCAAACAGCATGACTAATTATGGACAACCATAGTGTATAGGCACCACAGGCATAACTCTTCTGTACATAACTGTAAATATACACCAAGGAGACAAATATGCTTATGTTTTCATGAGTAAGTAGAATGTTTCTATAACTTGTGAAATTTTTTTAATCTTTTTTCAGTTCTCAACTTTAGGACTGTTTTCTGTATGACTTACTAACAATACATTCAGTTACAATTTACTGAAACATTATCATGTAAAGGAATATTTCAGTGTTCTATAGTTAAAATATGTTACCACATTTGAAAACCCTTACTAAGCTTGAAGATCCAAACCAATATGGGATGTATTGTAGGCAAGAGAATAACTATTAGTTTTCACAGCCTATGTTTCCTCCAGGAAAACGTGTGTACAGTTACAAAGAACATTAATTCTAAGTATGAACCATCAAAAAAATCACAACATTTTAAGTTATTCATACATACAGTCTTATTCTTCATGGAGTGTATTCTCATGGAGTCCCTCAAGAAGAAAAAAAATTAATGCTGAATATTCTAAAGAGTGTGTTTAGGTGGGTCAGGAAAGAAAGCATAGCTTGTGACCTTTGATTCAGGGGGATACTTCAGTATATAATGATGATAAAATAGCAGTCTCACAATTAGAAATATTTGCAGCTTGGCAGAGCACTTTACTCAAACTAACTCTGTGTGAGGTAGACAGGAGCCATCATCTCACTGAGGCAGATGCTCCCCGCCCCCCCATGGAGAACAGAATCTTTGTATGATTTTTTTCCTGATAAATCCTCTACAGAATCTTTAATAAGCAAGCAGGATGCCTTTAGCTGTCTCTTATAATAACAATGGGAAAAATGCAATCTTTGAGGTTTCTTTTTTTTTTTGAGGGATAGGGTTCCTGTTACACCTACCACCACCACCCTCCCTTTGTGACCAGTCCACTTCTTCTTCCAGATATACCTAGCCTTTATGTTAATTGTACCTCCCTGGCATGTCATTGTTGTGGCACATAGTCCCTTTGTCTATAGATAGATATTATATGGCTACACATTATTATATGTCACAATTTCTGAGGAGTCAAAATAGGCCACATGCAATTTTGGTTATATATATACATAGTATACATATATGTACATATATGCACACATTTATACACATAAACATACATATATACATACACACACACACACACACACATATATATATATATATATATATATATATATATATATATATATGTACAGAGAAAGACAGAGAGATGATTTATAACCGCATAGTATCAATGAGAGAATACTGTTGAAAAGATGGATGATATTGCCAGGGAAAAATTTATGGTCATAGAAAGCAGTGAGACATCTCCCAAAGATAATCTGACCTCCTCTCTTCCTTCTATTTAAATGTAACACTTCATCTAACATATTAACATGCAGCTCCATTGATAATGCCCATCCTCAATGTATGTGCTATTGTACTAATACAATGAATATACTATTCAGCAGTTTCCAGCACTGAGAGACCCGGCTCCCTCTAGAAGATACTTCATCTCTGATCATCCTTTCCAAAACTAGAATTTTTGTTCATGTTACACTCCTATCTCCCAACATACTGGTTCTAGAAAAGGAGTTTTGTAAAATAATAAGCAGTATCTACCTAAAACCATCAGCAAGCAGTATATGCAATGGGGATAAGCTAGAGGAATTTCTAATGAGATCAGGGATGAAACAAAGATGTCCATTATCACCATTATTGTTCAATATAGTACTAGAAATGTTCACTTTAGCAATAAGAGAAGAAAAAGTAATTTAAGGAATTAGAATAGGCAAAGAAGAAACTAAATTATCACTCTTTGAAGATGATATGATGATATACTTAAAGAATCTCAGAGAATCAAGTAAAAAATTACTTGAAATAATAAACAACTTTGGCAAAGTTTTAGGTTACAAAATAAACCCACATAAATCATCCGCATTTCTGTATGTTACCAACAAAGCCCAACAGCAAGAGATAGAAAAAGAAATTCCATTTAAAGATATGGTAGACACCATAAAACATCTGGGAACCTACCTACCAAAACAAATCCAGGGACTATATGAACACAATTACAAAACACTTTTCGCACAAATAAAGTCAGATCTAAGTAAGTGGAAAAACATCAGTTGCTCATGGGGAGGCCGAGCTAATATAATAAAAATGAAAATTCTATCTAAATTAATTTACTTATTCAGTGCCATACCAATCAAACTACCAGATAATTAGTTTCTAGAGCTAGAAAAAATATCAAAATTCATCTTGAAGAACAAATGTTCCAGAATATCAAGGGAACTAATGAAAAGAAATGCCAGGGAAGGTGGCCCAGCCCTACCACACCTCAAACTGTATCATAAAAAAGCAATCATCAAAACCACTTGGTACTGGCTAAGAAGAAGAGGGGTAGTCCAGTGGAATATGTTAGATACTCACGATACAGTAGTCAATGAATACAGCTATCTACTATTTGATAAACCCAAAGACCCCAGCTTCTGGGATAAGAACTCACTGTTTGACAAAAATTGCTGGGAAAACTGGATAAGAGTGTGGCAGAAACTGGGCATAGACCAATGCCATCCAAATGGATACATGATCTAGGTATAAAGATTGATATTATAAACAAATTAGGGAAGCTAGGAATAGTGTATTGTTGGATTTATGGAGAATGGAGAAATTTATGATCAAACAAGAGATAGAGAAAATTATGAAGTGCAAAATGGATAATTTTGATTACACTAAATTGAAAAGTTTTTGCACAAACAAACCCAATGCAACCAAGGTTAGGAGGGAAGCAGAAAAGTGGGAAAGAATTTTTAGAACTAGCATCTGTGATAAAGGCCTCATTTCTAAAACTGAGAACTGAGTCAAATGTACAAGGATACAAGTCATTCCCTAATTGATAAATGGTCAAAGGATATGAACAGGGAGTGTTCAGAGAAAGAAATTGAAGTTATCTATAATCACATGAAAAATGCTCTACATCATTACTGATTAGAGAGATGTAAATCAGAGAGAGGTAAATTACAGAAATGCAAACTCTGAGGAACAACACCTATCAGATTGGCTAACATGAGATGATAAATGTTGTAGAAGATATGGGAGAATAGGAACACTAATTCATTGTTGGTGGAGCTGTGAGCTGATCCCACCATTCTGGGGAGCAATTTGAAACTATTCCCAAAGGGTTACAAAAATGTGCATACCCTTTGACCTAGCAATATTGCTTCTGGGACTCTATCCCAAAGAGATCAAAGAAATAGGAAAGGGTCTAACATGTACAAAAATATTTATAGTACCTCTCTTTGTGGTGGCCAAAAACTGGAAATCAAGGAGATGCCCATCAATTGGGGAAAGGCTGAACAATTTGTGGTATATGAATGTAATGGAATACTGTTGCTCTATGAGAAATGATGAACAAGAAGACTTCAGAGAAGCCTGGAAAGACTTATATGAACTGATGCTGAGTGAAAGGAGCAGAACAAGAAGAACTTTGTACACAGCAACAACCACAGTGTGCAAGGAATTTTTCTGGTAGACTTAGTACTTCATTGAAATGCATGGAATTAAAAAATTTCCAATGGACACAAGGCAAAATGCCTCCCACATCCAGAGAAAGAACTATGGAATTAGATTGCAAATAGAAATAAATCATTTTCTTTTGTATTATGCTTTGTTTTATGGTTTCTCTCATTCATTTTAAGTCTTCTCTGCAACATGTATTTAATAGGAAAGTACATATAGAATCTATATAAGTTTGTACACCATCTCAGGGGGGGGAAATCTAAGATATATGGAAGTGATTGTTGAACACTGACAACAAGAAAAATGAATTAAAAAAAAAGAAAAAGGCGTTGTGAATAATCCTGGTTTCCTATTGCCACTTCCCAATATTTCACTCAACCCAGATTTCTTTTTTTGACAAATGCATAGTGATCCCCAAGTCATTTCTCCTCATTTCTTACATTCTGAACATGGTTCACATTCTTTCTCTATAGTCCAAACCTATGCTCTTGGCTACACAGATTTCAGGATATGTGTTGATGTTTCCCTCAAATATGCAACTCTTCCAGTTCATCAGATTTCTCAGGTCCCAGGTTTTGTAGTTTCCCTCTGCCTCTGCTGCCTACTTAACTGATTTTAAATGTTTGACTGTTGTTATTTTTTCCTATGTAAATTATTAAGCTGAATATTTTGAAGTTTGCTGAAATATCACAGTGTTCTCAAAAACGATAATCTTGAATACTCAGCCTACATAAGAAACTCATCTTCTATTCTTATTCTGTTCAGTGCAATCTACACAACACTGACAAATATGTTTGAGAAAAGTTTTTCTCATACATTTTACATAACTCTATATTAATAAGAGTATCACCAAACAAAATTATATCAGGATTTGATGTCATCACTAATTTTATGTTATCTTATGCAAGGGGACATATTAAGGTTTTCAAAGTACTTTATAAATATTGCTTCATTTGTTTCTCAATCACCATAGGAAGTACACAAATCATTCTCTTAATTTTTTCAGACGAAGATACTGAGAAAGATGGAGGTGAAGTGACTTTCCTGGAGTTTCACAGCTTATGTGTGTCTCAGGAGGGATTTCAACGCAGGTCTTTCTAACTTCAGGCATGGTATTCCAACCATTGTAACACCTAGTTAAAACTTTGCTCTGCTGATAAATGCTTTCCCCCCCTCTAAAATCAACAAAAATGTTGACATGGTATTTCCATGTATTAATTATATCTCTCAATCATTTTTGTGACTACTATGGAAAATCTTATGCAAAATTCTACTGTTCCCTTCTCATATTTTCATCAATGTTAGTCTTAATATAAGTACAGGTCAGTCTCATAAAGATGTTATAGTTAAGAGAAAGTAGGTATAGATATGTTCTCTAATATATGGTGACATATTTTTAGTTTTTGGGGGGATATAAATACCATATATAATATTTTGCTTTCTTTTGAAACTTTCCCCTAAAATATCTTGAAAATCAACTCCTTAGTACATTTGTTATTCTATTGAAATCAACAGGTATTCTGTGTGTATTTAGCCACTTTTCTGAGTTTTATCTCCCTTAGTGTAATTTTAATTCTTTACCAATCACTGAGATATTAGATGCCAAATGTAATGGTGACATTGTCATGACTAAAAAAATCCCTTAATATGAAAACATTGCTAGATTTGTTCTATTTTGCATTTATCTGTTGTCTTTCATATGGTTTCATATCTAAGTGCACAAGATATTATTTAAATTAACTAGTATTCTCACCATCTTTTCTGCACTCTCATTTTCCCCATGGTAGTGCTATTTCTAGTCTTATGAGGTGATACTATCTATAAATGTCCAATATCCTCTTGCATAATATTCTGTAAATGAGTTTTTACACTCAACCAACATTACCCTTGGTTCTTCTGCTTCTCTGTTTACCAAATGTCTCAAGTAGTTGTTGGATAAAATGATTTCTGGGCTCTTTTTGGCCTCTTTATTGTTTTAGATCATTAATACTTCTATAAGAATTTGTAATAAGTATGATAAACATCTTTGCTTTTTGTTATTTCTCACTTTTAAAACAGGTTGAAGTGGAGGCTATTTTGCCAGTAAGAATGTCTTAGTCTCACTTATATTCTTCCTTTTAATTTCTCAATGATTTTGATGTTTGCTGAGAAATAATTACCATATCCAAAGTCAACTGGAGAAGGAGGTCATTGAAGAAGGAAGAACTATCCCCAAAGAAATGGAGATCTTGTGCATTAGGTAAAAATACATATCCATATTATTATCTCAATAGATGCAGAAAGAAGTTTTGACAAAATACAACACCCAATTCCTGTTTAAAAAAAAATCTAGAGTATAAGAATAAATGAGCTTTCTTTAAAATAAGTAATCTCCACTGATAACCATGAACAAGCATTATCTGTAATGGGAATAAGCTAAAAGTCTCCCCAGTGAAATAAGAGATGAAGCAAGAATGCCCACGTACCCTGCTATTATTTCACATTTTACTAGAAATGTTAGCTATAGCATCAAGTGAATAAAAAGAAATAGAAGGAATTAGAATAGACATTGAGGGAAAACAACGATCACTCTTCACAGACATGATGGTATACTCAGAGAATCCAAGAGAATCAACTAAACAACTAAATGAATAATTAACAACTTTAGTAAAGTTGCAGGATATAAAAAAACCCACAGATGTCATCAGTATCTCTATATATGGCCAAGAAAGTCCAGCAGCAAGAGATAGGAGAAAAATTCCATTTAAATAATTATAGACAATATAAAATACTTGGGAGTCTACCAGCCAAGACAAACCCAGGAATTATATAAACACAATTACAAAACATTTTTCACACACATAAAGTCATATTAAACAACTGGAAAAAAATATTAATTGCTCACGGGTACGTTGGGCCAATACAATAAAAATGACACCTCTACCTAAATTGATCTACTTATGCAGTACCATACTACTCAAACTACCAAAATATTATTTTACAGAATGATAAAAAAAGAAACTCACACAGAAGGACAAAAGTTCAAGAATATCAAGGGAATCACTTTAAAAATGTTAAGGAAGGTGGCCTAATGGTACTGGATATCAAACTGCATTATCAAAAGAATCTGGTACAGGGGAAGAAATAGCGTGGTAATAGATTAGGTATACAATACATTGTAGTAATGACTATATTAATTTAGTATTTGATAAAACACAAAGATCCAAGCTTTAAAACTTACCATTTGACAAAAACTAATGGGATAACTGGAAAACAATAGGATAGAAACTTATTATAGATCACATCTCAAACCATCTATTAAAATAAAGTCAAACTGAGTAGATAATTCAGACATAAAGGGGATGTCATAAACAAATTAGGAAAGCAAGGAATAGTTTGCCTGTCAGATCCCTGGAGAATGGAAACATTTAGGACCAAACAAGAGACAAAGTGCAGTACAAGATGTAAAATAGGTAATTTTGACCATAAAAGTGAAGAGGTTTTGCAAAAATAAGACCAATATAGCCAAGATCAGAAAGAAAGTAGAAAGCTGGGAATTTTTTCTTGTAGTATGTCTGATAAAGATGTTATTTTCCACATATATAAATAACTCTGTCAAATAAGAAAACAAGTCATTCCCCAATTGATAAATGATCAAAGGATATGAAACAGCAGTTTTAAGACAAAGAAATAGAAGCCATCTGTAGTCACATGAAAAAAAAATCTCTAAATAATCATTGGTTAAATAAATGAAAATTAAAATAACTCTGAGGTGCCAGCTCATAGCTATCAGATTAGCTAATATGACATAAAAAGGAAAATAATTCATGTTGACAAGGATATGGGAAAATTGGGACACTCATGCACTGTCAATGGAGTTGTGCCAACCATTCTGGACAATAATTTGAAACCATGCACAAAGGGCTGTAAAACTGTGCATACTCTTTGATCAAGCAGTACCACTACTAGGTCTGTATCCCAAAAAGATTTAAAAGGGGTGGGGGGAATCTATTTGTACAAAATTATTTATAGCAGCTCTTTTTTGTGGTAGCAAAGAATTGGAAATTGAAGGGATACCCAGCAGTTAGGGAATGGCTGAACAAGCTGTGGAATATGGAATACTTTGGGCTCTAAGAAATTTTGAGCAAGGTGATTTCAGAAAAAACTTGAACTTGCATGAACTGATGCAGAAGGAAGTGAGCAGAATCAAGAGAATGTTGCACATAGAAGCAGCAATATTGTACAATGAACAGCTATAAATAGTTTATCTCTTCTAGGTAACACAATGATTTTTAAAAAATGATTCCAGAGGACTCATGAGGAAAAATATTCTCCACTCCAGAGAAAGAATAGATGATATATGAATACAGATCAAAGCAAACTATATTTTCACTTTACTTTTTGCCTCATTTTTTTCCTACAAAATGACTAATGTGGAAATATGTTTTGCATGATTGCACATGTATAGCCTCTATCAGATTGCTTACTGTCTGAGGGAGAGGGCATGGGAGAGAGGATTGAAAGAATCTTGAACTCAAATTTTTAAAAGATAAATATTGAAAATAAAAAAGAATATTAAAAGAGAACATAAAATACCACTAGTTGAAGAAAAAAGATATGTGTATGTGTATATATATAGTATGTGTAGTTATATTTTCATGTAAATGTATATATATATATATATAAACACACACATATATAAATAGATACATAGATATACAGAAAGAAAAAGAGAGAGAAAGAGAGAATATATGTAGAATACATATATATTCATGGACTATTGAGAAGCCATTATTCAATGTGAAGTATCAAGGGCAACATTCTGACTAAAATAACTAAAACCCACTTTTCTTAGGTAAAAACATATTTATATAAACATCATATGGTATAGTATGACTTGGACATTAGGAAAGCATTTTGAGAAGTTTTAAAAGAATGAAAAACATTAGAAGTGAGTCTAAAGTTTATTGATCTTTTCTTTTGATTATCTCCTAAGGCTCAAATCAATGAAAATGAGCATGAGTAATTTCCTTTCCTTCTTTATAGGAAAAGAATGGATGTTCAACAAGGGAAATCAAAATATTCATTCAATGATTCTCCTTGGAAATTTATTTCTTAATAGATAATGTATAACAGTTATTTACTAAGAATTTATATGCTCTGCACTGTGTTAGATGTTGTGTAGAACAAGATAGGAATTTGAGACCATATCCTTAACTTCAAAGAAGTTATAGTCTAAATGGGGAGACAATACTTATACAAATGTTCTCCAAATTCTTAACTTTAGTAGCTTCAGATTATACTAAGACTTTTGGGACTATATACGTGTGTGTGTGTGTGTGTGTGTGTGTGTGTGTGTGTGTATGGGATCATAAAAGTTAATATTGAACATTATATAACCCTTTTTTTCATAGTCCCCATTTTGCCCAAAAGCCAGGTGTGTTACTTTTCACCTTCCCCCAGAGTTCTCTGGTACTCTTAAAAAGGATTAGAGAGTGTCTAGGCTCTCTGCAAATGGTTCCAGTTCCACAGATGATGTTCCTTTAATCATATCAAATGGGTCTCCTGTACCCCAGTTCCATTTAATCACTAAAAAGTCAAATTAGCTTTTATAAAGTAATATTTACTTCAAAAAGCATAATCACATATCACACAAACTTGCTCCCCAACATGCTTAAGTGAATTTCCTCTTTCCCCCTACCATTTTACTCTTTAAGGGGAAGGGGATTAGGTTTATAGCTTAGCTCAGTTTCTATATAGCAGAATCCTGACTTTCATATGTAAAACCTTCCTTGGATACATACCATGGCTTCTTAGGTTTTTCTGCCTTCAATCCTGTCTTCAAGGTCTCTATGACTGGTTCATTGGGGATTACCAATTACATCTGAAACTCAAAGGACAAACAAAACAAAACAGAAACAAACACCCTTGGGCTCACTTTTTGGAACCAGGATAGAAGTGAGGACATCCCTCCCTTCCAGATCAGTTCCCAACACCCGTGCTATAGTTGTACTGTGATCTAGATCTTCTGGACACAACAGGAAAGAGCAAGCCAGGAAGAAAGAGACTCTCTGGCCACTTTTAAAGACACAGTTTGCTCTGGCTATACAGCCAATCAAAAGGAGGCTATACCCCCATATATTATAGGAAAACATAGGATGCAGCATCCCTCCATATTCGATGTAAACATGCTCTTAAGCATGTTTATGCTTTCGTAATTAAGCCTCTTATAATTACAAAAAAATAACATTGGTGTAGTCTTTAAATGTGATGCAAGATTAGTGAAAGCAGAAATGCTGACCTGCATTTCAGGGAATGTAAAATGATACAGACTTCGAGTCAGAAGACCTAGGATTGATTCCTGGTTCTATCTTTCACTAGTTGGGCCACCTTAGATAAAACTTTTCATTCATATTTCTAAACTTCACTTCCTTATATGTAAAATAGGATGATAATGCTTGGCTGTCTAACACTAATAGACCACCCCTTATCCCCATTTAAGGATCTAATGGTACTATACAAAGTGCTATTTAGCTGGAAGACTTCTCAGGACAGGTTGTACTTAAGCTTGACCTTAAAGGATGAATGATATTCGGGAAGGTCAGAGAATAGGGCTTTCCTGATAGAGTGTGAATACACTCTTCTTCTTTCCTCAACTTCTGGCTAATATTCTGCCCTTTCATTTACCATTGCTGTCTTTAATTTTCAAAGAAGTTTCATTTCAATAAAGTTAAAAAGTTGCTAACCAGTAAGGAATTTTTGTACAGCTGCATAAGACAGAGTGACTTAGAAAGATGGTTCCTTTGATACAGGGCCCAGCCAATGTCAACATGAAGTAGTTTGATTTCTTTCAGGTCTCTCATTGGCTGCCTGAAGCCTGTTTACAGAGGAAATTCATACTATATGCAGATAAAACTTAATCCAATAATTGTGTTACTCATTTCAGCTATCAGTTAATCCAGACTTTTGCGGGTGTTCTGCCATGAGGACGGAAAAAAAAAGAAAAGAAAAACACTCAACTATGCTTTAGATTTTCAAGGAGTAGTTAAATGGCTTTCTTTAGGGGTTTGCTGAAAGGATTCATTAATTTACTGAGAATAAAAGGGGAAAAAAACCCTAATGATCTCTATGGTTCCACATGCTTGTGTGCAAGTTTTAAATTGAAAAGAAAGGGGATTTTAATTAGAAGCTATTAAAAACAAGATACCTCCACCTATCTTTATTTTCTATTTTGACCTTAAAAAGGGGTCATAGTAACCATTTTATTTTCTCCTTGTAGGCTGAAAAAAGGAAATAGCACTCCCTTTCCCCAGGAAGTATCAAAGGATTTAGATTTGGAAGGGGCATTTTATACACTCACACACACACACATAACATCTTGTTCAACCCTTTCTTTATGGATGATGAAAATGTGACCCAGAGAAGTCAAGTGACTTTCCCACAGTCACATAATTAGTAAGCATGAGACAGGTTTTGAACCCAAATATTCCTTATTCCAGGTCTAACACTATCTACTCTACCATACTACCTTTAATTCATTGATCTCCAAAATGGGAGTCATGGAATGAATATATGATCTAGCAACCAAAACATCATAAAATGAATCACATTAAACTGCCCCACATATCCACATGGAGTGACTAACTCTAACCAAATGATACCTATTATTTTCCCCTAATACAACCTTACTCTACTATCTTCTTCTGCTGTGCAAGCTCCAAACCAATACTGTTTGAGCCAGATCAAGGCACGCCCAGCAGCAGTTGTGCCCATATTTTTAGGAAAATCTATTCCCTATCTACCTCTCAGCATACTTGCCACTTCCACCTCTGGATATTGGCAGAATTGATCCTGATCTCCAGAAAAGTGATCAATAAGAGCTCCGCTGGCCCCCACACCCATTTCTATTTTAGCTAAAACAAATTATTGCACAGGATCAGTAGGCACGGTTAAGTTGATATCTGCATTGCAGATATATTTAATGTTATCTTTTCCCTAAAACTTACTCCTCTTCCAAATTTCCATAAGTTGCACCATCCTATTTCTACCTGAGGATATAAAATCAAAAGTAAAACAATATGTGTGCATGCAGTTTACATATATATATATATATATATGTGTGTGTGTGTGTGTGTGTGTGTGTATACACATATATATATATATATACATGTGTATATAAATGCATATATTTGCGTGTATAAGCATCTCTATGTATTTATATATAAATACAAACATAGATACATATGTATAAATATAAGCTAAATATAAAATAGATACAAAGTAATTTGGGCAGAAGACACTAACAGCTGGGGAGGGATCAAGAAAGGCTTTATATAGAAGGAACTTGAGCTAATCCTTGAAGAAAACTAGTAATCCTAAGGGGAAAAAGAAAGGGTGGGGTAAGGGACAGTGTTCCAAGCTTGGGCAATAGCCTTGTGCAAAGACACAGAGACTGGAACAAAGTGTCATATATGGGGAACAGTCAAAGAAAAAAAAAAGCCAGTCTGGCTCTACGAAAGGGTACACAAAGGGAAAAAAGGTTCAATTAGCCAGAAAAAGTAAATTGGGCCCAGTTGTAGAGGGTTTTATTGCCAAACAACAGAGTTTATATTTGCTCCTTGAAGTAATAGGGTTCCCTTGGCGTAATGGAGTAATTACGACTTTTTAGAGCTATCACTTTGAGAGCTATGTGGAGGTTGGCTTGGAGAGGGAAAAAGATTTAAAATAAGGAGATCAATTAGGAGACTATTGCAGGAGTCACTCAATAATTGGATAAGCATCTACTAAGGACCTACTGTGTTCCAGGCTCTGTGCTAAGCAATGGAATGTAGGTGAGAGGTGATAAATGCCTGAATTAATATGGTAGCTGTGAATGGAAAGGAGGGAGAGAGATGTGAGAGAAGTAGAAATAATAAGATTCGGAATGAGAGAAAGTGAAGCACCTAAGATAACCCCTAACTTATGACCTGAGGAATAGGCAAGAGGCTGATGTCACTGACATAAAAGAAGCTTCATTTGGATCTGGGTTGCAGAAGTGGAGAGGAATTGACAAGAAATATCAAGTAGGCTGGAGAGATTAGAACATAGAGTTAATGAAGGTGGCCGATGCCAATACACCTGGAAAGCTAGGTTGGGGTCATGTGGTTCAGAGCTTTAGATGCCAAATAGCATTTCTTTATATGAAATATTGCTTGGTCTTACATGTTGACAGAGAACGTATTCACTCAAATATTGAGATTTCATTAGACTAACTCAATAACTATGCCACTGTTGTTTAAAAAAGAATCAAAGTTTTGCATCCTTATAGAGCTAAATCCTAACTTAACAATAACCCTGGGAGAAGCAGCATGGCATAGTACATAGGAAACTAACCTTCAGGTCAGAAAGACCCAGGTTCAAGCCCTGCATCCCGGTTGTGTGATCCTGGGCAAAAAATCTAACTTCTCAAAATTCCAGGCAACTCTGTAATATGACAAATTGCTAAAAAGAGGTGCAATGGTAGAGAGAGTGTTCTCATTTAGAGTTTCCTTCACTATGGAAACCATAGATCCAGGTCAAAAAACAAAACAGAAATCACTGGGAAAGATAACATTTCACAAATTTAAGGTTCTATATTTGAGTTGATACGAGTATTCTTCCTAACACAGATCACAACACTTCTACTACTTAAGGACTATGCTTAGAACTGCTGGGGATGAATAATTATTTACCCTATAGGCAACCGAGTTATGATTCTTCAAATATAGTTAGGTTAGTCTTCAAGCAAGAAATAACAATCATCTATCCTTCTAAAAATATTTTAAGGTTGACAAAATACTATATATACATTTTGATATTAATAACAATAGGAGATAGCATTTATATGGTGTTTTAGGGTTTGCAAAACTCTTTACAAATGCTCTCATTTTATACTCAAAACAACTAAGCTTAAAAGGTAGAGGTCTCTATTATCCTGATTTTACAAATAAGGAAACTAAGGCACAGAGAAGTATCATCAGTTCTTCCATATATTGAGACATATTCTGTTTCCTTACAAGTCCTACTTTTTAAAATCTTAGTTCTACTCTCTAAAATCATGTAGAATAAAATTTGAAGGTTTTATTGCAACTCCTTTGATCTTATAATCTCTAGATAAAATATTCCTTTCAATGATTTCTCAAATTACAGTTTATAAGTTCTTTACCCTCCTTTTTCTTTCCACTATACATATTATAGTTTGTCAGAGTCCTTCTCAGGATGACCAGAGAAAGTACAGAGGCACTTTTATTTCTCAGTGTTTTTTTTTGTTTTGTTTTGTTTTTTACATCTAATTTTTCTGTGGGCAGACAAGTTTTACCTTTTTAACAGTCACATCACACTGTAGATTCATGTAAGTTTATGGCCAACTAAAGCTTCCAGATAATTTTATGTGAACTACTTCCAAGCAAAATACTGAATTAAAATAATTGATTTTTTATTTGCTTAAGTGTAATTCTCTTCTTTTTACATTTTATCTTTTATTTTTTTAACCAATCATTTCAGCTTATATATAAGGCTTCACTTCACTCCAAAATCAAAATCTCTGTCAAAGCTCCTCTGTACTAATTGAGTTGCTGCCATCCCACCTCCAACATTATCTTTTTACTTTTATATTTTGCCTCCCCTTTTCAATGTAAATTACTTTAAAGTAGAGGTTGCCTTCTTGTTTTTGTTGCTGAGGTGGTTGTATTTTGTATACCCAGTGCTTAGCGTAGTTCTTTGGCAAATAGTAAGAGCTACCTCTCCATCGGTATCTATATCTGTGTCTCAATATCTTTCTCTATCTGTATATACATATCCTTGTCTCTGTCACTATAATTTTCTTAGGGCAACTAGGTGGTGCTGTGGATAGAGCACCAGTGCAGAAGTCAAGAGGACCTGAGTTCAAATCTCACCTCAGACACTTGATACTCACTAGCTGTGTGACCTTGGGTAAGTCACTTAACCTCAATTGCCTCATCCTGGGTCATCTCCAGTCTGGTCACTAGATTCAGATGGCTCTGGAGGAGAAGTGAGACTGGTAACCCACACAGCCCTCCCTCACTCAAAAACAAAGTCAAGTGCAAGTCATGTCATCATTTCTCCTATGGCATGATCTTCTTCGGCAACGAAGTATGAACAAACATCCTTTTCTCTGTCTCTATCTTTATCTCTTTAATAAGCATCAGGCACTAAGTGCTTTACAATTATTATACTCAAAAAGCTTTTGGAAAGTAGTTGCTGTTATTCTTATTTTACAGATGAGATAATTTAGCACAGTTTCTGTCATATAATTGATGTGGGTTCAAATGGTACTCTAAGGGTTAAAAATAATATTAAGGGTTGATTTTCCAATACTTTGTGAAGCCCTGTAACTTAGTCTGTTACTTGAAGGTATCCTAAAGTCTCCCTTATCTTGCACCTGTACCAAAAGAATTGCTTGTCTTCCCTATCCTATCATCCTTGGCTCATTTAATTTTAACCTGTGCTCCTGCTCTGTGCTCAAATCCTTAAACCATCAAGAATTCCATCTGTCTCCCTCATCCTATATTCTAAAATACTTTCTTGTCTTTAATGTTTAACCCCCACAAAATTCTTAAAACTACATCATCCTTCTGAAACCTCTATATAAGCATAACACCTCCAAATACCAGGGTCTCACTGAGCTTTTTTGCTAAGGTGGCCCATGTTTGCTAACATGATAAATAAAGCTCCCAGTGACTACAGAGAAGGTCTAAGTGAATTCTTCCACACCTGAACCACTCTCCCAAAATCTAAACCTCAACATAGTAAGGTACTGTATAAATGTTAACTATTTGACTATTATTATTATATTATTTATATCTACACCTATTCCTGTCTACATATGTCTACCTAAACTGTTAATTGTTTTGCATGGAATCATTCAGTGTAATGGCCATATCCCTTCTCAATTTTGTGTCATCTTCAAATTTAAACATGCCTTCTTCCAACGTGCTAGTTTTAAAAAAAAAAAGGCCACCCTTAAATATTGAGTTAGCAGTTGATACTCCAATGTAAAATAATCATCCCAATGATTGAAGTAACATACTACTAGAGGAACTGAAGATATTGACACTGATATTCTCATTAAAAGTGAAACCAGAAGACACAAGGAAATCAGAGTTAAATGGGAGGACTATTGACAGGTTCTTCTTAGGGAAACAAATACATGAGCTAATATAGTGGGTTTTATCAGATCTGATGATTTCATGGGGCATTTGATCATCTTACCTTGCAAGAATTGTGATGAGGTGAAATAAAACACCACCATGAAGACTGTAGCTTATGGATCATCATCTGTTGCAGAGAATATGTCATGTCTCTCTCTCTCTCTCTCTCTCTCTCTCTCTCTCTCTCTCTCTCTCTCTCTCTGTCTCTCACATACACACATACACATACACACTGTCTCTCTCTCACACACACACACCACACATACACACACACACAACACACTGTAATTCTGGATCTAGATTCACTTGTATTCCCTGCTATTGTCAAATATTCTTTTTCCTAGTACAAATTCTATTAGGAACTAATTTCCTAATCATGTCCCTGATTACTGGAGTCAAGAGTCAAACACGATTCAATGCAAAAAACATTTATTTAGTGACTACTCTGCACAAAGAACTTTGATAGCCACTGGAGGTACAAAAATAAAAGTCACAAGAGTCCTATCCCTCAAGGATAATATATTCTATTATAGGAATACAACTAACTATAAATTAATTCATCATGCTATTTAATTCACATTTACATCTCTTGATACACAGCTATAACATGTAGGACTTTGTAAAAAAAAATTGGTATAATATGAAGAATCAGGAATACAAATTAAAATTCTTCCTGGCACATTTAAAAGAGAGTTGGCCATAGAAAAGTCACTTGGCATCTGTAATCTATAAAGTTTACTCATTTAATAAAGTAGGAAAAATAATATCTGTACCACCTACCTCAAAGGTAAAGAACCAGTGAAATAATGTATATTGCATTTGTCTTTCTATCTTTCTGTCTGTCTGTTGGTCTCCTCTGTCTCTCCCCCTCTCTTCTTTCTTCTTCCTTCTCTTCCCCTTTCTGTTCATGATTTTCTTAGTTTAACAATATCCCCCCACACATACACATGCACAGCTACTATATATTTTTCCAGCAGTTTTGCCACCAAGTTAAATTGTTCTAGTTAAGTGCCAAGTACACAGGGAATATTCAGTTATTCAGTGACCAAAACATACTTTGAACAGAAAGCATTATCCTATGTCCCTATGCCACCTTTACTGGGAATTTTCATACTACAAGCCTGGCACAATCTGGTCATCAGTGCTTGTAATCCAATTTGGCCCATTGGGCAAATAGGGGAGTGGGAAGAAGGTGGTGAGTTCAAAATCATACAGTGTATAAAAAGTATATAAGTAGATAGCACAAGCTTTTATTAGGCATGAACCTAAGAATATATTAGGTAAGTATACCAGATAAAATAGATGTGTGAGTTATAGACATTCTGGGAATTATAAACTGAAATGTCCAAACTTTTGTGCATTTAAATTTACATCACAGTAATATGGTTTTCTCCATTGAATTGCTTTTGTATGTTAGACACAAGATAAATTTGCCAGTGTAGCTTTCACTAATACATATAAAGACAATAATTGGTGGAAGTAGACAAAGGAAAGAATCTGAGACAATAAAGACTAGCTGAAATCATCTATGACATTAGGCATAAGTATAATGGCCCCATCCTTACCCTCACTGTACCCAGCCTATCAAGAAAATAAGATTTTAGATTTAGAGCAGTGGAAAGATGCACCATACAAACAATGATATAAATATTACAAATAAGTGAGCTTTGCAGCATTATGGTGAGTCCTTGTTTTATATCACTTGACTGTTTTTGATAGATAAGGATGGTCTAGGAGATATTACATGGCAAAAGTCAGTGACGGGGTATGCTAGTATGATGTTAAATCATACTGATAATATTTGTACTTGAATCTTCCTCTGGCTCTATGTCTATTACATTTCAGTACTATGTTTTGGTGAGGAGAAAGATGTAGAAAGTGCAGATTCATATGAACAAGTCAACATTCCACAGATAAGATCTGGATGAATGATTCTTAACCTGAATTTTGTGTAATATTGGAGTGTTTCCAAAGATCTTGAAGGACATTGAAAATTTTCTCAAAACAAATTTACTTTGAATCCATTTTCAGATAAAGACTGGGTATAATAGTTGATACAATTTTAAGGAGAAGTTAGGAAGAGATGGTAAGCTTCAGGAAACAACGTAAGTCTGGATTGACATCACCCTCAGTCTCATCTCCTCCTTGATTGGAGGGCTGGAGAGCAGAATACCAAATTCCTCCCAAGGCCTTCCTTTATAGAGGGCAGAAATTCACCTTAGCTTACTCCACTCTGTATCTGCTTTTCTACCTAGTTTCAACTCTGAAAACAAGAAGCCTGTACACCCTGATGTCTCCCTTAATATGTTATCATTCACTCTACCCCACCCCACATTTCCCAGCCTCCTTTTGGGTATTGTCTTCTTCCTATAGATTGTAAGCTCCTTGAGGGAAGAGACTTTCATTTTATTAATTGTTTACCCATTGCTGGGCATGCAGCCGGGCACATAGAGGGATCATAAGATGCTTGACTACTGTGGTCTTCTCAAAGTGTAATATTTCTGTTGGTTGGATAGATCTGCAAAATATATTAAGTTCATTATTCAATTTATTATTGTGGTTAGCAGTTGTTTTTCAGTCATATCTGACTCTTCATGACCTTATTTGGGATTTTCTTGCCAAAAATACCAGCCTGGTTTGCCATTTCCTTCTCTAGCTCGTTTTGTAGATGAAGAAGTGCCTCATCCAGGCACACAGCTAATAAGTATCTAAGGTCAGATTTATGCTCAGGAAATGTCTTTTTGACTCCATACCCAGCACTGCCCATTGTTCAAGGGCACTTGCAAATTATTTCCACCTTCAGCCATTGGCATGGCTGGATAGTGCTATGCCTTCTTCAATTAGAGGGTTACATTTTTTTTTTCAGCAAGAATGCTATGCCTATTTTTTAGCTACAGAAATGACCCTGAGGTTTGTATTGGTAAAAACTCTTCTCTATGACTGTCTCAGAGCCCCAATTCTGAGTTTTGTCACCTCCAGTCTGGAGATAGATGAGCTGTTATCTCTCCAGCTTGGCAGTCCTTCTCATACCACAGTCCTTTCTCTCAGTAAAGCACTCTGCCTTACTTTAGGGTGATGACCCTTGGAAGTCAATGATCTTGAGTCAATTAATTTTTGTGTTCTTATGCAGATGAATAACTAAGTACAAAGATACAAAAGGAGGCCGTGTTCAAGGGTTTTTTGTATTATTGGCCTGCTCATATATAATTGAGCTATGGCCTCACCCAAGCTCTTAAGTGGTGGAATGTCCTTTTTGTATCTGAAGGTCTCTCACTTTCTATCTCAGTGTGTCTTTTGACTCTTAAAGATCTATGGACATTTTCCAGAGATCTTTTCCTGGGTACCCTATCTCATGTTTGCAAAATTTGGGAATGATCTATATTGTTTGGCTCAGTTGATGTGCTATTTTGACTGAAATATTTTATCTTCCTTTTTTTTTTTTAATTTTGCTGTTTGGGATACTTATTGGCTAGGAGAGAAGAGGATATATTCAGGAATTATTATAAAAACCAAAGATATCTGTATCAATGTTTTAATAGCTGATCAGAATGAGATGGTTTTCTTATTCTTGGTTTAGATGCTTAAAAAACTGAATTAACTCCTTTAGACTATTAGATTCAATTAAGGTTAATGAATTAAGGTTATTCTCTTCTTGGAGTAGGTATTACAAAAAAGAAGTAATTCACTTATTCTTTCCCTGAATACATCTCTATGACTCATCCTATCCTTTCTCCTGTTGATAGCACTTAAGTTACTTCATCTGTCAACATTTTCTTCTCTTGGGGATCATGCAGAGGTCACAGTGGCCTTTTGAAATCCATTTTCTAATGCTCAATAAACATTTATAAATCTTTCACAAAGAAAAACACATATCATTACAAGACTTACACTACAAAATTATTTTATAGGTTACAACATTAATGGTGGTCCAACTTGGCCCTAATTTGTCCTTTCTATATATCTTGACTTCTTTTAGCCAGCCTTATGTTTGTGGGGTGGGAGGGGAAATACTAAACTAAAAACTAAGAGGATAAGATGATCATTTTAATTGCACCACATGCTCCTTTCCAGTATTGTTTTTACGTAATGATGGAATACAAAACCACTTATATGCTCTAGTTTTTATATAGTAACAAGAATTTATTTTTTCTTTCTCTCATCAAACCCTCTCCCCGTTAAAAAAAAATCCTTGTAACAAAAATGTATGATCAATGAAAACAATTTCCAACATTAATTATGTCCAAGTCTATATCTCACTCTATATTTGGAGTCCAACACCACATTCTCAGGAGATGGACCTCTTCTTCATTGGATCTAGGAATCATTGCTGGTTATTGTGTCCTTCAGAATTTTTAAGTTTTTCAAAGTTATTTGCTTTACATTGTTGTCATTATGGTATAAACTGTTCTCTCGATTCTTTTCACCTTATTCTTCATCAGTTCATATGAGTTTTACCAGGATTCTTTGAAATCACCTCATTCATTTTTTTTCTTAAAGCACAGTAGTAGTCTATTACTTTAATATACATTGCTCAGCTGTTCTCCAATGATAGATAACAGAGCATCAGTGTGCAGATTTTCCTGAAGTCTCTCTGACATGTGCCATATCCCCTTTTTTGTTTGCTTTGCCAGTCTGATGGGATATGAGGTAGAACCTCAGAGTAACTGTAATTTTTATTTCTCTAATTATTAATACTTAGGAACATTTTTCCTTTATGGTTATTCATAACTTAGATTTCTTTCCCTGAGAACTTAATATGCATATCTTTCACTGATTAACTGGGGAATGGCTTTTATTGAATCAATCCCTCATTTACCTTAGTAATTGGTGGTTATTGTCCTTTATCTTCAAAGAGGACCAAAATGACATCACCATGATGAAGTGAAATTTCAGTGTGTCCAACTGTGGCTGATCAGACCAATAGGAGCTCAGAATGGTCTACTCCAGGTTGGGCACAGATAGTCCATGTGAATATGTAGGATGGATATCCCAAATTTGCACATCCTGCATGTACTTTGTGCTGTCTCAGTTCTGCTTTGCTCAAAGAGCACATCACCCTTTCTGATGAGGGCACACCATGCTAAGAGATCCTGTGCCAATGTCTCTCATGTTGCAGAGTCAAATCCAAAGTTCTTGAGAGAGACCTTGACAGTATCCTTGTGTAGCTTCTTCTGGCCACCATGTGATTGCCAGCCCCATGTGGGTTCTCCATAAAATAGTCTTTTTGGCAAGTGTACATTTTACTTTGGAACAATGTAGCCAGCTCATTGGAGTTGGTGCTCTCTAAAACATAGTTTGAATACTTGGCAGTTCTGTTAGAGCAAGAACTTCAGTGCCTGGTACCCTTATCCTGCCAGGTGATTCCCAGAATCTTTCCAAGACAGTTCAAATGGAAGCAATTCACTTTCCTGGCATGGCACTGATAGGCTGTCCATGGTTCACAAACATAATAATGAGGTCAACAAAATGGCTCTGTAGACCTTCAGTTTGGTAGTCAGTCTAATATTTCTTCTCTCCCAAACTTTTCTTCAGGGCCTCCCAAACACTGAGCTAGCTCTGGCAATGCATGCATCAACTTTATTGTCAATGTATACATCCCTGGAAAGTACACTACCAAGTGAACTTATCCACAGCATGCAAAACTTTTCCATTTGTTGTAACCAATGGTTCCACATATGGATGGTTGATGGAACACCTGTGTTTACTGGTGTTAATTATTAGGCCAAAATTAGGACAGGCAGCAGAAAATTGATCCATACTTTGTCACATCTCAGTTTCAGATGCTGCATTGAGTGCAAACAGAAAATCATATACCAACCCTCTTCCCCTTTGCTCTTGGCTTGTAGCCTTTTTAAATTGAAGAACTTACCATCAGGATGGTAGTTGACCTAGATGCCATGTTCATCCTTATTGAAAGTATTTGTCAATGTGGCTGAAAGTATCATGCTAAAAAGTATAGGAGTAAGCATACAGCCCTGTTTTACTCCATTGGTGACTGGGAAGGCATGAGAGCATTGTCTATCATCCAGAACCCAGGCAAACATGCCATCATGAAATTGACATACAATACTGATGACCTTCTCCAGGCAACCAAATTTTGACATAATTTTCCATAAGCCCTCTTGACTAACAGTGTTAAAGGCCTTGGTCAGATCTACAAATGTTGTGTACAGACCTCTGTTCTGCTCCTGGCATTTCTCTTGGAGTTGTTGGGCAGCAAACACCATATTCTCGACCCTTTCTGAAACCACACTGGCTCTCAGGTATACAGCCATCTTCCAGGTGAAGGATCAGCCTATTAAGGAGAACTCTAGCAAGAATTTTTCCAACAATTACTAGGAGAGAAATCCCCCTGTGATTGTCACAGGACAATCTATACCCTTTACCCATCTGTAGATGGACAATGGAGGCATCCTTGAACTCTTGGGGGATAACCTCCTCTTGCCATATAACCTAGAAAATTTCAGTCAGCATTTATATGAGCAACGGTGCCCCTACCTTGTAAATTTCAGCTGGAATAGAACCAGCACTAGGTGCTTTGCCACATGAAAGGAGCCTAATAGCCCTTAAAACCTATCTTCAGTTGGAAGTTCAGATAAGGAGGGATTGACTTTAACCTGAGATAAACGGTCAATGGACTCAGTATCACTTGATGATGGAATGTTGACAAAACTGTGGAAGTGTTCAGCCTATCTCTCTCTAGGATCATGTCCTTATCACTAATCAATGTGGCTCCATCAACATTGAGTAGTTGTGATACACCATAGGTTTTTGGTCCAAAAATAGCTTTCAGGGAACCATAAAAGTGCTTTGAATTATTACTGCCAGCATAAAACTGAATTTCATCTGCCTTAGTGCTGAGAAAGGAATTCTGCATCTGTACTTTGCTTTTGATGGAATTAAATGCTGCCTCCTTAGAGGTGGATGAACTATCCTGCTGGTAAATCCTGTGGATTTCTCATTTTTCATTTAGCAGCTTCTGAATTTCCTCATCATTTTCATCAAATCAGTCTTGGAGTTTGCAAGTATTCTACAAAAATTCTTTTTCTATACTCAAATGAATTCTTCCTCTATACTCAAATGTTTCCTTTCTAATCCTAGCTGTATAAGTTTTATTTGTCCCAAAACTCTATTGCTTAACCAATACCAAATTATCTTGATTTTATTGCTTTGGAATATTTTTGAGATGCTATTGGTAGGTCTTCATTAAGAAGAAATGAAAGCAAAATCTTCCTTGAGGTTCTTGAAATTTATTTTTGCAGGTAAATTTGACTAGCCTTGAGTGAGAACTCAGACAGATCATGTGTGTGTGTGTGTGTGTGTGTGTGTGTGTATGTGTGTGTATACAAACATGCTAGAATTCAAACTTGTTGCTTCTTATTCTGAATCTAGACATCTTTCCATGGTTCTATGCTGCCATATTTGGTCCATCATTCTCTGTCAAGATCAGTTTTTATGATGATTTTGTCATCCACGTTAGCTATATATCTTTGCATAATTTTCACATTTGATAGGTGTGCCATCTCACCCTTTGTTCAATTCACTAATAAAAATGTTGAACAATTCAGGACCAAGTTCAATTTGAAGACCAGTACTCCAAGATGGACTATCTTTGAAACTGATAGAACAATTAATGAATCTTTGTTGTGGGGGCTATCTATTCAACTAAGTCTGCATGTGAGTTCCTTGAGGACAGAAACTCTTTTCTGTCTTTTTTGTATGTCCAGGGCTTAGCACAGTAGCTGACACATTACCCTCTAAGGCTACCATCTGTCATCATTCTCTTTAGTTGCTAGTAATTGTCTTTCCATATACCCCCAAACAAGCAATGAGCCTATCCCAGTTTTGATTCTTTTCTCTTCCCCAATGTAATTAAAGAAAAACAAAAAGAAATCAAATAAAAAATAATGATGAGGGACAACAAAAGCGACAGTAACAGCAGCAACATCAACAATAAACTTTTGGTTTTCCTTACCTCTCCTTCCCAGCCTCGACTCATCATAGTCTTTAGCAACACAGAATCAATCATATAATCAATCAATAAGCATTTAGAAAATGCTTATCATAACTGTGCTAAGTGCTAGAGATGCAAAGAAAAGGCAAAACACTTCTTTTCCATAAGGAGCTCACATTCTAGTAGGAGATACAAATACATAAACTGGTAGGCACAAGATACACATAGCATCTATCTAGCTAATAATAGATGATAACCTTAGAGGGTAAGGTACTTGCTTAAGCACCAACATGACACTGGCTAAAATTTTTCCTGTTAGAGTCACTTAACTTCATTAAACCTTGTTTTCTGAAGGTTCTTACCAGATCATAAGGTCTCTGAAGGCCAGGACTGTTCTTTTTTATTTTTGTATCATCTTGGGTGATGCCTACACATCATAGTTGCTTATGTAGCTATTGAGTGAATGGAAATGATTTCGAATTTATTTTTAAGCCACTCATTAACAACTTAATATTAATTGTCATAGCATCAGGAATTAGTTTGCAGCTCACCATCATGATGAGTCCTGAGAGAATCTGATATAGGACTAATGTATCTTAGTGGAAGAGGAAGTGACAAAGTTTGAAGTGTGATTGCAACAGTAGATTATGCTGTAAGGTGCTTTGCTGCATGAAAAGATAATGACAGTAACTCCTGGTTGTTAGAGGGTTTTTGAAAGGAAGAGGAAGGAGAAGTGCTGACTAAATCCAAGTTCACCCTTCAACACATTTTTTTAAGCTTCTTTTGCCTAATGGAACTGCTATTCTGCCCTCCCATTCAAACTCTTTCTTATCCATTCAGCTGATAGCTTAAAAATGCTTGTTTGTTTTCCAGGTTATAGTACATACTATCGCCTAATCATTCCTCATTCTCTAGTCTGGGTTAATTTAAATAATAGAGTATGACAGCAGAAGAAAGTTTTGCTCCAGTATGAGCTACTTCTACTACTGCTCAACTGGGTATTTCTTTCTGGCCATCTCCAAACTTCCCACTCTCCCGACTCTACCATACCAGTCAGGCTGCTTTTTCTTTTTTAATTTCATATTTTGTTTTTTCCCCAGTTGCATGTATCAGGCTGCAGACTTTTCATGAACTTTATTTCTTCTCCTTCACTCACCCTATACATGCAACTATAGCAATTTCTCTTTGTTCTACCTCTGCAACTGTTACTGGCGATGTCCTGTAGTGGTGAAAGTATTGGATTTGGAATTAGGAAGACTCCATGAGCTTT
This sequence comes from Potorous gilbertii, assembly GCA_028658325.1. Lineage (NCBI taxonomy): Eukaryota > Metazoa > Chordata > Mammalia > Diprotodontia > Potoroidae > Potorous > Potorous gilbertii. The sequence continues at coordinate 230,510,589 of CM053769.1, read as the reverse complement.
GAAAGAAGTCAATTCAATACAAGGTGAATTCCTTAAGAGCTTATTGTGCTTACTTAGCTAAGCAATGGGTGATAGGATTACAAGGACAGATACAAAAGCTTTGCTGTCAAGTGGCTTAAACTCTAATGGGAAATAATTCTGATAAAAGGGAGACTAAAATAACTGATGGGCAGCTAGGTGGCTGTTTCACAAATAACACACTGGAAGCACTGGAGTTTTCAGATTCCAATCTGTTAACAGGTTTACTCTTGATCTGGTTCAGCAGGAAGGACAGGAAGACAGCTTTGGAGGGGTTAATAATCTTACTTTATTCTAGTCTGATCTTCTCTAGAAGGATTTGATGATAATGGGAGCACCAACTCCTAAAGCATTTCCTAATCACCCTTCCCCCAGGGGCCAGCAAGAATACAGTACGAGTTACAACTCCTATGGAATAACTTAAGCCTCAATGGGGGCCAATTGAGGCAAACATATATTCCCCCCAGGCATGCACAGTGTTACACTGTTATATTCCCCTATGAGTTCCCCACATACCAACTACTGCCCCCTTGCTTTATAGGGCAACAGACAAAGATGGCATATTGCCATCACTAGCCTCACAGGTTAACTTCAGCATTA
>CM053769.1:230435368-230509471 GCA_028658325.1 Potorous gilbertii | reverse complement strand
CCTTCTATGGTCTGAGTTTTTTTCCCTTTTCTGGGCATTTTCCTAGCCAGTTACTTGACTTCATACAGTCCTCTCCACCCCCTGGCCCAGATCCGTGGAGCTAGTGCTTGGGGTCTGGGATTCAAATGCTGCTCCCCAGCCTCTGGGCTTTTGGCAGCAGGCGTGACTGCTCTTCAATGGGAGCTTATCTGCTGGTTCTCAGGTGGGGGCAGGGCCGCCTCCCAGGCCCAGTTCTCTCTTTTGTAGTGGAGCTGGGGTGGAGCTTCTGCCTGCTCTGAGGGCCTCTGGCCAAGCGGCCGCCGCCTCCTGAGGGGGTCCGAGTCCCGGAGATACCTCGCTCCCCTCTCAGCCTGTCTCTCTCACTGACCTGTGCGTCTGTGGGTCGAGGGACCTTCGCGGCCACCCAGAGATTCAGGTCTCTGAAGCCTGCTTGGGTCTGCTGGCTCCTCTCAGTGCAGCGTGGCCGGGCAGAGCTCCATGGCTGGGGCCGGGGGAGGGGAGGGCTCCGCAGGGCAGAACTCCGCTCTCGTGTCCAGGGTACCTTTGTGGTCGGTTTTTCAGGGCTCTCTGCAACGGAAATCTCCTTCACTGTGTTGCTGCGCGGCTTCCACTGTTCCAGAATTTGTCAGTTCTTTTTAGAGGGAATCCATGGGCTGTGGGTTCAGAGCTAGCAAATGTGAGTCTTTCTACTCCGCCATCTTGGCTCCGCCCCCCTGGAGTAATTTTCAATTGAGTTTATCTTTTCATCGTGTCTTTCTTGTTTATTTTTTTTAGTAATATACAGAAATTTAATAATATAGAGAAATGAATCTCTGTGGATTCATTTTATATTTTAAAACATTGCTTAGTTTTTGTTTTAATTAATTTAGTCAAAGTTCTTAGATTTTCTAAAAATACTATATGGCATCTGCAAAAATTTATTTTCATCTTTTTCTATGTTTATTCCATCAATTTAGTTTTCTCATTTTGTTTTGCTTTGTTTTGCTATGAGTAGTATTTCTAGCACTTTATCAAATAACATGGTGATGAACATACTTAGTTTATAACTGGTATGCTACAAATTTAGTTTATCACCAGTTACAAAAAATGCTAGTCCTTAGCTTTAGATATCTATTAATCCTGTATGGGAAAGGTCCATTTATTTATGTTTTCTAGTGGTTATTTTAAGAAGCATAAATGGAATTAAATCAAGTTAATATTTGTTAATGCATCAATTAATATGATCATGTGGTTTTTGTATTACTAATATTTTCAATTATATTTATAGTTTTCTCCTAACCTTGACCAATCAATGCATTTCCAGTATGATTCCAAACTGATCATAGTTTACAATCTTTGTGATATTACTATGATCTCTATGTTAATATTTTACTTATAAAATTTGGATCGCTATTAGGAATATTAGTCTATAGTTTTTTTGTTCCGTTTTGTTTCTCTGGTTTAGGTATGAAGATTTTATTTCTACCATAGAAAGAAGTTGGTAGCATATCTCATTTTCTTGCTTTTATTAATTTTTCTTAGACCATTTGGTAGAATTTACTTGTGAGTCAATCTGCTCCTTTTTATCCCTTTGGGAGATCACTTATGAGTTTTTAAAGTTTTTTCTGAGGTTCAATTTTAAGATTATTCATTTCTTGTTCTGTTAAAATATTTTATATGTGTGTATATATTGATTCATTTAAGTTGTCAGTTTCATTGGAATACATGGGTATAATAGTTTCTAAGTATTAATTATTTCTTTTGCTTTTTTTAAATTCACCTTTTTCATTTTTGATAGTGGTAATTTGGTCTTTTTTCAGAAAATTACAGATTTTTTTAGTTTCTAAAGAATAGCTCTCAGTTCTTGTTCATTTTTGATTTTCAATCTTTTCAATAACTTCTTTGATTTTTTTGTATTTTCATTTTGATACATAATTGTGTTTTATTTGATGTTTCATTATTTTAATTTTTAAAATTTTGTTCGTTTTCTGGTTTTTTTAGTTTCAAACTAAAATTATTGAACTCTTATTTCTCTTTTTGTTGATGAAAATATCCAAAGATATACATTTCCCCTTAAACAGCTTCTTTGGCTGCATAATAAAAATGTTTATATTGTCTCATTTTCATCATTCTATTGGATACCATGTATCATTCCTATGATTTGTTCTTTGATTTACCCATTTTTTAGAACTAAATTGTTTTGTTTCCAATTAATTTTCCATTTTTTTCAATGACCTTTTCTTGGATGTAATTCTTATTGCACTGTGATCATTAAGGCACATATTTCTATTTTTCTGTACTTTTGAGAGATTTTTTAATGGTTTAATACATGGTCTATCTGTGTTAAAGTACCATACACAAATACAATATATGTACACCCATTTCTATTCCCATTCCATAATTACAAGAGATATTTTTCTGTCTAAATTTTCTGAAAATCTATTTAATTTCTTAACTCTTTTCTTATTTATTTTTGTTATATTTGTCTAGCTCTGAAAGAAGTTACATCAAAGTCCCCTATTATTACAGCATTATGATTTATTTCTTCTTACAAATCATTTAGCTTTTTCTTTAGATATTTAGGTGCTGTACTATGAGGCTTATAATGTTCAGAATTCGAAGAAAATTTCAATGATGTATCTTTTTAGGCAAGGCTATTTTTACTCTTGCCTTGTTAGAGTTCACATTTGCTACTTTTGAAATGTTTTTAGTTTAACTAAAGTTCAATAGATTTAGCTCCAAATTTTATTGCTCTGTTTTATGTGTGTGTGTGTATGCATGAATGCACATAGGTATGAATATATATGCTGAAAAAAGTGTTTCTTGTAAAATAATGTGTTGTTAGTTTCCACTATCTTACCTATTCTGCTATCATCCTCTATTTTATGGCTACGTTTATCCCATTGACATTTACAATTACAATTGTTAATTGTGCTTTTCCCACCATCCTTTTATATTTTTCCTCTCATTGCTCCCTGCCCCCTTTTTTTATAAAAAAGAAGAGAATTATTTAACAGAATTATTCTCTAACACAATATTCTGTGCTTGATTCCATCAGCTTCTGCTTCTTGGGATCTTTTTACTTTGTCTCATTCAGACTCCAATCAGAAGTTTTCATCCTTTTTTCCCACCTTCATAAAACTTTCTTATTGATCCTCTCTCTATCCTCTACCCTTAGTCAGATTTTCTACTTTTCCCTCTTAGTATCCCTGTTTAGCTGAATGTATTTTTACATTAAAATTGTTGCATATGTATGTTCTATCCTCCTTTGACAAGTTCAAATGAAAGTGAGACTTTAATGATTCATATTCCTTTCCACTCTTTTCTCCTTTATATAGATTTACATTTTTGGTTCTCTGTGAGATAAATTTCTCCTGTTTCACCTCATTTCTTGCTAGTATATTCTTTTCCCTCTTCCTTTCCTTTCTTCTTTTAAGATCATCAAAATGTAATACAGTCTCTCTCAGGACCTCTGCTTTATTTGACTTCCTGATTCTATCACCATGCCCCAATAGAATGTAAATACTACAACTTTATAAAAGTCCCTTCTCATTATTCAATTGTGCTTAACCTTTTGATGTTCCTCTTTAGCTAGTGTTTGTATTTGAAAGTTTCTATTCAGTTATGGTCTTTTAATTAGGAATGCTTAGAAGTACGCTATATAATTAAAAATCCATTTCTCTCCTGAAATACTATATTCAGCTTTGCTACATAAGTTGTTCTTAGTTGTAAATCTATATCTTTTGACTCTTAGAATATCATTTTCCAGGCTTTCTGCTCATTCACTGAGTTTCTGCTAAATCTTTTGTGATCTTGACTAATCAAGTTCTTTAGTGCTCTCTCATCTTCCTGCTTGCAGTTTATATATATATATATATAAAATATATATGTGTGTGTGTGTGTATGTATGTATATATGTATTTTTTTCCTTGACCTGGAAGCCCTAGTTTGACTACAATGTTCTTGGGAGCTTCATTGGGTTATTTATTTTGGTATGATCTCCTGGTCAGGTTTTTTAATGTGATATCTTATATTTTCTTCAATTTTAAAATATTTTAACATTATTTTGTTGTCTGGTGGAATCATTTGATTCTGTTTGATACATCCTAATTTTTGAGGAAACTATTACCTGAGTATAATGTGTAGCATCTACATTTTAACCATGTTGTCAAATGCTTTCAATGAAAATGAACATGTCATCAAGCTCACCTACCATAGTGATGGTAAGTTATTCAATTTGAAAAGGCTACAAGCCAAGACCAAAGTGAAGGGAGTGTTGGTGCCTGATTTTCAGTTTGCAGATGATTGTGCACTCACTGCAGACTCTGAAGCTGAGATGGAACAAAGTATGGATCAATTCTGTGTTGCCTGTGCTAATTTTGGCCTAATAATTAACACCAAGAAAACACAGGTGTTTCATCAGCCACCACCACATCATCCATACATGAAACCATCACTTACAACAAATGGAGAAGTTTTGAATGATGTGGATAAATTCACTTACCTTGGTAGTGTACTTTCCATGGATGTACATGTTGACAATGAGGTTGATGCATGTATTGCCAGAGCTAGCTCAGTGTTTGGGAGACTGAAGAAAAGTTTGGAAGAGAAGAGGTATTAGACTGACTAACAAACTGAAGGTCTACAGAGCTGTTGTGCTGACCTCATTGCTGTTTGCCTGTGAAACATGAACAATCTTCCAGTGCCATGCCAGGAAACTGAATCACTTCATTTGAACTGTGTTAGGAAGATTCTGAGGATCACCTGACAGGATAAGGTACTAGACACGAAGGTCCTTGCTAAAACTAAACTGCCAAGCATTCAAACTATGCTTCAGAGAGCACAACTCTGATGGGCTGGCCATGTTGTTCAAATGCAAAATGTATACTTACCAAAAAGATTATTTTTATGGAGAACTCTCATGGGTCAGGCAATCACATGGTAGTCAGAAGGTGCAATACAAGGATACTCTTAAGTTCTCTCTCAAAAACTTTGGATTTGATTATGCAACATGGGAGATACTGGCTCAGGACCGCTCAGCATGACGTGCTCACATCAGAAGAGGTGCTGTGCTCTATGAGCAATAAAAGAATTGAAACAGCACCAAGGAAATGTAGGATGGGCAAATTCAGAGTCACCACCCCAAATGTTCACAAGAACTATCTGTGCCCAATCTGTGGTAGAACATTCCAAGCTCATATTCATCTGATCAGTCACAGTTGTAGACACTGAAACTTCACTTTATCATGGTGATGTCATTTTGTCCTCTTCAAGAGCAATGGACAACAACCAATCAACCAATAATGTGCACATCTTGTGCTTAAACTTTTAATTGTTTTTCCAAGTCTTCCCTCAAAATCTCATTTTATTTATGTATTACTCTCAATCTATTTATAATATCAATTAACTCCTTTCAAAAATTATTTCTTCCATGAATTCTAATTAATATTGTGAACTAGTTGTGTTTTCCTTTGAGAATTTTATAATTTATAATTATAAACTTATAAAATATATAATGCTTTTATAAATTTTAGAATTTTTCTCTAATATGTTTTGCCTGTGGTTTCCTTGGCATCATTATGATTTTTACATCTTGTCATTTACTCATTTTTCAATTCTTTTTTCTAAGATCAGAAGCATCAAATTTTGAAGAGGTCCTATAGGTGAACAATGAGGTAGGCCAAGAATTGAAAAGGACAATTGTACAGTTATTTCAAATACACCAAATTGCTCTCTGAAACATACAAAACTATCCTTTTAATATTAATGTAATCCCTTTGATAGCACATAACAGTGTCTCATGGAACACTTTTTTCAAAAAAAAATCAAGATTCTAGGTGATCTAAAGGACAATAAAATAATGAGGCTTTCTCTCCTCTTTCATTTCTTCTCCTGATCCTTAGATTTCTCCTCCATGTTCCAGAACCTTTGTGAGCCTGAAAGATGTTTCTACCCTTGTGGAGTCTTTCTCCAATCAGTGCTTTTATTCTGGCAATTAATTAGAAAAAAGAAATAGAAAAAATACCCAGAACATTAACACTTACTAAGCCCCTCTTCTGGCCCTTCTTCTGATCCTCTGGGATTTTCGCCATATCCATGCATCCCTGTTACACTGAAAGATTCCTTTGCCCTTGGTTCCCCTCCTAAAATTGGTAAGTTCCTCCTACACTTCTTGACACTGTCTTTCCTTTGCCCTGTATCTGTAGCCCCAAAGTTTATCATAGTATCTAACACATGATGAGAACTTGCATACTTGTTGACTTTATTTGACTTGATGCATCTAAGAAAGAGTGAATGAAAGAAAAGGTATTTACAAGGTATTTATTATGGAAAAGGAATTGTGTTAAAGCTTGACAAATATAAAGAAAAGATGGGGTGAAAGTCATACCCACAAACAGACTCAAAAAAGGAAGATAGAACTCTCTCTCTTTGTGTCTCTCTTTCTCTCACTTTTTAATAAGAAAAAAAGAAAAAAATATGAGTGGTCACTACAAAATAGAGGTTTTTGTCTGAGGAGTTAAGGTATGGTTTCCAGGAGAGTGAATTGACAAGCTTTTTCTTTAAGGAATGGCGCTATCAATTTAATTAAGACCTGCTGGATAAAGTGGGCTAGGGGGAATAGTTTCCACTTGTTTAGAAATCTATCAAGACTAGTGGAGCCCAGAGCAGAAATTCCAAAGTTCAGTGTATTGACTTCCTAAAAGACTAGGGCCATAGATTCTAGAGGTATAGGGGTCCAGATTTAATAAGAGAGATTTGGCAGGCAATCACCCATTCCATGTTGGCAGATGCCTGCAACAGCTACCCACCTTAAGAATGCTGCAGCACATGAATAAAGATGACTTCTGTGCAAAAGGTGATGTAATAGAGGTTAAGTGGGAAACGTGACTTCTTCTCTCTTCTCACTCCCTCCTAAACATTTTGGGAACTGACTTTTAATTTCATCATTCAACTAAAACAATTCTCTTCAAATTTACTAATAACAAATGAGGCATCTGGCAGGTCAGTAGATAGAACATTGGACCTAGAGTTGGGAAGAACTGATCCAAGTATTTGCTAGGTATCACTTAACCTGTTTGCCTCAGTTTCTCTAACTACAAAATTGGACTAACAATACCTATCTCACAGGGTTGGTATGAGAAACAAATAAGATAATTTGTAAAAAGCATCTTGCCCAGTGACTGGCACATACAAGTACTACATAAATATTTATTTCCCTCCTTCCATTACATCTAAATTGTGAAATCTAAAGGCCTTTTCTCAATCTTTACATGTCTTTACTTCTGTGAAACCCTGTGACAATGTGGATCACTATCTCCTCTACGATTATTTCTCTCTAGGATTTTGCAGCAGTGCTCTCTCCTCATTCTGATGTTACCTGTCTGAATCCCCCTCTTTAGACTTTTTATTTTGCTAGATCCTCATATAGATCATGCTTAATAACTTTATGTGAGCCACAGGTCTCCTTCTTCAGCCTTCTTCTCTTCTCCCTCCCAATTACTTCACTTGGCAATCTCATAAATTCCTATGGGTTGAATTATCTTTATGCAGATGATGCCCAGATTTATCTATACTGCCCTAATCTCTCTCGAGCTCCTGTTACACATTATAAACTGCCTGTTGAACATCACCCAGCTATCCTGGTGGTTATGAAAGTGGAGACAATAGGACATAATATGAAAGATGTTGTAAAGGTACAAGTGGGAAATTTTGGCAACAGATTGAATATTTGGTGTTAGTGCAAGTGAAGAGTTGCAACCACCAGGATAGCACAAGGCTTCATCAGTTCTAGCCTAAGTATTGCAAAAGTCTTCCAAATGGTATCCCTGACTCAAATCTCTCTAGATGTTCTTCCATTTAGTTGCCAAAATGATCTTCTTAGGTGCAGGTGTGACTATGTCACCCCCTCCCCTACATGCACACACCCTCAATAAGTTCCAGGGGATCTCTATTACCTCAGAGATCAGATAGAAACTCCTTTGTCTTTTAAAACTCTTCACAATCTGAACCCTTTCTACCTTTCCAATCTTCTTATACATTTTCACACATTCTACCATTCAGCTACACGGGTTGGCTGGCTGATCCAAGATTTTAAATGGATTTATAATGTTTGTTGATCATCATAGAGAATTTTACTAACTTCTTTATTATACTTTTTAGTACAAAATATACACACAGGCCTGTACACTAATTCTATATAAGAACTTCCCCCAGAGGATGATGAACAGCTGTTTTCTATCCTCTCTAAGGAGAGCAAAGAAAAACAGACTTAAACTAAAGCATGAGGGAGTTTGGTCAGTGTTAAGGAAGGATTTCCTTATTATCTAGCATTTTCAACACTGCAATGAATTACTAAGGGAAACTGAGGCATCTATTTAGGAAGTTGTTTGAAAATAGTCAAGACTCTCAAGTCGGGAAAAGTCATTTAAACTAATCACTTAAAGTAATTAGTACTATCTATCCTAAGGAAGAACATGCTGAGGATTTGCATGGTTATTATCTTCAAGAATATGAAGGTCCTCAAAATAGAAGCATGGCGTAGTGGACAGAGAGCTTACCTGAGTCAGTCCTGCCTTGGACACATACTGACTGAATGACAATGGGAAATTCATTTAATCTCAGTGCCCTAAACCAGATGTCTAAGGCTTAAAGATAGAGATAACTTGCCAAATGCATTAGTAGAAGGAATTTCTCTAACCCTTATTCTCTATATTAGTGACATATATGTCCTGACTAAAACAAACAAATAAAGAAGAATATTTTTATTGTATTTCTATAATGAAAATGAAGGTTTGGAAGATTATAATGGCTACCAGTTGCGGTGAAGTATTCCTTAGCCATCTAAGAGGTTAAAAACATTAGAATACATCCTGGAAAAAGGTTATGGTCCTTGGATCACCTTAAAGGAAGTCATCTATCTCTCCATGGTGACTTAGATGTCACCTTGCACTACTTTCTAGAACTGTTATGTGCTTTGGATATGCGGGAACAAGTACGTAAGATGAGGACCTTCCAAATTTTAATAAATCCAGCCCACTTCTTCCTCTTACTTGTATCTTCATGCCACTAAGCCTGAACTCCCCTCATGCCAAGAACATCTTTCTAATCAGTCAGGTCTTAACATTTCCATTCACCCCATCAATCCCATAGAATAAATAAAGACTCTTCTCACATGACCTTCTTTTGTAGGAGCTAAAAACTTACAGGTGTAAGTTAGGTTACCTGTACCACCACAAGAAGATGTTAGTTGACCCAGCAATGAACAGACCTAATCTTAACCCTCCTTACTTAAATGAAGGAGAACAAAGTCCAGGAAAAGAAGAAAAGAAAAAGTTACAATGGAAGAGGGTATCAAATCTAAAACATTGCAGTTTCAGTTAAAGGCAGTTTGGCACAGCAGTGAGAGCCCCAGGTTTAACACTTGGTTCAAAGGTTGACTTTCTCCTTCACTATCAGTGAGGCCTTAAGTTAGCCATTTATTAATCTTATCTGTGAGATGAGGGATGTGCCTTCCAGCTCTAAATATATGAGCCTATGAAATCTGTGGGTATACCATATGTCTTAGAAGAGCTCCCATTTAGAACACAAATCTGGAAAATGGTCTTTTTAATACCTTACTTGTACTCATGCTAAGGCAGCTATTTTCATGAATTCATACTTGCTAACATTTAATAGATTCCCTGGAAATTCCAAATAATGTGACCTAAAACTTGAGCATCTGGGCCCGGTCAACAAATTGTGCCTCTCCTCTTTCCCTTCAAGTTATCTTAAGTGAGATTATCTCCTGTGAAACATGTTGGCATCCATCTCTGAAAATATTTGGTATAAACATATGGTCAGGGTTTATTCAGGGGGAGAGGGGGGTCGTTTGGGAGGGGGAAAACTATTTGGATCCAATTCTGAAAAGTCTTTGCCAAGAGTCTGCCTATGTTCAAGTTCCCATTGGGATCATTCTCCTCCCTGCCCCTCACCTTCTGGATATGGAATTAATGAAGGATAATGAAATTTAGCTATTTTCAAATGCAGTGCACTAGCGTCTTCTGAATTTATTGTTAGGATTTCATTTTTGGCAGGGATAACAAGAAAGGTCAAACTGAACCCAGCTGCAGGTGTGCATGGGCAATCCTCTATGCAGCTTTGTTTGAAGATGAATGAAAATGTGGGTCCTTTTAACCCTGTCTAATGATCCAGGGGCTGCTTTATCTCTCCTGGAAGGACTTTGGAAGAGGCTGTTCAGCTGCTGCCATGAAGGAAACATTTGGTCTTGTTGGTTTCATGGCTGGGCAGCTTATATTACAGCTGATTAGAAAAGCTGCTCTTTCCCTCTTTCTTTCATGTATCTCTACATCAACTGTAATATGCAACTAATAAAGTCAATAGGACGGAGGAGTCTGAAAGCAAAAACCTAGTGAGATCAGAACAAGCCCCAAACATCCTTTAGAACTAATTCTTCCTAATTAAAAATTGGCCCCAGTCCTACCACATGTAAAAGCCTGGCAATTAAAACAAGTACATTCAATGCTTACAGATGGAGATGGCTTCACTCTAGCTTTGTTTTGGTCAACAAAGACACGTGGATGTGTGTGGATGTGTGTGTGTGTGTGTGTGTGTATGTGTGTGCATGCATGCAAGCACATATGATGGTAATGATGAATTTGATCTTCTAGGCAATATTTAATATTCTGAGAGTTAATTATCTAATTTGTAGATTACCAAGAATACTCTTCTCATTTGAATGAAGAGATGAAGAAATGTGCGTGGACATGTCAGTCTTTATTCTCCTTTAAATGGAGGAATTTAAGGTTCCACCCTCCAGTCAGAGGAGCAGTAATGATGAGGTGAGAGTAATAAGATTGACTGAGTCTTGGAAAAGGATGAAATTTCCCAGTGAGCTTGGGGAAAAGACAGAATCAAATCCTAGGTTTGGATTTAAAACCCTTCATGACCACCAACCCCAAACCCACTTTCCTGGTCTTCTAACATTTTTACCTCCCCTCCCATTACCATGTATGCTATGACCCAGGGAAACTGGCTTCCTGGTGATTCCTCAGATATGATACCCCATTTCCTAACTCCAGGGATTTTTATTAGCTGTTTCTCCTGCTAGGAATGATCTCTCCCCTTATCTCTGAGTTCTAGTTTTCCTAGTTTCCTTTAGCTACCAACTAAAATCTTAACTTCTTCAGGAAGATTTTTCCAATTCAGCCCAATTGAAGCTCCTTCTCTCAGTTAACTATACTCAATTTATTCTGTATCCTTGGTTGTACATCATGTGTTTGCCTGTTGGCTCTCCCATTAGGGTGTGAGCTCCTTGAGAGCAAGGATTATCTTTTTTTTCCCTTTCTTTGTATCCTAGCACTTAGCACAGTGCCTGGTAAAATAGCAGGTGCTTAATAAATATATCTTAATTGGCTACTTATAAGACCAAATGGTGGATTAATTAGTGTGGGATAATGAATAAAAGGAACTTTATAATGGATTTAGTAGAAATTCACACATCATCTGGTCATCTCAGAAAACAATCTGTTGAACTCTCTTTATAAGACAGATATAGCCCTATAACCTTTGCAGAAGAAGAAAGCAAAGAAGTAGAAATATAGGTCAACACTGGTAAGGAATATTAATTCTGAAATATTAAATAAAATTCTCACAAAAAGTTTACAACAATAAATTTTAAAATTTGTTATGATGAATATCAAGGTTTATATCTACGATGTCAAAATAGTTCAACATTAGGAAAATGATGAAGATATTAATCATATTAAAATAAAACATCAAAAACTCAAAGATTATAGATGCAAAAAATTATTTTAACTAATAACCTCTCTCATTTATACAAAAGTCCTTCAAAGACATTTTTGTAAGTGAGCCTGAAACTTTCCCAATAAATATATGAAAGAAGAAGAAGGAAATCAAAATTATGAACATGGTAAAGAAGAGATACAATTATACCTATTTACTGACACCACAAATTTTTCTTTAGAAGACTCCAGTTAATGGACAAATAACTTACTTCAGACAATATCTTCACTAAAAGAATAAGACACAAGAAATAAATCCAGAAAAAAAATCAATGTTATTTCTAAACACCTAAAACAAAATCCAGGATAAAAAAAGAAGAAAAAAAACAAAAAAGAGAAATCCCATTAAAAATAACTAGCAATGTATAAAACATCTGGAAGAAGTCAATGTACTAAGGTATAGCTATGGTATGTATATCAAATTAAGAAACACTATAAAGATATAGTAGCCTATATTTATTGCTCAAGGTAAGGCCTCATTCACCCAATGAAATTGGCAATACTATCTAATTTAATTTACTTATTTAGTACTAAAACAATCAAATTGTAAAGTGAGTACATTATAGAACAAGAAAAAATAATAGCAAAAAATTATCTAGGGAAACCAAAAATTTCCCCAAGAATCTCATGGCAAAATAATGAAAAACAACATTTACAACAAGTGGATATCATATTCATGTTTTAAATAATATTATAAAGCAATAATTATCATAACTCTTTGGTAAAATAGAAAGTAGATGGTAAAAGGATTGATAAAAATTACTCAAAAATTAAATTCAATAACTCAGTTTCTGATACAACCAAAAATGATTACTTTGAAAAGAACTCCCTAGTTTAAAAGAACTGTTGGATAGACCCAAAATCAATTTACCAGAAATTTAGTTTGGAGCTACAGAACTGATGATACGCTACAATAAGCTAAAAAATTGCTACATGACCTGAATTTCACGCAACAAACATTATAAGAGGAGATTACAAACCTTTTACATCCATGGCAAAGGAAGGAACTCTTAACCAAATAAGAACTTAAAAAAAAGCAAACATGAGAGATAAAATAGATCGTTTGAATTATCTGAAATTTGAACAATTTTCAAGCACAACAAAACCAATACATTTACTAGAAAGAAAGTTGTCTATTGAAAATTATTCAAATCAGTTTTCTCTAATGGTATGATATTCAAGATATGTAAGGAATTAACCCAATTATATAAGAATTATCCCACAATACAAAATATTCACTAACAGAAGATTTACAACAATATGAAAGAAAACAGCTTACAAACTTAGCAATTATAAGAAAGATTGTTTCAATTCACAGATAATTAGAGAAATGCAAATCAGATCTAACAATTCCCCCTTGCAGTCAGGAAACTGGCAAAGATGACTGAACATGGAAATAATTCCATATTGGGAGTCTTGCCAAGAGATGGACATACTAATGCTCTGTTGGTGGACATTTGAATAGATCCAAACAATCCGAAAAGCATCTTGTAATTATGCTAAAATATAATTAACATTTTCATTTCTTCTGACCCAAAGATCATACATTAGCCATACAGCCCCAAGGAAGTCAAAAGAAGTATATTCTCATATAAAACAAAATATTTATACCAATGCTTTTTGCATTGTGTTGTGTAACAAGGAAGTGGAAATGAAATAAGTAAACAGTGATTAAGGGTTACAAAATAATATAGTATTTGTACATAGTGGAATATTTCTATATCAAGAAACAATATGGTGAATACAGAGATGCCTTGGGGAGACATCCAAAGTTATTAAAGCAGAATCAGGTTAACAAAAAAAATAGTTAAGAAAATGTAACTCAATTATTTTCAGAAAGAGGAAGAAACTAGGAGTGTGGAAGATTGCACACACTGTCTAAATTGGGTGGTATGTTCATTGGTTTTATTGAATTGTTGTTTTTTATCCTTCTTAAAATATTTTATTCCAATAAGGGACTCATTGGATAGTGAGATGGTGCAGAATATATGTGAACATGAAGATGAAGTAAATGTAAAAGATATATATATATTATATATAATATATATATATATAATATATATATATATATATATATATATATACAATTATGTCTGTCTCTGACAGTGAAGAGTTTCAAATGCTATAGAAGTTGAAGAAAACGAAAAGTGGGGAAAAGAAGGCTAATGGACTTAGTGTCACTGATGGTGCACTTTAAGAAAGAAATTTCAGTAGTGCAGAAGGGATAAGGGCAGAAGGTAAGATATATGGAATAAGTGAATGGAAAACTGATGAAAGTTAGTCTCTTAAAATGTTTGGAAATATAAAAGAGTAGAAATAAGATAGAAAAATTGGTAGAATCACATGAAGTTTTAGTTTTCTTTGCATGTTTGTTATTAGGACAGAGGAGGCCTGGATTTCTTTGGGACAAAGGGAAAGGAATGAGTAAAGAAGAGACTAGATATCCAAGAAAAGGTAGACGGAGCAAAATTAAGAAGAAATAGCAGAATGGGAGATTATAAGCACAGGTGGAAGGAAGCATTAACTTAAGAAAGAGAAATTTTCTGTATCTGAAACAAGCAGGGGGAGAAAAGGATCAATAAAGGTACAGAAACATTTGGAGATAAAAAAATAAGGGAAGGTTAATGAACTCTATTAATTAAAAAGTCTGGGTATTTTCACAGTGGAGAGAGGCATATTCGGAGGTTTGAGAGCCATAATAAAAGCTTAGAACATTTATTTGAGAAATACACTAAATCATCAAAAAAAGAGATGAACAAAATAATTTCCAAGCAGTATGTAGTAGATCTCCAGGCTACCCTGAAATAAGTTTACAGTGGAAAAATGATTGTGGCTTCTTTTTAAGTATCTTTGTTTTAACTTGGTGGGTTAGTATCCTGGACTTGGGAAATAGTCCAAGAGAAAAGCTTCACACAATCTGTCCATAAGCTGTGTGTGGAGAACTGGTTTACTAGGCTGGTGGTTGATTACAACTTGCAATTTTTCAATCAGGCAGGAAGCCAGAAGGGGATTCTGGACACTGGTCTGCCAATTTAACATCTTTAGGAAGCAAGACAGGAGTCTTTGTCACGGAACTTGATTGCTTGAGGGGAATACAATGTGTGCAGAAGATGGCTTGAGATTTTGACTCCTAATTGGTTGTTGCCAGGGAGCCAAGGTAATACATAAATCCTCACATATAAAATGTAGAAATGCAGGATGCTACTCATGGGCTAAGAGAAAAAACAGTAAGTGAAATCAAGCCTATGAAATAACTGTGAGGAAATTAATTTTATGAGTATAGTAATTTAAAGTGCCACCCAGGAGACAATCTTAAGTAGAAAACTATCAGTGGAGCAGCTATCACCAGGACAAATGTAAAATTCTATTTTTTTTAATTAACTGAAAATGATAAGATGGGAGAGACATGGCTAAGCAAGAATCTGCATGAAAAACATCAGATGGGAGGAGTGTTACTGAACTGTAAGCTCAAAAGGAATTTATAGTGAAACATGGGAGACAAAAGTCTAAGTCAATCAACAATATTTATTACATGTTTAGTATGTGCCAATCACTCTGCTGAGCAATGGGAATATAAAGGAAGACAAAAACAAAGCCCTTGCCCTCATAAACTCGTTGACTAACAGATAAGAAAACATGCAAATAACTAAGGAGATACCATGTATCATATGGACAATATGTATTTCCTAATATATGTGTATATGCAGGTATATGTAGACACACACACATATAAAATGGATAAGAGCATAACATCCATAACAAGATATCTAAGAACCCCCCACTGTAGTCTACACTTCTCAGACTACATGCAAAGTACTGAATACCACATTTTGGTGCAATCATATAGAAGAGAAAATATTTTTGGCCCCAGAAAGCAAAGTTAGGAGCAATTGGGAGGGATTTCAAAAAATAGATTTGAGTTATATATGATAAAAAATAATCCAAATTGTAGAATCAAGAGAACCTTACAAATACCTTATTAATGAAAGCAACACTGAAAAATACCAGAATTCAAATTATATGAAGTAAGCAAACACTGTTTCAAAGAAACCTTTGAAGAAATATACCACCTTCCTCTTGGTAGAGTTGGTAGACTGTACAAAATGTTGCATGGCACATGGAATTTCTATGATAATTTGTTTCACTTAGATGTTTTTTTCTTATTATAAGGGAAAGTTCTGTTTTCCTGGGGGTAGGAAGGAGATAGAAGAGATATTAGGAGAGAAAAAAGTAAGAAGGAAAAAGTCCATAAAATATTTGTAAACATCTTAAAATTTGAACATTCTAAATTTAGATTGTGTTGATTTAAGAGGTAATTGTCACTTCAACAGCTATGTTCCAATGGAAGCTGAATGACCACTTGTCAGGAATGTTGCAGAAGGAATACTTTTTCAGATTTGCACTAGACTTTCTACTTTCCAAATATACTATTCTTGGATTATTCAAGGCACTGAAGATTATCAACTGAAGTCAGTCAATCAGGCAAGTGAAAAACATTTATTAAGAGCTTACTATGCTCTAGGCACCGTGCTAAGCACTGGAATAAAGAGAAAGGCAAAAACAGACGTCAAGGAAAAATGAATTTTAATAAAGGAGACAACAAATAACACATACATGATATAGTCAGTGTAAATGGGGTAATCTCAGAGAGAAGGTACTAACAACTTTCACTCTCAAATGAGAGCAGGGAGATCCTGTAAAAAGTGACATTTGAGCTGAGTCTTGAAAAGAATATAGGGAATCACTAGGAGGTGATGAGGAGGGGAAGGCATTCTAAACATAAGTGACAGTCATTGAAAAGGTCTGAAATTGGGAGATAGAGGGTTATGTACAAGGAACAGAAAAAGGCATGCATTGCTCAGTTGGAGAATGTGGAATGAAGTATAAAAAGACTGGAAAGGTAGGTTCATATTGTGAAGGTAGTTTTAGGGAAGAAGAAACCATGGATTAGGTAGAAGGATAGAAAGTTTGGGTCAAAGGACATTTTCAAACTTCTGGATCTTGAGAGCTGCTTTATCCTAAGAGATAATCAAGTCTAATGTATCACCATACCAGCATGTGATTGAAATGAGATAGAGAAGGTTGTCACTGGATTGAAGATCTCAGTACATGGATGGTCAGGTAATTAGAGGGGCTGCTAATGTGACTATTGAAGTCCACACATGACAGCAGATGACGGAGAGGAAGACAATGAACCAAATACTAGAGATGAAAAATATTGGAGAAAAAATAGTAAAAAAAAAAAAAGAGAGGGATATAGAAAAATAAGCAGATGACGTATGCATACTTTAAAAGATGAAAGATTATCAAATGATGAGATTAGAGTTATTGTGACAGAGCAGCAGAGGAAAGCAAAGAGCAAGCCCATTCCTTATTTGAGTCTTGTGAATCAGGGGAAGTGGGTAAGGAATGGTCTTCTGTGGAGAGAATTGCAGAGGATGTGGTATAATAAGGTTTTGGTTAGAGTAAGGAAGTGGAATGAGTGTTCACAGAAAAGTTAAAGAATGAAGAGGACTTTGTGTTGAATAGAATGGGAAATCCAAAAGGCATTGGGACCTAAGGGAACAGAAAAATCAGGCATTACAGAAGACCGGACAATTATCCAAAGAATTGGGTATTCCAAATAGGTTTGATCTCATTAAAAATATATGCATCCCAATATTTTTCTTAGATGGCTTGGCTCCATAGTCATAGTAGTATTTAGTTTTTTGATCACTAGCCTTTTCCTTATACCTTTGAAGAAGTCTTAATTCTTTGTGATTATGTATTATTCCTATTTTAGCTTCATTGAAACAGCTGGATTTAGCAATAGTAGTGATCACCATCCAGAGATAAAAAGAATTTTAATGTTACCCCAAAACTTTCTTGACTCTTGAGAGATATTAGAACGGTTTTGAAATAACTGAAAAGAATAGATTTGAAAAGTCTTCACTCTTGTACCTCATCCTGAAAAGAGTTGTATCCCCATAGCCTTTAACTTGGTACCAAATAGGTATTCATTTTGTTTCTTTGTTTTTGGGGAGGGAGGCAAGGAGTATGAAAACATTTGACTGTCAATAAATCAAAAAGTATCCATTAATCACCTACTATAAGCTAGACATTGAATTAGGCATTAGAGATACAAGTACAAAGAAAGAAACAATTCCTACCTTCAAGGAGCTTACATCCTAAGAGAGGAGACAACAAATATAGATGTAGACATGTATAGCACAAATAAACTTCAAATAAATGCAAATATATGCAGAGTAGTTTCAAGTTAGTTTAGGGAAATGGGTGCTAGCACTTGGGGGATGAATAAAGACCCCCATACAGAAGATGGTGCTTGAGCTGCGTTTTAAAGGAAATGAAGAAATCTGTCAAATGAAGATAAGTAAAGAGCATATTCGGGCCATATGTTTAATTTTAGAAATCTTACATTTTAGGCACTAGAGTATCTCCCACCAGGCCTCCCCTCTGTACACAGCTGAAATGATAAAAGAGCTTCATTAGCCTCATACCAGTGCTTTTAATACACTCACATTATATCATTCTGGGCACTTACATCTCAAATGATCAAGCCTGTCTCTCACATTTGTACCTTATATTTTTTTAAGGAAACATCCCAGTACAAAATATTGTCTTATCTAGGAGTACAGGTCCTGGATGATTTGATTTCCATCTTAGTGATGCATATTAATGACCCCATAGTAAGGCTTGACTTAAGTGTGGGGCAAAATACCTTTCCTCTCCCTCAAAACAACAACAACAACAACAAAATAAACAATCTTTAAGAATTTAATGAAAGGGAATTGGTATGGTACAGAGAGAGCCAGTCTTGGATTTAGGAAGATGTGAGGCCAGTTACAGTTTCTGATGCTTATTGTCTGTGTGAATCTGGGCAATTCATGTAACCTCTTAATGCCTTTAGCAACTCTCTAAGAGCTATAAGTTGCAGAGAAGGTACCAACTTATGTTGGTAGAGGGAGTTTCCTTACTGTAAGTAACTTATACCAAAAAACACATAGTTCCCTCCCCTTTTTGCTCTCCATCCACTCCCCAAAAAGAATTTAATAGAAAACTGTGGAAATGGGTATCCCTCACCCCTGCATATCTAATCAGTTGCCAAATAGCATAATTTCTGTATCTTTCACATTCATCACATTTACCCTCTTCTCTTCATTCATGCAGTCACCCATATAACTCAGGCCTTCATCGCCCCTGAGTTACATAATTTGATGCCATTATTTGGATGACTTTTATTTGGTCTTCCGGTCTCGAGTCTCTCCAATCCCTTTTCCATATATCTATCAATTTTCCTAAAGCACGGATCTTAGGATGTCAGCCCTCTACTCAATAAATTCCAGTGACTCCTTATTACCTCTAAGATAATTATATAAAGTCTTTCTGTTTGTCACTTAAAGATATACTTATTTCTGCAGTCTGCCTATACATTGTTTTTGAGTCATTTAGATGTGTCTGATTCTTCATGACCCCATGGAGTTTTCATAGCAAAGACACTGGATGGTTTGACATTTCCTTCTTCAGCTCATTTTAAAGATGAGGAAATTGAGGCAAACAGGGGTAAGTGACTTGCCCAGGGTCTCACAGCTAATAAACGTCTGAGGCTGAATTTGTATATGGGTTTTCCTTATTCCAGGTCTGTGTTCCATCTATTGGACAACCTAGCCTCCTCTCCATATTCATTAATACCCTTCTATATACTCCATGGTATATCTATACCTGGTCCTGCTTATGGACCACACTCCATTTCCTGCCTCTGTCTTTGTACTAGCCACCCTTATAATTGGAGTACTCACTCTCCTCATCTCCAATTCTTGGAGTCTCTTCAAGACTCAGCTCAGAGCCACCTTCTGGAAGGGATCTTTTCTATTTTCCTACCTGCTAAACCTTTCCTATTCAAGGTAACCTAGTATATGTTTCAAATATTTCTTCTGTATCCCTGAAAGCCTATTGATCTTTTCCAATATTTTAATTTTACTATCTTGGATCCACACTCATTTGTTTTATTTGTATATGCATGTACTGTTTTGAAATGTTTATATAATATAACATATGTAGTTTACACCTACAGAGAAATTCTTCGAGTGATTCTTTGCATTGTGCTATGCCTATTACATGTATGGTTGATGCATATGTACTCTGATTCACACTTGGGACAATGAACTAATCTTACATGTTTTATTAAATGTTGATGTATATTTTGATGTGATGCTTATTCCAAATGTTAATTGTTCCACTGCAGTTTTTACAAAAATTCTAAAAACCTAGGAAGCAATGTAAATGTGGTTAATTCTGTGGTTCTGGGATCTTTAAGCATAATGGAGGTATCACCCTATGCCTAAGAGATTTAGTCTTCCTCCCTGGTCCCAAGTGCATTGAGAATGTTCATGCCAAATATTCAGTATAAAAGGAATATTAATTTGTTCTTGAACCAGTTAAAAAGCACAGGGAGAAAAAAGGGGGGGAAGGGATCTGTTCCAGCCATGAAGTGATCTTGGAGAGGTAAGATGTCTCTCAGGAAGGAGAGACTTTTGCCTTTCAGAAAGTTGTTACAGGTACATAAATTGAGGTTAGATTATAACAGTTCTAAGGGACTGACTCCAGCTAAACCATTAACCAAAATTTGGAGGGGATAAAGTGAAAAATTATTGAGCTATCCTGGGTAAAGGGAGTGGTGCAGTTGTGTTGGAGACAAGCCCAAGATCAACTTAAGATAGTAGTAGAGGATGAAACTGATCTTCCCAGCCTCCACATCGTGGATCATACACCATTTGGGAACTGACTACATCCTCCTAGGGATCACTGTGGAGAGAACAGTTCTAATTCAATCTTCTGCTGCTGCTCCTGATAAGGAAACTGAGTCCCTTTGAAGCTAAATGCCTCACCAAATTTCACAAAGCTTATAAATGAACAAAAATAGAACTCAGTCTTAGGTTTGCTCAACCCAAGACCAATTCTCTTTCCCAGATACAATTCTGGATATTTCTTTAATAAATAAAATAAAAATAATATAATAATAATATAAATAAATAATAATATAAAATAAAAATAATAAATAAATTTCTTTAATAAATAAAATAAATGAAAGCCTCATTTTCATTTTAACTGACTACTGTCCGTCTAAGGTGAAAGCTTAGAAACAGACCAACTATTGATTTGAATCAAGTTGTTTTGGTTTGAATTTGTCACTATTGTCTCTGAACAAGAGACCTTCATCCTGAGTAGGTGATATCTTAGCCAAGACTGGATAGCTTCCTCCTCATCATCTTCCTGCCCCTCTCTTTTCAACAGTATGGTTTTAAATGTGCTGGCCCAATGACGTGGTATTTTGGTGGGGAGAGAATTGGCCCAAATCTTGCCTCAAATTTTGAACTAAACTTAAATCTTTTTCTGAGGTTCAAATACGTTCAATTGAGCTTTTTTGCTTAATTGTATGCCTTGGCACTTAGTGGTTTCAGCTGGGAGGAGGAGATATCCAAGTATGTTGAGAAAGTCCATTTTTTTGTTGTTTATAGCTAGCAGAAACTAGGAAGTGCTGGAAACCTTTCAGAAGACTGAGGCTATGTGATTTCCAGACCAAAGAGGTCTGGATACTATTCAAAGAAACATCCAAACTTTCTGAGGTTTATCCATTTTTATCCTTTACCTTTTGGAGGTTCTCCCATCTCTAGTAATGACATCCATCCTACCTAAATCCCCTGTATCGTTTCTATGTGATAAGGTGTTCTTCCTTTTCTCTCTGAAATAGATGTTATGGTGGGGACTCAAGAATTATATAAATTCAAGACTGGAAATTTCATCATAGGAAAGTGAAGGATGTTTGTGAGATAATTCTGGTTCTCTGGCTCTTATAATTTGTAGGACTTCAGTCAAATCATTGAACCTGCCTGAGATTCAATCTCCTCACCTATAAAATGAAAAGGTTAGACTAAATGATATCTGAGGCATCCTGGAAATTGAAATCTTTTGAAATTTACTTATCATTATTGTCCATTTAAAGCAATGATCAGGGTTCATTTGATGCCTCCAAAGCAAATCCCAAGTTGGATGCAGTCTAATATGAAATGTTCCACTTCATTCTGAGGTACAGATAAACCCTTTCATAGTTTACAATCCTTCTGGGTGAGTGCCACTTACTATATGGCTTATCCATGGGTGGCATTAACCATTCAATTTCATAGTTAATGTTTTTTAATTATAATTTTTTGGCTAGATCCATTGGTTATATTTCATTCTGGGTTTTTGAATTCTTAAAGGAACAGGTGGCCCAGGACCTAGGCATCCACCCCCCTGTATCCTCAACAAGAAAGGAAAAGAAGTACCTGAACAAAATTCTAGAGATATTGAACTGATAAGACACAACGTCAGGAACTCTCCAAAATTACATATAATGACTGAGGAAAATTATTTCCCTTTATCAGTAAAATTATAAAGGGAAAAGCCTTTCTATTATCATTGCATAAATTATCTTAATCTAATCAGCAGAGTAACATAACCTAGAAGAAATCAATTCATCCAGAAAAAAAATAACATCACAAAACCCACCCATCACCTGCTGTTATTTAAGAAGAAAAATCCTAAATTGGCCACATTCACTCAATTTACACTTTAGGTATTCAAAAGTCAGCAAATTTGATCTTTGTTTTGTCTCTCACATATTTTTATATGTCTGATTTAATAACAAGAACATTAATAGTTAATATGTGTATAGTCCTTTAGGGTTTAAAAAGCATTTTACAAATATTATATGATTTGATCCTTACTATAGCCCTGTGAGGTAGGTACCATTACTAGCCCCATTGCACAGATGAGGAAACATAGGAAGACAGAACTTAAGTGACTTGCTCAGGGTCACGCACTAGTTAAGTGTTTGAGGCTTCATTTGAACTCAGTTCTTCCTGACGCCAGGTTCAGCATTCCTTTAAATTCCATCATCCCTTTGCCTTCAAAATGAGGCAACATCAACTTACTGCTCTAGTCAGACTCATCTCTTTTCTATTTCTGATGCAATCTTGCTCATTCCAGTCTTACATTTTTGTATAATCCCCTCATCTGGAATACTCTTAACCCTTCTCTCTGACTGTCCAAATCTTCCGCTTTTCCAGGTCCACTCAACTATTATATTGTCTATAATTTTTTCCCACTTTCCCCAGCTCTCCTTTTCTAATTATTTTCCTAATTTAGGAACTATACCATACTATTTGACTACCAAGTAGGAACATAGGACTTGAAGTTTCAAGAGCCCAAGAGATTATCCACTCTAAACTGTTCATTTCAAATATGAAAACTGCCTGAAGTAATGGAAATGATAAGTTGCAAAGTCAAGATTCCAACACTGTGACTTCAAATGAAGTTTTCTTTCCATGACATCAGATTTCTAATATTTTGGGAATTGGGAACTGCCCATGGAAAACTCTTTTTATTATGAAGATCTACAACTTTTCTGAAGCTCATGCCACTTTGCACTGTGATGAATATTATCATCTCAAATTCAAGGGTGAACAACCTATAAGGCAAGATGTTTTATTTTTCTTTCCTGTCTCAGGGAGGGTTATACTGTAATAGTATTCTAATTCTACAGTGTACTACTCCAATGTGCTATAACATGCTCAGTAGCCACATCTCAGTAAACAGTCTCAGTAGATGCGCTAAACCACGTTGAGGATAATCAATAGGCCACAAATCCATTGATGATTTACGTGGATGTCTATGTTAAGTATGTAAAGACTTTCCCTAGTAGAATGGGTGGATGAGGACATTTTACTCCAAAGTTTATGAAAGCAGCTGAAGCAGGTGTTGTGGAGTTATTAGAGCTTGGTCAGAGGTCAAAGACACCAAGGCCATCCGTTCCATCCCAGACTTTTGCCAGTTACCTTGACTTTCATCCTGCCACTTGATTTCGATGACTGAGGAAGAGAGTGAGGCTGATGGCTTTATGTAACTCTGCCTCATTTAAGTCTAATTCATGTGCAAGCCAAGATGTCTCCTATGATCTCATGGGTTGCCTTTGAAAGTTGAAACAAAAAGCCAAAGAACAATGCTCCAATGAGTCTATTACCTCATCAATAAGGTTATTCACCTCAATGGTGTTGAAATTCTCCCACAAATACATCACATGGAGCATATTTATCATAGCCCAATGTTCAGGTTAGAATCTAACAGGATGATTTGTTGTTATGTTTCCAGAATTATCATTTCATTAGTATGATGAAATTCCCTTGAGGAAAATGTTCTCTATCAAAGCTATTCGGCAAATTGTTATAGCCTTTGAAAGTTGCTTAGGGCACTAGGAGTGGGGGAAGGGGGTGTTTAAGTCATTTGGTCAGGGTCACACAGTTGCAACAGAAGAAAGACTTGAACCCGCTTCTTCCTGACTCTTAGCCACCCATCTATTAAACCATACTTCTCTCACAGAACCACAAAAGAGGAAAATATAAAGATAAATATGAAATTTTATAGTGGAGTTTGAAAATTAACTTCAGAATCAAAAAATGAAGAAAATATGGCTAGAGAGTTGTCTGAAAGATTTGAGAATTTCTGTTCTTTGATAGTATAGAGTCAACTGTATAGAATGGTAGTGAAAAAATCAAATGGGATCTTAGAATGAATGAAGAAAGGCAGTGTTTAGAACCACAGAGATAATACTTTTCCATGTTCTGCTTTGATGAAATGACATCTAGAGAATTATGTTCATTTCTAGACACCTTCTTTTATGAAGGATATTGATAAGCTGAAGAGTGTCCAGACAAGTGTGGCCATTGTGGTGAAGATTTTTTGAATGGTACTTTTGAAAGAATTAGGAGTGGTTTCTCTGCTTTAAGATTTATTGATGCTTTTTAAATTATTTCTATGCCAGTTATTTCTTGATATTACCACCTGGATCTCCATTGAACTTTTCCTTATATTGAAGGAAATAAATTGAGCAAAACCATGTGATTGCATGAAGTTATCTGGCAGTATATCCAAACATTTCACACCTGTGGTCTACAACTCTATCAAAAAGAGGGAGGTATACTTAATGAGGAACTGGAGATGAAGGGACTTGAGAGAGGGAGGGAGTCAAGTTGAGAGCATTCTTCAAGTACATAAAGAACTGTCAATATTAAAATACTCATATATATACATATATATGTGTGTATATATATACATATATATACACACACACACACACACACACACATACACACACACACACACACACATATACACATGCTGCATTAGCCCAGGCAGTACAAACTTCAGAGAGGAAGATTTAGGCTTGATGTGAGGGGTAAAAAAAACCCTTCTCAATAATTGGAGAGATGCAAAAGTTGCATCTTATAAAGTAAGAAATTTCCTTCTCCCATTTTGGAGTTCTTCAAACAAAGGCTAGATGACTATTACCAAGGGTCTAGGTGATCTGTGAAGCCCCATTCAAGTTCTGAGGCTATGTGATGATTTGAGCAGAATATGGAAAGCCTTTGGAAATCCAGCTATGCAGAAATTTCCATTGAAATTAATATTATTATAATTTTAGAATTTCATTCCACCCAACTTTATGCTATATTAAATCTCTGACTTCTAATTTTGTCACTCAATTAAAACTGTTTTCTCTGAGGTTAGCACTAATCTCAGCTGTTAAACATGACCGTCTCTTCTCAACCCTCTCCCTTTTAATTTGGATGTTGTATCTTACTCTCTTTGCCACCTTATTCTCCTGAACATTGTTTCTTCCCTTGATCTTTGTGACATTTTTACCTCTCTGGACATGCTAAGTCACTTCATTTGTATCCCAGGCCCTTGTTGTGGGTGTCCTACTTCAAAACTGCACTAAACCTTTTATTCTTGACTTTCTACACTCTACCTCTTGATAATTTCATCAGTCCCCATGGATGAAATTGTCATCTCTATGTAGAAGACTCTAAGATCTACATAACTAGTCATTGCTTCTTTGCTGAGATATATGTACATCACCTTTTAAATATATCTGTCTTGATGTCTTATATGTATCAGATATATTCATTGGACTAAACATGTCAAAAATAGAATCCATTGTCTTTCCTGAGAAGCCTGCCCCACCTTCCAAACTTCCCTATTTCAGTTAAGATAAAAGCAAAACCATTTTTAGTTACCCAGCTTTGTAGCGTTGGAGTCATCCTTTCCCTCTCCCTCATTCTCTACCTCTAACCAATTGCCAAGTCTTGTCAACTTTTCTTCCATAACAGAGCATGCATTTTCTCCCTTCTCTCCATTCATAGAACCACCACCATAGTTCAGGCTTTTCATTTGCTCTAATCTGAATAACTGTAATCGGTTCCTAACTGGTCTCCTTCCATCCCTCTATGATCCATTCTGAACCTCAGAAACTTTTCCTCATGTCTGAGTATGATCATTTCATTTTACTGTTCCATAAGCTCTCCTTCTTGCCTCTAGGATAGAACACAAATGCCTTCATTTGGCATTTTAAGCCCCTCACAGATTGGCTACCTTTCCAGGCTTCTTGCACAATATTCTCCTTTACTCACTCTGTGTTGAAGCCAAACTATCCTAACTGTCCTACTTGTTTTCTATCCAATCAATTCATTGTCTCTCTCTGCATTTCTCTTAAGGTTTCTCCCATTTCTGAAATGTTCTTTGTCCTCACCACTAGTTGAGAGAATTTCTAGCTTCCTTTATAGACCAATTCAATTGCCATCTTTTGCAGAAGCCCTCATACACTCCTCCTTCCAGTTACCAATACCACCCCTGTAATTACACCTTGGGGTGTGGGATGAAAAGATTAGACTGAAGAAGCGCCTCCTCTTGATTCCCTGAATTTTGTCTCCCAAAGGGCCAGGCTTTATTTCCTGCCTCCTCAGATTGGAATTTGAGAGTTCCTTATGATTGAAGAGGAATACTTGTGGATGATGGTTAAAACAAGACCATCCCTGGTTGTCACTGAGATGCACTCATGCTAAAGATCATAGGAGCTGAGGAAGTTTATGAACTGCATCAAGATGTGGATAGGGACATCGATATGCATGTAGAAGTTCCTTAGTCTAAAAGCAGGAGTTGAGATGGAATAGAAGACTTTGGACTAGGTACTGCTCTCCTTACTGACATTTATGTAGCAATATAAGGTCAGTGGAACCCTTCACATAGGATGCTCATTTGATCCTCACAACCCTTTGTTGAGATAAGGGCATGTTATAAATATTATAACCTCCTCCTTTTTCAGATGAAGAGCCTGAGCCTCAAAGATTCTAAATGTCTTGCCTTCAGCTATAAAGCTAACAAGAGGGAGAAGGATCCTATCTCTCCTCACTCTATCACATTACTGGACTGTGAGGCTTCCTCAAAAAAGAGAAGAAGGGTGGTTTCTTTTTGCTATTTTTGTTGTAGGGGAGGATTCACTTATATAATTCTTTAAAAAAAAGCAAAGCTCTACTGGTAAATTTGAGGTCTTATTCTGTTTATACTAATTTTCATACTCTTTACAGGAATACTTACTGAGTGAAGTAAAATTTTGTCTCTACTTTGAGGGAGGAAGAACTATCTCCATCACAAGCTAGATATGAAGAGACCACTTTTGTAAAACAATGCACAACATAAATGTGACTCTATAAATGTGTTGCATTGCTTTTTGGGATTATGTTATTTAGTTGTCAGATCATGAGTATAAGAAGTTTCAGAGATTTAATTCTCAGCTATTTTATGAGTCTATGATTTTCTAGGGGCTATGGTGACATCTCCCAAGTCTGATGCATTTTTTATTCTCTTATTCGCTGTTTTTTCTCCTTCCCTCAATTCCTTGGGAGAAGGAGGAGGAAGAAGAAGAAGGAGGAGGAGGAGGAGGAGGAAAAGAAGAAGTTTGCTCTTCTTGAAGACATTATAGGTCCTCTGCAAATGGCAACATAGTAGAGTGGGGGAACTGCTATGGCTGACAAAAGGGGTCACCACCCCCACTAATAAGTTAGTGAAAATAGCTACAATTCTCCTGCTGGATGCTGGAGGTCTATACTATAGATGACATCATCTTCACCTCTTTCTTGATTTGAAGGATGCTAATTCAGAACCTTTAAACAGGAAATTATAACCCTAATTTTTAAAGGGCCAGCATATACAGCTAATGAATATGTGAATCTATATCATCTTTTGTAAGCTCTTCTTAAGCTGCAATATTAGGTTTACCACTTTGGAGTAAGATGGAAAATCAGACCCTCTCCCCCTTTTTTGCCTTCCTTCATCACAATCTTAGCACCTCCCTCAAATTATAGGCAAGGGCAGTGATCCCTGACAAATCTCCCAAATTGGTTTAGTTGGGAGTTGTGTGTGGAAATGCATAGAAACAGAAGGAAAAACTATGGAAACAGAGAATAGAAACCACTAATATCCTATTTTCATATACATTCATGCAAGTGGATAGCTGGCTAACTATGGATAAATCACTTTTATGGGCACATATATGTGTGTTGACATTTGCATATATGTATGTATACGTACATATTTGGTATGTGTTGGCTCCCTATTATAATAAAGTGTGTCCCAAAAGCTTTAGTGCATTTTAAAACACACACATATCTATTCATATACATGTATATGTATATATATATATTTGTGTATATACACATATATGCATGTATATATGTACACATATACACATAAATACATATGCATGTATATATATATATATGTATATCCACATACACATTGACATAACACATAACAATGGACATGCACATTGACACAAGCACCAGTGAAAGAGGAATCCAAATCTCTTTCAGTCTTTTCAGCATGAAATATTTGACAAGATAAAAAACAACTCCTGAGCCCTGCATGAGACATTTCATCTCTTTTTGCAATTAAATTGACTAGATTTTTTTTAAATCTGACATTCATTTTTAACTACAAAAATGTTAATTGAGTAACATGTTTACCTCTTTGTTGTTGTTGTTCAGTCATTTCAGTCATGTTTGGCTTTTCATGAACCCATTTGTGGTTTTCTTGGCAAAGACAATGGAGTGGTTTGCCATTTTCTTCTTGAGCTCAATTTATAGATGAACAAACTGAAGCAAACAGGTTTAAATAACTTGTCCAGTGTCATACAACTAGTAAGTATCTGTGGCAAGATATGAACTCAGGAAGCTTTTTGTTTACCTCTAGAAGCAACTTATACCACTTTTGGACAGCTCTACTTGATAGGTTCCCTTATGCTGAGCTGGAGTGATGCCTCTCAATAACTTCTGTCCATTGATCCTAATTCTTATAGGGTCAAAAAAGACATGCCTAATCCCTCTTCCACATGAAAATGTTTAAAATATTGGAAAGTAGTGGTTATATATCCCTTAAGTCACCATTTCCCCAGGTCAATCATCTTCGGTATTTTCCATTAATCCTCATATGACAGTTATTTTGAATAGACCTTTCACTATTCTGATCACCCTCCTCTGTACAAGTTCTAGTTGTCAATAAGTTTTTCGAAATATGGCATCCAGAACCGAATAAAGAATTCTAAGTGTAGACTGACCAGACTAGGGTAAAATAGAACAATGATCTCCCTTGTCCTAGACACAATATTTCAACCTACAGTCTCAGGATCATAGAATTAGGGCTTCAAAAGTCTATGAATCATCCAATTGAGTTAAGTCAATTTGCAGATGAGAAAGTTTAGTCCAAGAAAGG
This sequence comes from Potorous gilbertii, assembly GCA_028658325.1. Lineage (NCBI taxonomy): Eukaryota > Metazoa > Chordata > Mammalia > Diprotodontia > Potoroidae > Potorous > Potorous gilbertii. The sequence continues at coordinate 230,480,051 of CM053769.1, read as the reverse complement.
TTAAGTGAATTGCTAGGGTCACACAGTTCACAAGTAGAATCCAAACCTGAGACTTCTTACTCCAAATTCAGTGCTCTTTCCACTGGATCCTTCTGCCCGAGGCTTCATTAGCTTTTCTGGCTGTTTTATCCCACTACTAATGAGTGTTGTGGTTCAACAGACTGATTACTTAGGGGTTTATTATGTTCTCTCTTGGTTATTAACTCCTGGACTTTTATTTTGACCGTGCGGCATGATTTTTAGATATTTCCCACATGTAGAATGGTGGAAGGAAAAATGGATGATTAGGAGACATGGAAGTTTATGCCAACTCTGTAATTAGATATATAACAATTTATCTAGGTCTCAGTTTCCTCCTATACAGACGTGAATATCTGTATAGCTTATCCCAAATGTACTCTCACTCCTTTTCTGCAAACTGCTTGAAGATAGAGATTGTTTTGTTTCTATAATTGTATTCCTTGCATTTGGCAGTGTGTTTGCACATTAAGTAGGCACTAAAATGATTGCTGAATTGAACTGAAAGTTCCTTTTCATTTAAAAAAACTGGTGGTAAGTATAGGAACAATACCTCTGTCCCTTGGTCTTAGTTTTGTGATTCTGTATCCAGTCCTCATTCTTCTCTCATCTCTTCTTTACTCCTCCCCTCACTTGTAGCTCCAAGAAACTGTAGCATGAACAGCAGTGGACAACCTGGCAAAAACCATCTCAGCATACAGGCTAAAGCAAGTTGAGACTTCTAACCTATTGGTGAACTAGATGTCTACCCCAAGCAGGTGAAGACTTTCCCCATAGAATGAGAGGATAAGAACACCTTATTTCCATAGCCATGAAGTCAGCCGAAGTAGGCACTGTGGAAGATTTATAGTGTTTGTTCAGATAGTAAAGAGGCCAAGATCATCCACTGTATCCAAGTCTGTCACGAGGCATCTGGACTTTTATCTTGCCACTGGACCTCAGTGACTCTGGAAGAGAGAATGAAGCTTTATGTAACTGTCTTACTTAAATCCAGTTCACATACAAGTCAAGACATCACTGGTGATGTCATTGGACCTCTGAAAACAAAGGGCAAACAACTCCTCCCCTCCCCTCCCATCCTCTCCTCTCTCTCTTTTCTCCTTTCCCCACAGCTCACCTACTTTTTTTCCTTTTCCCTCCACTCTCTGTCCTCTATCTTATCTATCTTTCCTAGAAAGGGCCTCCAAAGACTTTAAGGAAACCAGACACTCTTAGACAGCCTCTAAGTATTTTGTTATGCCCTAAGGCCATCTATTTGTCCCTGAGAACCATGGTGATTTCCTTTTCAATGACCTCCCCTAGAGCTTCCCATATACACACTCTAAAAGACAGATAGTCTTCTACCAATGCTCTTTCCAAGGCTCCAACACTATTGGCTCAAGGAAGAAGCCCCTAAATATTTTTCAAAACCACAGTGTCCAACAGGGCCTTTTGGTTTTTATCTAAACACCCTCAAGAGCCTTAAGTTCCAGAGAAGAAACAATCAGTTAGTTCACTGCTGCTCCACAGATGTGAAAGTATTTGTCATGCCAGGGAACTCTCCATCATGATTCTTATTGAGCCAATTGTAAACATAGCATTGATGTTTTGTAACATCTTCTCCTTCCAATCTCATGATGACTTTGGGGTCTGGATACAACACTTAACATAATTGTTAGACACAATTCCAGATATAAAATAGGGGGCCAGGAGAGGAGGGAAACAGATCACTGTCAAGCTGGATAAAGGTTAGCCCTTAGTCCCTGGCAATGCTATGTACCTAAGGAGAGAGCAGCAATATGGGGAGACTGAGGCAGAAACCAGATTAACAGTATCTGAGCTATTAAAATTGAAGGTATTTCTCCTTGGGAGACCAGTTCTACTGGACTGCCCATCATCAGACTGACTGAGTTAGGGGATAAGGGTAAGGTGGAAAGAGAAAAAATAAATACTACAATTTGTGGTTCTAGTGTAGCAGTTTTAGGTTACTGACCCTATGGTTAACATATCTGATTAAGTCACTAACCCATACAGGAAGTCAGAATAGGAGATGTTTCTATTCTCTGTAAGGGTTCCCTCTTCTGGAGTCCTAAAGAACTTCTGGGATAGAAGGGGGACCCTTTTGCATGTTTGATAGTGGCCAAAGACCTGGGTACCTTAATTCTTGCTAGAAAAGAGTTTTCCCTTGGGAGGGCAACTGCCAGAGAAATTGGTTGTTGTCCTTCATTTTCGAAGAGGATCAAAATGACATCACGATGATAAAGTGAAGTTTCAGTGTGTCTGACTGTGGCTGATCAGACCGATACGAGCTCAGAATGCTCTATCACAGATTGGGCACAGATAGTCCCTATGAATTTTTGGGATGGGTACTCCAAATTTGCACATCCTATGCTTACTTATGTGCTATTTCAATTCTGCTTTGCTTATAGAGCACAGCACCCTCTCTGATGTGGGCATGCCATGCTGAGCGGTCCTTTGCCAGTGTCTCTCATGTTGCACAGTCAAATCCAAAGTTCTTGAGAGAGACCTTGAGAGAGTCCTTGTATCACTTCTTCTGGCCACCATGTGATCGCCTGCCCCATGAGAGTTCTTCATAAAATGGTCTTTTTGGCAAGTGCACATTTTGCTTCCAAACAATGTGGACGGCCCATCAAAATTGTGCTCTCTGAATGCTTGGCAGGTCAGCTTGAGCAAGGACTTCAGTGTCTGGTACCTTATCCTGCCAGATGCTTCTAAGAATCTTCCTAAGACAGTTCAAATGGAAGCAGTTAGGTTTCCTGGCGTGGCACTGGTAGACTTCCATGTTTCACAGGCATACAACAATGAGGTCAACACAACAGCTGTGTAGACCCTCAGTTTGGAAGTCAGTCTAATACCTCTTCTCTCCCAAACTTTTCTTCGGAGCCTCCCAAACGCTAGCAATGCGTGCATCAGCCTCAATGTATACATCCCTGGAAAGTACACTACCAAGGTAAGTGAACTTATTCACAGCATTCAAAACTTCTCCATTTGTTGTAACCAATAGTTCCACATATGGACAGTGTGGTGGTGACTGCTGGAGCACCTGTGTTTTCTTGTTGTTAATTATTAGGCCAAAATGAGCACAGGCAGCAGAGAACTGATCCATACTTTGTTGCATCTCAGCTTCAGAGGCTACATTGAGTGCCCAGTCATCTGCAAACAGAAAATCATGCACCAACACTCCCTCCACTTTGGTCTTGGCTTATAGCCTTTTCAAATTTGGTTTAAGGTAACATTATTTCTCTTGTGATTTGGAAGTTTCTCACCTGCTGTCAGTGCATTAGAACATTCCTTACAGAAAATAATGAATATATTAAGATGATAACTAGCATCTCTATCATACTTTAAAGTTTGCCAAGTAGTTTACAAATATTCTCATTGGATCTTCACAAAAAAATCTAAAAGTTAGATGCTATTATTATAGTCCTCAACTTACAGATGAGTAAACTGAGGCAAACAGAAATCTAGATTCACAAGGCTACTAAGTTTCTGAAGTCAGATTTGAACTCAGGTTTTTCTGACTCTGGATACGGTACCCTCTCCACTGCACCAATCTTACACATGGAAGTATTATTTCCTCCTGAAGCATATGGGCATAAACTTTCTAGTAACAGAGGGCAGCCTCTGACATTACTGGATAGTTCCAGTATAGTTTCAGTTTGTCCATAATTCTTAGATCTCTGGTACTTGGACATAACTGTTCTAGTTAGGGGAGATACTCTCATAAAGAGACAAGTAAATGAGGAGAGATTGAATCTAAGCAGGAAGTTTTTACCCTCTTTAGCTAAGTGGTACATTGGATAGTGGTGCACTGGGCCTTGAAGAACTGAGTTCAAATTTTGTCTAAAGCATTTCATTGCTTTGTAACCCCGGACAAGTCACCTGATCTGAGCATAAGTTTCCTCATCTTAAAAATGGGCATGACAATAATACGTGCCTCACAAGGTTAATGGGAGGATGAAGTGAGAAAATTATATAAAGTGTTTTCCATTTATTATAACATTCTTATTAAAGGGTCCTTCAAGTCTTATTGCTCCAAAGAAAAGATGATAGTAGTCGTATTAGTAGTACTGCTAGTAGTAACGGCAGTGGGGGGAGGGGGAGGAGGAGGAGGAGGAATAGGAGTGGTAGCGGTAATAATTAGTAGTAACAGTAGCAGTGGTAGTATACAAGTGTTGGTTTGGGAAATGGATAGTGGTGTGAGTCCTTGCTGCTTCATTTAACTATTTGTTATTTACTTTTTATTCCTTTTTTTTTGTAAATGTCCTTTGCTTTCCTATGAAGTTTCATTTCATTCTATTTTGACTTGAGGTGATTCAGTGGAAAGGGGAGTTTATGAGCTGTGACTTAAGATAAATGATTACTCCTTAATAATCTAGATCCAGGAGTGGCCAATGGGGAGTCAGTTATATTAGAAGATACACAGTACTGTCACTGTGAGTTCCCTGTAAGGGAATGTTTATGTGAATAGAAATATATAGTTACCCTACTTCTGAATGGAAATGGTCTCATTATTATATAACCCAAGAAAAAGGAAATCATGCTGCCACTTGCTTGAACCTACCTTACCTTGTATATAATGGTCACATAAGACCAAGGATGAGAATCCCTCCATTGGGGTGGATGAGGACAAGTCAAAGTCAGTGTGGAGCAAGACCTGGTAGACTCAGCACAAACAATCCTTTATGATTAAAGTAGCCATAAAAACCAGTTCAGTTTGTTCTTGCCTCAGTCTGCACTGACACCCCATAAACCTGAATGTTTCAAAGAAACTGGGGAAAAATGTCTATACCAGGTTGCCTATTGTCTCTGATTACCCTGTGTTAAGCCACAGCTGTTCCTTATATGAAATAAAAAAAATTCTAGAACCTGAAACTAACCTGAAACTGACAACAGTTTGTTCCTTCTTGTTGTTCATGGTTTAAGCTTGCTTTCCTCTCTGTCTTTTTCCCAGGTGTGATGGCTTCTCAACTCTTAACCTTTCTATGAACTTCATTAAAATGAATCCACAGTGGTAAGCCTGTTTCTTCTTCAGTCTCCTCTTTCAGTGTCTGGGGAGACAAAGCAATAGATTAAACTGAGTCAGCTACCTGCAATCAAAATCAGTTTGACCAATCCGTCTGTGTCGTTTTGAACTACAGACTACATAAGCTCAATGTCATTTCTATACCACATTTTGCCAGCATTTCCATTTTCCATGAGAAAAATCCCTCAGTTCCTTTATATCACCAGTACTTAGCACAGTGATAGTATGCCTTAGTATATAAATGCTCATTGACTTAATAGTTTGTCCGTTTAAAAAAGAAAATTAAAATCAGTATGCTCCCTCTGTATAATGAAATGTACTCAACAGTACTATGTCCTGTACAGGAATTTGAAAGGAGTTTCCTTACTCAGGAAATTAATTTGTCACCTTTCCTGAAAATGTGCGTATACCCACACAAATGTTTACATACCCATATCATACAAATATCTACATGCATATATACATCTATTTGTCCATATGACATATGTATACATATGTGTGTATATAATATACTGTATTGTGTACTTTACTATAAGTAGTTAAGTTGCTTAATGGATATATAAGCCCAGAATTGGAAAGTGCTGACTTCAAATCTAGCCTCAGATAATACTTACTAACTATATGACCTTGGTTAAGTCACTTAACCTCTCTTCTTTGCCCTGGATTCCTCAGCTGTAAGATGGTGATAATGATAGTTCTTCTCTCCCAGGGTTATAGTGAGGATCAAATGAAATAATTTATATATAGCACTTAGCATAGCACATGGCACACAGTCTTCACTATATAAATAAAAAGAAATGCATACATACATACGTACATGTGTGTATATATATGTGCGTACACACCTCTATATATCTATACATAAATATGTATAGCTATAGCTATATAATCTCTCTGTGTGTCTCTGTCTCTCCCTCTCTTCTCTGTATGAGTATGTGCTGGACGGATTGGTCTAAATGGCTGGTAAGGATCCTTCTAACTCTAAATCTAAGATACTGTGGTACTTCAATCTAAAATCTGATCTTTATACATGGTCAAAAAAGTGTAGAAGTCAGCATTAAACTTTCATTTTATATCTTCCACATGTTATATCTATGATATATTGTAATACAATGCATATTACATAATATTTATGTATATCTTCCACATATTATATATGTTACATTATATAAAATATGTAGAAGAGACAGAATATACATTTAGATAAAAATATATTGTTATATAGTATCTAACTATATATTATATATAATGTACCTCCCACATAATATATATCATATTATATAATATAGATATTATTAGATATAGAATACAGACACATATGTGTATATGTGCATGTGTATAAAATATATATATACATATGCACAAACACACATGCACACAGTTATCCCTTCCATGTCATGGAGGTTAGGAGCATGATACCTCCATGATCTGGAAAATCCATGTAAAATTTTTAATCCCTCCTTTCATACCAGAGAAGAAGTCTGAAATTTTTCTTTTTTATGGGGTGTTTACAGTATCTTACTGTAAAATTTGGGTTAAGTATGTGGTCAAAGGCTCTGTGTTGTCTGCTGGCTGTTTCATGTTGTCTGCGACTTCTGCAAAACTCCCCCAAAATTCCCATTTCCTTTCTTATGCCAACTTGCAATACATTGAAACCACAATGGGGAAAGTCACAATATATAAGGCATAAATATATCTTCCTCTATATCAGTATCTCTACAGATAGATGTATGTAGATATATAGATACAAATATTGATATGGATATATGTATACATACAAACATACATGGATTTATGTATATTAATATATGCATACATCTGTTTATATGTGTATATACATACATGCATGTGTGTGTGTGTATTTATATATATGTATATCTACAATATGTGGAAGATTTACAATGATAGCTTCGTAATGAACTTCTCAGCTTCCTTTAACTATGTATTAGGTTGAGGTTACACAGTATCACAGAACTAAAGAGTTGGAACGGTCCTCAGCAGCTATCTTGGCCTAACAAACTCTCCCCTCCCTGTAACATGCCTACCATACGGTCATCTAGCTTCTGCCTGAAGATCTCTAAGGAGGAGGAAACCTCCCCCTCCATGGGCAGCAGCCCATTCTATAAATGACCTCAGAATACTGACAAGTAGGGGATCAGGAAAGGCCACACATAGGACATGGCATCTGAACAGTGCTTTGAGGTGTTAGAGATTCTCTGGTTAGAGTAAGGAAAGCATTCTAGACTTGGGAGAAAGACTGTGACAAAGGTTTCAAGGCAGATTATTTGATATCATTTACAGTTAACAGAAGTAAGGGGGCCACTTTGACTGGTATATACGGTAGATGAAAGAAAGTCAATCTGGAACTTCAGACTGGAGGAGTTATTGTTAGCACTTTGAATTCAGAACACAAGGAATCTATGTTTTATCCTAGCTGTAATAGGGAACCATTGAATCCTCTTGAGCAGAGGCATGATATAGAAAACCTATGCTTTAGGGAAACTAATTTGGCTGTTGTGGGGAGGATGAACTTACAGAGGGGAGTGATTCAAGGCATGGAGAACCATTAGAAAGTTATTGCAATAATTCCCATGACTTATTAACTAAGGTGATGGCCATGTAAATGAAGAGAAGGGGAACAACTGGAAAAATGATATGGAATTTGAATCAGCAGGATTTGACAATACATTGGATGTGTACTTGATGAAGATAAAGAAAAGGTGACTCCAAGATTTAAAATCTGAGCAAATGAAAGGATGGTGGCTCCTTTGACAGAAATAGGAAAGTTAGGGGAAGGGGAGAATTTTAGAGGAATTTTAGAGGAAAGTTGTTTGGGACATGTTGAGTTTCAGATGAAAGTGGGACATAGAGAGAAATGTAAGGTATTATTTCACTTTTGCCTTTGTATGCCCAATTTTTAACACAATGCTTGCCCCTATAGTAAGATCCCAGTCAGTTCAATTTAATTGAATGCTATATAAATTCAAAGAACATGAATAAACAATTCTCAAAGGAATAATTGCACACTCTTTACAGCCATCTGAAATTATACTCCAAATCATTAATAATAAAAATGCACATCAACAGAACTCTGAGATTTTTACCTCACACTCAACAAATTGGCAAAGGTTTAAAAAAAAGGAAACGGTCAACGTTGAAGGGACTGAAGGAAGGCAGGCTCATTAAAACAGTGGTGGTGGAGTTGTAAATTGGTTCCAAGAACTCTAGAAAGGAATTTGAAATTATGATAGAAACATGACAAAGATGTCTATATTCTTTGACCAAAACGCTCAATAATTCAAGATGTATATATTCCAAGAAGATCAAACTAGAAAAAAAATCTCATGTATAAAAAATATTCCTAGAAGTACTTTTTTTTTTATTTGATAGCAAGGAAGTAGAAAGAGGCGGCTATGCTTCAGTACATAAAAAAAAATTAACCTTGAATCCAGGAAGACCTCAGTTCAAATCCCAACCCAGCATAAACTTTCTATATAACTATAGGTAAATCATTTAACATCTGGCAATTCTCTGACACTCTTAAGTTGCCAGCCTGCATTGGTTCATGAATTTTCCTCACCTGAAAGTTCCCTATGTCTAAAAACTCACAGGTCCAATTCCCACACTATCCTAAAGAACTGGAACCAAGGTAAATTGTTATTGATTTAGTGATTGCAATGTAACAGAATTTTACTGCCCAATAAGCAATAATGAATGAAAAGAATCAGAAAAATACGGCAGGATTTGTATGAAATAAGATGAACATTCCAGATAACAACACATAAAATGACTATAACAATGTAAAGTGAAATAAGGAAGGCAACAAAACCGAATACCGTATAATGTAAATGACCAGATCTAGAGAAAAGTGACCAAAATTCAATTACCTCCTTTCTTTGCAGAGATAGAAGACAGCGGGGGTAAACTGTTATTTATGTTGTTAATTGATAGATTACTTTTGCTGAAGTACTTTGTTTCTCATTTGTTTGTACTCATTCATCTGTAAGGACAGTACATGTATAGACCCCATCAGCTTCCTTAGATGATGCAGTCTCTCTCCATGGAGGACACTGTGGAGATATTCCATCAGCTGAGCAAGCTAATAGGCTTTGCTTATGAAGCAGACACCACCACCCCCATCCCCACATTACATTTGGAAGAGATAAAACTTCTGCCAAAAAAGGTTGGGGTCTGTCTACATTTGGAAATAAACATTTCAAAACAAAAGGCATTACTGGAAATAAAATACAGCATGTTCCAAAAGTCATAGTTCAGTTTTCAGTTATTAAAGTCTCATGGGATTTGGGATACACTGTAATTTTTAAAAAGAATAGAATTCGTGTCACTCCCTGAATCAATCTATTCCTGTGGCTCCCTATTGCCTCCAGGATCAAATACAAAATGCTCTGTTTCACATTGGAAGTCCTTCATGGCCCAGCCCATTACTACATTTCTAGTTTTATTATACCTTACTCCTTACCATATGCTCCTTAGCCCAGTGGATTTCCATGAGCAAGAAATTTCATCTTTCAGTTTCATGCATATTCTCTAGCTGTCTCAGATGATTAAACTCTCTCACTCCTTGACTCTACCTACTGACTTCTTTGATTTTAAGTTCCAAATAAAATCCCATCCTTAACCAGAAGCCTTTCCCAACCTTCTTAATTCTAGTGCCTTCCCTCTGTTAATTATTTTCTGTTAATCCTGTATAAAGCTTCTTTGTGTATATTTGTTTGTGTATTGTTTCTGCTATTAGAATGTAAGCTGCTTAAGGACAAGTACTATCTTTTACCCCTGTTGCACTGGGTAGGCACTTAAATGTTTATTGATTGATTGTTCGACTGATGTATCCATCAGGTATTTGGTGATGGAAAGTTCAAGTTTAAAGGAGATGAGGTCTAAAATTATAGATTTGGGAGTCATCTGCTTAGAGATGGTTATTGATCCCATAGAAGCATAACAAAGAATATAGAGATAAATGAGAAGAATATTCAGAACAGAGCCCAGGACGTTTATTAGCTGTGTTACCATAGGTCAGTTATTTAATCTTTCTGGGTTGTAGTTTGTAAACCTATTAAGTCATAATAATAGTACCTCCAGTACTTATATCACAAACTTATTGGAAACCATACCTTAGTACAAGTAGAGAAAGATCATTGTATTAATCTTTCTATATAATCTCCATTCTCTCTGTATGTATTGTCTCATTTTTTTGTTCTTATAAACATGGATATGTCTCATTTGACCCTATTAACCCTCACCACCACCAAACTATCATCCCATATCTATCTTCCCATTCATAGTCAAATTATTACAGGGAAAAAATATCTTCCTTTTCTTCTCCTCTAACTTATTTTTTGAACTCTTTCATGCTAAGTTTACAGTTTCATCAGCCAATTATTTCCAAAGTTACCAATGATCTCTTAATCACCAAAACCAATGGAATTCTCTAAATCATCATTCTTCTTGATTTGTCATGCAATATTTGCTACTGCTGACCATTCCATATTCCTAGATACTCTCTTTTCTCTGGTTTTGCTTGGCAAAAATCTCCAAGGGTTCTTCTCTTCCTTCATGTCTAAATGTGATTTCTCAGTCTCCTTTCCTGGTTTGTCATCCATGCTTAACATTCTAACTGTATATGTATCCTAATGCTCTCCCTGAGACCTTTTCTCATCACATACTATCCATCTTTATCCTGTTTTTTTCTTTCTCTCTGTGTCTATCTCTACTTCTCTCTCTCTGTCTCTGTTTGTCTGACCTTACTAGCTCCTGTGGATTAAATTACCTCTATGCAGATGAATATCTACTACTCTCCCCTGAGCTCTATCAACTATCTATTCGGAAGTTCCCATTGGGTGTCTGCCACCACTAGACTGCTCTGCTACTGAACTATATGATTCTGAATTGACCTGCTATTTTATATCTATTCTCAGAGTCATGTCTGATTATTTTAGCCAATTGCGAGATATTTCCTATGTGGAATCATTTGTCTTTATGCAAAGATCAAAGTATTTTATTACTCTCAAAAGGTTGAAGGACTTACCCAAACCTAGTTTACTTTTTTGATGGATTGATTGAGAATCAGGGTGATGGTGGGACATCACCCTTAGATATTTATACATAAACATATTTATGCATACGCACATTTTTGATGAATTTTGATGAAAACGATCCATGAGGGTTCAAATTCAAAATATCAACCTGAAAAATTCTCAGAATGCTCAATAAGAAAGATGTGAATATCCCAGACATACACTATCCTGACTAAATTCACATACACATATCAACTGTTACAATAATATCTTTTTCTACATTATCTTAAACTTATTTTATATAGGAGAAAATTATCATAAAACTCCACGTTTGCTCCTTGTACGATAGAATGGAAAAATATTTCCTGTTTATTTTTGTGAATGAATGAATGGAAAAGTTCCATTGAATGACCTATAACTTTCTGACCTTGAACAAACCTTCCAAAAGAACACTGACAATTTGAATTGAAAACTTTTCTAGAGCTAATGATTTCTCCAAATCACTTGAAAAAATGGTTTCTTTGTATGTTTTTTTCCTTCACTCTAAAATGTTTCTTTTCATTTTGTTTCCTCTCCTGAAGCTTGCTGCCAAAGGGATGAGAGGGAAGATTTTGACTTTTCAAGAGTTGCTGAATAGTTAATGAATTTGGCAGATTATCAAGGTAATACATAAGCAATATTGAGACTTCAAAGAAAGCAAGTATGTCAATGGCCATAGTAAAGAAAGATATCAACTCTGATGAAACATGTGTATTGATATGGCTTTTATATGGCATAACAAGGATTTGTTCATTAAAAAGTGAGAATTATAAAAGATCACATTCAACCAGTCAACAAAAATATATTAAATACCTACTATGTATAAGACTAAGTGATGGAAGATAGTGAAAAGAAAACTGGATGTGCAGCAGACAACCTTGGTAAAAATTCCACCCTTCCTAAAGGTAATTAGGCAGTATGCAATGGAAAAAGAGCTGGGCCTGGAGTCAAGAAGACCTGAGTTCAAATTTGGCCTCAGACACTTACTAGCTATGTGACTCAGGGTAAGTCATTTAACTTCGGTCTGCCTCCATTTCCTCAACTGTAAAATGGGAATAGCAATAGCACCTGCCTCCCAGGACTGTTATGAAGATGAAAGGAGATGATATTTGTGAAGCACTTAGCACAGTACCTGGCAGGCATTGAATAAATGTTTATTTTCTTTCTTGCTTCCTAATTATTTGGCCTTGGCAAGTTATTGATATTTTCTATGCCTGAATCTTTTTCTGTAAATTTGGAGGGATAACTCTGGCATTTGCTTCTTCAAACAATTGTTATGAAAATCAAATGATATATTACAGTGTACCTATGATCTCATTGTTACAGCTATTACTTTAAACTATGCTGATTATAACTCATTCATTCCTCCCCATCCACAAAGACTCATGTCTATTACTTCTCTTGTTTGGCACAGAGAATCCTCCAGCTCAGGGCCTTCCTTGAGTTCTTAAAACATTTTAAGGAAACCAATGAAGCAAATGAATAATTAGTTATCCTTCAATTTCACGGTGTTACCAATGTATCTTCTTTTGTATTCATCCTTTTCTTTGATCATATAATTTAAATTGCGAATTGGTCTCCCTGCCACAAACATCTCCCTTCTCCATCCTTGACTCAGTCGCCAAAGTAATTTTCCTAAAGCACGTCTGACCATTTCACCCTCTCCCACTCGATAAATTAAAATGGCTCCCTATCCCCTCCAGTATCAAATATAAAACCTTTTCTTTGACTTTCAAACCATTAATAACCACACACACACACACACACACACACACACACACACACACTCACACCCCGCATGCACACCCACATATCCTTTTACAGACTTACTATACCTTATCCTCCCCCATGTAGTCTGTGATCCAGTTCTACTGGTCTTCATGCTGTTTCTCAGGAATGACACTGTCCTCCATATCCTGATTCTAGGAATTTTTACTTGCTATCTCTATGCCCTGGAATACTCTCTGTCCTCATCTCTGTTTCTGAGTTCCTTTAAATCCCAGCTAAAATTCCACTTACTAATGGAAGTCTGCACCTGTACCTATACCCCTTAATTCTAGGGCTTTCCTTATGTTGATCATTTTCGTTTGTAGATCACGTTTGTATGTAGTACAGTGCACCAGGTCTTCCTCACTAGAATATTAGTTCCTTAAGTACAGAGACTATTTTTTGCTTTTCTTTGTATCCCCAGCAGTTAAAACAATGATTGGTATATAGAAAGCTTTTAATAAATGTTTATGTGACTGACTTGTTTTTTTATTAATTATTTATAATATGTTATAGTCTGCTCATGGTTACTATGGACATCTTTATTATGTCCCAGGTGATCGTCAGTTTCAAATTTTGTGACATTGTAATGATCTATGACTTGCAGATATATCATATGAATGGAAGAATATTGCTGCTATAAAGATAGCCCCTAGGAGGAAATTGGAGGTTGTTCAAAGAAACTGTAAATTCCCAGAAGCAGTTCATTCTACTGCTATCCTCTTCCTGGCCAGTTCTTAACCTAGTTCATTATTCACTGTGTCTGTCCAAATATATATACTGATAGTAGAACAATATAAATAATCAATCCAATTATATATCAAAGTCTAGACAACAGACAACATTCTTTTTTAAATAATTATTTTATTTGTTTTCAGTGTTCTACAACCACTTCTGTATGTCTTAGATTTTTTCCCCTCCCTTCCCTTCTTTCCCTGCTCCCTCTCCAATCCCTCCTCGACATAGCTTGCAATCTTATATAGGTTCTATATAGACATTCCTATTAAATGCAATTTTACCTTAGTTGTGTTGCGTAGAAGAATTAAAATGAATGGAAGAAACCATAAAACAAAACAAAATATAATAAAAAAGAAAATGGTCTGCTTCATTCTGTGATCAAATTTCATAGTTCTTTTTCTGGATGTGGAAGGCATTTTGCCTCAAGAGTCCATTGGGGATTTTTTAAGTCTTTGCTTTGCAATGAAGTATTAAGTCTACCAGAAAAATTCCTCACATACTGTGGTTGCTCCTGTGTACAAAGTTCTTCTGGTTCTGCTCCTTTCACTCAGCATCAGTTCATATAAGTCTTTCCAGGTCTCTCTGAAGTCTTCCTGTTCATCATTTCTTATAGCACAATAGTATTCCATTACATTCATATACCACAAATTGTTCAGTCATTTCCCAATTGATGGCCATCCCCTTAATTTCCAGTTTTTGGCAATAGACAACATTCTTTTGAATGCTTATGGATTTTTAGTTGGGTAGGTATTCTGTATTCTAGAGGCTGATATAATCAACACACTGTCTTCTGAAAACAAGACCACCCAGAACACCTTGTCAATAGGAAATCTTTCTTCAATCTGAAAGTTCTACCAGATCTATACTGAACATCTACAACAAGGATACATCTGCTTTATATTTTGATTGACATGAATGATTAATATCATTGAGCAAATCTATCTCTGTTGTTATATTTTTATAGAATCTTATATAATTTAGATACAAATAGGTGAGATGCTTTGGAAGATTGCCTTGAAGGTGTTTTACTGTATGAAATTGCATTTCTATTAAAAATAGCTATCAAACAAGAAAACCAGTGGGATCACATGTTCTCTATAAGTTTTCTTCAATTTTATAATGGTAAAGATGTGACATGCTATGGAAAATTGCTCACAAAAGTCTACCTTTTTCCCTTTTACTATGAGTATCAGGATACATTGATGAGTATTTAGATTGTTCTCACCAAAAGTTTATAGAGATAAGGAAGGAGACATATGGCTCAACAGTTATTGATATTCTCTTAATCACCCTTTATTTGCTGATAGGAGAAGGTGTAAGAATTTCTGGTAATTATGAATTTGAAAAATATTCCTTCAACTACCTTAAGAAATCATTCTTTAATAACCTCAAAATTATTCTTCCTACAATACAGATCTAGTCTCAATGGTTTTTCCCATAAATTATTACTTAAGTACCATTCACACTTCCTCACGAGGCACCTTTAAACATTTTGGGTCCAAATATGATGCTTTGATGAGGAGGATGATGATGTTGTTGTTGCTATTGACACATCATAGTGCATTGTTGGTGAAGCACTTCATGACTATCTCATTTGATCCTCACAAAAACTCCAGGAGATAAGTGATGTTATCTTCATTTTAGATGTGGGGAAACTGAGGCAGGCAGAGGTTAACATGTGATCAAGGTTACACAGATAGTATGAGTCTGAGTTCAGATTTGAACTCAGGTCTTCCGACTTCAGCTCCAGAACTCTATCTACTAGCTGACTTCCACTGTCCTTGACAGGTTAGTTATAAAAATCTGTATAAATTATCAAACAATATCATATATATTGCTTTGTAACTATCAAAATTATGTATTATATATATATATATATGTTATTAAGGGACGCATGGGGTAAAAATCATTGGATTCAGTTTCAGAAGTCATGGATTCATATCCTTTCTTAGGGACTCGTTTATTTTTTGTATTTGTACCTCAGGTCCTAGCAAAATTCTTGTCATGTAGTAGGCGCTTAATACGTTCTCCTTAATTGGTTGATAGAGAGATTGATTCTTCAAGATGTCTGTCATTGAAAATAAAGTATTTTCATAGATCAGAGAAACAGGAAAAACCAGCCTCAGTAGATAATGGCAAACAGAAATTGTTGCCTTCTCACATGCCAAAAACATACTTAAATCTAGATGCTTGGATTCACAGTACTGTATACTAATTTGTTATGGCTTGGTTTTAACCATTTATTCTACATAATATTGGGTGTGCCAATATTGGGCTACAAACAATGATAGGGGATTTCTCCTTCAAATGAAAGTAAGCCTGGCATCCCTGATGATGTTATAACACATATTATAAAAAGAACACAAGGTTGGTTGTTAGTAGATAGATGTTATAATTGTGGTTCTGCTACCAGCCAGCTGGGGTAACTAAGTGGCAGAGTGGATAGAGTTCCAGGTCTAGAGCCAGGAAGACTCATCTTCCTGAATTCAAATATGACCTCAGAGAATTAGTAGCTCTGTGAGCTCTGGGCAAGTAACAACCCTGTTTACCTCAGTTTCCTCATCTGTAAAATGTGCTAGAGAAGGAAATGGCGAGCTAGTATCTTTGCCAAGGAAATCCCAAATGAGCTCATCTAGAAGCAGACATGACTAAAACAACTGAAAAACAAACTAACCAGCTCTATGTTTTTAGGAAAGTCACAAAAGTTTTCTCATCTTTAAAAGGAAGCTGGCCAAAATCCAACCCTATGATTTTAAATCGCATTATGAGCAAGGAAATGATATCATGATATCTTCTTAAAGTATCTGAGCAGTAGTCTAGGAACAGAGACTGGGCATATGATTTCATTGTTATAGAGAATTCCTGGGCGAAGAAACTCTTTATCAGTGCAGGTCATCAGCTTTCCTGTAGCTTAGAATCTTAGAAAGATGGCTAGAAAACTAATAGGTTTAGTGATTTGCCCATGGTCGCACAGCCAGAATATGTCAGAGGTAAGGAATTGATCTCAAGTCTTCCTGCCATCCAGAACAGCTCAGTCTACTACTACACAATTCTACCTTTTTGTAGAATTGGTATACAATTCTTTTTTCTCATAACTGGGAGTTCGTGAGACCTTTCAAGCTACTGTCTGGGACCATGTTCGTTCATGTCGTGAATGCACTAATTCACTTTATTTTCTAGTCTGACATAAATTTTGATTTTGTTTTGTTTTCCTTTTAAGCATTAAATGTTCTGCTAATTTTCATGATGTCACTAGCTGATATTACTGTACATGGTACAACTCATCAAAAGTAAGATGTTCTAAGATCTGTTGAATAATTCAAGATAGACAAGTTCATTCAGTGAATAACTATCAATCCTCTTCTAGATGCAAGCTATTTTTCGAGGTTCTCGATCTCTAAAGACAAAAAGGAAAGATCCTGTGCCTTTGATGAATTTATATCCTAGTGGGGACGTATGATGTACGTATGAATAGGTGCAATAGAAAGTAGAGAGCAGAAATCATACAAGATGCTTTGTGAGTTTTGAGGAAGGAAGGAAAAGTTTCCCAAAGGAGTTTGTGTCTGAGCTGAGCTTTAAAGATAGTTAGAGGATGAGAGAGAGATACACCTCAAAAATGATTCTGACATTTTGAACCTGGAACATTGGAAGAATGATAGTGCTCTCCTTAGAAATAGGGAAGTTTAAATTAGACATAGGTTTAAGGGGAAATGCGGTGAATCCTACTTTTAATATGTTGAATTTGAAGTACCAGTAGAATATGCAAATGATAATATTCATCAGGCAATTGGAGATACCATCTACAATGTGAAGGTCATCTACAATTACTAGCAAATTATCTGCACTGATAATTTACCTCACAGGAAAAAAATGCCAAATAAAAAGATACATATAGAACCCAGAGAAGTATATAGATAAAGAGAGCAAACAATTGAGCCTAGGAGGACTAGGGAAGTAGGAAATTGATGGTGATCCAGCAAAGAAGGCTGAAATGGGCTAGTTAAACAAGTAAAAGAAGTAGCATAAGGCAACATCAGGGGACAAGTTTATCAAGGAGAGAGCATGGTCAAAAGTATCCAAAGCTCCAAGAGGTCAAGGATGATGAGAACTGAGACAAGGTGATTTAATACAGTAACTAAGATATCATACCTCTTTTTTGCTGTTTCACATTTTAAAAAAAAATTTCCTTGATCTCATCAATTTGAAAATACCCTCCAATAAAAAAGACCACAGTGCATTCATACCTACATATCTTATGTATCTTTTTTCCATGGAGTTAAATGTGCTGGAGCATTTTTTTTGCTTTCTTTTGACATTGGAGTGTTATGGATGTCCACTTCTCATCCCTTTTTATTGCCACATGAAAAGCTCATCTTCATTTCCAAGCATAAAGTTCCATAATGCTTTTTCATATGCCTGTTTTCCAGAGATACTCATTGGTGACATATTGCAGCCTTCTCCCACCCAACATGTGACCTATATTACCTTCAGTTTAATGTACATTTTTATTCTTTGGAGACAGTTTTCCAGATCTCATTGCCATTTAGGCGCATGATATAATGGTTGGAATTCTGAGCTTGGAAACCTGGCTTTAAATCCCATTTGTAACACTAGCTATTGGCATTTATTCTTAAGTTCTAAACAAAACCTAAACTACACAGAGCCTGATACATACTCAAAACTGAATAATTGCTTGTTGATTGCCTGGCTGATTTATTGCTACAGTTTTTAGATTCCACAAGACAGCCTCTACTACTGATGCAGAGCAGTGATTCAGAGAGAAAACATGAAATGTGAGAGGTTGTTTTTAATGAATACAACTAAAATATCCTTGAAATTAAAATGCACACTTCTTTTCCCCTTGCAAAATTAGGAAGGAGTATAGGGGAGAAAAGGAAAACAGGAACAGAAAGAGGGACAAGAGGTCTATATTCAAGAGATCACTTCCTTACAAAATCCTCACAGTTTATGCCTTAGTGAGGATTCCAAATATTTAGATGCTGCAATGATTACTTTTAAAAAGTGTTCCCAAATTTAAGTGGAGATCAACATGTTTTTAATGCTCCTTATTTACTACATATAAATATGTCAAGAGAAAAGGAAGGTCTCTGACTTGATATGCTGATAGGCATTTTTCTATCAGCAAGCTGATAGAAATCATTTGAATTTTGACTCAGGAACACATGCGTAAGTGGGGAACAGATGTGTTAGGACCTTGTTTGCCTGTATTGGCCCTTCTCACTGGGCAGTGGGCATTACCTATGGAGAAAGAAAAAAGCAAAGCAAATGTGACTGGGCTAATTCTGAGAAACCTCAGTACTTCTGATCTTTAGTGCGTAAGAGGATGGCGTGGAAGCATAGAACAGGAGCCAAGTAAAACCTATGTGCATGGCTAAACAACACTGCTGGAAGGATCAAGAGGGCCTGTGGAGTCCATTGTGTTTGCAAGAGATACAGGTGAATATGAAATCACACACAAATCTAAGGAGATTTTTGACTTTATTAAAAGAAGCATAACATCTGGAACAAGGGAGACAAAAGTCTTATTGTATGGTCAATGACCTGGTCAAAATATAATTGCAATATGACAGTCAGTTCTGGGTGCCACATTTTAAGAAGTCCATTGATAAATAGGTATGCATTCAGGAGGGAACAACACAGTTAATAAGGAGATTGGAAACCACATGAGTGAGATGATGATAGGCCTTGAGTTCATCCCATATTAAACATAAACATTAAAATTGATCATGATGGGAAGAGGAAGGATTCAATGATATGGACAGGCCCAAGAATTTAGATCAGTCATTACCAAGGGAATAAGGTGTGTGGACAGAGCCAGGAATATTAATCACCCATCAGGCCTTTCAGGAAGCTTTGTAGAAGAGAGCTCTCCCTGTCAGCAACAGCTCCTTCAACTAGAAAGAATGATACTAGACATATCTAACCTTCCAACTGTTAATGCAGAATCCATGAGTTATTGGGTCTTTTCATTCCTGATGGATTTATTCTGGCAATCTATTGTTTCCGTGGAAACATGAGGAAAAAAAATCCCTCAAAGCAGATTTCCAGTTTTAAAGAGTAATTTTTATCGTGTCTGTGGTACATCCTCTCACAAAGAGTCCTATGCTTCATTTCACCTGTCACCTAAATGTTTTCCTCATGATTAGACCACAGACTCTTCTATGGGATAATAAATATCCCCAGACTACCAGTAATTGTGGCAGTAGAAGTGTGAACTCCTCAGGTGGAGATGGAGGTACAGTAAGTTGGCTTTGTAATAATAGTAGGTGGACGGGGAGTTTTGTGGAGGATAATTGAAGAAACAGCTTCTTTATGGAATCAAGTAGTGTCCCATGGTGTAATTTCACTCCTTTTTTGCTAGCCTGCAGCCCCGCTCCCCCTTTTTTGCTTCCCCAACCAGAAATTCTTCACATTATGCTGGTTTGGTGCTAAGTGAGGCGCTTTTCTCCAAAAAGTGGATCAAAAAAACACATCAAAAATAACAGCTCATCCGTCACAGTTGGGAAGCGTGTATGACAAGAAAATATTTGCTTTGCTCTGGTTTTCTGTTTGGTTTGCTGACCGCTTATATCAAAAAGCTAAAACAGCTTTTTCATCTTGGTGTAGTTTAGAAAAATTTATAGGACAGCTGGTCTAAGTTTGTGGGTTTTATAAACTTAATGAGAATGTTTAAAAAAATGTGCAGATGGGGGCAATCTCTTCTGGGTTTTGGGGCTGGTCAGAAAGTAGCCCTGTGCAAACTTGAGGAACAATGTACTTGGGGGGACATTGTTCACAGGCTGATGGAAGAGTGCTAAGGACTCATTGGCTTGAAAGAGACCATCATAGGGTATCTTTCTTCTCTTTGGAAATAGAGGATACAGGGACATTGTATATGTTCCTTCTCAGAGAGCTGTCCACTTTGGGGCAGGTGGTATGGGCCCTGCATCTACCTTTTTATTCATGTTTTCCTCTTTCAGATATGTTGCCCATGAACATCCCTCCCTCTCTACCTCCAATCACTTCCTGATGCAGCCCTCTCTGAGTATAATGGAAAAACCAAATCTCTCAGAAAATTCACCTGGCTCACAGGCATTTGACAAAGAGTACTTTTGGAATATCAGGTGTCTCAAGGAAGTTATTTTCCATTTTAATCTTTGGTGTGAACTAACCTTTTCTTAGGTTGCTAATGTACAAGAACTTGTTCATGTGAACACAGGCACGGGTTTCAATAAAAAAATAGTAATATTTTTTACAATTTTTATGTTTTTACTATTTTTACTATTTGCTATTACTAATACACATTTCATATACTGACACATATATATGTGTATATATGTATGTGTATATATATGGATATATAAAATATTCTGTTTAAAGTTAGTTACATGAATTATCTTTTTTGAACCTCACAACTGGGTAGGGTAGGCATTTATATTATAATATTCCTTAGCTGAGGAAAATGAGACTTTCAGAGGTGAAATTACTTGCCCAGAGTCACACCACTAATAAATGTTAAAGTCAGGAATGTTAATAATTTATTGCCACTTATCTCACTACTTAACAAATAAATTGAAAATAGTTGCTGACATTTTTATTGTGTTTCACAACTATTAACCCATTTGAACATCCCCAAAGCTTTGTGTTGCAAATATTCTTATTCAAATTTTATGGATAAGTAACCAGTTTGAGAAATGGAAAGTGATTTAGCCAAGACTGATGTAGTGATGAAGTTGCAGAGCCCAGATTGAAACTCCCGACTCCAAATCCAGCATGTATTCCTCTAAATGCATCCTCCATTTAGGTTATATAAAGGATGCCATATTTTTATACTCTAGACAACAACTTGTGAACGATGAAATAATATTAAGATAACAATTTTTTTAAAAACCTGATGATTAGTCCAAGCTACAATTTTTTTTCATATGATCTAGAACTAAGTACCTTAGATAGATATGTGCCAGTAAATGTTTAACAGCTGGCTCTTTGAGGGAAAATGTGCATGGCATACTTTTAAGCTTGATTTTCATGATTAACATTTTCTCCATCACCTCCTTAAATCTAGACAACCAACAATGTGGTTGATTTCTGGCTTTGCCAATTTCTGAATTGTAACTATTTGTCCTGAAAATTTAACCATTCAGTAACCAATATGAGCTGGTCCCAGTACACGCCTGGAGGACAGCATGTAATTCAAGCCCTTACTTTTATAAATGAAGATACTGAGATCCAAAGAAGTATAGGCAGGAAATAGCAGAGTGACTATCATTTGATCCCTGAGCTGGTGTTTCTAGTATGTCATGTAACCTTGATGATGACAACCTTGGTGGTAAAGATGAAAATAAAATTAAAATACCTAAAAGTGTAAGACCTCTGATGAAACTGATGACAACCATCTGTTTTTGTTCAATTTAGACTTCTATTATAAGACTGGGAGGCTTCTATCCCAAGCACAAATCATTAAAAATGTTTATAACCACTATAATGCACAATTTTATATTGAATTAAGGCTGAATTCAGTTTAGCTCAGCATATAGAGATTCTTGCTTGCCAATTTATTCTCAGGAGCTCAGACTGAAAAGAAATAACTGGACAAAGGTTAAGATAGCCTGCATTTCTATAAAATAATCGATGTTTCTGCAAAGGAGGCCTAGGTTCAATTTTTAGTCTTACCAGTGACTAATATGTAGGAGTGTGAGATCCACTTGATCAATTAGTTTGTCATTGGGATGTCACCCACCTCTATAAGGCTGAATGTCAGGATTTCTGATAAAATTTCTAGTATCTACAGTTTTACCCCCTCCTAATTCCATAACATGATAAATAAATGTGAGATGTTGTCATTGTGACTCCCTATAAAAAATACAAAATCTGCAGGATCCCCCACAGGCCAATCGGCAGATACTCAACAGTCCAATCCTTATGTAATTAAATTAATCCCCCAGAGGGGCCATCAGTACTGCAATGATTTGTTTAATCCCTCAGAGGATTCCTGGTTGACACAGCTCTTGGTTGGAGATTGGCCTGGTTACAAGATTGTGAATTCAAGTTTATTTCTCTGAGGCATGGATTCATAAGAGTCTAAAATTCTGAATATGTGACTGACTGAGTAAAAAAAGAAGCTTTTCTCCATTATTAAATACATCTTCCTTCACTTTTCTTTCTTGATCAGATCGGGTTTTACATTGTTAAGGAAAATCTCCATTTGACAACAACCAAAGATACTGAATAACTTTCAAAATCAATATTTTCCCCCTCTTTTTTCACATGGAAAGGAAGCACTGTGTAGATTCACTAGACAACAGCAGTTCCTGTCCATAAGAGAAAATGAGAGCCTACTTATACAAGATGAAAGAATTTCACACTTTGTGCTATTAGGGATGCACTAGTGGTAGTGCCATTACTGATTTATGTATCCTCTTAGTGCCTGTGTTTCTTCATCAGCAAAATGGTGGTAAGACAATTTACATTTTTTAGACTTCACAGAATTATATAATCTAAATGTGGAAAAGGATTTTAGAGATTGCTTAGTTCAATCATATCTGAAAACAAACTCTTCTTATAATATCCTCAAAAAGAGGTTCTCTAGGCATGACCTTAAGACCTTAAATGAGGGAAAACCTGCTACCTCCTCAAGCAGCCCATTCCACTTTCATTTAGCTTCATTTGTTGGGAAAGTCTTCCTTCTATCAAGCCTGAAACTTGTTTCCCTACAAGTCTTATCCATTGTTCCTAGCCCTGCCTTCAGAGATCAAGCCAAACAATTCTGAATCCCTCTTGCACATGGCAGACCTTCAAAGTCCTTGAAGACAGCTCTTCTGTCCCCCTACCTAAGTCTTCACTTCAGTGGGAAGTAGATGGGAGCAAACATTGCTACAAGGCATGTCAAAATCCTTTTGTGCTATTAGGACAAAATTCAGTGAATGCTTTTAAGTTAACAGTATTATTTGAGGGGATACAAGATTGAGTTAATTTGACTAGAATTTGAAGTGCATTAGGGTCTGGTCTGTAGCTTCCCATTCTCCCCAAAGCATAAACATACAACTATTCAATTGTCACTAGAACTTTTTTTTGGTGTCCTACAGGATCTGAAGGATAATATTGCAGTAGGTACAAATAAATAAGCTGTCTTGCAAGTAGTTAGTTATTGTTGTTTTAATAACAGCTAATATAGCTCCCTTAGCAAGAACGACACATCATAATTAGTTCTCTAAATGTACCTTCCAAAAATAGGTCTTGGGGGTTGTTGTTTAAATTTTTTTTTAAACAAGGGTAGTAAAATCCACAGATGTGGACAATCATAAACCTTTAGATGAGACTTGATTTCCTTGATGTCTGATGATAAAATCCTCTAATAGCCATGCACAGATGCAGGACCTATTTGCTGTCCTGTCAAGTCAGGCCATGTGGAACAAAACCTAAAAACAACCAGGAAAGGACTAATGATGTCCGTAGCCTCTGCCAAGAGGCACTTACAAATGTTCTCTTTGACATGGAAGGAACATAATGATGCTAAATTCCTTCTAACTTTATTGTTTTGTCAAAGGCGGGCATTTACAGCTGAAGATCACATTCCCCAGATTGTCAATTAGGTTTATGCAGATTTACACAGACTTTGTGGGCCTCTGCTCTCCTTACTAATCTAAGAGTAGAGGTGGCAGAAGAAGAGACAAATGATGCCCATGTCACATCCTAGACTCTAATAACTTTCTCAGAAGAACAGTTCTTCCTATTAAGTATGAAGGGTATTTTTTTTAAGAATTCATTTTCTATGTTACTTTGATTAGATTACATGATTATACTTTGTAAAGTACTTTTACAAAACTCTCATTTGATTCACACAGTCCTGTCAGGTGGACAGAGTAGGCCTGGATATCTCCATTTTACAGATGAGAAGAAAAAAAAAGCTTCAAGGGGTTAAGTGACTCGTTTCAGGTCACAGTCAGTTGACTGCTAGTCTGGTGTTTCTTCCACATGATACATTCCTTAATAATTCATTCTGAATGTTCAAATAAAGCTCAGATTACACTAGAAAGAATTTGCCAAAGCAACGGAATACCAAGAAAAGCATGTAGGGAGGCCTGATCAGAGAGACAAGGACTAAATTTAGAGACATGCCCACCATTAGCTGGTGGGAGAAGGTGAGGAGCCACTGAAAACAGTTCAGAAAGAGGAAGCAGTGAGATAAGCGGTAGAGGAGGTGTGACCCATGGTAATCTACATATATCTATTTTGAGGAACTGGAAGATAATCAAAGGTGAAGTTGGAATCCAATTTTCATGTATTCCTATGATCTATTTTAGGACAGGTGCAGTAGAATTTGAAAATACTGAATTTCCAAGACACCTATTAGTAGTGAACTATAAGCAGTCATGGGGAGGAAAGCAGTGACTAGATCTATGCCCAGAAGGATGAGACAACCCCCTAAACCAGGGGGTTGCACTAAGAGTTGAACCCTACTTCATGGCACATCTAGAAGAAGCAACTAGAAAATAATTCACAACTGATAAATCCTTTTAAAGTTTACAAAGGTCTTTTTTTTTATAATTATCTAATAAGGTACCCAAAATTGCCCTCAATTTAGGATCCTAGGATCAAAGAACATGAAAAATTGGAAAGAAGATTTGGAAGGATCCTTAGAAATAGTCCAATCCAATCTCCTTATTTAGTAGGGGAAGAAGTTGATACCCAGTCTCTCTCATCTCTCTATCCCTGTCTTTCTCTGTCTCTCACTTTTGCTCTCTCTCCAAATTATATATCTATATCAATATGTGTGTATATATACATGCATACATACACACATATGCAATCTTCTACTACATTGTACCTATATTATGTGTATATACACATATATATGTATATATATATAAAATCCCTATTGTAATATGTAGATATAAATATATACCTCCCACTGCTACATAATCTATGTACATACACACACATATATATGGAGAGAGAGAAGTTGAGACGAAATATATGTATATATGTGTATGTGTATAGATAGATAATAGATAGATAGACAGACAGATAGATAGATAGATAGACAGATTCCCTTGGTTTTCAACTAAGTTCAAGTTCCACATCATTGACTGATGGACATCTGACTTTGGAAATTTCCTAAGACCCTTGAACACAACTAGTCCAAAGTGAAGATCACCTCAACTTACCACCATCCCTCTTCCTAACTTCTTTATTTTTCTTTTTTAGGATATAATCATCCTCCCTATCACCTAGGATTGTAAACCTGACTCTTCCTTCTTCCTCACTTTCACATCCAATAGTTATGAAATCTTATAGATTGTAACTTCAAAATAATACTTGCGTTCATTCCTTTATTTCCAACCATACTCTACCACTCTAAGACTCTTATCATCTCTCACCTGGACCACTGCAATGACCTCCTAACTGAGCTACGTGCTTAAATCTCATCCTCTCTGATCTATTTTAGCACTGAGCTGCCAAATCATCTTCCTAAAGCACAAATTTGACCATGTCAATCTTTCAAAAGTCTTCAGTGGCTCCCTATTCTTTTTGAATAAAATAAAACTCTCCACCCTGATGTTTTAAAGTCTTTTAAAATCATACTCTAGCTTGCCCTCCAGACTGATTTCACATTCCTTCTCTCCACATACTTTACATTCCACCCAATCTAGTCTACTTGCTGTTCCTGGAGCTTGAAATTCTATCTCAGGCTGTCCCACATTCTTAAAATACACTCCCTCCTCATTTCTACCTTTTTAAAAATGTCTTTATTTTCCTCATCAAGGCTCATGTTAGCTGGCAATCTACTGAAACATACCCTGATCTTCTGGTTACTTCTGTTCCCTCTTTCCTCATGTTATTTCAAATTTAATTATCACAATTCAGGTGTAACACTCCCCCCAGTATAATGTATTATGGTGGAGTTATCTTTGTATTCATAATATTTAGCACAGTTCTTAGTAGAGTAGGTGCCTAATAATATTTTTAACTGAATTCCCCTGTGAGACAAATAATATGTAGCAGAATCCATGGATTCAAGTCCAGGTCCTCTGACTCCAAGTGCTAGTGAAATAGTATATAAAGAGAAGAGAAGGGAAGGGAAGGGGAGGGAAGGGAATACACACACACACACACACACACACACACACACCCCTAAATTTTAAGAAATAACTAGACTAAAACTAAAAGAAAAAAGAAGAGACTATCAAGAAGAGGCTGATAAACAGTTAAAGACTGGAGAGGTAAAGAGAAGGACAATTATCTTTGTCAGTTAAGTGAACATAATTAATTTTGGAAAGGATAATTTCAATTGAGTGATGTGGTTGGAAATCAGACTTAAGAGAGGAAGCAGAATGGAAGTAAAAGGGCTGATAGTATGCTTACTACCTTTTGAAGTTCTACCACAAAAGTGAAGAGAAATATTGGATGGCAGTGAGTTTGGACGAATCAAGTGAAAGGTTTTTGAGCATGACATGTAAGGAAGTATCCAATGGACAGGGCTTCATTGAAGAAAAATGAGAGAGAATAGGGATGATAGAAGGGGAAGTCTGCTGAAAAAGATGAGATGAAGTGGAATCACTTGTGCAGGGCTTGCCCTAGGAAGGAAAAAGACCCTCAACTCTTGGAAATAGGGATGAAAGGAATAGTGGCAGAAGGCATCTGAGTGATGTGAGGTAAAGCCCTCTCTTGGAATGGCCCAATTTTTTCAATTAAATATAAAGCAAGGTTTTCAGCTGAAAGAGTAGGAGGAGGGAGACCATGGGAAATTTGAGGAGGGATGAAAAGTTCTATAAAAATTTCTGTGGTGAAATAAGTAGTGAATAAGGGAGGGAGGGATAAAAGAATTGCCTTGATGCAATGAGGGCCCAATTGAGATTATGTAACATCAATTTGTAGGGAATATAGTCATCATGGTTTTGTGCTTTTTTCTCAGCCACTCATGAGTAGCAACAAGGGAAACTGATGGCTTAAGTAATCCAAGACTGAAACTTGACAGGATGAGGTTGGCTATTGTCTTGAAAAGGGAACAAGAGACTCAAGGCAAGAGAACCACTTATTCTTGAACTGATATATGAAGAGGCAAAAAGGTGGAAGAAAAAATAGAATAGTGTAGCCAGTGCAGAGGTGATGGTCCAGGAAAAATATGAGAGGTGGAGGGACTGAAGCTTGTGGAGTTGCAAATCAGAGGGAGAGGTGGAATGGCAACAGATTGTGATCAGATAAGAGAATTTCAGAGCTTATAAATATGAATATGAAACACTTATGGGTGATGACAAGATCAAGGGCATAGCCATCTCTGTGTGTAGCTGTATTTAGAAGAAAAGTATATAATAGGAAACAAGTAAGTTGAGGAACTGGGATGTTAGGGTATGTGAGCATCCACATGTATTTGACATTCCCTAGTACGAAAATGGTGTCAGGAAGGGAAAAAAGACTGAGAACCAGATTCTGAACTCAGTGAGAAAAAAGAAGAGTGTCTCGGAGGTCAGTAGACAATAGCTACCAGAATTTTAATTGGGTGATAGTAGTGGATGGAGTGAAATTCAAAGGAAGAGAAGTTACTGAGTGATGGCTTAGAGACTGAGCTTGAAAATGGCAATAGGGAGGAAGCTTTTTTTTTCCATTTCCCTACTAGAATCAGTGGGTGTAGTATTGTATGAGTATAACCTATGTTGAAAAGAGTGGCTGGGGAGGCT
The DNA here is from genome assembly GCA_028658325.1 of Potorous gilbertii. Classification (NCBI taxonomy): domain Eukaryota; kingdom Metazoa; phylum Chordata; class Mammalia; order Diprotodontia; family Potoroidae; genus Potorous; species Potorous gilbertii. The sequence goes on along the minus strand of CM053769.1, from coordinate 230,451,750 downwards.
GTGTCATCTGAAGGGAGCCAGGTCTTACTGAGAGATCAAAGAAGAAGTAAGTGGGTAAGAAAAATATTTAAGAGGAAAGTGAGAGTGTTATCTATGAAACAAGTATTCCAAAGAGCACAGTGAAAAGGGAAGGTAGTTTTAGAATGGAACATCACTGGGGCCGGACTAAGATCAGATACTGGAAAGATCAGATACTGGGCTATGGAGAATGGGATTTGAACAGCTCAGGGTTCAGATTCACTGGGAAGGGTGGGTTAAATATGATTGGATGGGAGTTTGATAGTCATCAAGGAATGAATTCAAGTAGGTTACAAATATCCCTAGGAAGTTTGTTCTCCAGAAAACGTCTCCTCATGGAGTTAGACAGCTCAGGTGAGGGGAAAGGGATGAGGAACTGATAGAATGAGAGTGCTTTTTTTTCACTGAAGGCAGTCTAGACCAGGCCAAGAGATTGGTGGAAGAAGCTCTATGGAATTGTTCTTCTGTCCGCTGCAAACAGGCAGGGTCCCCAGCAAGCAGAAATTGTCTAAGATGGAATTACATGCGTATATCTGTCCTCTGCAGACTATTAATCCATCCATAAAATGGACTTAATAGTAGTATTTATTCACTAGGCTTGCTGTTAGGAGGAAGTGCTGTATGTTTGAAGGACTGTACAAACTTAAAATTATATAAATATTAGGTGTAATTAATTATTATTCATAATTTTGTTTTCTCTTTCATCTCTAGAAGACTTCTACCAAATTCCTTAAAATAATTGTGCATCAAGAAAGTTGTACAATACGGTTACTTCCTTTGAAGATTTCAAGAGTTTTGAACTCTATAGGTGATACTGAAAGAATATCACCAAGTGGTGCAGCTGTCAACTGATCCAGCTGTTTCAGTAAATGATAATGCTCAAGACCCTGGACCAGACCAAAATGACCACCAAGAAGTATTGGGAATGGAGAAAATAGCTAAGAGGTGATAACATCAAAAGAGTTGCAATTGGGAGCTATTATTTATTAAAGGTACTACTTAAGGTTTCCATCCTTATCCACCACCCCAACATGATTCTCCTTCGAAGGAAACTAGATCATTGTCTGCTTTCAGGGAGTGGATATTATATGTTTTCCTGAACCTGGGTAGTCAGAGACCCAGATATGTAGGTAAAGGCTCAACCCAGTTATAGAATACAGGAACCCTGAACTCAATTTTCCAAGATCAGGGGTACATTCCATGGAAAGAGGGAGATAGTTATTTTGAAGAAGTCAAAGGACGAGAATTTCAAGAACTATGATCTTTGGTGTCAAATGTAACAGAAAGATCAAAGAGAACGATATATAAAATAGTTGGTTTATTTCATTGGTCGCATCCAAGCGCTAACAACTCCATCAAGTACATAGATTCTTATTTTATTATGGTTATTTTTATTACTCCTACCTCCATTTTTTTCAGATGAGGAACCTGAAATGGAGGATAAATGATTGGTCAAACAGTTCAACCCAAAGCAAGATTTACAACATGTGCCTTAAACATGTTAACTATAATTTCTCAGATATCCATCAAAACATTTTTCCTATCTTTAGATGACTATTCACATGACTTCCTAGTCCCAGTCCTTAGAAGTCTTTCTCTGATTTTTTTGAGTGATCTGATGCTTCCAAGATCTTTGATGGGGAACTTCTAAAGACATGGGTTCCTAGTCTTTCCGAACTACTAAATTATCTTTCCCTAGCTACTTTTATTGTCCAAATCAATTATGGACCTAGATACTTCCCACTGAATAGCCCCTGGCAAATGTAGGGCTTTTGACTAAGAACTGAAGAGCAAGTGAAAATATATAGGCAATATAATATTTTAAAAGATAACTTTGAAATAAGATACAACTGACTGAATAGCTTCCCAGAATATATTTTGCTACTACTTTACTATATCACTTGAAGGTACTTTGAAGTCTGCATTCAAATATGCAGTTGTTTGAATGTGGTGCAACAGAATCTGCTATGAAATTAAGGCAAACGGATATCCAAGCCAGGCAGATACTAATGATAGGTGAACCTTGAAAGACTCAGAGTTTGGGGTTTGTTTAAATGATCTTCCAAAAGTTTAGCTATTTATCCCAAGCTTATCCAAATGATCTGAATTTCATCCACATGCAAAGTTGTGCTGAGAAACTTGTGAGAATTGGCTTTCCCAGGAGATTTCTCTTTCTACTCTTGGCCAGAAATACCAAGCAAACTTTCTCAGGATATCTCAACCAACTTGTTCCACATGAACTGGGACGAAAGGAATAAAGTACTTATTCAGGCATATGAAGAGGTCAAAAAAGGTAAACACTAATGATGGCTATGGGGAGCTGGCTTCCCACTCAAATTATACAGATTGAGTCATTACCATTTCACAGAATTATAGAAGAACTTAAGAAAAAATTATTTTAATACTTGAAACAATTGTGATTGATTTTGGTTTTCTCTAAACAAATGGTGGCAGTTGAATTGATTCAAGGGGAAGAATAGTGAAGTTGGAATTGTGAATATGGAGTCCCAGGATCTGTATTCAAATTCTAGTTCTTCCACATACTGCTTGTATGACTTTCATCAAGTCATTTAGCATTTCTGGGCCTTAGTTTCTTCATGGTAAAATGAAGGAAGTGGGCTAGATGTCTTTGAATGTTCCTACCTTCTCCTGATAACTGATATCATGCCCTTAAAAATTATAATAACTAGGTGACTCAGTGGATAGAGGGCCAGGCCTGCAGTCAGGAAGACCTGAGTTAAAATCTGATCTCAGACACTTACTCGCTGTTTGACCCTTGGCAAATCACTTAACCCTGTTTGTCTCATTTTCCTCATCTATAAAATGAACTGGAGAAGGAAATAGTAAAACACTCCAGTATCTTTGCCAAGAAAATCCATAATGGGGTCACAAAGAGTCAGATGTAACTGGAAATGATTGAACAGCAGCACAAACTGCAATATATTCTTCAATGGGACTCTTTTTTTCCAGTTGAATGCTATATGACTAAAACTTGATGTGGAAATCTTAGGAAAAGGAAAAAGAAGGGTCACCAAAATAAAAAGATCCAAAGACAAATGAGAGGAAATGGTAATATTTAGTCTGGAAAGGAGGAGGCTCTAGAAGATCAAAATAGAATCAGGCACTCTCTGTCTCAACTGCATGTATAACCAAAGCAAGCTAAAGCTACATCATTGGGTTTCAGTGAAATGTAAAGTTTGTGACTGATGGTCAGATGTTGGACTGGGTCACTTTGTGAAGCTATGAATCTTATCTCTTGAAGTCTTTCCAGGACTGTTTTTTTTAACTGGAATGATTTACATATGGTCCTGCCTAAAGGTGAAGAGATGAACTCGATGACCTCTCAAGGGCACTGAGACCATTCCCATTCATTTTGACAGTAAATAAACATGCAACCAAGCTAATGGTTAATTGTGAAGGTACTGCTGTCAAGAACTGTCAGGATTTACTGCTGTAGGATGTTTCAAATTTTGTGCAATCAGGTTTGCAACTACTATCACTTCCTAGAAATCAATGACTAGAAAATCCTTTGTCAGTTTAGGGCTTCACAAGTCCAGAGGAATTTTCTATTGTTTAGCTTATAGTTCATATTCCTCATTGGTTGAACTTCCTTTATATACAGTACCTCCCAGTAATCAGTGAGATTATCACCTGAATCATCCTATTTAATGGGTGGTTGAATATAAAAAATAATCTATCTTGCTATATCTAGCAGAGGCAAATCAAGTTTCATATCCCCTTGAGTCATCAACCTTGGAGGCTAAAGCACCACTGATTCTTGGCCCTTCTGCAAAACTCTTTGAGTGGTAAGTAAGAGAGTCAAAACTCAAATAATTCACACATATGACCAGTCCCAACTCATGTTTTGCATGCAATGTCACCATCTACCAGAAAATCAAGGTGTATCCAGCTGTCTTGCTGTCTGTCATGTTTTATTTATTCACTCAATTCTCATTTCCTCCTCTTTGTTCTTGCTCTGGGTACAGTTGTCAAGGCAATACTACCATTGTTACTGTAAAGGACATGACAGTTGACTACTCTATCATTTTATTCTCATTCCCTCTTATTTCCCAGACCAAAATTCCCTTCAATAAACAATATCTCCCTAGATATGTCTTATACCCCTGTTTGAATGTAAGCTCATGGAGGGAAAGGATTGTGTAATTTTTGTATCTCTAGCATCAAAAGCAATGCCTGACACATAATAGGCATTTGAACATAATTATTGCACTCACTCTTTCATTTGTCTATTCCTTCATAAGGGACCTGAAGAGCAACTAGACAAATTTAAAAGAAATGAACACATCAGAATTTTATTGAAGGCACTAAATAAATAGTGTGAATAAAAAAAAAAAGATGAGCCAGTAATATGCCTGAGGATGCTGGACAAGATATACAATGACATGAGGACAGATATACGTTTCTAAATACGATTTACTTATGACTCAGTAGGAACAGGTAAGGGCCAAAGGATAAAGAAGAGTAGATTAATGGTTTGGTTTCATTTGTGTATGTACAGAGAGAGAGAGATAGACATAGTTGACTATATGCTATCTGCAATCTTGCTTTATAGAATTGCATTTTACTTATACTCCTACATGCTAATTACAATAATTTGGAGGTACATCAATGTTGGAAATGACAGCAATGTAAATAGTTAGAATATGATTTCATACTTTATATAAACACATACAAAAATTCCTCTATGGTTCCTTCATGTGAACGTGTCTGGGGTGGGGTGGAGAGTGGGAAACCATGGATATGTGGATAGCTTATGTTCAATAGTTTAAGAAAATTCAGTATTCACCCATATACAATGCATATTTGTGCATATATAGTATATTTACATAATTTGAAATGGGGAGTGGGAGTTGTTTATTTCCCAGATATGTGCTTCATTTGAATAAAGCACCCCAGTGTTTCATGGGAGCCAAGAAAGGAACAACTGATATGGTCCCTTTCATATTTAAAAATACTATCCTTTGAAAACAAATAATACCTTACCTTTTTCTGTACATGTAAGATTTGAGGAACTTGAAGTTACTAGGTATTTGCTTCACAATACATTAGGTTTGCTTGTTTCCTCTTACTTTAATAAAATCACCCTTTGATACATTATAATGTTTTCTCAGCTTTTTGTGTAGTATCTCAATTGAAGTAGAGCATGAAACTTACCAATATGTCCAAGACCCACCTTGTGTGCCACAGATGCATCCAGCAGCATCATTACATGCATGTAAGCATGTTTATGTAAATGTACATAATGGAAAGGTCACTGAAATGAAAGTAAGGAAATTTTGGTTCAACTCCAATTATACCACAAACTAGATGTGTAGCCTGGAGCAAGCAACAGCCTCTCTCAGAAGTTCTATGATTATCTGACATGGAATAGTACAGGGTTAGATAATCATAGAATTTCTTATGCTGAGTGTTCCAAACCAGTATCAAAAGCTAAATCACAGACAGACTGAGTCAGGGATAGACTGCTTCCTAAGTAAGGGGATTTTCAGGTATTAGTCAGAAAGGGTTGCAGAAAAAGAAAAGAGGAGAATATCAAAATATATACAGGTGTACAGTTCTGGAGAGGATATGGTTATGAGTCAAGAAGAATGAGTATACAGCTCTGAAGAGGATATGATCATACATCAAAAAGAACAGCATACAGTTCAGGAAAGGACATGGTTTAGAGTTAAGAACTGAGGGAGAAAGAAGAAATAAGAATATAGAAAGGGGTTTGATGATGGAGCAGTGAGATTACAATATGCCTTGGAATGGTCACTGGAAAGGCCATCCAATCAGAAATAAATTCAGAAAAAGGATGTTTTGAAACAAGTGTATTGTTACATGAATGTGGCAGGTGGTGATGAAGTTTGTTGTTGTTTTTGCTATCACTATGATTAAGTCCTGGCTCTTTAAGAGTGGATCATAAATGAGTCTTACTTAGAAAACATAAGAAGATTAAAGGCTCTGTTGGGCCAGTGTTTGGGACTCCAGCTATTACCTTCTTGATAAGTCTGAAGATCTCCACTGGTCAACTTAGTACTTGCATTCTGTGCATGACTTGGGTGGATCAAGTTACTATATATGTCAATTATTTAGAGTCTGAAAAGACTTCATAGATCATACAGTTAAATGTACTCTCCTTTTACCCTTGAGGAAGCTGAAGCTCATTTGGTTGGATGGTTGTTGTTCTTCATTCTCTAAGAGAACAAAAATTATGTCACTACACTGGAGTCAAGCTACAGTGTGTCCAACTGTGGCTGATGAAACCAATGCAATCTATCACACACAGGTCAGGCAAAAATAGTCCATATGAACATTTCTAGTGAAAATGTTTCTAAATTTGCATGTCACATTTCTTTTGAGCTACTATAGTTCTGCTTCACTCATGGAGCATAGCACCCTCTTTGATGCAGACACACCATGCTGGACAGTCTTGTGCTGATGTCTCCCATGTCACTATCAATATCAAAGCTCTTCAAAGAGGCCTTGAAAGTGTTTTTATCTCTCTTCTTCTGACCTCCATATCAACTTTTGCCTTGTGTGAGTTCTCTGTAAAATAGTCTTTTAGGCAAACACACATTTGGCATTCTAAGTAGCCAACCCATCAGAGTTTCATTCTCTGCAGTAAAGTTTGAATGCTTGGCAGTTTGACTCAAGAAAGGACTTCAGTGTCCAGAAGTGTAGCTTCTAGGTGATCTTCAGAATTTTCCTAAGACAATTCAATTGGAAGATATTCAGTGTCCTGGTATGGCACTTGTAGATTGTTCAGGTTTCATAGGCGTACAACAATAAGATCAGCATAGCAGCTCTCTATAGACATTCAGTTTGGTATGCAGTTTAATACCTTATCTACATTTTCCTTCAGAGACTCCTAAACATTGAGTTACCTCTGGCAATTCATACATCAATCTCATCATCTATGTGTACATCCCTAGAAAGTATACTGCCAAGGTAGAGAACTTATACATAATCATATTTATCCATTAGTTGTAACTGATGGTTCCAAGTATGGATGGTGTGGTGTTGGCTAGTAGAGAACCTCTGTTTTCTTGACATTAACTGTTAAGCCAAAATTAGCATAAGTAGCAGAGAATCAATCCATACTTAGTTGAACCTCAGCTTCAGAGGCTTCACAGAGAGCACAATCATCTATCAACAACAACAACAAAAAATCGTGCACCAACATACCCTCTACTTTAGTCTTGGTTTGTAGACTTTTCGAATTAAATAATTTATCATCAGTGCAGTGGTTGACCTTGATGTAGGATTCATCCACATTGAAGACTTCTGAAAACATTGTTGGAAACATTATGCTAAAAAGTGAGGAAGCAAGCACACAGCCTTGCCTCACTCTATTGGTGACTGGAAAAGCACAAGAGCATTGTCCATTATGCAGAACCTGGGCAAGCAAGCCATCATGAAATTTGATATACAGTACTGAGGAAATTCTCTGGAGAACCAAATATTGATGTAACTTTCCACAAGCACTCACAACTAACAATATTAAAGGTCTTGGTCAGATTGACAAATGTGTACAGACTGATGTTCTGCTTCTATCATTTCTCATAGAGTTGTCATGCAGCAAATACCATACTGGTCATTCCTCAGCACTTTCTGAAGCCACACTAGCTCTCAGGTATATGAACATCTCCAAGGTGAAGTATCAACCTATTAAGGAAGACTGGCAAGAATCTTGCCAGCAATGACTAAGAGACAGGCCCTCCTTTGAGTATCATAGGACAATCTATTTCCTTTATCTTTATAGAGATGGGCAATGGAGGCCTCCCTGAACTACTTGAGGGATAACTTCCTTTTGCCACATGACCTGGAAATTTTCTGTCAGCTTCTGTATGGGAAGTGTAAATCTAGTAAATCTCCACTGGAATAGAATTAGCACCAGGTGTTTTGCCACACTAGAGGAGCCTAAATGGCATTCAGAACCCCTTCTTCAGTTGGAATCTTGGTTAGATAGGGGTTGACTGCTACCTGTGGTGTATGTTCAATGACTTCAGCATTAATTTATGGTAATCTATTGTGAACATTATGGAAGTGTTCAACTCATCTCTCAAGAATCATATCTTTATCATTAATCTATGTGGCTCCATCAGCTTTGACTAGCTCAGATGCACATAGATCCTTGGCCTATAAATAGCCTTCAGAGTATCATAAAAGCACTTTGGATTGCTACTATTAGTGTAAAACTCAATCTCATCTTTTCTGCTTCACTGTTACCAACCCCGTATTGGCTCAGTTTTCCCTCCAAGTTAGCAATGAGTTGTTCCAACTAGAAGAAGTACTCTAATCTGTTGACATTAAGTTTTCTGATACTTGTCTTGCCCTGGGGTCACTGCTTTTGTTGAATAAGAATGTTTAGTTTGAAGAAGATAAATCTATGATAGGTCCATCACTCTGTGCTACACATTGTCTTTATAACTTTCATATCCTGTCTGTCTCATCTCCTTACAATGATATAGCCTATTAAATGCCAAAGTTCACTGCAAGGGTGCATCCACAAAATTTCATTGCTTCCAGGTACATGAAAAACTATGTTGGTGATGAGAAAATAATGAGGTTCCCAAGTTTTCTAAAATAAGTGACCATTGCTATTCCTATTTCCAACTCCATTCCTCCCAAGAACTCCCTGCCATGCATTTCTGGTAGTCTATGCCTACTACTGCATTGAAATCACTCAGAATTATAAGCTTGTCCTCTTCTGGCACATTAATGATGAGAGTCTCCAGGTCTTCATAAAATTTTTTTCTTTGTCCTCATAAGGATTCATCACAGTTGGAGCATACATACTGATGATGGTGGTATGGCACTTTTCTGTAAGAGGCAATCACATTGTCATGAGTTTATTGTTCATTCATTTTGTAGGCATAAAAACATCACTAGATTAGTTTTATAGCAAAAATTATGACAGTTTCATCGTGCTCCCTTTTACTGCAGTCACTCTAGAAAAATGTGCATCGAACTCCAACTTTGGTAAGCTAGACTTAGTTTGCCAGCCTTGTTTCATTCAGGGCTACTGTTTGGATGCAATATCTGCTGAATTCTTTCCTAACAGGAACTATTTATCTTTCAGGTCTACTGGATTTTATGTTGTCCGTAAATGTACACAAATACAATATCCTGATGGTGAGTGGAATCATCTTTGCAGAAATTTATACTTTGTTTTTTGTTTCAAATATAAGGTGAGATCCTTACCTCCCAAATTAAGCAGAGAGGAGTTAAGTGAAGCAGAAAATGTTTAGGACACCATCTCTAGCCCCTTCTTTACAACAGGAAGTGAGTAGTGTAGTCCTCTTAAAAAGCTGTTCAGACACGCCGGGGCTGCTAAATCCCACTGCTGCTTTAGTCCAGTGAGAAGATGACCCTCTGGCTTTGGGGGAAGAGGGGGACTGTGTATAAGGTTATGACTACAACGCCAAGTATATCCACCTCTGCTGTTTCATCACCTGCATGTTGATATAGGAGTTTGAGATAGGTAAATATGGTGTGGATGATGCCTTTTAACATGTGTGTAAGTTGGATTAAATGAGATAGAGTTGCAGAAAGTCATCAGCTTTACTCCCTCTTCCAGAGTCATAGAAGTTCAAAGGCAAGACAGAAGTCAAGATGACTGGTGATGGCTCAGGATTCAGTGGATGACATTTTGTGTCTTTAATGTCTAATCAAGTTCTAAGTACTCTAAAGCATCTCCTTCAGCCACCTTCATAGCCATTAGTACAAATTTTTCTCATCTGTCCATTATGCTGGCAGAAGTCTTTACATGCTTGGGGTAGAACCCCACCCTCCAATTTCACCATAGAGTTTGAGACCCTTCAGTTACCATCAACCTGGTTTAGCACATCTATCAAAATATTTTACCAGGGTGTATTTGCTACACATGATTCTGCTTCTTGGAGTCACAAGTGAGAGTTGGGTGAATCAGTTGGGTACCAAAGATGGAAATGAAACTCCTATCAATTAATTGACTTACTCTAGATATCACATGTAATAGGTAGCAAATCTCATCTCTGAAACCCAGTCCCCTTACTATGAATCTAACACTCTTTCCATTGCTTAAAGAACCTGAACAAAGATAGAGAGTAAGCTTCAGAGGGGCAAAAACTTCTTGATTTGTCTCAATGATAATTTCACCCTTCAAAAGTAAAGGAAATCAATAAGATATAACCCTATTCCCAATCTAATTCTCAATAACAGGTAGAGATTAGTTACTGGATTGGAATAATGGGATCTTTGGAAGAGAATGACTCTTCCTTCCCCGAATATGTATGAGAGAAGAGGAAAGTTTGGAATAATTGAGCATGTTCCTCAAAATTTTCAAAAGATTTAGAGAAAAAATCCGAGGGGTTAATATTCTATAAAGCTAGCTCCAAAGGCATGGAAATCTCTTAAGAGTGAAATTCTGAAAGCAAAAAGGAAAGCAATTCTGATGAGAAAAAAAAGAATTTGTCTAAAAACTGATGTGGATACTCAAGTAACTGACCAACCAACTTAGATTTTTTTAAAAATGTGTACAGGAAGTAAGCAACAATGGTAGATAACAATTGATTAGTTAGTTGCTTGACAAGAACCTTGTATATGCCTGGCACTGCTCCACAAAATTGAGATACAAGTACAAAATAATCAAAGAATCCCTAGTCCCAAGGAGCTTACATTCTAATACTGGAGGGTGATTATGGGAGCATGGCACATTCCTGGGATGTTTGTTTCTTAAAAAGTTATTTTGGGAGAAAAGGAGGATTCAATAATGGGTTTTATTACTGATTAGGGCACATGGTACAATGATAACTGAAAAGACAAAGAAGGTAGCTTAGCTCAATTCTATTTTGCTTCTATTTTCCTTTTCACTAGAAATGGCAGAAGAAAAATGACTAACAAAGACTGAATAATCATAAGAAATCATAAGATGAGTGAAGAATAATAAGAGAAGTCAAACTGCCCTTCCTGAACTCAGGTTACCTGGTTGAGATAAACTGGTCTCTGGTAGTGAATGAAAGTACTTAGTCTGCCATGTAATTTGAAAAAAAAATTGTGGAGAATTGAAAACAGAATAGACATAATAAAAATGATGAAGAATAAATATCCTGATTTTTCAAAATAGGATGCTCTAATGGCAAGCAAAGTGGGGTCTTTGCTGTTTTTGTTTTTGTATAAGCAAATGCCTCTGATTGAATCTTGCCTTTATCAACACAGTCTTTACTAGAAGTGAAGTACAGAAACAAGAGTTTCTTTAACTAGAAACGGTATAAATATTTTTACTGTTAATGAAATTAAAGATCTTTCCCACCCATTAATGGGCCTGCTCATGAAAGGGCGTTTGATTAGGGAAGATTTGTAGGAAGACCCACACTTTTTGTTAATGAGGCACTGGCTCTCAAGGATTAGGATGGCCTTTGGCCCTAAAAAAGGTATAAATACTGTGAGGGTGAGGTTTTACTTTGGGGCTTACTGAAAGTATTTGCTTGGCCAGAAGAGGACTCTGTGAAGTCATTAAGGAGCCCCCACTGGCTTGGAAAATCCAGATGTTGGTGTTTCCCTTCTCTGGCAACTATGGTCAGACAGTTGGACCAGTCTGTTGAATTATGTCTGGCAGATGAAGTTATATCTGTTGATTTTTGATTTCTCTGTATTTTCTTTGAAGTTCAGGAAACTGAATCCCTCGAACTAGGTGAATGATATATGTGCTTGGTTAAAGGAATGATACATGTACTTGGTTAAAGTGATTGTTAACCCCTCAAAAGTTGCCTTTCTTTTTATGAATGCAGATCTAAGAACCTGTGGTAGCAGATCCCTGTATATGTTCCAGTGTTTACTGTTAGAGATATAAACTATAGGTCTGTGAGCTTGGCTTCTATTACTTGTGTCTTAAATAAAATGTGTCTTAAAGAGAAATGAAAGAAGTGATTTTAAAGAGTGAGAATGACTTCATCAAAAACAGGTCATTCCAATTCCAATTTAATTTTCTTTCTTATCCTTCCTTCCTTCTTTCTCTTCCTTCTCTTCTCCCTCCTCTTTTTTCTTCATCCTTTCTTAATTTTACTTTTTCTTTCTTTATTGGGGCATTAAAGTAGATCAGAGAAATCTTGTAGGTATAGTTGGCCTAGATTTTACCAAAGCATTTCATAAAGTATCTCATACTCTTCATGTGGGAAAGATTGAAAAATGTACACTACATGATAATGCAATTGGGTAGACTTGGAACTGGATGATAGGCCAGATTCAAAAACATAGCTGTTAATTTCTACTTGGCAGTAGATGTCTCCAGTGGAGTACCCTGAGGGAAAGTATTTGACTCTGTGTTGCTTGGTAGTTTTGTCAATGTCTTGAATAAAAGCATAAATAAATGATATACTTTTCAAATTAGAATATGAAGCTTGGATGGACAGCTATTATACTATCTGACAAACTGATGATCTAAAAATGAGCTTAACTGGCTCAGGTAACCAGCTGAATTTGACCAGATGAAATTTGAAAAGAATAATTGTGACATCTTACACTTGCATTCAGAAAAAGAGATAAATTCACAAGCGCAAGACTAAGGAGAGTTATTTAAATCAGTTTGTCTGACGTGAAGGGCACTTGGATTTTAGTAGACTGTAAACCCAACATGATGTGTGTTGTGACTGAGAAAAGATTTGTAATTTGGTCTGCATTAAGAGTGACATAGATTTTAGCAATAAGGGTTTGCTAGGATGACCACGCCCTGCACTTGTCATACCAAATCCAAATTATTGTGTTTAGTTCTGAACCCTGCATTTTAGAAAGCTGAAGAGCATTCAGAGGGGTGATACTGATGGGCCTTGAGGCCATACCAAATGAGGCTTGGTTAAGTGACTAGGAACATTTAGCCTGGAGAAGACAAGACTCAGGAGGCATGAGAGTTATACTAAAACATTTAAAGATCCCTTATGCAGAAGAAGGATTACACTTATACTACTTGACTTTAGAAGGTAGAATCTGGAGCAATGAGTGAAAATTTAAAAGATGTGGATTTAGCCTGGATATCTGGGAGAACTCCCTAATAATTGCAATTAATGGAACAGGCTGCCTCGAGAGCTAACAAGGCCTTCAAGCAGATTAGATGATCACTTATCAAATAGTTCATAGTGGTGATTTTTTTTGGAGGGGGGCTATAACTTGGACTAAGTAGATGAGTTAAATTCTTACATGAAAATTCTCTGATTTTGTGTTTAAATGATCTATAGTCACTTCTAACTTTGAGACTAGTGATTTACAGGATGTCCTGCCTCTCCACCCTCCAGCTTCCTTAACACAGATAAACACACCAGAAGAAAAGGAGGGGCCAGCCACCCACAAAATGGTTAGTCCATCACCACTGTCTTGATTAATTGTGGTCTGCCTGGCCTTAGATTTACACATAAAAGGTCACATCACCAAAGAAAAAAAAGAATCAAGGAAGGCTCTCCCCATTAGTTAAGGGGAAAATTAGTAAATTTAAGGACTGAATATGGTACAAACATAAAATAGATAATTTTGATATTATGAAACTGGAACATGTTTTTTTTATAAACCACATCAATGTAGCCAGACTAAGGGAAAATATTATTTATGAAAAACAGAAATTTTTCATATCAAATGTCTGGTAAAATTCTACTGTCACACTATATAGGGAATCAAATATGTAAGGCTATTCCTCAATGGATAAGTGGGTGAATGGTTTGAGATAAGCAAACTTGTTGAAGGAAGAATCTAAAACTGTTTAGTTTTTAGGTTTTTAGGAAGGAAGAATCTAAAACTATCCCAAAGATGACTCTAAATCACTAATAAAATAGAGAAGTATAGATCCAGACAATTCAGAGGTTTCATCTCATATCCAACAAACTGGTCAAATTGATTTTCAAAAAAATGTAGTACTAGAGAGTTTATAAAAAGATAGGTGCATCAATACATTATTGGGATAGCTGTGAATTAGACCAGTCTTTCTGGAAAACAATTTGGAATCCTAATTAGAAAAGTAACTATGATGTTCATATTCTTTGAGAAATTCCACAGTTAAATATGTATACCCCCAAGGAGGAGTTTGCTAATGTGTTTGCTACTTTAGGACCATTCTGGCACATTTCTCCAGCATGCCCCAGGAAGATGATTATTGGGAGAACCCCTTCATCCTCTAAGATCCCATCAGTGTTGTTCCCCACGTCATTCTTGTTCCTTACCTTTCTGATGGGAGATGCGGCCATGAACTCAAACCTCACATTGAAGAAGATAACTCAGCTCAAACATGACATTTCTGCCTTGTTTGTTCTACTGCAGAACTTCCCTGACTTCTCCATCATGCCCATGTCAGGCAAAGTTTTTCTCCCTTCCCTCCCTTTCAGTCTCCTTTTGTCAGTTGCCTCCCTGCATTAGATTGTAAGCTATTTGAGAGCAGGGGCTATCTTTGTCTATTTCATATTTTATCCCTAGCACATAGTACAATTCCTGGCACATTTGTTATTCAGTCATATTCAATTATGTCTGACTCTTCTTGATTCCATTTGGGGTTTTCTTTGCCATTTCCTTCTCCAGCTAATTTTACAGCTTAGGAAACTGAGTGTTAAATAACTTGCTCAGGATTGCACAGCTAGTAAGTATCCAAAACAAGATTTTATCTTATGAAGAAGTCTTCCTGACTTTAGGCCTAGCACTTTATCTACTCTACAACCTAGTTCTCCATCTGACACACAGTTCACTTATTGATCCATTGAGCAATTGATTGATTAAATTGATCAAATCATAAATAGGAGAATAACATAAAAAAGACTAGGTTAAGGCAAATGGAAAGACAAAATAAAATGGAATGCTTTGCAATTATAACAACAAAACTTGGCCCTGACAAAGAGCTGAAAAAAAATGTACATTGATCTTTTTGTTGAACTAGGAAACAATAAATGTGGAATCGTACCTCTTGACTCTTACTATCTGTGTGACCTTGATCCAGACATGCAATCTTTCTGGGTCTTAGTTTCTTTATCCATAAGAAGGGAGTTGGATTAGAGGGCCCCTGGACATCTTACCAGCTCTGATCAATGATCCTACGATGACATGAATATTTATAAGCTGTCAAACATGTTCAAAGTATTCATTTATTTTTCTGAGATTACTTTTCTTCTTTTTGAAAATCTTTGTATGATGGAAAGATCACTGGTTAAATGAGAAGGGAGCCTTACATTAAAAAATTAATGGGGGGGAGGAGCCAAGATGGCAGAGTATAAAGATTCACATATGCTAGCTCTGAACCCACAGCCCATGGATTTCCTGGAAAAAGAACACCCAAAGAATTCTGAAACAGTAGAAGCCACACAGCAACGGAGTGAAGGAGATTTCCATTCCAGAGAGCCCTGAAAAACCAACCCCAAAAGTCCATCGCTCACCAGACGGGAGCAGAGCAGAGCCCAGCACTTCCCTGCTACGGGGCACTGGGACAGAGGAGCAGATCCAAACAGGCTTCAGGGATGGAATCTCTAAGGCCATGAAGGTCCCTCCACCCACAGGCGCACAGGTCAGTGAGAGACACTGTTTGGTGAGCTGAGAGGGGAGCAGGGTGTCTCCATAATTCAGCCCCCTCGGGAGGCAGCAGCTGAGGGAGTGGGCGACCAGAGGCTCCCAGAGCAGGCAGGACCTCAGGTCCATTAATGAAGGTCTCCACATAAACCCCCTGAGGGAACTGAGCCTGGGAGGTGGCCCTGAACACACCTGAGCACAAGAACTTAAGAAAACAATGAATTGCAGCTGTGCCCACCACTGAAAACCCTAAGGCTGGGGAACAGCATTTGAATCTCAGACCCCAAGCACTAGCTGGGCAGATCTAGGCAGGAGTGGAGAGGACTCTCAGAAGTCAAGTAACTGGCTGGGAAAACTCCCAGAAAAGGGGAAAAAAAATAAGACCAAGAAGGATATTTTCATGGGGAACAGATGATTGAGCCATTCCTCTCTGACGAAGAAAACCAATGCTTATATCAGGTAAAGACATAGGAGTCAAGGCCTCTGTATCTCAAACATCTGAAATAGATATCCAATGGGCTCAGGCCATGGAAGAGCTCAAAAAGGATTTTGAAAATCAAGTTAGACAGGTGGAGGAAAAACTGGGAAAAGAAATGGGAGAGATGCAAGAAAAGCATGGAAAACGGATCAATACCTTAATAAAAGAGACCCAAAAAAATGCTGAAAAAAATAACACCTTGAAAAATAGGCTAACTCAATTGGAAAAAGAGGTTCAAAAAGCCAATGAGAAGAACGCTTTCAAAAGCAGAATTAGCCAAGTGGAAAAAGAGGTGCAAAAGCTCACTGAGGAAAATAGTTCTCTCAAAATTAGAATGGAACAGATGGAGGCTAATGACTTTCTGAGAAAC